>CM034147.1:209497418-210129263 GCA_019776745.2 Taxus chinensis
GGGAGTCAAGTTTAATGTGGATTTTGAGGTATCAAAACTTGCTGAAGTAGACAACTTCCCAGCATTACTTGGACGACCTTGGTGCTATGCGAATAAGGTATATTTACACTTTAATAAAAGATACATCAACTTTGAGAATGAGGAAGAACACATGATTATACCCTTGTTAAATAAGAAGGAAGATCCCTATGTTGAGCCCTTGAGTGAAGAGGAAATTAATAGAATTTATGTTTAATCAGTGTGTAATCCAGAGAATTTGGAACAATCCAAAGAGGGGGTACTTCATTGGGAAGATGCACAGTCTATCGGTGACACTGCAAGTTTTTTTTGTGATAACTAGGCTCATGGAACATATGAAATTGTTGGGAGTGAAGTGAAATGACGAGTCACCAGGATGATTAGACCACACATGGTGAATTGGTTGGGATTTAATAGGGTACCAAGGTATACTGGTGAAGGGAATCTTGATACATTTTTGCACGCCACGGAGACTCAGTGGCCGAATTAAGGGGATCAAAGAAATATGCTAGTCTATACTTTGCATGGGACAATAAAGAGCTAGTGGGAAATAAACAGAGATAACCTGTTGGAATGATGAGAGGTGAGAATCACATTTTCTATCAGATTTCTAAGGAGTAATGTACTTACAAAATATGTTAATGTCATGAGACTTTTTCTTCCTCTCATCATGTCTAGGAGTGTGAGAGATCTTGGTCACAGGGAAAGGAAGAACCACCATCACTTTGGGTACATAATTTCTACTCCACCTTACATGGTTGTGTACGTGTATAGTATGTCCATGCAGAATTGAAAAGGGATACTAAAAATTGGTAAAAGATGACCTCATGTATGATTCATACTTTTAATTATTTTCTCTATGAAGCCTCCGATCAATGAAGCACTGCAGATTATGAAGTGCCTTACATTGGGAGATAACAGGAAGGCTGAGGAACTAATGTTAGAACTATTTAGAGAATCTAATCTTGGGTGTACCTTGATCCTGAGGAAACAAATGAAGAAGAGATGGTCCATGCTTGGATAGAAAAAGAAAAGGGAAAACTAGTGTATATGATCAATGATGAGGAAGTAGATATACTGGATGTTGAAAACATTGAAGGTACATGTGAGGTAATGGAAACAATAGATGAGAAAGTCACATGTGGGTATCATGTTCCTATGAAGAAAAATAAGGTTAACATTGGTAAAGAGGAAGAGCATAAGGAGGCCATTATTGGTGATTACTAGTAAGAAAGGAAGTGGCTAAGATTATTGAATTGTTACATGACTTTCAGGACTTATTTTTATGGGGATATCATGAGTTAAGGGGAGTACACCCTTCCTTAGGTGAGATGAAAATCAAGCTAAAAGAAGGCATGCACCCGATTAGGAAGAGGCATTCCATGATGAATCCTAATCTATGCATGAAGGTAAAGGAAGAAATTGACAAAATTCTCAAGTCTGGTATAATTGAGCCTATTGAGGAATATAAATGGGTTAGCCCCATGGTAATAAGCATTAAGAAGGATGAGAGGATACATATTAGTGTGGACTATAGAGAACTTAATGTTTCCTATGTTATTCATCCTTTTCCCACCCCATTCATATAGGAAATCCTTGAAGGGAAGTTGGGTGTGAGATTTAATTCTTTTACAGATGGAGTTTTTAGGTATCATTAAGTGTGCATAACAAAGGAAGATCAACAAAAGAAAAATTTCACCACTGAGTGGGGAATATTTTCATATACAGTGATTCCCTTTGGACTGAAGAATGCGCCAGTAGTGTTTTCGCGCATTGTGGTGCAATATTTTTAGGACTTCATTCATAAATTTTTATATGTGTATCTAGATGATTGGATAATATATGGGCTAGTTAAGGACCATTGTGAAAATTTGAGGATCATGTTTGAGAGGTGGAGGAAGTTAACATCTCTCTTGAACATTAAGAAGTGCATCTTTGCAACACCTTTTGGCACTTTACTTGGACATATAATTTGTAAGGAAGGATTATTGGTAGATCCATCCAAGGTAGATGTGATCTTGGGTTTGGAAGAACCTAGAAATCAAAGTGAGGTGTGTGGGTTCTTAGGTCACATATGCTATTATAGGAAGTTTATTAAGGGGTATGCAAAGAATGGTATGCCCTTGGAGAATTTTTAAAAAATAAAGGAAATTTTATTGGGGTGATGCACAAACAACATGCATTTGATACATTGAAGGAAAGATTGACTAATGCACCTATTTTGTGCTTTCCTTCATGGGAAAAACCTTTTCATGTTCATGTTGATGCTTCTAGTATGGAAATTGGCACATAGTATTAGCAAAACTCAGAGAAGAATTGTGGACCATCCCATTTTCTTTTCAAGTAGGAAGTTCGACGCCTCACGGAGCAAAATTACACAACTACTGAGTGTGAGGCTTTATTTATGATCTATGTTTTGCACAAGTTCAGATAGTACTTATTGGTGACACCGTTTATCTTCTATACAGATCATATGGAACTCAAGTTCTTGGTCAATAAGCCTATTTTCCAAGGGTGCATATGTAGATGGATCCTTCTTTTTAAAGAATTTGTTTTCACAGTTGTTGTAAAACATGGTAAAATTAATTTAGGGCCTGATCATTTATCAAGGATCAATTCTAGTGAGGATGTGCAAAGCATTGAGGACATAATTCTAGATGCAAATTTATTTTGATTGAACCATGCACCCACAGGACTAGAGGACATTGCAGTGTTTTTACACACTAGGCAGGTGCCTGAAGGGATGAAAAACTTAGAGAAGAAGTAGCTTGTAATACACATGAAACCTTATCCATTTATTGGTGGATATTAAGCTATCATGAATTTTGGTTGTGTGTTCTTGATCATGTGCTAGTGAGGCTATTATGGAAGAATCTCATGGTGGAATAGTAGGAGGACATTATGTAGGTGATGTTACCATGCAACGATTCTAATGGCTGGAATTTGGTGGGAGACTTTATATAAGGATACTAAGGAATATGTCAAGTTATGTGATCATTTTCAATGCCTTAGAAAGCCTTAACATAGAGATGATATGCCATTGTGACCTATTGCAAGTGCTGAGCCTTTTGAGAAATGGGTTATTGAATTTTATAGTCCTATTTCACCACCACGTGCATAGGACTAGCGCACGCTACATATATAATTGTTCATAAATATCTTATAAGGTGGGCTGAGGAAACACCTATAAAGGATTATACGATGATACAATAACAATATTTTTATGGGAAAACATCATTAACAGGTATGGATGTCCATTAAGCTTTAAAGTGATAGAGGTACTCAGTTCCTTAATGAGAATAATCTGAATCCTTTTGGTAGCTTTTATGGTGGCACACCATAAGAATACACCTTATCACCCCCAGAAAAATGGTGCTATGCTGAAGCTTTCAATAAGATTCTGGGGCATACATTGACAAAAATATGTGATGTTGGAAGGAAAGATTGGGATGAAAAAGTTTATGCTATACTTTGGGCATATAGGACCACTTACAAGAGTTTGAATAAATCCACACCATTTCAATTGGTGTTTGGCACAAAGGCTATCTTATCATGTTGAATTTATGTTACCATCCTTGTATTGTGCATGCACATGAGGACTTGATAATGAGAAAGTTGTGGAAGAGCACATTGAAAAATGATGTTAGTTAGATGAGCAAGGTGCCATTGCACATTGGAGTCATAAAGAATGAGAAGGCAGGATAGAAAGCATGCCATGATAGGCACATCAGGCACAAGACATTTGAGGTTGGGAAGATGGTTCTTATGTATGATTCTAAGTTTTTGTGCCACCCAGGAAAATTGAAATTGTATTGGTTGGGACCATTTTTGGTAACAAAGATACTTGAATTAGGTAACTTGTCAGTTACAAGTGTTGGATGGAAATTTATTTCCTGGTTACTTCAATGGGAGTAGGTTGAAGCCCTACTATAAATAAGTATTCTTGTTGTTTGTAATAAGGAAACATTTCCATTTATATTAGGTTTCCCTTTCATGTGTTTCATTTCATCTTTGTTATGCTTTGTCAATTTAGTTCTATGTTTTTTTTTAATAAGCATGCTTGTGTGCAAAAAGCTGATTACTATCTTTTGAGTTCATGTGCAGAGGACTGCACATACTTTTAGTGTGGGGTGGATGAAAAGTACACACAGAAGAGTAAATTGGTTGAGTGCTGAAGGTTGACTAAGAACTCACAGTGCATATATTGGGATGAATATGAATAATGTTCTTAAGATTGGTGTAGAGAGAAAGGTGCTTAAATAATCGAGAAGGATGGTGATAATAAGGATCTAAAGAGAATTACTCAGAGGAAGACCACATAAAAGAAAGGTTCACACAAGTGTAATGTGAGGTAGGCAGTGGCATAATGGACTACTTAGTATGAGGCATAGAGGATTATGTACTTAGGTGCATGGAAGCACATGGAAGGAGGTCTGTGGCTGAGAAGTAGTAGGCGTGCTCTAGAAGGTTACAACTAGGGTGTGGAAGAAAGCAACAAAAAAAACATAAAAATTAGAAAAGTATAATTAAAGCTGAAGTATATGGTAGGTGAGGAACAATTAATGGGAATATTTTGTAAAATATATAAAAGGGGTGCATGCAAGTTCATTCTTACCTTACATGTTTGAGTTTTCAATCCTTGAAGAATGATTTGAAGTGCAATCGAGTGAAAGTGTGATTGAATTTGTAAGAGAATCAAACTAGGTGAATTTGAGCACGACCATTGCAAGAGCTCCTTCATGAGAAGGTTTTAGAGTGAGTGGAAGGCATGTGGAAGAAGGGTTTGAATGAGCTAGGGTTTGAACTGTACAACTAGGGCATGTGAGTTCAAAGTTACAGAAGAAAAATAACACAAGGAAAAGTTTGAAAGCTTGAAATGGCACCCAAGAGAGCACCTGGAGCAACCACAAAAGGAAATAAGAAGAATGAACAAGAAGTAGAGGTTGAAGATGAACTTGAAGGAAGGTTTTCTGAGATGTAGTACCCTGAGGGAGTGGTCATGGGGTGTGACTGAGACTCCCATGTCAGAAAAATAAGGTGAGTGACTACAATCATTGCACCACTACAAAATTCAGACCAAATATGAAAAAGGAGTCTGGTTAATAAGATAGATTTGAGGACTATGGATGAAAACCCATTTATGATGATGAAGGGAAGAAGACTTTAGAAAAAGCTGGGTCTTGCAGATCTATAAGCTACTATACTTTGGAAAACCAGAGGGGATATATCAGTGGTTGATGTCAAGGGTCATGAGGACTTTTTCTACTTCGCTAGTAGAAGGTACGACTCACCGCACCATTCATTGGAAATCTCACAAGATTAAGGAGCTCAGGAACTAAATTTCTAGTGATCTTGATGATGAAGTGGGTTGTAGAAGAGACTTTTGTTGAGTTTTCATACCAGAAAGGAGGGAACATGATGGACTTAAGATAGATGACCCTATGGTCAAAATTTTTGGCAACTTCTGAAAAATTTTAATGTAAGAGCATTAGAGACTAGGTGAAAAAGAAGTGGCTCCACATTGTAAAGAACCAAAGTGGGACTGTTTACAACTTATCTGCATTCATAGAAGAAAATGTTATTGAAGAGGCACACAAGGGAGATAATATAAGTTGGGGCCCTATTCTTTTATCTATTATATTTGCAGAGATTGGGGTCCCAGATGGCCCTAAGGACAAAATATGGCAGTTCCCTAAAGAAAAGAATTCATTGGCTGAGAGGATTTCAAAATACACTTGTGAAGGAACTATGAGTGGCCCATACAAGAAAAGGTTGGAGCTTTGGTACAAGTAAATGCATAAGGAATTTGAACATGAATGGACAAATACCCAAGGACTTTCTTTGCCATGGTGGATGGGAATGTAAAGTTTGTGGTATTACCAAGCACTACCTACATTGGAAGGTTTAGGATGAAGGATGGTAAATGGAGCCCATGGTGTAAGCTCCCTTATGCCTTTTAGCACATGTATTTCCAGGCCTCTATCAACAATTTTTAGATAGGTGCAAGCTAAGATTTGATGTGAAACAAGGATGATTGTGAGTACCACACACTCTAGAAGACCTATGTTTATCCAAGTAACTTTGCATATATTGAAACAATGATATCTGACTACATTTTTATCAATTCATATGAACTTTAGCGATTGGAAAATTGGGTGTGGCTAAGGTTTACCTCAACCTTAAACCTAAATTGGTAAATGGGAAGTATATTGAGAATGAATTCAAGCTCCCTGAGCTTCCCAAAGGAAGACACATAGTTGGAACCATGTAGGAGAATGATTCCCATCCCTAAAGTAGATCAGAAGAAGAATAAGTTAATGATGAGGAGGAGGAGATGGAAGATAATGGCACATTGGATCATGGGACTAGGAGGAATCCAGCTAACTGTGGGAACAAAGAGGCCATGTGAAATTACTCCTCCCAGGTTTGAAGAAGAAGAGGAAGTAAGAATTGAAATTAAAGCCGAGGAGACAAAGAAATAATAAGGCAGTGTAGAGGACTAGGGATTCAGAAGAAGTTAAAACTAGGATGAATGCCAACTAGTGCAAGTGTCTATCCATTAGGAAGTCACCCAAGTTATCTCCTATTAAACCAATTCCAATGAATAAGAAAACAAAGAGAAGGCACAAGTATGTGCCAAGAGGCGATAGCGAGGAAGAAGTATCTATGAGGAGCTCTATGAAGAACATAGAGTCACATCCAATTATTGATGTGGAAGGAGATGATGTTCTTAGAGAAGAAGAACATAAAGCATGATACCAAGGTGCATAGTGAGTGATGAAGAGGAGGAAGGCCCCACAAGGGAAGAGGAGGAAGAGATAAAATATTGGTGAACCATCAGGAGGGCATGAGGGTGCAATAGGTGAAGGTCTAGTCTTAGGCACAAAATAACATGTCCCCAAAAGTAGGCAATTCGACAAGACTAAAGGAGAAGATATTCTAAAGACACTTGACTTGGGATATGTCAAAGATCCATCAAAAATTATTCATGCCAAATTTCAGATCAACTCCCTTGTGAATGAAGAGTTATATGGATGGGAGTTGATAAATCCTAAGGGTGCAAATATGCACATAAGAAAACGTTTGTCTTGGAGCATGTAGAAACATATAGAAAAACTAGAGTTTGATATAAAATGAAGGAAGCTTACACCATGTGCAAGATGAATAGAAAGAAAGGGGCCCAAGTGAAACACATACTAAAAGTAAAGCCTACCTGATTTTACAGATGAACAAGTAAGAAATACCTTGATAAAAGATGGCATTAGAAGTGGAAAGAATGAATTTGGATAAAGTGGTCACACTTAGGGACATCTGCATCGAGGATGATTAGAACAAGAAAGAAATAAATTTAGCAACTTATTGAGGAGCGTAGATGGGCTGATAGGAATGTAGGAAGGATATTTTGTACTTTGTTGCAGAGATTGGAGGTGAAAGTTTAGAGGTTCATCTAGAGTTTTATGCAGTAGATGAATAATACTTACCCTTTATCCTTACACTTTCTACAAGATTGCACCCATATTCTGCTAAAGGAAAAGTTGGTTGTGCAAGAAAAGATTGAGGAACAATTGTAATATGAGCCAATGAAAGAAAGGACTGAAGAAACTCATAGTGCGATGGATTGTAGAGTATGACGCCATACTCCAAACACTGAAGGATGAATTGAAGAATGGAAAATTGGATGTTGAACAACTATGAGGATCCCGAGAATAACTCCTTAAGGCATAGGACAGTGCAAGAGGAGAATGAATTTGGAGCAGACTAAGAAGGACAAGTCCTTGAGAAGAGCAGGAGAATTTGGACCATTGTAGCGAAGGAAAAACAATGTGCTTAATGCCACCAAAGACCCTCATGAGAGTGCAAAAAAAGGAGCTAGGGGTGACTGGTTATGTGTAGAATGGACTTATATGGATGGCATGATATCAGTATCTGGATGGAATAATAAGGGAATTTAATCACAAGGGTTAGGACATGACTCTAAACAAAAATGGATAAAGTAATTAGAGCTGTCCCTAGATAAAGAAAATAAGGGGCTAGGAGAGTGGAATCAAGTTGGAGGCTAACATGAATAAGGAATATCCTGAACTCCTACTGCCAACAGCCGAGAAAGATGCCAGAGGAAAACTGGTTATTCCATTCCATTGTAATTCTATTCATATTCATTCATGGATTAAATTCATTCTTTATTCATTCTAATCTTTGGAGAGATAAGTTGTGCAACTTCATTGTCAAGGATGAAAATGTGCATTAGTGTGGAGTAATATTGCGTTGGCCAAATTGTATAAGTATCTAGAGTGGTGCATGAAAAATTAAGGCATGTACATGTGGGCGTGTAGGTGAACATATGTATCAGTTGAGATTAGGGTACGTCTAGAAGAGATATAAGTTCTAAGACTTAGCCGGTTTTTCATGTTACGAGCTAAAAATAGGGAAAGTGAGTTGGAGTGCGGCCCAAGTAAATATAAAATAAAGAATAATTTGTGGCTAAGGAAGAGTTATTTTGGGATTGAAAATTGGAGATCAAAGGTCATGCATGGATTAATCTAATAATAGGAATAAAGTAGATTTTATTTATAGATTAATCTATTATTATGCTTCTTGTAAAAACATGCAGTTGTTGGCACATGGATATTTTTTAGCATGCAGTCTATTCTGAGATGCATGGGTGGTAAAATTAAAGTCCCCACCCCTATATATATTAGTTGCATTTCATTCTTTTTAAGACAATGATGTATTAGAGTTATGTTGCTCTAATTTCTAACCACGTGACTCTCTGGTGACTATTGGGATGTATTCAGCTTTTGCTATGTAATATTTTAGTTATTAATGGATAATTTTGGTTAGATTCTGGTAATTGATGTCTTAGATCATGGTACTTGTATGGTGAATCTGGTCTTAAATATTTTTTTATATGAATATATCTTTATTATGTGTGTTTCTAATTTGATCTCATGGATGTGATGTTTATGTTGGAATTTATTATTTTATAATGATTACTATGAACATGCATGCTATCATATTGTCAAGACAACACAAAGGAGGGACCTGGTATGCTTTGTGTGCTTTGGGTGAGTGTTTAGTTCTTCCTGAATGAAATTCCAGTACACCTAGGAAATTGAGTACAAAAAAGAGACTACATCTTACACATGGGATATTCCATTAGTTACTTGATTCTTGGAAGGCCATTGTTTAAGGTTTTTATCACCTTGGAAAAAACCCATTAACTTGTTATTAAATAAATTATTTGACTCTACATCATAAAATCTAGAAATGATGATTATCTAATTCTCCCACCTACCTTGTGTAATTGTATCCTTTGAATCGGTGTATCGTCTAGCCAAATAATGTGGATTTGGATTTTGGTTTAGTTTTATGTTTATTATCAAGGTCCTCTTGACCAGTGTAGCCCCATTGTATTATATCTCAAAGATATTAAACTTGTATCCTTTTTCAGAAAACAATCATGTGCCTCTATTTTAAGGAAAACCCCCTCCCTTTGGACCTAGTGGGTGTTTAGTGACCATGGTTAGTTGATGAGTTTAAGAAACATATATTAAGTACATTGAGAAAACATTGGAATCTTCATTTCCATTTAGAGTAAATGTTTCTTGTTGTCCTCTTGATCTCTTGGGGAAAATGTGAAAGGACAAGCTGTTTTGAGCTCATCCAAAAAATAATAATAATAATTTGGTGATTTTCCTGGGAACTTTAATAATTTTTTAAACCCCCTTTGGACGTTTTTTCTACCTATATCAGTCAGGTTTTCTTATGGCTAAAATGGTAAAGTTTGTGATCTTAGCTTCTAGTGTATCTCATCAAGTTTGAAACCAATTTGTTATTTTTCAATAAAGGATGGTGGAATTTATTTAGGTGTGGTAGTGTGGATTTGGGATTATCATGTTAAAATATTTGATATTCTCTTAAAAAAAAACAAAATGTTATATCCTTAATTGGTATTTTAAATCAAAATTTTGGTTTGCATTTTGATCTATGAGAAAATAGTTCAAGCTATGGAACCCCAACACAAAACTAGAAACTAATCTTCACCTTATGATTTTATAGATGATACATACTTAATTTATTGGTACTTCCATTGTGTGCACATAAATAGTATTTCCAACTCATGTCAATGCCTTTTTCATTATTTTTGGTGTTATGTGAACCTTCATCCTTGACCCCTATAGGAAGTGTAAATGCAAGGGTAGATTTGAGGTCCCGTGAATATTTTTTACTTCTGTAAAAGATAAGTGTGAACTAGGAAGTAATCTTCATGTAAAATTGGAAGCTTACCCTCTTCTCATATGATTTTGGTGATGTCATGTGTGGATTTTTCCCCATCATGTGCAAAAATATTGTAAACCCTTTTAAGACAACAATTGTTGTTCCCTTGACTCACCCATCAACAATTTCCTTAAGAGTGGCCATTATGTTGTACATCCACTTATGTTGAACCTTGTAGATAATTTGGATGATGATGTTAATGAACCTTTTTGGTAGCAACAATTTTCTTGATTAACATTCTTTGTTTCGAACGTGCACTTGATTTTGATTCAAGTTATGGTTTAGTGGGACATTTTTGTTTAACAAATAGATACATGGTAAGATGTGACCAACTTTAAGAATTTAATCATTCTTACCCATTCTAGTGACTTCTAGGAGGAAGTATATTTCTAGTTGAGGGGGATGTAGTGCCTGCCATTTTAACTCCTTTTTTTGGTGACGTTGATGTTGGAAATAAACTAACACTTAATTCATCATATGAGTTAAAGTGATATTTTAATAAAGTAATTTTTTAATTACTTAAGTTAGCTTAGATAAAGTTAATTATTAGTAAGTTTTATTTTAGTTGTCTTATCCCTTGGTTTGTGGGATCATGTTCTATCTTGCATATTTTGTTCCTAGATGATTTCCATGAGAGGCAATAGGGGCAGTTAGGGGTAATATGTTATTCCTGCATATTTTCTTGGAATAGGTGATTTGGTTCCATATATTGTGAAAGAGATAGAAGTTTGTCCAATATCTATAACTATTACAACACTCTCTTTTGAGTGTAATGCTTGTTTTTGATATTAATAAAATACACAAGCATCGTCTTGTTTCTTGTGTAAAGATTCTATGTCAAATATTCTTTTCTAGTATTCATTGTCAAGATTTGGTATCAGAGTAGTATTTTAATCTAGGGAGAGTGTAGAAAGTCTTTAGGTAAGCTTACGGATACCTTGTGAAATTTTAAAGCTTGGAGGAGCCATAGATGCCCCTAGCCATTTCACAGCCCCTACCCGAATCCAAACCCCGGTTCATAGATTGATTTGTAGTTAAAGAACACCTATAGTGTAATCACAGGCCCTTGCAGACCAAGATACAACTCTATTGCAAAAGGTGAAATTGTTTCATTCTCTACTTTTTATAAAATGTTTACCTGTACCTACAATTTTGTTTAAATTAGAATCATTTTAAATATATATATATACCATATTTTTGTATTTTGGGGACCCAAACTTTTCAATCTCCCCACATAACTTCTCCTTCTCTTCTTTATGCTCTATATTTTCATATATCTGACAAGAGAATTCTACATGCCTGTGAGAAGATCTTTTTCCAAAGAGACCTCCCAAAGCCTCCACTCAACCTGGAGATTGCATTCATAGATCACGAGCATTCGAGAGATAAAATGTATACGTTCCTACAAAGACAAAGAAAACAAATCCATTCCAAAGCCTCATCTTTAAAGGAAGTAATAAATTCAACATTTCCCTATAAAAGATTCAGTGTCCTAAGCTCAAGGGAACTACAAAAAACCGCATCCCAGTAATATACTTGCGTGAAGCCAAAGCAAGGAGCAAATAAATAATAAAAAAGACGGCCAAGGTTTATTATAATGTTTAGGAAAAGCAGTCGAACTTTAATTGTGCCCTAAAACATACCAATGCATATACAAGTCAGGTAAGTCCAAATCGGGCCGCATGTTTTTATAAAAATTAATTGTTTAAAAAAAATCCATTTTTGGATTTTGTTGAAAAAAAATAGTACAAATTTTTTTTTCCATTTTTGGAAAGGGGTCCAAAAATATATTGAAATTAGAATTTAAACAAGTGATAACTTTCAACTAGTACCTCGGATTAAGGTTTCATTTTTTTAAAAGTGTGTGTTTTTGCGAGCTCTATGTATAGGTCCATTTTAAAATAAGAATTTATCTTGTAAAAATTGCAAATATTGGATTTTTTTTGTACTTGAAAAGAGGCCAAAGAGTCCAAAACTTTTTATTTTTCCAAATCAGCCTGCATAGCCAAATTTGTAACAAGTCCAATAGTGCAAAAAAATCATTGCACAACCGAAAAGGATCCCAAACTGATATAAAATATTATTTTGGGGGGGGGGGGGGGGGGGCGGTGTGTGCATGTTTTAAGGGGGAAAAACTGCTCAATAGTTTTCTTCTATTGTTTACCCACTCTTCACAATGGCCCACTAATTACAACACCAAAATTATTTTTACTAGATTATCCAACTTTTACGTTTTGATTATTACCTAGCATGGAAAACAAAAATTCGCACACAACTTTATTTTTAAAATATATGGTTCATCGTTTCTGGTACATTAACAAGATCTGCAAATATACATTACACAAAAAGCTACATTTAATCATGTAAATCAAAAATAAAAGTTAATAATCTTGTCTAGTTTTTCAGATAAGGTACAACCTCATATTCGTGAGGCCATAACAACAAAATAATCTTAGGAAAATTTTGAAAATAGTATATGATTCCAAAAATAAGAACACAATACCTCATCTCCAGAGTCAACTATTGAACTTGAAAGTGCAACCAACTGAGAAAGTTGAAATGTTTTTTAGAAGAGTAACAACTTTATGTGCATCACTTCAAGCTTTGGAAGAAGAAGTGACTAACACATCACTTGTGTCTATAGTATTAAGAGCTCTTCCTCCTTCTTATAGGATTTTTGTGACCACGCTAAACATAACTGGTCAAACAACAACTTTTGAAGAGTTAGCGAATATGCTACAACAAGAGGAAGCTATTCACTCAACTACTGAAACTGAAGAGCATTGCACTTACTTCTAATCAAAAAAGAAAAAAATAAGCTAAGTTTAGTAATCATCCTCAAAAGAAAGGTAATACCTCAACAAGGCCAAAATGACTGACTAAAATGTCTTTTTCTGTGGTCAAAAAAAGGACATAAGTTAAAGAATTTTTGGTATAACACATTCCAACAAGGATCGTCAAGTGGAAAAAAGAATGATTTCCAATTAAAAAATCAAGCTAACACAACAAAATAGACAGTGGAAAAAGTAATCAAAAAATGGAAAAAGAAACCAAATCAACAAGGAAATGTAGCCAAATAGGAAGATCAATTTGATAATGATGACTTCCTATATTCTGCATAGTCAAAATGAAGTATCCAATTATACAAATCAAATTTGGTATTTCAACTCGGGTGCAACTTGACACATGACAAGAAAGAATATTGATTCTTCACAATGAGTAAAACACCCACAAAAAATCATGTCTCTTTGGGGAATTATACATCATACAGTGTTGAAGGCATTTCTTCCATTTCACTACCATTTGGGAAACATAATTGTAAAATTTTAGATGTTCTTTATATCCCTAGTTTAACAAAAAATATATTATCCACGCGTCAACTATTAGATCACAATCTCAAAAATTACTCTGATTGTAAAGGTAGTAAAAAGATGTGCTTAATTCGAGATAAGTAAAGAATCTCAAAAATTGTTGCAAAAGTTTCGAATGTGGGAAGAATGTTTCAGTTGGATTTTGTTCAATGAAATGATCAAACACTTGTAGCCAAGGATACATCATCAACTCAACTATGGCATCAAAGACTTGGACATGTGAGTTTTGGATTTCTTGACACACGTCATCAATATGACATGGTTAGGGGTTTGCCACTTATTAAAAAGGGTATAGATAAATGTCAGCATTATTTGGTAAGAAAACAAAATAGATCACCACTCAAACATAGTACATTTTGAGCTAAGGAAAAACTTGACTCGGTGCATACCAATCTATGTGGACCAATGAGACCTAGTCACTCTAGGTTTCAATATTTCATGCTCTTTGTTGATGATTTTTAAAGAAAAATGTGGATATATTTTCTTTCTACAAAAGACCAATATTTTTAAAATTTCAAGAAGTTTAAAGCCCTTATTGAAACAGAGTTTGGAAGGAAAATAAAAAAATGCTCCACTCAGATCGAGGGGGAGAATACACCAATAATGAGTTCAACAATTTTTTGGAAACACATGGCATTCATAGTCAAATGGATCCTCCTCACACACTACAAAAAAAATGGTTTTGTTGAAATGCAAAACCATACTATCATGGATATGGTGCGATGTATTATTGATGATGCAAGTTTATCAAAAACATTTTGGGCCAAAGATACTAAAATGACAGTCTATTTACTAAACAGACTTCCCACTGCAGCTCTTGATGGAGTAACACCACATGAAGCATGGTCAAAGCGGATAAGCCATCTATTGCACACCTAAGAGTATTCAGGTGTAAAGAAAGTATGCACATACCCAAGCATAACAGAATAGACTAAGCTTGGACATGAAATTCACAGAAACTCATTTTCATTGGCTACAATGAAGAAACTCTTGGGTACAGACTTGATGGATCTGAAGAACCAGGAAAGTCTACACCAGCATGGGGATGTTGAGTTCTTTGAGAAGAAAGGAAGTAGAGTCTCCTTCCTCTAGACTCACTTGATGTATATTCTTCACTACAGTTATAAAAACTGAAGTTGATGGTAATCTCGCAGATGACGAAAGTGATGATGGGTACAGATGGTGATGATTTGATAGAACCACGACCCATAGGAACCACTCAACGTATGCCTACGTGGTATACTAAGTATGATTACGAGATGCAAGAATTAGATGCTCCCCTAGATACATCCACCCCTGGACCACAGGACTCACAGTATAAGAAAGAGAATGAAGTGAACTTTGGCTTTGATGAGTAGAGTTATTGAAATCTGATGAGCCCTCTACATTTCCAGGAATCCCTACAGTCAAAATCTTGGAAAGATGCCATGGATGCAGAATACAACTCAGTGATGAAAAACAAAACTTGGCAGCTTATCAAATCTTCCACCAGGGAAGAAACCCATTGGATGCAGATGGATATTTAAAAAGAAGTAAAAATAAGCATGGGACAGAAGACATTGAGTAACACAAGCGAGACTAGTAGCAAAGGGGTATGCTAAAAAATAAAGGCATTGACTACGAGGAGACATTTTATCTCCCATAACTAAGAGTAAAAAACGATTCAGGATGATATTTTATCTAGCTGCACAGTTTGGTTGGAAAGTCCATCAGATGGATGTAAAAATTTCCATTCCTGAACGAATGATTTACATAGAAGAAATCTACATGACTCAACTTGAGGGATATGTTGTACCTAGTCAAGAGGAAAAGGTATGTAGACTCAGGAAATCATCTGTATGGCATCAAATCAGGCACCTCAGGCATGGTACATCAAAATTGATGATCATCTCACACAACATGGATTTGTTAGAAATCCATTTGATCCTAATCTTTACCTCAGAAACAAAGGGGGGAAGATTGTGATTGTTGTTGTGTATGTCGATGATCTAGTCATCACTTGAAAATTCAACGAGGATGATCGATGTCAACGAAGAAAGATCTTACATCGATCGTTCGACATGATCAAAATCTCAGGATAATGCACTATTGTCTTGGATTTGAAGTATGACAAAAGAGAGAATCACATATTTGTTGTCTTATTGAAATATACCAAGAAAACACTTGAGAAATTTAGGATGATGGATTCTACACACTGATTGCTACACCTATGGAGAATAGACTTATAGTTATCTCGAATCAAATCCATCTTTTGCAAGTAAATTCTATTCTCTATCGACAGTTGATTGGGAGTCTCATTTACCTAACCTACGTTAAACCAGATATCAGATTTGTAGTGAGACTATCTATCTAGGTTCATGTAGGAACCCAAGGGTTTGTCATTGGAAGGTATCAAGGCACATCAGATTGAGACATCATCAGAGGATCTAGTGGATCTATGGCTCTGGAATACAAGAAGAATGAATAAATTATTCTTGTTAGGATATTCAGATTCGGATCATGTAGGTAACATTGATGAAAAAAAATCCCCTTAAGGATCTGTGTTCTTTATGGGACCTGGACCAATATCATGGGGAAGCAAGAAACAACACTTTGTTTCTCAAGCTATCCTCTAGAGAAGCCAGAGTATCATGTTGTAGGTGAAGTTATCTGTGAAGTGATATGACTATGTCCCATACTTAGAAGGACTTGGGAATACCATAGGACAAGATCCGAACAATCCATATATGTAAACAATGAAGGAGTTCTAAAACTTTGTTCGCAATCCATTTTTTCATGAAAGAACAAAACATATTGAGGGTGGTACATGTTCATTTCATACGCGAGCATGTCTCAAAAGCACAATATACAGCTTCAGTTTTGTCCTGACAGCTGAACATTAGCGAACAGATATCTTCACAAAGTCACTTGCACGTGACAAAGTTTGAGTTGCATTCAGAGAGTTTTCCTCTCATCATTCGCTTCAAGGCAATGCAAAATTAAGGGGTAGAATGGGGGAAGTTAGGGTAAATACTAGTAATTCATCATATTAGTTAATTAGTGATATTGCACATAATTTAGATTATTTAAATTATTAATTGTTATCTTGGCTAATATTTATTTATTAACCTTTTGTATTTTAGTTATTCTGTATGCATTGGTTGTGTGCCACTGTATGTTTGTATCTTGCATATTTGGTTCCCAAATGATCCTTCCATGAGATGACAATTTTTGGTAGCTTATGTGAATTATGTTATTCCTACATATGTTGCACATTAGGTGATCTGGTTCCATATTTCTGTGGTAGAGATATATCAGCTGTACAATTCCTATAAGAATTGCAGCACTCCATTGTAAGCTTGATTTTGATTATTAATAATATTCTACAGGCTTCCATCCATGTTTTACAATCTCTTGTGGGGAAGTACTAATGACCTTATAGTTTCATAAGTAGGTGTAAACACCCAAATCTTGTCATTTGGGATTTGATAATGTGAGTTTTGGCTTATATCCCTTATACAAGACTAGTGCACAAAAATGAATCTCAAATGTACTATCCTACACTATCCTAAGGCCTATAATGCCTCATTCCACTGCCGATAAACCTAAATGAATAACTTTATCAGTAAAAAATGATATACATATGGGAAATTAAACAAACTTAGGTTCTCCATTTTTGAATACTTAATCAAATTTCTCAATTGTCTCGTCTTACACAATAAAATTGGCTTAGTAAACATAATATTTGATTCCAAGTGATTAGTTCACACAAATGCTTACTAGTTTTAACAATTTTGGATATCAAACTTTAATTTCTCATTTTTTTGTAATTTCTTGTAATTACATAAAAATTGGTTAAAACATTAAAAATCTGACTAAAATTGATTATAAAAAACAAGTATGTGAAGAAAAGATGTAGAAATGTAAATTGGATCGTTAACATAGTTCATCCAATGTGGACTACATCTCTAGGTCTGCCTCTATGTACAAAATGATTATTAAATGGATGTAAAATACATAGTTTTACATCAACTTTATCCCAATATGGGGCTCTCAATCCCCATACAATTTTCTAATGTCCTCTAAGAAGGCTCCATAACAGGCTCTTGGCCTTACAATAAACAAACTATAACTTGCTCATTCTCTCTCCAAAAGAGGCTATCTCTCCTTTACAAATGCAAAGCAATCCTCTATTTTAAAAGAGGCTCCCATACATACTTGCCCTTGTTCCTTACGAAGGGTCTTTTACTTTACCAAACTCTCCCCTTTAAATGAAACTTAGGACAAGGATAACAATGGATGTTTTGATAATGTTTCAAGGCCCAAAATTAACGGGTGTACCCAATATCCTTTGGCTAAATATTTCCAAGCTAGGCATGGCCTAACACTTGGGGATCATAATAATGTACTTGAGGTGACGGGTTAAATTCACCACCTCCAAATTATCCTTTTATATAGGATTTAATGCATTTGTTTTGAGGATTGGATCCCACATTGACCACACTGAGGACTGGATATGTAAAGGATTTTTAAAAACATTGCAAATGAGAGGTGAGTCATGACATGACCACGTTTTGCATTTTCCAGGTTGTTAGTTCGTTGAACTCGATGTTAGCTTGTCACTATACTTGTTGGGTGTGTGGAGCTCGTCATTGTACTCACCAAATTTATGGAGCTAACCATTCAACTTAGCATTTGGCATGGTGAGTTAGCTCAGACGCAAAGTCAGCCCCATTAAACTCGATCTATGAAATCACCATGTGGAACTCAATGGAGATGTTTAAATAGGTTGATCTAGGATCTTTGGTCTCCATGATATTTAATCCCACATGCACTGGGTATTGGTCTTTAGTGTGGTTTATATATAATATCAAAATCTTATGAATAATATTTAATCCCACATATTGAGGATCTTACGTCACATGTGGGACACAGTGCACCTAAAATTTCTAATAGTACGTAAAACAAGGATTTACTGTAGATTAGGCATATCATTTAAGTGTACTCATGATATTTAATTTAAGTGTAGTCACAATATTTATTTTTATTTTGAATCTATATTATGTTTTTCTAAATGGGGTTGATTGGTGGCACTTATATTGTATTAGAGTTTTTCTCTTAAAAGTTTCACATCGTTAGATATTCATAAACCCTTCTAAATTATCAATATAAAATATTTAAGTGTAGTCATGGTCTTTATTTTTATTTTGAGTGCATATCAAAACTACCCTCAACATTGTACAATTTGACAATCAACACCCAAAATTATAACAAAATTTAGGTGACAGGGAAGTCCAACATAATGCAAGGGCCCCATCCCTTATTCTATTAACAAACATAATAAATAATGAATAGTAGATATTTTTCTTCACATCGAGAAATTGACATGATATAGCTTATTTTTTTGTTATAAACTATATATGATTGTAACCATTTCCAACATATACATCTTTATACATTAGTCAACTATCAAATTTTAGAGTCCTTCTGTTTTAAATATATACATATAAGTGTTAAAATACTACTAATTATTTTTATAGATGATTTTTTCAATAAAAATAATGTTCATTTTAAACAGTGGTACAAGGACAAAAAATAGTCACCGGTCATCATATTTTGATTTGACAGGAACAATAATTTTGAATTTTCATCCCTACTATTCTTTAAATGATTGAATTCTACTTATGGCATTGATATGTTTTAGAAATATAGAGATTCCTTGCTCAAAAACTTCAATATATTCACTTGTGTCCTAAATTCACTAATAAAACTATGTATTAATAAACTTTTCAAATTCAAATTAGGGCCTTAAAAAGGTTGAAAAATTGACCAAATTCTTAGGAGACACAATACGAGGGTCAACAGACCCATATAATTCCCCCCCCTTAACCATAACAATATGGTTTTCTATAGTGAGAATTACAAACACCATGGTAGTTAAGAATATGAGGCCACATAAGGAACAAGTGTTGAGTGAGAGGTTCAATCTGAACCCATCCCCATACCAAACGAGTTCCAGTTTAAGTGATTCCCAAGCCTTCCCTATTGAAAATATTAATTGACACATTGCGAGTGCAACCTAAGTCCATGTTAAGCTTTTATTCCATAAGGAGTTCCTTAGAAGATACAATGAAATATAAGAACCTTCTAAACCTCATTACTTCAAAAGATTTGATGCAGCCATAGTTAAGGGTCCTAGTGAAGGGATGCCTTAAATAGAGCAACCTTAATAATCGACACACATACGTAGCAGAATTTTGGAAATAAAGAGCTTATTGATACATCAACAAAATATATTTACACACACAACCTCATAAACTCTAACAATTTGTCTTATTACAAAAATCTCACACACAATTCCTATAGGCTTATAATAATTCAATGTTGTAATGTTACCCATAAATATCTTGTAGTAGCACTCTTACAAATCATGCCCTATATTCTCTCAAGCTTTTTAAATTCCTTTCTCAGCTGTAGTAATGTATTTATTAAATACACAATCAGCTACTTACCATAATAGGATACCCTACACCCTACCACTAACATATTAAATGCATTGCAAATATTAAATGAGAAATAAGGCCCAAAGGACCCATATAATAGCACATCTTGATGTAAACACCAGTCAATATAATAATGCAATAAATTAATTAGTTGAGTCATTGTTAACTTCCATTTTTATTCTCAATGAATCCAACTAGTGATCTTTCTATTTGTAATTTCTTGAGATGTGTGTGATTTCTTCAGTTAGCATATTTTATTAAGCATGTATGATGTGATTAACTAAAATATAATATATTCTAGTGTAATATAATGTTATAGTAGTAAAATAACTAAATACATGAAGCAATAAAATATTGAACTAGTACCCAAGAAAACTAAGCTAGAAAATATGAAACCCTAATGTGTAAAAAGGGTTAAGAAATCCTTATCTAATTTGATGATATCAAAGGAAAGTGTTGCAGTGTAGACCAAGTGATCAAGAAGAGTAAATTGTCACACAAGAGGATGAGAAAGTGTATATTTAGACTGTCTGGATAAACTTGGGCACCTGGAGAGGGATAGGGATACCCATGGGAACCCTAGTTTGTGGAAATGGCTAGGAAACCTCCTCTTACGTGTCACTGGATATTCTCATTTGTTCACTTCCTCTCTCATGGATGTTGTTATATGCTCATTGAAGCATTGGTAAACCTAAAATGAAGAATCACTGGTAAAACCATAAACAAAGCATCAAAACCCTAAAAATAGAAAGATGCAAATGAAGGGGTCAGATTGTCCTCAACTACCAAATTGATGGAATTATCACTGAGCACTACTCTACATCTTGGACCAATGTATTTCTAGGTGTGGGTGTGTAATTTTGCCCTAGGTTATCTTGTGGCAGTCGCACTTTGTGAAGTAGTGAGAAAATAACTAGATGTAAAATGTAGTAAATGTGTGCATGGAAACAATAGACTCCCATCCTATGAAGTGTGATGTAAATGAACTGTCATCACCAATCCGGCACTATGATAATTCTTCACCGGGAACTCCTTGTGCTATGATTATTTACTAATGCACAGCCTTTAGTTTGGTGGATGTAATCTGGAAACAAAACAACAACCGAACACAAGAATACCATCGACTATGATAAGACGGAATGATGACAAATCTGAAATATCAAAGTAAATTATAATATTAACACAAAATTGTTACAATCTCACCCATGAGGTACTTCAACAAGACTATGGGAGAAACTTTACAATTACACCTCTCGATGGCTTCTTCAACACAACTTTAACTGATGGCTTCCTTTGCACACTTCCTACAATATTTATCACTACTTCTTTCTATGCTAAATGAGGGGGGTAGCCTCTCTATTTATAGAACTTCCAGGCTTATCCATCTTATCTCTAAGATAGGATAAGAAATCCACTCTGACGAATCATATTCCATACCTTAACTCTTATCTGTACATGTAGGCTTATCTGTTAAGATAAGATAAACCTTATCATTTTACATGGGTTCCACATTTTTAGACTTTTTACAAATAAAATACACAAAATATTTATGACCTCACTCCTTGTCTTTATTACCAATATAATATTTCTAATTCCTAATCATGTAGACCCTACTTCTCTAATTACCCAAACTTTGACATTTTAACATTACCGGACCACTTACGACAAATATTTACTTTTTACAACATTCCTATTGTACTTTGACTGTTACCGTACTCCACATTATTGGCGGCACCATACTGATGGCGCCGTTATCTTCTATCGGACGCTACTACTAATTACACTTAACAACATCCTATTCCTAATACATACATTAATGAAATAGAAATTATGGAGGAAAATTTTAGTGTCGACATCTTCCCCCTTCCTAGCTTCTACTCCGTCCTCGGAGTAGACTATTTTGGTGCTTGGAAAATCTTCAACTTGTCTTGGTTGACCCATTTCGTAATGGGAGTGCCATCCAATTCCTCCAGTCGGTACGTACCATGCACAGCTGCTATTTTGTAGGGCCCCATCCATTTTGGAAGAAATTTTCTTTGTCTTCTTTTTTTGTATCTGGAATCATATACTAGGACCAAGTCATTCACATGAAATGGAGACCATCAGATCTTTTGATCAAAGTATTCCTTCTGCTTCATTTTCTTCTTATGGCTTGTATCCTTTGCTATTTCCCTCATTTCCTCCAGCAAATGAAGATGTACCAACCTTTCTTTTACCGAATCACTTTCATCCATCCTTTCATTTTTCATAACTCTCACAATGGGAATATCAAACTCAATAGGAAGAACTGGATCAATGCCATACGCCAACTGAAATGGGGAGTATCCTGTTGCTGACTTTGATGTTGCCCTATATGCCCACAATGTTGCATGAATCCTTTTATCCCATTTATGTACCTGCAAGGCTGCATCTTTTGCTAGAATTTGACACAGCACAAAATTTGTTCGTTCCACCTGTCCATTTGTGCTTGGCTTGTATGTTGTTTCCTTCCTGTGCTTAATAGAAAACTTATTGACTAGGGCTTCTACCACCTCATTAATGAAGTGGCTTCCTTGATCTGTTACAATTTCTAATGGACAACCAAATCTGGTGACAATGCGTTCATATATGAACCTTGCCACTTCATCCATGGAAGCTGTTTTCAATGGCCTAGCTTCAACCCACTTGGTTAAATAATCTGTGGCAACTACAATATACTTATTTTTACATGATGTAGTTGGAAGTGGAACTACAATGTCTGTTCCCCATTTTTCAAAGGGACCAAGGGGAAGAATAGGACATAATGGAGCTGATGAAGTCTTACGGTTACCATGTGTTTGATAAATATCACATGTCTTACAATAATTATAACAATCTTTAAAAAGAGTGGGCCAGTGATAACCTGCATCCAAGATCCTTCTTGCTGTAAGTTGTCCAGAGAAGTGCCCTCCACATGTACCATTGTGGAATTATTCTAGCAGCTCCTTTCCTTGATCACGTCCAACTACCCTCTTGTACTGTCCATCAGGTCCTATTCGAAATAATTCTCCATGCAGAATAGAATATGGATGACTGGCTTGAGTAAACTTTCTCTTAGTCTTTGCATTGGCACCATCAGGAAACTTGAATTCATTCAGATATTTCCAAATATCTATGTATTCACTAGGGATTGTGTCAAGGGAGAACAATGCTGCATCAGGAAAATCATCATCATCACAAGATGATCCTAAACCATCATAGGCTCGAGAGAGTGCATCTGCATTGACATGCTTCTTTCCTGGCCTATCTATAATATCAAATTCAAATTCTTGTAGCAAAATTATCCATCTTGCTATCCTCCCTGATGGGTTAGGCTTATTGACAATATATTTCAGAGCTTGATGATCTGTTACAACTATAAATTTCTGCCCTAGCAAGTAATTTCTAAACTTCTTTACAGCAAAAATGATAGCTAAAGCCTCTTTTTCAGTTACAGTATTGTTTACCTCAGCACTGCTCATTTGTCTGCTCCCAAAGTAAATTGGATGTTCATTCCCATTTTCATCCTTTTGGCTCAAAGTACTTCCTAGTGCTACATCTGAGGCATCATTGTACACAATGAATGGCTTACTCCAATCTGGATTCTTCAAAACAGGTGAAGACACCAGGGCTTCCTTCAATTGTCCAAAAGCTTCATGCGCCTTATTTCCTGGTTCATAAGTAACATCCTTCTTCAAGAACTGGGTTAGTGGCTGTGTAATCTTTGAGAAATTCTTGATGAACCTTCTATAGTAACCCACATGGCCTAAAAATGATCTCAACTTACTTCTATTCATAGGAAATGGTAAATCTTTGATTTTTGAAACTTTATCAGGATCAGTACCAATACCATCTCTGGATACAACATGCCCTAACAAAACGCCTTTAGAACATCCAAAGACACACTTTGTAGGGTTTAGTGAGGCTTGTGCTTCATCTAACATTTGAAAAGCTATCTGCATCTGGTGCAGGTGGTCCAACTTGCTCCCATAGATGCAAAAATCATCCAAAAATACTCTGATGAAGGTCCCAATGTAGGGTTCGAACTCCCTATTCATCAAACGCTGGAATGTTTTTGGAGCATTACACAACCCAAAAGGCATAACTCTATAAGAAAACGTTCCCCAAGGAGTGGTGAACATGGTCTTCAGCTGATCTTTCTCTGCTATATGAACTTGGTTGTAGCTGCTATATCCATCAGCAAAACTATAACACTCCTGGCCAGCTACTTCGTCCAAGATCTGATCTGAAAATGGAAGAGGGTAATGATCCTTCTTTGTTGCCTTATTGAGATTCCTGTAATAAACACAAATGCGTAGCTTCCCATTATTTTTTATTGAGATCACAATGGGAGAAACCCATTCTGAATTCTCCACAGAAAATATGAATCCTGCATCAAGCAACTTATCTATTTCTTCTTTTACAGTCTTGGAAAAATTAGGATTCATTCTATATGGCATTTGCTTTATGGGCTTAGCACCATCTACCAGCTCAATACAATGTTCTACCCAACTTACTTGACGGAGTTCCTTGTAACCAAAAGTGAATAGGTGTATGTACCTTCAAAAGAGTTGGAGGTAGGATTCCTTCTCACTCTCCATCACAGCATCACAAATCTTTATTTGTTGGAGACGATCATAAAATTATTCTTCAGATAATTTTATGGGGTCATGAGTTGGTGCGGCTGGAAGGATATCCATGACTGAAACATCCACCTCACTTTCTTCATCTTCAGTGTCCACTTCACTGGTACTGGAGTAATCAGAGGATGTTCAATCATCAGTTTCATCACTTGAATCCACAGGTTCTGCCTTATGATGTCGAGGGATCACATTTATCTTCACCCTCTCTCTACCACGTCCAAGTGTCATGAAACCTTCATTCTAGTAGTTTCTTGCATGAACTCTCCTTAGCCATGGTCTTCCCAGCAGCATTGGGTATGAAACAGTACCATTTTTCATCACCTGAAAGTCTACCACACATACCACACCCATAATAGATATTGCCACATTTGAAACTACACCTTTTGGTTTAGTTTTTCCTTTATTTAATGACCTTAACATAAGTGTTAAAGGGCGATCAATTTTTAAACCCAACATATTCATTATAGACTCGGTCATTACATTAACTGCAGCACCTCCATCAACTAGACATCTGAATTAAATACCATTACATAATACCTCAGCTGTGTGGAGCATAGGGATCATGCCTCTGCCTCCAAAACAAGGACCTCAACCCCTTCCTTCTTCAAGCATTGAGTCCACCTCTTCTTCTACGCATTGAGTCCACCTCGCAACTCCCGCCTCTTCTCAGAAGACATAGCCAAGAGTTGACCATATGTAATATTTGCAGGCCTTTTAGATATATCTTCCAAGATGGAGTATGGTCCTTGCCCCTGTGAAATTAGAAAATCCTACACACCCAACTTTCTTCTCCTATGTTTCTTACTAGTTTCTTCTTTCCTCTTCTTAGGATCATTTGCATCTTGATTATCTTTTTCTTTCTTTCTTTTTGTTACAAACACATCTACTTCATTATTTCTACTCTTATCTACTACATCAAGAGAATTCATAGGTGCTTTCCCTTTATCATTATCTCTTGTACCAGATGTAGAAGCTCTATCTGGACAATTATACTTATAATGACCCTTTTTATAACAACCATAACAAACAACTTCAGAAATATTTCTTTTTGGACCTCTATCTCCTCCCTGAGAACTAAATTCCTTTCCTTGAAGAATATAATAGTTAACTAGCCCATCTTCCTAAGCAGATCTTCATACTCAGTAGATGTACTAGGAGAAATATTTGTGCTCACCGGGAGTGGTTGTGGATTCTGGACCAAAGGTGCTGGTGTAGGCTCTACTTTAACAACAATTTCTTTGGGCTCCTCTTCCATGCTTTCTTCTTGCCTTCTTGTAATCTCCTTTGCTTGTTCAATGGTAGCTGGGCGGTCATACTTCACTCGTTGTCTGATCTCTGGCTTCATCCCAAGAATGAAGTGCTTACAGAGGAGATTATCCACGCCATTCATCAACCCATCCGCTAGTCCTTCCTTCCGGATCTGGGCATCGAGCTTCCTCCTTAGCTCTAGAACACAAGCATGATAATCTCTTATCTTCTCCTTCTCTCCTTGGGATAGCTTTGTGATCTCGATCATGAGATCTGCATATTTCTGTTGTTCACCAAATTCTTCAAGAAAACTTTCGGTTAATAAACCCCATGAATTTTTCACATTATCACCTAGTGTTTCAAACCACCTAAGTGCTGAACCATCCAAAAAGGTAGGAAAAAAATCAGTCCATTGTTCCCTTCTTATAAGGCCATTAAAAATACAAGATCGTTTAAACTCTTGAATGAAAGAAGAAGCATCTTCATTAGATTGAGCTAAAAAAATAGGAATCTTTCCCATTTTCAAAAGTAACCACCGTGAAATACCAACCCACAAGTACAATTAACAAGACTTATGTGCACAAATAATTGGAATCACTATACTAGAAAGTGACTTTACACCTTTCTACAGTAAAATAGAAATGACCACGGTAAACTATGGTAAAAATTGACTTACTACGGTAAAAACTGATTTTACTATTCATGGTAAAAAGTGAAGTTACTGCGGTAAATACTATTCACGGTAAAAAGTGACTTTACTGTGATAAATACTATTCACAACAAAAATGACTTTATCATGGTAACTACTATTCACAGTAAAAATGACTTTACCATGGTAACTACTATGCACAGTAAAAACAAGGTTACCCTCCAATTGATTTTTGACTAAGTGGGAGTATCTCTCCAGAAAATCCACCAACGAGGAATGATCCTGGCAACGGAACCAAAATGTCATCACCAATCCGGCACTATGATAATTCTTCACCGGGAACTCCTCGTGCTATGATTATTTACTAATGCACAACCTTTAGTTTGGTGGATGTAATCTGGAAGCAAAACAACAACCGAACACAAGAATACCATCGACTATGATAAGACGGAATGATGACAAATCTGAAATATCAAAGTAAATTATAATATTAACACAAAATTGTTACAATCTCACCCATGAGGTACTTCAACAAGACTATGGGAGAAACTTTACAATTACACCTCTCGATGGCTTCTTCAACACACCTTTAACTGATGGCTTCCTTTGCACACTTCCTACAATATTTCTCACTACTTCTTTCTATGCTAAATGAGGGGGGTAGCCTCTCTATTTATAGAAATTCCAGGCTTATCCATCTTATCTCTAAGATAGGATAAGAAATCCACTCTAACGAATCATATTCCATACCTTAACTCTTATCTGTACATGTAGGCTTATCTGTTAAGATAAGATAAACCTTATCATTTTACATGGGTTCCACATTTTTAGACTTTTTACAAATAAAATACATAAAATATTTATGACCTCACTCCTTGTCTTTATTACCAATATAATATTTCTAATTCCTAATCATGTAGACCCTAATTCTCTAATTACCCAAACTTTGACATTTTAACATTACCGGACCACTTACGACAAATATTTACTTTTTACAACATTCCTATTGTACTTTGACTGTTACCGTACTCCACATTATTGGCGGCACCATACTAACAGCGCCGTTATCTTCTATCGGAAGCTACTACTAATTACACTTAACAACATCCTATTCCTAATACATACATTAATGAAATAGAAATTATGGAGGAAAATTTTAGTGTCGACAGAACCATCCTTGTGTGCCTTGTGATGAATCTAGATGGATGCAAATGTAGCTATAGATGTCTTTGGTGGATGCAACCTTAGGTGGTGATAGTAAGTGCTTAGTGATTGGTCTCTCATTATGGTCACATTACTTTATATTTATATCATTCTCTTGCTTTAATTTCATAATTAACCCTGAAAAGGCCAACCACCAAAAATATAAGAAGGCCAACTGGCTATAAAGTCCCCAAAAAAGTAAGATGAAAGTGTAAAGAGGATCAGGGCGTCTAGGGCACCCCAATCCTGGTTGGGCACCGCAGTCAAAAATAAGAAAAACACAGTTTGAAAGTACAGATTGGACAAGTATGGGTGTAAGATCTAAAATAATGACAAAAAGCAATGCAAACTGGCTAAAGACATGGGTTAAATATTACTCTTTTCACTTAAAAACCATATGAATAGTAGTATGAGTTCAGGACTAAATAATGACTCAAAGTGTGTGATTTTGTGTCTACATTTTCCCCCACTTTATGTTAGTGAGCAGAAATATTGATAACATAAATTAGATAGATATGCATACCTCATTTCCTTGTAGATCAATGTAGAAAATGTTCCAAAGGACTAGACAAAACATGGAGCGTGGATACTAAAGATGCAAAAGTGAAATAAAATGATGAGAGTGAACCTAGGGAAAAAATGTGTGTGTAGATGCCAATGTGTGGTGTACCTGCATAGTTAGTATTTTATGTGCTATGTACATGCCATGTGTGTGTTGTTTTTTATTGTTTGTTTCCTATACAAATGGACCTGCAAAAGAGAATATGATCAAGTAGTCAAATATGCATGTATATGTGTAATGTTTAAAAATGTATGTATATATGTAAAAAGAATGTAAAGAAAATATTAAAATGAAAAAGGAACATGTGCACCTGATCTGTGATGAGAAAAAGGGTGTAGAAATGATCATGTGGATGTCGTGTGATATTTTTGGGTGATCTCATACAGCTGGCCAAATAAGTGTAGGGAGGAAATTCTTATTTATCCTCCAACCTATAACTGCTTCCCGATAGTGAAGAGATATATATATATATATATATATATATATATATATATTTTCTTGTTTTTTAGGTGATGCGACACCATGGCAATGTAGAGAGGAAGGTTTGGTTTATGCTCTATCCTTTAGCTACTCTTGCATGTGCTAAGGACACATTGTCTTGTAAAATCCGTTGTGTATGAACCCACTCGTTGTGTAACCCACTGTCTCATGGAAAAAAACTGAAAAAATTAATTGTATCAGTACCATGTGTAAACCCAAATTATTCCCCCCTCTTTGGGGGTGCATGCGAGATCATGGGTAGGAGAATGTGGCCCTAAAAGAGGATCTATCATGGAAACTATGATTGTGACCTATAGGGGAGAGGGGATGTGCTTTGTAGAAAACAATGGACAAAAAAAAAAGGTAGCTAGAAAACCAGTGTAAGATAAATAGATAATGTGCAAGCTAAAACATAAGAAAATAATGTAAATACCCAAGAAGAAAATGTAGGTCACACAAAGTGGGTTACAAACATGGGATACCACTCACGGTGTCACAAGACACTCAAGGCTGT
Organism: Taxus chinensis; assembly: GCA_019776745.2. Lineage (NCBI taxonomy): Eukaryota > Viridiplantae > Streptophyta > Pinopsida > Cupressales > Taxaceae > Taxus > Taxus chinensis. Next base: position 209,526,864 of record CM034147.1, read on the forward strand.
AGTATCCGCAAACAAACAAGTGTGCACACAAGACAAAGAGAAATTCCCACAAACAAGAACAAACAATAGTAGATAGTGTAACAAATAAGTATGGAATAAAATATTACTCTAGTGAAAATGTTGCACATGAAACACTCATTAGCATGTTAGAAATATAAAACGTATGTCAAAGCATGTATAAACCAAAGCAGTGTGTTATGAACAAAAACGAAACAATAGCACCTGTAATGTATGAATGTGGATACCCCTAAGAACCACTATAGGACTAGTATTCAAGCATCCATATTGCATGTAGTAACCCTATATAGCCTATGATCACAAATCGAAGTAATTGAATGTGCATGTGTATATAATAATGATAAAGACATACAAGATATCTATATAGTATGTGTAATGAAGTGTACATCTAAGAGCAAGTGCAAACAAGAGTAAATGTAACCATAAAATGTAGTATGTCGTGGATGGATGGAATGGAAAGAATAGTGAATGATAGGATCCAATTGCCCCCGAGTGAATGGAATTGTATGCAGTGAGGTTCATTTAGTGTGCCCACTCGGTAGTCAATAATGAACTATAAATGAGAGCGCATCATCGAGAAATGGTTGAACTGTGTTGTGTGTTACGTGTTATGATGAGGGTGTAGTGATGATATACAACATAGATGAATTATATGCTCCATTTTATTCTAAGTGTATATCATGAAAAGATGAATAGAAAGGATTGGTGATGTATCCTAAAGCATATACCACTAAATGATACAAGTGAAAGTGGTGATGTAACCTATCACGAGAGAATGGAGAAGAAGTGACCTTGTATCCTAAAGCGTATATCAATTAATCTAGGTATGTTGCATGAGAAAATATTGAATGATGAAAGTGTGAGGATTATGAGGTCCATTTATAGTGCATCATACCCTCAACATTCCAGTATGGACTGCGAGACTAGAGTGTGTCATCGGGTAGTGTGTGCAGCACGTAGAAGAGAGTGTGCAAAATGCGTAATGTGCATAGTAGTGTGTATGGTATATAATGCAAGATGCGTAGATGACCTAAGATGTGTAGAATCATAGTAGATGTAAGATATAAGATGTAATATGTAAGGTATAGGATGTAAAGTGTAAGATGACATGTATTATGTGGAAAAACTTGTAATATGCAGTGGTTATGGTGTATTATTTAAGGCATGAGTATAATATGTATGATGTCTATAGGAAAATATGTAGGATGCAAAGTGTAGAATGCATGAAGACATGAAATTTCTATAGTGAAGTGTGTGGGGTTCGTGTATATATAATTCCCTCAACAGTCAAGTGTGAATTGAAGCACAAGAGTGTGTCATTGGGTAATGACTATGTAGATGTGTATGTGTAAGTATGTGATGAGAGAGTGAGATTTCATGTGATGTTAGGGGAAGTATATATTTCATGCCCCCTAATTGTGTGGTGGTGATTATAGTCAAGTGAAACTATCTAACAGATCATCATTGTCATGATCAAAACCTACCAGAGTAGCATTCAAGACATAAAAAGTAATAGAATGAGGTGGATCATATAAAGAGCTATTACAATGTAGGATGTATACACTCATGGCATATTCTTCATCAGTGAAGGGTATTTGCGGAAAGTCATGTGCATACCAACAAGAAATATTTTGAGAATAAGTAGAAGATGAGTCATTACCAATGGAAATGTTTCCAAATGGCATAGGAAATGTGAGAGAAGTATGGTATGTATCTAAATTACCACCAATATAGTCAAGCCAATATTTCCCTAGTGTCAACAAAGAAGTGTGAGGTGTACGTGCAACAATACTATAAAATGGAAGAAACACAGGCCAAAAGTGGTCGTAATATGACAATAACTATGGTAAAGATATGGTGAGTGAATCGGTGGTAGAATTTTTTTAAGCATCAAGCCAAGCCTAGAAAATCCATCATGTGTGCAAATAGTGTCTAGACAAGTGCGATCGATCGGGATATGATGCCAAAAAAAATTATTGATCAATAATGTGCATGTGAAAGATGGTGGTGCAGATGTAGATCATGTAGTAAGAGATAGAACAACGTCTAAAGTGTGAATAGAACCCTTATAGATTATTATAACATTGGTAGAAGGAGGGGTCTTTAATTTATATTTTCCTAGGCCATCAACCACAAAGGTGTATTTGAAGTAAGATTCATCTATGCCGAGAGGCATAAATTTAGTTGACCTCATGCTTCATTAGTGAGTTTGATAGCATAGAATTTTTCATCTGAATCCTCATAATCATCTATCTTAACATTATCATGGTGTATAGCTTTGTCAAGAATATTATTAGGAGGTGTGCTAGGTGTAAGAGTGAGGGAAACCACAACATGTTGAGTAGTAGTGTGGACTGAGGTAGGCACTATAGGTGAAATGATGGCAGTAGTATGAGTAGAAATAACTTGAGTATTCTGAGTGGCAGACAAGTGGGAAGAACTAGACTAACCAACTTCATATGTATTAATACTACTATATGGGATATGTTGTGTAAGAGGAATAGGAATAGCTGTAATGTGGTCTATGTGAAAGAATTTGAAAGGTTCAGGATCTCCCAAAATAATGTGTTCATATCCATCATGTAAGAATGTGACACATTGGTGAATAGTAGATGGGACCATTTGCATTACTTGGATCTAATTCCTACCTAGAAATAGATTGAATTAAAAGGAGGAATCTATAACATAAAAGACAGTGAGAATGGTCTTAGGCCCAACCTGAATGTGTAATGAGATAGTCCCTGGACATGTATGAGTAGTAGAATCATAACATCGGATGAGAGTAAAATTCTTAGAAATTAGATTATCGCTAATACCCCATTATTTTAAAAGAGAAGGAACACATAGTTTGATGGTTGACCCATTATCAATAAGTATGTGTTTGTTGCAAGTGTTGTTAATGATGACAGTAATGAGCAAGGGCACACATGGATTTTTTTAGAAAAAGGTGATAGATCCTTTTCAGTGAAGGATGTAGCATGTGGGATATTTTGGAGAGACTATATGAGGTGTGTAAAGGCCACCGCATAATTATCACTTTCTATATGAATGGCACAAAGGGGTGTTTCTAGTTTTTAACAACAATTTGGTGCACTATGTAAGAATTCATAGACATAAATCTTGGCTGGTGTATTTTTAAGTTTTTTTATGCTATCATGACCCTTAGGAAGAGCCGAAGGAACCGAGGAAGTGATATGTGGAGGAAGAGCAGTAGGTGGAACCATAGGAGGGTGAGTGCAATGAGTAGTTACTACATTGATGGATGGATCAGCCCTATGGGTAACAAAGTGAGGAGGATGTTGAGTACGCACTTGTATCAAATCAGTAGCAATAGTGACTATAACAAATACTTTAGTTGGTGTGCAAGAAGGATAAGATTATGGAGCCATGAACTGATAAGGAAAAGACATGCTTAAAAGGAAGGGTTGGATCTATTGGGTTCACCAAAATTATTAACTAAAATAGAATATATTCTAGTGTAATCTATTGTTATAGGAGCAGTAAAATAACTGAATAAATAAAGCAATAAAATACTGAAATAGTACCCAAGCAAACTAAAATAGAAAATATGAAACCCTAATGTGCAAAAAGGGTGAAGAAATCCTTATCTGATTTGATGATATCACATGACAGTGTCACAATGTAGACTAGGTGAATAGGAAGAGGAAACTGTTGCACATGATCCTAAGAAATTACATATATAAATTGTCTAGATAAATTGGGGTGCTTGAAGATGGATATGGGCACCCGTGGGAACCCTGGTCTGTGGAAATGGATAGGAAACATCTTCTATAGTATCATTGGATATTCGACTGTGTTCCCTTTCTATCAAGTAAATAACATGTTATAATCACCAAAGCACTGGTAAAATTGCGATGAAGAATCGAAACCCCAGACAAAACATCAAGACCCTAAAAAAATTAAAGATAAAAATGAAGGGGTTAGAATTTCCTTATCTACCAAATTGATGAACTTATCATTGAGCATTATACTACATCTTAGACCCAATGTAGTTCTAGGTGCGGGTGTGTTATTGTGCCCTAGGTGCTCTTCTATCAGTCACACTTTGTGAAGTAGCGAGAAAATAACTAGATTTAGAATGTAGTAAATGTTTGAATGGAAACAATAGACTCCCCTCCTATGAAGTGTGATGCAGATGAACCAACCTTATGTGCCTTATGATGGACCTAGATGGATGAAAATGTACCTATAGACTCCTTTGATAGATGCAACCTAAGGTAGTGATACTAAGTGATTACTAATTGTTCCCTCATTAAGGTCACATAACTTTATATTCATATGGATCTCTTGCTTCAATTTAGTAAATAACCACGAAAGGTTGACCACTAAAAATATAAGAAGCTAAAACAACTAAACAATGCCCAAAAAGTAAGAGGAAAGTGTAAAGAGAATCATAGCACCCAGAGTGAACTAGGGCACCCCAGTCCTAGCTAGGTACCCTAGTCAGAAATAAGAAAAACACTATGAAATTACATACTGGGAAAGTACAGGTGACAGGTGCATGTCACAAGAGAATATGAAACTCAGGGGTTGCAACTCCAAGATTTCATAATAGTTCATTTGAGCCAAATCCTCAACTCTTGATTGATCAACCTTTTATTTTATTTTTCTTGGATGGAAATAATAAATTCATCATCCTTTTATGTGTTTTTTTTCATTTTGTTTGGTCAACTTGGCATATTGTCTTCTTTTGAATTATTTTGGTATTAATTATTCTATTAATTTGTTAATCCAATTCTATTAGATTAAATTACCCCTAATTGGATTAGGGATTATTTAATTAGTGTTATCTTGTTTAAGGAGGTTTTTTCCACCTAATCATGGATTAGGTGGGCGCCACCACCTCTCTAAGTGTGCCACTTATCCCAAATCCCGAATTTAGACTAAAAATGGAATTTTAAAGGGGTTTTTTACTTGTTGGGGGTCACTCTTACACCAAAATGAACCCCTTGGACCCTACCTCTAGGTAGGGGGACTATTTACAAGGTTTAAAAGGGATTTTACCTCATATTTTCCCATCTCTTATTCCCATATTTATTTATGACTTTGTTTTTGTGAGCCACTTAGGAATTGGGAGAGGACTTTATTTTGTTTTATTTTTATTTTGTAGAGATTCTCCTCCATTAAGAATTTTTGTTGGCTATTGTGTGTTTGTATTATCATTTATGTCAAGTACATTGATTGAATTTTTTTTATGGCATTGTATATGTCTCCATGAGGTGTCATTCAATTTCAAAGATGAAGGTTGATCAATAGTTTCCAAGTTTGGTATGTTCTATGAGGTCTTAGAGCATGTTTGAGTAAGCATAGTAATGGTTTTAGCTCTCCTTAGTTATAAAAATGTTTTTATGAGGTAATTCATGGTCCATGAGGTGTTTTAGAGGTGTACATGAGTTTGTATGAGGTCAAAAAGGTCAATTCATGAAGTGTCATGTTTGAATCAAGTCATTTTAGGCCTATTCCTAGCCCTAAAGCATGCAGAATGAGATGGAGGTATGAGTTTTGGAGATAATCGGTCTTATCCAAGCATTGGAAAAAAAATTTAACATGATATAGTGGGTTTTTGGTGAGTTTCAGGTCAATATTCAGTAATAGAGTGCATTTATGAGGTCCTTGGGAAGCAAACAGGTGCAAACAGGCAGTTTGGCGTAGGTAACTCTTAATGGCTGCAATGTTTTAGAGATATTTGAGATATGAAGTGAGTATGTAGATTTATAGGATGTTTTCATTATGCTTTATAATAATTTTCAGGTCAAAGAGAAGAAGGAATTGCAAGTTACGCTATTTTTGGCAAAACCGGCTGATTTAGAGTGTTTTTGAGACAAAAGTGGAGCTTCTGATGCTCGTTACAAATTATATGATTTTCATGGGACCTATATAATTTATGGGATTTTTTTCCATGGAAATAATAATTTTTATCAAAAACAATTAGGTGGTTTCATCGTCACATTTTTATGAATGATCATTAAGAAGGTAAGTTGCTTTGAAACACTGGTTAAACTCTAGCTAAAAGTGACTTGGAGAAAACGAAGTGTAGTGATTATGTATTGATTATTTTTACAAATTTGATAATTTTAGGTTTTATATTACTCCTCAATATTTCCATAAAATTATATTAGAGCATGTGATAGTATGTGGGTCCTACCTGAAAATGCTTGTTTCTAAAGAAGTTTAGTTTGACGAGAAGTTTCGCAAAGTAGGTATGAAATAAATTGACATTTATTTTAGCCCTGAAGTTTTTCTATATTTCCATTATATTTTAATATCATGTTTGAAGCTAAAAATGGAAAAGCATGTCATTTTTATGAAGACTAATTTTTGGTGCATTTTGGAGCATCCTGTGGTAAAATTGAGATTGCATGAGCTACAAGAGGAGTTAGGACTCCATTAACATTGTGTTGTTATACTGGTTCAGAGATATTTCTAATGCTATATCAAAATTTTATTTTTTATAATGGTATGAAGAATTTATGACCTATTATTTGAGGGTAAAATCTTGAGGGTGCTTGTTCTCACAAGGTGTCAAGTGGCTTCATGAGGTAAAGTGATAGTTATTAGTTGTTTATGCTTTTTAAAGGTTTATGAGTACTTAAAAAACATTTATAATGATGTTCCATAATTTTTTTAAGTTTTTAAGTGAGTTTTGAAGTGATGGAGCAATTTGAGTTCAATGTCAGTTGTTGAGTCTTAGAAGGCTAAAGAAGTAGTTTACAATTATTGTCTTGATTGAAGGCCTTACACTTAGAGTTCAAAGGTATTATAATATGTTATAGAAAAAGGATGAAGAGGGTGTTAAAATTATATAATTTTTGTTTCTTGGTGAGTTTATTTTATGGGTATTTCATGTCATTTTGTGATGAATAAGGTTGTTTGGTTCTCAGGCCAAGATGGTTTAGGCTGAAAGATTGAGTTGAATGAAAATTACATGGATTGATTGATGTTTGATATTAATTAGAGTGTGAATAGGGATTCATTTTTTTCCTATTTAAGTAATTTTAGGTATTGGAAGTGACAAAAAGGGTGGAAACTAGTTGATTTTACAAAACTTACTTTTGTGTAGCTTGATTTAGTGAAGAGGAAATTTGTTTTGATTTACACATATGGATGTTTCATGAGCTCTCTATTGCATGAATATGTTCTACACATCCTCTAAATTCCATTGAGTGGTTACGTGGCATATTTTATTTCATCTTGGGTTGTCTTGAGGTCCAAAGGTGAAGACATGGTGTTGAAAGCATATGTTTGGTGAAGGATATGAGCCTTTTGGCTTGTGTTATGACTTATTTGATTTGTCCAAGATAAATAAATACCATGGATGATGTTTTATGCTATATTAAATATGTGTGATGAATTTTCGGGCTTAAATAATCATGTTTTTAGTGTTAATGGTTTTATATCATATAGGTCATGGGGTTTTGAGCTTGTTTGGTGCAAGTTTGATGGTTTTGGGAATGACCAACCTATATGGGTCCAATATGAATGTAATGGTATGTTTTTAAGATTCATTGGTCAAACCAAAGCATCTAGAATAACCTCCCTTGATTTTATGAGTTGATAAGCCTATAAAGGAAAAGTTTTGAGTTCTCTTTTGAACTAGTTATGCATGGGTAAAAAGTGTGACCCAAGATGAAGAGTATAAAAGGTATGAGGGAATGTTTCTAGATATTATAAATTTTGTGACAGGTTTAATAATTTTATAAGGCATGTGATTAAAAAATATAAGCTAAGACAAGTTGTGAAAGAATAAGAAAGAGCGAGCTAGAGGAGTGAGGGTTTGATGATGTTTGTGTGAACTGAAACTGTGATCTCCATCAGTTATGGCAACAAAAAAATTTAGAGATCATCATCCTAAGATGTTTTAGTTTTTCTTGATAATATCATTTGTTTATAGCCTCCTTGTGGAGTGTGTGCTTCACTAAATTAGGGGTTGGTGCTCTACTAAACTAGGGGTTGGTGCTTCACTAAATTTCTTTGCTTTGTGTAATATAAGTATATTTCAGTGGGTTTTATCCCCCTTGAGTTTTTCCCGCTTATATTTGGTGTCATGTGTGTTAGGTTATGGAGCCTGTTTTCATGTGTGAAAGTGTTGAAGATTGTACACTAAGAGTACTGTACACTTTTCATGTAAATTTTTTTAGGCGTAAATTTTTTGATCTCGAAAAATTACACCTGAAATATCAGGAAACGTGCTTTTCTCATATGGGTGAGTTTTTTGACCCATAGGTTTATGGGACGGGTTTTGCCCATGGTTTTGATACCCACAGTTTTATTAAACTGCTTAAGTAGTTGTCTATTTATATGGTCTTATGCATATGATAGATGTACAAGCAAATGTATTGCAGATGTGTTTTGAATTTGGCTGTGAATTCTGTAGAGTTTGTTGAGCATAGCTCCAAACGGATCTAGGTATTGTATTAAGAGAGTGGTGGCTTGTAATAAAATCTGAGCAAGTGATTCTTGGTGGACGTAGCCCAAATTGGGTGAACCATGTTAGATACTGTCTCTTTGTGTTGTGTTATTTTATTCTGTAATTTTATTTGAGATCTATAATATTTTCTACATATTAGTTTCTACTGTTGTGATTCTGTGAGGGATTATTTCGCATATTTAATCCCTTATTTCCTAACAATTGGTATCAGAGCTTGGTTTGGTTTGCTGAAGTGTTGAATCACAGGGAAAGTTTTTTAGCTTGAGTGGGAGCTATGGCAGATGAAGGAAGATCTATGGTTGATAAATTCAATGGGCAGAATTTCAGTCTTTGGAAGATGCAGATGGAAGATTACCTTTATCAGAAGGATCTTTATACTCCGTTGTCTGAGAAGGTGAACAAACCCTTGAGTATGACAGATGTGGAATGGGTTTTGTTGGATCAGAAGGCACTTGGAATGATCCGGCTAAGTCTTGCATCTTCGGTATTATTTAATGTTTCAAAGGAAAAAACTACAAAAGATCTAATGGATGCATTAGGGAAGTTGTATGAAAAACCCTCTGCCTCTAATAAGATATTTTTAATGAAAAAGTTGTTTAATATGAAGATGTCTGAGAATAGTTCAGTAGCAGATCATTTAAATTATTTCAATATGGTTGTGAATATGCTAGCTTTGGTTACAATAGAATTTGATGAAGAAGTTAGGGCTTTATTAATTCTGTGCTCTTTACCTGAGAGTTGGAATAGCCTGGTAATGGCGGTAAGTAACTCGGTTCCAGTTAACTTGAAGTTGAAGTTTGAGGATGTTGTAGGGGTGATTCTAAGTGAGGAAATGTGAAGAAAAATCTCTGGGGAATCTTCTACTTCAGGGAATGCTTTGACAGTGGAAACTAGAGGCAGACAGAAGAATAGAGGAAACCGTGGAAAATCAAAAGATCGGGCAAGGTCGAAATCCAAGAGCAAGATTGTATGCTGGAATTGTGGAAAGCCTAGGCATGCAAAGAAGGATTGTTGGGAGCTTCGGGATAAGAAGAAACAACAAGAAGAAAATAAGGAGGCAAATGTGGCAACGTGTAATGTATGTCAGGATGCTTTGATTCTTTCTTTGCACAATTTTACTGAATCTTGGGTTTTAGATTCAAGGGCTTCTTTCCATACTTCTCCGCATAGGCATTATTTTTTTGATTATGTTCAAGGGGATTTTGGGTATGTTTTTCTTGGTGATGATGAGCCTTGCAACATAGTTGGAAAAGGTTCTGTTCAGGTTAAGATGCAGAATGGGAATACATGGCTATTGAAGGATGTCAGACATGTGCCTACATTAAGGAGAAATTTGATATTGGGAGGGCAGTTAGGAAGTGATGGTTGTACTGTGATATTTACAGCAGACTCTTGGAAGGTTACCAAGGGTGCTCTTGTGGTGGCAAGAGGTAAGAAGGTTGGAACCTTGTATTTAACCACTGATAGTACTAATGATTGTAATCTTGTGGCTTCAGATGCAGATACAACATTATGGCACTATAGGCTCGGTCATATGAGCCATAAGGGCATGAACATCATAAAGAATAATTTGCCTGGATATACAGAAATAGGTTTCGATTTCTGTGAGAACTACATATATGGGAAACAGAAGCGAGTAAGGTTTCTCAAGGTTGGACCTACAAAGAAAGAGAGTAAGTTAGAGCTGGTGCATTCTGATGTGTGGGGGCCAGCTCAGCTATCATCTCTTGGGGGTTCAAGTTATTATGTTACTTTTATTGATGATGCAACAAGGAAAGTTTGGGTTTATTGTATTAGAAACAAATCTAATGTATTTGACACTTTTGTTAAATGGAAAGCCTTGGTAGAGAATGAAACAGGTCTTAAGCTAAAATGTCTCAGGTCAGATAATGGAGGGGAGTATTGTAGCAATGAATTTGATGATTACTGTTCTAAGAATGGAATCCATAGGTAAAAGACGGTTCCAGGAACTTCGCAGCAGAATGGGGTATCAGAAAGGATGAACAAAACAATAATGGAATGTGCTAGGAGCATGAGGTTACATACAGGACTACCTCTTTCTTTTTGGATAGAAGCGATGAGCACAACTGTGTACTTGATAAACAGAGGACCCTCAAGTGCCTTGGATGGAGGCATACCTGAGGAGGCTTGGTCCGGTAAGAAAGTTGATTATTCATTTCTTAGAGTCTTTGGATGTGAGATGTTTGTTCATATAGACAAGGATGATAGGACCAATCTAGAGGATAAATCAGAAAAATGTACTTTCATTGGTTATGGTGGTGATGAATTTGGATTTAAATGTTGGAGTATTAAGGACAAGAAAATCATTTGGTCTAGGGATGTGGTCTTTAATGAGAAAGTCATGTATAAGCAACAGTTGCAGGAAAACAAGGAAGAATCCAAGAAAGAATATGCAGTGGTAGAGGATCTTCTAGATGGGAAAGTGACACATGAATCAGTTCAGGAACCCCTCAACAGGAACCCCAAACTCCTATATTGAGGAGGTCTTCTAGGGTAAGAAGAGAACCTGAACGTTTTTCTCCTTCTCTTTATTATTTATTACTCACTGATAGTGGAGAACCAGAGAGCTTTGATGAAGCAATGCAGGTAGATGCCAGGAAGAAGTGGGAGCAAGCCATGGATGAGGAGCATCAGGCTCTCATGGAGAACCAGACATGGGATTTGGTAAAGCTACCCGAAGGAAAAAGAGCATTACGGAATAAGTGGGTGTTTAGAGTCAAAGAGGAAGGAGACAAGAAAAGATACAAGGCCCGGTTGGTGGTCAAGGGGTTTACACAGAAAAAAGGTATAGATTTTGATGATATTTTTTCTCCTGTAGTAAAAATGGCTTCTATCAGAACTGTTCTTGGAATAGTGGAAACAGAAGACTTGCACTTAGAACAGTTAGATGTAAAGACTGCATTTCTCCATGGCGATTTGGAGGAGGAGCTATATATGCAGCAGCCAGAAGGATATGAAGTCAAAGGTAAAGAGGAGATGGTGTGCAAACTAAAGAAGAGCTTGTATGGCCTGAAACAAGCTCCATGTCAATGGTATAAGAAGTTTGATAGCTTCATGATGGAGCAAGGTTATATCAGATGTCATTCTGACCATTGTGTGTATACAAAGAAATTTGAGGATGGAAGTTATATTATCCTGTGTTTGTATGTTGATGACATGCTGGTTGGAGGTAAAAACATGCAGGAAATAAAATTACTCAAGAAGCAGCTAAGTGAATCCTTTGCTATGAAGGATTTGGGTGTAGCCAAAAAAATCCTTGGTATGAGAATATCTCGGGATAGGAAGGAACGGAAGCTGACTTTATCTCAGGAAGAGTACATTAAGAAGGTCTTGGAGAGGTTTAATATGCAGGATGCTAAATCGGTTGGTACTCCTTTGGCAGGCCATTTCAAGTTATCAAAGGAGCAATGTCCCAAGACAGAGTAGGAGAGAAACCAAATGTCCAAGGTACCTTATTCATCAGCAGTTAGCACTTTGATGTATGCTATGGTATGCACTAGGCCTGATATTGCCCATACAGTGGGAGCTGTGAGTAGATTTATGAGTGATCCAGGTAAAGAGCATTGGCAAGCAGTAAAGTGGATCATTCGGTATTTGAGAGGGACCATAGGGAAAGTTTTGTGCTACAATGGATCAAACACTACTTTACGTGGTTATGTAGATCAGATATGGCTGGAGATGTAGACAACAGGAGGAGCACGACAGGTTATATTTACACTGTAGGTGGGACAGTAGTGAGCTGGATTTCAGGACTACAGAAGCTAGTGGCTTTGTCAACCATAGAGGCTGAGTATGTTGCTGCCACAGAGACAAGCAAAGAGATCATTTGGTTACAACAATTACTTGAGGAGTTGGGGCATAAGCAGGAGGAATGTAAGCTGCATAGTGATAGTCAGAGTGCTATACACCTAGCTAAGAACTCTGCTTTCCACTCTAGGACAAAGCATATACAGTTAAGGTACCATTTCATCAGGAAAACTTTGGAGGAAGAGAAGTTGAAGTTGGAGAAGATTCATACCAGTCAGAATCCTACAGACATGATGACCAAGGTGGTCACAAGGGAAAAACTAAAGTTGTGTTCTTTGGTTGGTCTTCACAGAAACTAGTGAAGGGTTGAGAAGCTTGCTCAGAGGAAAAATAGTCTCCAATTGGGAGATTGTTAGGTTTTGGAGCCTGTTTTCATGTGTGAAAGTGTTGAAGACTGTACACTAAGAATACTATACACTTTTCATGTAAATTTTTTTAGGCGTAAATTTTTTGGCCTCGAAATATTGCACCTGAAATATCAGGAAACGTGCTTTTCTCATATGGATGAGTTTTTTGACCCATAGGTTTATGGGACGGGTTTTGCCCATGGTTTTGATACCCACGATTTTGTAAAACTGCTTAAGCAGTTGTCTATTTATATGGTCTTATGCATATGATAGATGTACAAGCAAATGTATTGCAGATGTGTTTTGAATTCAGCTGTGAATTCTGTAGAGTTTTTTGAGCATAGCTCCAAACGGATCTGGGTATTGTATTGAGAGAGCGGTGGCTTGTAATAAAATCTGAGCAAGTGATTCTTGGTGGACGTAGCCCAAATTGAGTGAACCACGTTAAATATTGTCTCTTTGTGTTGTGTTATTTTATTCTGCAATTTTATTTGAGATCTGTAATAATTTCTGCATATTAGTTTCTACTGTTGCGATTCTGTGAGGGATTATTTCACATATTTTATCCCTTATTTCCTAACAGTGTGTACTTTATCTTGTGTTGTGTTATTTTGAATGGTTAATGCACATCTAATATGCACATGTATGGTTATGAATGATGTATGGAAAACTCAAATGATGAATATATGTTTTTGTAAATGAAGTAAAACATTTTGTAGGACTGATTCACCCCTCCCATCTCAGTCCATTGTGCTTCCAACAATTGGTACCATAGAAAGTCCTTGTGAAGAAAGTTTAATCACTTGAAGGAGATCCTAGAATCACAAGCAATGAGTAAGTCATCATATATTGAGGCTCAGTTAAGAATAAATTATGAGATTACTCAGTCTGTGATTCATATCTTGTAAGATCAGATCAAGTGTATTGAAATACAGCATGGTCAAGTCATCAAGGGTTTGGAATATTAAGTAGAGTTTGTTTCTAATGCTCTAAAATTCAAAATAGAAACTTGTTTCCAGTATGAAGAAATATTGAAAGCCATCAAATCTAGTTTGGAAAATGTATGTAGTAGATTGAGGATGTATGAAAATTTGGAAAAGATTTATGAAGCTCTAGATGGAATTTTGTAGATATAAAGAGATGTAAATGATAATACAAGTCTAGGTTTCAAAAAAAAGAAGAAGGAGAGTGATGAAAAAGATGGTCAAAGTTTCCAATCAGATATGAAGGAGTCAAAGAGAAATGATTTTAGAAGGTATAACCTTGTTATATAACCTAATTTTATGAGGTATGGAACTTCCTTCAATGGATATTGCTATGTTTGTCATGATTTTGGTCATAGATCTAGAGATTGCAAAAGAAGGTTTCTTACGAATGGTGTATCTTCAAAGGTGAATGTCATTCGTTCTTTTAGTATGGACATAGAGCTAAGGACTGTGGTTGGAATTTAAGTGTATATGAGCCAAGAGGAAAGAAGGATGTTGTTTACTTCAATTATAAAAAATCATGTCATATAGCAAGACTTTTCCAAAGCAAGAAGACGTTCATTGTAAAGTCTTCTCCTATGATCAAGAAGGATGTTTCTCAAGTTAAAGATGTCAAAGGAATTGATTCAAAATTTGATATGCATACCATGAATCCTAATCCATTTAATTTTATAAAAAATTCCAAGTCAGATCAAGGTAGTATGTTTGTTGAAGAACATCATATGTGTGTGACTACTATTCACTCTCTAGTTCATGAGAATTTTAAAATTCTAGGAGTATGGGATATACTTCAAGATCTATAAGGTATGGAAAGTGAAATGTCCATGTGTTTTTGAGTTCTTTTCATTAGCAAGTATTTGAGTTTGTTGTTCCCGTATGTCATATTGTCATGAAAAGTGTGTCAGTCTATGTCAAAGGTGTTTGAGATGGTTTCATGGTCTTGAAGTCTACCCTCATTAGGTTAGGTTATCCAAATACTGTGATTAGTTCAAATTCCAATTGAAATTGAAAGTATAAGATGTCTAAAAGTATCTTCAAAATGATTTTGGGTCCATGACCTTATTCCTAGTCTATCAAAGTATGTTTTTGTGGTCCTCTTGATTGGCCAAGTAAAAAAATCTATATGGATAGTCAAAATTCTCAAGTTTATGTAGTCAAGTATTCAAATTAATGTTTCCATTATCAAAGGTCAGTAAAGAAGGTCTATGTTTTTTCATAATGTGTTTATCATCAAAAGGTGATGGTCTAACCTTTGAAATTGTTAATGGTATAGTCCCTGAAGTGGCTTGGTTTGGGAATGAAGTTATGGAGGTTTCAAAGATGCTTTATCCTGTCTTGAGGATTTTTTAGCTCCATTATATTGTAAATATGTTGTCATGGGTATGAAAGCTTGAAAATGTGTTGTTGATCATAAGGTCAGTATATGAAGTGTGTCATGAAAATTATGAGTACTCTTGTTGAAGTCTAAAGCTCTAAATCTATGGTTCACATAATAATATGTTCTCCACTTGAACATGAGGTCTAAGTCCACTAGTTGATTTTGTTGTGAGTGTAAAAGTAGATATTCTCTGTTAAAATAGTCCTTGTCATATGTCTTATCTGTATCTAAATAAAGATGATTTCAAAGCAAGATCAAAATTTAGAATCCTATACTTGAGAAGTTTGAGATTGTGATGTATTTATGTCTTGATGTGGGCTTATTGTGAAGGTTGTGAGTTTCAATAAGCCTTGGAGAAAGTATGTTTGTATCTTATAAGTATGAAATTGTTTTCAGGACAAGGGAATTACAGTTATATTAAAATTATTTTAAAAACATTAATGTGCACATATAAATAAATTAATAAAAAGTAAAGTAAATAACACAATAACACATTAACACAATATTTAACGTGGAAAACCCCAATGGGGTAAAAACCCGTGGAAGAATATTTTCCATTAATCGAGAAACTTTTTACCCAGTCCAGCAACTCCCTCCTCACTTATACTCCATGATTTTAACCCAGAATTGCACATATATTCTGAATATGACATATAGCTATATTTAAATAACCCAAAGGGTTATGGCCTTCTTAAGTGACAGGGCACACCCCAATTTAGTATTAGTTAACAAATAACTAACAACCTAATATAAATTTTATATTAAATAATAAAGAATAACTTATACTCTATATTATTTAACTATAAACTAAATATTATGATCACTTAATATTATAGTTTTAACACTCTCCCTTAATATTAAGTGGAAGGGTTCATTTTAAGAAGACCCCTATGAAAAACTACTTTTGAATCGTTGGCGAATCTCAAAAATTGACTTTCAAATCGTTGGTGAATATTTGAAAAAATGTTTTGTGGATTTCATAGAGAGAATTTTTCCCTCATTTCGTAAAGCTGGCTGGGTAGGTTGGTCAAGGGTTACGCGGTTGAGGGTTTGGGTGGGTGGGTTAGATGGCTAGGGGTTGGGCGGGTGCATTGGACGGGTGAGGGGTTAGATGGATAAGGTTTGTATGGGCACGTTGGATGGGGTGGGGGTTGGATGGCTAAGAGTTGGGTGGGAGGGATGGACGGGTGAGGGTTGGACTGATAAGGGTTGTACAGGAACATTGGATGGTGTGGGGGTTGGACGTCTAAGGCTTTGGTGGGTGGTATGGATGGAAAAGTGATGGCTGCCTAATGGTTGGATGGTATAGTGTTGGACAACTAAGGGTTGGGCAGGTGGGTTGGATGGTTAAGGGTTGGTCGGGTGGCTTGGTCGACTAATATGTGCATGATATGATTTGAAATGGTGGTGAATTAAATTCATAAGCTCTTATATATGTGTAAAATATAGGCAAAACGAATAGTATAAGGGACATGTTGGTCAAATTTTTCAGCGAATAAGTCGGCTGCGAACCATAGAATATTTTCCAATTCAAATTTTCATAATCCTATATTTTCACGAGTTTACAAAAATTCTCCACTAAAAATTTCCCTGTTAAGTGGGGATCCATATGCAAACATTACATGTTTGTACAACAGGATTTACAAATCCATAAACCCCAAAAGTTTAGGCTAGCATATGTATTTTTGAAGGAATTATAACAGCTTCATTATGCTCAACTTACCTTTTGGTATAAAAGGATTTGGAATCCATAAATTTGAAGTATGGTTTAGGCTAAGCATGATTTGTGAGACTAAACCCCATTGTTTCTCAGAAAAATTATTAAACCACGTCTCTAAGATCATTTTATAATACAAGGACCTCCTTTACAAATAGATGCACACACTGGAATGTATTGTTCCTGAACTCTATTAGTTTATATAGATCATAAAAAAACATTTACAATGCTTTATACCAAAGTAGAAATATAGAAGACAAAGAGTCAATAACTGACCAACCATTAGGAGATGACATTGCATGCACACTCCCCCTTAATGTAAACCCTGAAATTCCAAGAATTACACATAGTTGCAGTATCTTACAACACACAATGACTCGTAAACATAATTACAATCTTGATCTTCAGAATGAGAGATCTCTATCACCACAGATAACTTTCTCTCGGATAACATGCATATGAACTTCAATATGCTTCATTCTCTGATGTTGAACTAGATTCTTTAGCAAGAGTAATACAACCCTAACCACCACATAGAATAGGAATACTTCTTTCAACTTCCATGTGTATCTCTTCCAACATTCACTTCAACCACATGGCTTCTTTGTTTATTCCATTATACTTATCTACCACAGTAAAAGAAATGGAGACTATTGATTGCTTTTGTTGTTCCAATTAATGGTTCCTGCACCAAAAAAATTTAACACATATCTATTATATTTTATATCTAACACAACATCAGCATGGTTAGAGTCATAATATCCATATAGAGATTATAACAAGCATATAAACCATTATTGATTTCACTTTTAACTATCTGTAAAAGTTAAATATTAGTTATATAATAACTTAATACAATAATATACTTAACAACTAACCATGTTAAAATATGTTGAAAATTTTCAACATACTATCCTTGTAAAATATATATTAAATGCAATTAGTATTATACATCTCCAATACAAATGCAAGGGTGTCCCCAAGTGGCATTTGATATGTATATAATAACATTTTAATAATCACATAATAAGAAATTTTAGACATGGTTTATAAAAAACATATGTATCTTCATTATCTTATTCTAAGCCTTTACAAAATGAGATAAGACATGATAGATAACATATCTAAACAAATAATCAAATTATACAAGAATAATCAAATAATTCACTGAAAACATGATCCATTAACATTGGACATTTCCCCTGGATTTAGCTGAAGTTTTCTTCAACAATTGATCATGTATGCACCCTTCAATAAATTTCATAGGTGGTAAATTTAATCCTAGACATGTCATATATGATCATTTTTTCATGCCAAAAATTAACACAGTTCTATTTTTTGAATAAACTATCAAAAAATGAAGCAAAATTTTAAAACACATATAATTCATTTTGTGTATATTTTCAGTTGTAGCTACTTCTAGTCATTTTTACTAACCCATATGAGTTAATAATAAATAAAAAACAACTCCTTTTTCAACAATATACAAAATAGAAAATATACTTTTCATTTAGAAGTAATAGAAGTAGTTTATAAAGCTATTATAGTAACACTATGATTATTTTCATTATCTTCATTCTAATTTTGATCTGATTTATTCTATTTTTTATTTTTGAAATTTGAATTTTTTTTCAATTGAAAATCTTCTTTCTTATGTCAAAATTTCCCATGGTTATGAAATTTACCATAAAAACTAACTTTTAAGTTTCCTGGTTTCTTGGTTTCACTAGGAGTTTTAAAAATTGATTTTTGATTCTTGTTGAACCTAAAAAATTTACCTTTTGATTTCTGAGCAAGAAGTGCCTGTGTGGCATTATATTCTGAATCAAAATTAGTGATAACCTAATCTTCCTGAACCATGAGAGCCCTAAGGGTTTACAAACTTAGAATGTCTTGTTCTGTTTGATATTTAGAATTCAAAATTGAAATGAAATTTCTAAATTTTTCATGAATATTCAACTGAATAATGAAATAAAGCAACTTATCCTGAATTAAGTTACAACTTCTCCCATCCAACTGAGACTTAATATTTTGATTTTAGTCAAATAATTTATTACTTTTTCATCTCCCTTCATCAGAGATGTCATTAGTTCTAAAATCAATTTAATGATTTTTAATAAACGTGTACCTTCATGCATTAATTCCAATTGGGTCCAAGCCTCACTGGAACTTTCTTGATTTCAGATATGAAGCATAAAATCATCTTGAAAACTCCATAAAATAATGGACATTGATTCTTGTCCTTTTTGTTGATACATAACAACGTTGTCCACAATTTCTTACCTTCTGGTTGGAGCCTTATCAGTTCAATTCACAACTACCCATAGTTTATGAGCCATGAATTTTTCCTTCAATCGAATCTTCCAAATGTTGTAGTTATTCCCATTCAACATCTAAGGTTTATCAATTGAAAAAATATTAGACCCTAATTTCACATAAAATTAAATAATTAATGAGGATTAAAAAATCAAAGGTTAATAGAAATCCCCCTGTTGCTGTTAAATCCTTGCAATCGAAAAAATCGATCAGTTTATGCCAATAAAGGAGGTCCTATCAAGTTGATAGTCTATACAAAAATGTATTAGCATGATATTTAAAATAAATAGAAATGTGAGTGAATTTGTTTTTAGTTTTCTATCTAAATGAAGACGATGATCCAATTTTGATGTCGCAAAAATATATCATTTCAAAAAAATGATTATATTATTTGACTATTTATCTCAAAAAAGAAATAACTTTACGATTAATTTATATTTTTGAAAAAAGAAACAAAATAATAATAGTTTATATATATATATATATATAGAGAGAGAGAGAGAGAGCTCTCGCTCCTTTATAATGTTTGAGATATCTATCAACTCAACCGAGTTGGTCTAACTAACTCAACGAGTTTATATTTTATATGCCATTTCAATGCTAAACCAACATTATAAACTTACCACATTATTCACTTCAAACCACTTAAACCAACATGTCAATTTATCATATTAATCACATTTCACTTTGCAATTTAAACCAAACCATAGTTTGATTTGTATTGTAATACAACTAGCAATTGCATGTGTGCAATGTAATGTGAACGCCAAACAATATATGTTATTTGATTTAGAAGGATAGTTATTACTTTTGTAGTTGATGTTGATAAGGGGTGTGATTGATTTTGTAAGTGCATGAATATAGATGAAGCATTACATTTAAAGGTTTTCTCTCTACATTTCAAATTTCTTGCAAATTCGTAGATATACATTTGCATATATCATGAGGAGTAAAAAACATGTCTTATTGTTCTATGTATATTTGAGCAGTTTTGAGTGCATGTAATTGCACTTATGTTTGAGTACTAACAAATTTAAAATATTGGTTACAAATTCCACTTCAATCCCCAACTACTATGATTCTTGACTTTCAAAATTAATACAATAATCAACCACTATACTTTTTTTTGTTATATAGTTTAATCCTCCAACCAGGTGGAAGTTCATCACAAGATTCATACTAAACCTACATTCATGCTTTTCCATGTCAACATGACCTAGGATCATGCAAGCAAAGCATTTAAAGAGAACACAAACCCAATAAGCATATTATTCTTGTCATTTATCTGTAATTATATCTACAATTAAGTTTATCTTGGTTTGAACTACACACGATGCTCTCCGTCCAATGTAGCAAAAATTATATCAACATGAGCTTGCTTGATGTCATTTGATGAACCCGTACCCATACCCATAACCTAGCAACATAGGGTATGAAAGAACCCAATTATGCAGGTTCCACTTTTTAGTAAATGAATTACTGGTACTGTATTTTCCTAGTAAAGAATGAACTTGGTAGTGTATTTTCGTAGAAAAACAATGAACTTGGAAGCAGTGTGGCAGTCCCCATACACACACAGATTATCATAGACTTTGATAGGTGTTACAAGTAGAACACTAATTAGCCCAAATGCGATGGCCAGTTTCTCACCATGATGCTAGAGAAGTTTCTTTCTGTTCTTAATACACATCATGTAGAACAAAGTTTGTGTTAGGTGCACACCCTGCTGCTTTAGTTTGCGCCAACAATCTCTCCAATGTTGCATATGTTCTCTATTTGTGGGTGTGATCTATCTTCACCATATAAAAATTTATAGTATTGTTGATTCAATCCACTTAGTCTTGGCTCCTTTCTAACTCCCATGTCTTTCATCATGTATTTTACTTTTCTTGCATCATTTCACCTGCCATTCAAAGCATTGATATTTGAGTAAAAATTACACATACACCAAGAAAAAGATCCATGTCTCAAGGTATAAGAGTCAAATAATTACTGGCAAGATTTTATTTCGGTTAAAAGCTGCACATTTTCTAATTTTAACTACTCAAAACAAAGAATTATTTCTCATACCTTGAAGTATTTTTGCATGGATTTGGTTCATGTACTTGTTGTTTGAATTCTTCACAACAGAGAGAATGTATTTAGCCAAATAGTTTCAGTGTCTCCTCATCATGTCAATTCTGGGCATATCCTATAATCAATGCATTCCAAGAAACTCTGTCATGTTCAGAAGCTTCATCAAACATGCCTTGAGCCTCATCCAACCTCCCACACTTAGCATACATGTCAACCAGTGCATTTGATACAAAGACCTGAGACCTGAACCCGGTTCTAATGATGTGGGTGTGAACATGTTTGCCCTATGCCAAATCACCAAGTTTTGCACATGCACTCAACGTGCTAGCAAATGTGAAGTGGTCCACCTTCATGCCTAGCTTATGCATCTGGGAAAATTCTCCTTGAACATCCTTATGATGTCCATGTTGGGCATATCATGAAATCAATGAATTCCATGAAATTATATCTGGTTTAGGAATTTTGTCAAACAGTTGGCGTTTATCATCCAAACTACCACATTTCGCATACTTATTGACAAGATTAGTGCAGACAAAAACACAAGGCCTGAAACCAGTTTTGATCACATGTGTGGGTATGAATTTTCTTACCTTCTTCAAGTGCTTTCAATTTGATACAGCCTTGTAATAGAGTAGTATATGTATTGGAATCTAAAAGTAGGAAACATTTGATACTATATTGCATTCTTTCATGATCTTTCTTGTGTAGAACTCTAAACAATTATTGATGCAATATTGTAGGATGGATACACTACAAAACGTCGATGCAGTAGAGTAGTCTCTAAAGCAAAAAGTGTGAATGTGAGTATGTGGTAGGCAATCCTAAGAGTTGTAATGTCAATCATACTTGATTTTACTTCTTGCAAAGATGTCCAACCCTGATTTTAGCTCTGATTTGCATAATATCTAGATCACTAAAATTTTGAATTACACTATTGCAGAATGTATGGACCAGAAATATGTCCAAAAGGGGCCAAAGTTGGACAAAAAGTGGTTCGCTATCAGAGGGAGAAAAAAAAGGTCCTAAATTTACCATCAAGGAAATAATTGTGTGGACAAAGCAGCTTGAAATTTTTGATCCGCCAAGCCTTTGTTCTTGGGCTATGAAGAAAAGAATAACTGCGCCACAATCAGCTCAATTTATTCAAAGCTTCTACTATTTTCCTTCCACCATTTTTGGCAAGTATCCTCAGCTATTAACATATCCAAAAACATGCTTCATTCCCTGCCAGATTGGAAATCAGAATAGTAACAAGGAAAGCACAATAATTTATCCAGATGAGATAGAAAGTCCCAACACGCCACCCCAGACTATTGCAAAAAAGAGAAAATTAGATTGTCTTGTCGGCTTGCCAATTTATATAATTCCAAAAGGTGATAGCTCTAATAAAGAAATATTTCCATAGCTCTCTTGGGTAGGAAGCAACGATGCAAGTGCATTACAAAATCAAGGTTCTGACATGGTAAGTTATTCTAAAAATGCGGATGGGAACCAACATCTTCTTGTTAATGTTTCTCCTAATAATCAGTCAATTGAGCCAAATAACGACTAGTGCAAAATGTCGACTAATTTAGTAGTCGAGAATGTTGATTCTTCTTCCACAAAATGTGATACCATTCTTGATATTTCAACCCAGGCATCACATATTGATAGTTTCCCTAGAGAAATGTCACAACCTCTCATTTGTGTAGGAAATAGTCAAGCAAGTGCCTTGCCAGTTCAAGGAACTGAAATTTCCAACTGTCATGAAAAAATAAGTGGAGACCAGCATCATGTTGTTGATGTTTTTCCCAAGGCTCATTTATATGAGCCGAATGGGGATGAGTGCAAAACATCTAGTAATTTGATCAATCAGAATGTTGACTCTTCTTCCATAAATGAAGGTACTACTCTTAATGCCAAGACCGGATTTTCTCAGGATTTTGAAACAGCATAATGCATATATACTAGGCATCTAAGTGCATATTGTGAAAGTTTTGATAATTTTAATGAAGCTGGATATCTTAATTTCTGAGGGTTCCAATCTTATACATGTGTTTCTTGTATTTACAGACAGGTTACCTGTTTGTAACTCTACAAGCATTGCCAGCCACAACAACTCTGGATCAAAGAATTCAGCAACTAATCCTGACCCATTGACTCCACCAAATAATATTCAAAATCAACTACTTGCAGAAAACAGAGTATCTACTCCATGCATGCATGAAAGAGTTGAGCACTCAAAGGAGAAACAGACCAATTTATTCTCTCCAGAGCTTTCTTCTGTGTCAGCTTTACCAACTTTGGGAGGTAATGATGCCCTTCAAGATAAAACATTCCATTTACAACCCAGAGAAGGTCTATTAGCAGTTCAAGAAGGACATGATCATGAGATTGACTTAAACAAAGTTCCCACCTGAAAACCTAAGAAGAAAAACACCGTCCTAAAATTCTCAAAGATCCAAATTAAGGAACAAGGGGGAGTCTTTGTCAAAAGGTCAAGGTCAAAGATCCAAGTTAAGAGTACTACCCATACCAAGTTTCCAAGGGGGAGGAATTCTACAGGTAATCAGACTCAAGCAAAAACTCCAACACTTAACAAAGAAGCCTCGGACATTTCCTGCCTAAGAACTCCACCATTTAACAAAGAAGCCTCAGACATTTCCTGCCTAAGAAAATCAGATTCTTCTCAACTTGTAACAGATGTCAGATCTGCTACAAATCAACAAGAGCACTTCCCAAAAATTAATTTAATTCAAGTTTACCCTTTATGACGTGATTATGGACTTGCTTGCCATGTTCAAGAAATTCTAGGCTGCTGTAAATTCCAAGAATACCAAGAAAGGTTAAATGGTTAGGCTTCATCCCTATCCGCTGCAGTTGGATAAACATATTGAGTGCCTCCTTCCCATATTTTCAACTCAACTCAACATCTGTAGTCTGGAAAACACCTGTAATCATTACATCATACGTAGCCACATTTCTTTCAGGCATTTTGTAGAACGCTACAAGTGTATCCTCTATACCCTCACATTTAGTATACATGTCAACTATTTCAAACCCAACATAGACATCTGATTTAAATCTAGTTTTAATGATGTGAGCATGGACCATTTTGCCATGCTCTTGAATTCCACCACCACCACATGCCTTGAGAATGCTACCAAATGTGAAAAATGAAGGCTTCAAACCGATTTGTTGAATTTAGCCAAATAGTTTCGGTGTCTCCTCATCATGTCAATTCTAGGCATATCCTGTAATCAATGCATTCCAAGAAACTCCATCACTTTTAGAAGCTTCATCAAACATGCCTTGAGCCTCATCCAGCCTCCCACACTTAGAATACATGTCAACTAGTGCATTTGATACAAAGACCTGAGACCTGAACCTAGTTCTAATGATGTGGGTGTGAACTTGTTTTCCCTGTGCCAAATCACCAAGTTTTGCACATGCACTCAACGTGCTAGAAAAGGTGAAGTGGTCCACCTTCATGCCCAGCTTATGCTTCTGTGAAAATTCTCCTTGAACATCCTTATGATGTTAATGTTGGGCATATCATGAAATCAATGAATTCCATGAAATTATATCTGGTTTAGGAATTTTGTTAAACAGTTGGTGTTTATCATCCAAACTACCACATTTTGCATACATATTGACAAGATTAGTGCGGACAAAAACACGAGGCCTGAATCCAGTTTTGATCACATGTGTGGGTATGAATTTTCTTACCTTCTTCAAGTGCTTTCAATTTGATACAACCTTGTAATAGAGAAGTATATGTATTAGAATCTAAAAGTAGGCCATTTCTATACAAATTATAAACTTGTTCACTAATAAAAGAGTAGCCATTTTGGCGTTGTGCATTCTCTGTTGAAGCTTCTTCTAAATAATCTTCACTCCTTCCACAACTACTGTGATACCCAAGCACTCAAATCCCACCTTGATGCCGACCCCTTTTCCGGTTCAAAAATCCTTACCCGTCCTTGAAATTGCCAACCCCTCTACTTTCCCTCCCAATAGGCAAATGCAAACGCCACCGGAGGAAGATTGGAGCCCTGTCCCATTTCCTGCCCAGAAGCCTGTACTAGCCCACAAAGAGCTCCCCTCCTTTCCACTTGCGCAGGAACACTTCCCTCTTAGAAGGATCCTTATCATTTATGCATAAAACTGGGGTTTTCGATAAGAAGTCTAGTGCCTTGCCGTATTCTGTATCTCAGAAGCCTTCCCAAAATCACAATTCTTTATTGTACCCTGCTGCTACTGCTCAGAAACTGTCCCAAAATCATAATCCTCATTTGTACCCTACTGCTACTGCTCATAAGCTTCCCCAATATCACAATTATTTGTTGTATCCTACTGCTGTGACTCAAGAGCCTGCTCAAAATCACAATTCTTTGTTGTGCCCTGATACTGCTAAGAAGCCTACCCAAAATCACAATTCTTTGTTGTATTCTGCTACTCAGAAGCCTGCTGCTGTCTATGACAACAATCACAATTATATCCCATATTTGACTTCTCTGAAACCCATTGTCGATAGTGGGTTTTCGTAGTTTCCAAATCACACTACTGTGTAAGTTCTAGAACAGAACGACAATGCATCACCATTCGTTGTTCAGAAGCCTATGGAGAACAAGGGGGTTTTTATACCAAAGGAGGAAGTGGACAATTCAAAACCCATGTTTCACGTTACAGATGGCAGTCTCCAGCGGGAAAAACATGGTACGAAAAACCTAGTATGAAAAATTTAATCAGACCTTGGGGTTTTTCATACAAAGGTGATGCAGTATGAAAACCCTCATCCACGCCATTCACTGTTTCATCAAATTTGCCTTCTTCTAGCAGGTTTGCTTTTATTATTTTTAGTCTCTCCTTTGCGCCAGGCATCTCCCATAGATACCCAATCTCCACACATCTCCACACTGTTCTCTGCCATTTCTCACGACCAAATATACTGCGACATGCAAGTGCTAGTTTGAAAGCTTCGTTCAAAATGTGTTCTAATCATTTCAGTAGTAATAAGATATGGATGCTAAACGGGACTAAAGTTACAACATCTAGAAGATATGACTGAAAGAAGAATTCATAGCACGTAAGATTTGAACTATCATGAATGATATGGAGAAACACCTTAAATGAATAAAATAATAGTGGAACCAATTGTAGAAAACCCAATGAAGAAAATAATGGTTAAACCACTTATAGAAACCCCTAGATAATAATTTTGAAGTATATCAAATAAATAATAAAATTATGAAAAAGTAAATTAGATCAAGATAAATCACATCAAGGTGTATTTGGAACTTTTTCGAAGGAACCTGGAAACTTTAAAATATATAAATGTTATCTCAAAAGCTTACATGGTTAAGGTCTATTGCATAAACCCAGTTTCAAAGATCCACTTTTTGCACAGGCTGGTAGAGTGTTAACAGAGGTGAACTGAATGGATTGGGAAATTTTTGGTTGCATTTGGTAAAATAACATCAATGTTATGTGAGGATGTGCATGTCTTTTCTTAACTACAATTATGGTATTCCACGAGAAGAGGCTACAAAGTACAGGGAAAACAAATTACACATTACTAATTTTCCAGACATTTTGTCAAATAGTTCAAGTGCCTTATGTATGCTGTCATATGGTGCACACATTTATACAGGGGCACATGCAACTACAACAAACCAAAATCATTGCATTCCATAAGTCCACAATCTTTTAGCCATTTTGGTGAACTATTCACATGCTTCCATATATTGCAGAGTCCAAGGCCTGTTCCCAAAAGAGGGGTTTGTTTTAGCTTGTTCTCACCTAGAAAGAGCTATTAGCGGGTATCTTCAGAACTTCAATCTTTGTACGCAGCCCAAACATCGCCTTTCTGTGGAACAATTCTGATATCTCATGTAGTGGGGTTTTTCTTCCATGCAAAAATTCTTTAAAAGAGTGTATAAAAGCTACTAAACCGGTTATAAAATCCCCACAAACCGGTAAAATATCAAGATACAAATCTCCAACGACGATCATTTTCTCTACAGGCTCAATCCAAATTACCTCAACTCCAATTGCAAAAAATTTGAGAATACGAGCATAATAGTGAGGCAATCTATGGAAGGCATCGTATAAAGACCAAATCTGGTTTGCTTCTAGCACATCCGGGGTTCGACCCCTATCAAAATCATGAAAATCATAATGTGGAACGGCACTGTCCTGTGATTTTCCAATTTCCCAACTGGAACAACTAAATGCTTTTCCATTCCTGCATGAAGTTATGTGTACACGGCCTTTCCCTTCTCCTATGCGCAGGTGAAGGAGTTCATCCGCGGGGTAGATGCCAATAGCTAAAAAAGAAAAATCTAAAAAACGATCAAAAAATTAATTGCCTTCAATGTCTTCTGGTGCTTTCTTTGGTGGTGTTCGATCTAGTGCTGAGTCGGAGCATTCTGATGTTGAAGCTACATCCTTCAAGGAAATGGAAGAAGCTGTTATCGAGAAGAAGCCTCAGAAAAGAGGAAGGAAGCCTACAAATGGCCGAGAAGAACCCTTGAATCATGTTGAAGCTGAACGCCAGCGGCGTGAGAAGCTGAATCAGAGGTTCTATGGGCATCTCCCACGGATACCCAATCTCCACACACTCTCGTTGATGATTATTTTCATATGATTTGGTTGAACCATTCTTTATTAAAAAAATCAGATGTGTAATCTAAATTTAAATCCCTAGTTGAAAATAGGTCTTATCACACAATTAAAAGTCGTCAGAAGCATATACGTAGGGGCCTTTTCCATAGGGGGAACGCCTTTGGCGTAAATAGTAAATAGATTATTGATTATTATTATAGTACTTACGAGATGTACATACAATTATTTACACGTGGGTTTATGGTAAATTTATTATAAGTTTCTAGTATAAATTGGTAGATCTTTCATATACTAAATTTTTGGTCTAATATGTAACATAATAATAGGACTTTGTATCCAGAATATTATACTTATCCTAATGCAATAAATATCCTTGATTTAAATAGTTTTAATTCATAATATTAATGTATTTGTAAGTTATAATAAATTTTCCAAATATATTGGTAATATGCACATGGTTTATTAACATAGGTCATTCCATTTTGTACAATAATCATCAAAGTTTCATAGAATTATTTTAAGAGCTTACTAATGTTGAATTCATATATGGCTAGTGAACGAGCGATGGAGAAAGCAATGGAGATACTGTCAGCGTGGTTTCTGCAGTTCTGGTTGCAGAATGTCTGTGCACTAAGCTTAAAATTGCTGAGGAGAGGCTGATCTCTGGCCAGAATTGGATGGTTGTAAGCACGAGTACGAGTGAAGGAGAAAGTAATAGAGGCACTGTCAGTGCAGTTTCTGTAGTTCTGGTTACAGAATGTCTTGTGCGCTAAACCTAAGAATGCTGAGGAGAGGCAGATCTCTGGCCAAAATCAGACGGTTGTAAATCTGCAAAATGAAAAAGTGGAAATGCTGGGATCCACACCTATGGCCTGGAATAAGATGCTTCAAAGCCCTAACATCAAAGTGGGTCCGAAATATACTGGTCAGTTCACGTGGGAAAAGGACAATGAGGGTGCCACCTGCCTGAGGGTCCCAGATGGATGTGTTGATAGAGCTTTAAGCAAAGTGAATCTCTCCCTTGTTGGTAAGTTTCTTGGCTCTAGACCTAATATTGATTTCATTAGAAAATGGGCTTTGAGAAAGTGGAAACCTAAGGGAGACCTGAGTATTACCATCATGCCAAAAGGTTTTTTTCTGGCAAAATTTAATCAGCAAGAGGATTTGGAATCGGTGCTTCTGGGAGGACCTTGGTGGCTGGGTAATATGGGCCTCTTTTTGAAAAAATGGTATCCTGGATTTGACCCTAATACTGAAAATATAAACACCATCCCAATCTGGTGTAGGCTACCTAGACTACCATTGCATTTTTGGGATGATGAAATTCTGCTAAATATTGCTAAATCCTTAGGTGCTCCTATCGGTCTGGATGGGCCCATGAGAAACAGATCCAGACTTGCTTTTGCTCGTTTCTACATCTTTTCTGAAATGGAACAGGAGTTACCGGAGCACATCATCTTGAAATCTAGATATGGGATATGGACTCAAAAAATTGAGTTTGAAACTTTTCATTTGAGATGTAAACATTGTCATCGCATAGGACACTCTGACAAAAGTTGTTCCAAGAAGAAGATCTCTACAATGGAAGCTGAACAGCCTATGGAGGGCTCAATTCTGAGCAAGGAATGTAGGGTTCCTAACACAGATAGCTGGAATGAAGACAAAGCCCCTAGTCAGAAGGAGTTGGATTTCAATAGAAAGGGGGAAAAAAGGGGTTTTAGAACTCAAATAAGGAAACATCTGGTCTGGCGTCCCAAAATCTCAGCAGCAGCTTTTCCTGAAGCACCTAACAAAGAGGACTTGGAAAATCCTGTAAAGGTATCCATGGTGGTGAACGAGCAAGAAGGCTCTGTGAAGATTAATATAGTCCCTAATGATCATTATCAGAGCAGTAAGGAAGCTGAGATAGATAATCATCTGTGCATCATTAAGGAAACATCGAACAAGGACAGTATGGTTTTTAAAGAATCTTTGCAGAAAAGCACTCCTAGGGGAGATGGTAAATCATCTACAGATATACCTCCTTGCTCCAGCAATAGATCAGTGGTTTCACCTACTTGCTACAGCACCAGAACAGCTGATACACACACACCTGACAGGATTCAGAAAGAGCGTGAAGAGGGAGAAGTTACGCCTGTCAAAGATGATGAGGATCCAGATTCTGGATTCACAAAGATCATTTCAAAAAAGAAAAAAAGAATGAAAGGATTTGAAATGATCCCAGAATCACTCTACAGTGATAAGAAAAAGAAAAAAGACAACTGGGATACCTCAACATCCAGAACAACTAGATCTTCTGCAAGATGACTAGTTGACTTTGGAGGAAGCACAAAAAGAGGAAGGCCCTCTAAAAAGGCTCTTAGATCTAAGAGAACTGAGAGAGACATTGCAGATGGCATTCAACGTCAGTTGAACCATCAGGCAATTCCAACTACCAATCATTCCAAATGAAGATTATTTCTTGGAACATCTGAGGCCTAAATGGAAACTCCAAACAGAGAATCATCAAGGAGTTACGGGATTCTAGTAGTCCTAGTATTTTGATTCTGCAGGAAACTAAGATGAAAGCTAAGGCCCTTGAAACTAATAAAAAGAGTTTCTGGGATAACTCTGAAATGGCAGCTGTAGACTCCTAGGGAGCTTCTGGAGGACTGGCTACTCTTTGGGATAAAAGGCACTGTACTGGTATGGTTCTCAATGCTAGTACTAATCATCTTGCAATCAAATTTATTGCTATTGAGAATAATGGTGAATGGATCCTTTCTAACATATATGCCCCTAATACGGTTAGTGGAAGAAGAAAACTTTGGGCTGACCTTAAAACATTTAGAAACCAACATTGTTCAGCTAACTGGCTTATTATGGGGGATTTCAACTCTCCACTAAACCCAGGTGAAAAGTATGGAGGAATCTCCAGCTTTTCTACAGGTATGGAGGATTTTGCTGATTTTATTGCTGAACATAATCTCTTAGATGTGGATCTTCATGGAAATAAATACACTTGGAATAATAGAAGGTTGGGAAAGGAGTTTATCCAGGTGAGATTGGATAGAGCACTGATTTCAGTGAGCTGGATTCTCAGTCAAGACTTTCACCTCTCTTCCTTGCCCAGAGTTGGATCGGATCACAATCCGATTGCTTTAAATTTTCTCAATTGGACTAAACCCACCAGAAGCTCATTCAAATTTGAAAAGATGTGGATGGAGCATGACAATATCTATGACAAGATAAAATAATGGTGGGGATGGAATGGTGAAGGCACTGCTCAATTTAGATTGGTTCAAAAGCTCAAAAATGTCAAAAAGCAAGTCAAAATCTGGAATAAAAGCATTTTTGGCAATGTGTTTGATAATAAAAAGAAGTTAAAACAAAAACTTCAGGATCTGGAAATAAAAATGGATACTATGGGGAGATCGGCTGAAGATGAAGCTAATGAAAAGAATATTCTTTCAGAGTTGCATACGATTTGCAGCAGAGAGGAATCTTTATGGAGACTTAAATCTAGAGCTATTTGGCTTAAAGAGGGAGACAGGAATACGAAGTTCTTTCATATGACCACTTTGAAGCACAGAGCCTGTAATAGGATCTTAGAAGTATCTAAAAGTAACGGAAATATCATAAAAGATCCCAATAGCATCAAGAAAGAAGCGCTTGATTTTTATAAAAAGCTTCTTGAGGAGAGGAATATCATCAATTCTGAAGCTATTTCTTTTATGTTGGAGGCCATTCCCCAAGATAAAATTGAGGAACAGAAATTTAGAAATATCACCAAAGCGGTCACGCTTGAAGAGCTGCAAAAGGCTGTATTTTCTTTAGAGGGTGACAAGGCTCCTGGTCCGGATGGGTTCTCCATAAATTTTTTCCAGAAATTTTGGGAAATTTGTTCGGAGGATCTTCTCAGAGCGGTGAATGAATTTTATAGAACGGGAAATCTTTTGAAAGAGCTAAACAACACTCACATTGTGCTGGCCCCAAAAAAAATGGATGCTAAAGACTTCAAAGACTTCAGACCTATCAGCCTTGTGAATGCCATCTATAGAATTTTTACCAAAATTATTACTACTAGGCTTCAACTCATTATGAATGATCTAATCTCAAGGCAGCAGAGTGGCTTTATCAAAGGCAGGATTATACAAGATGGAGTGATTATGGTTCATGAGACCATACATTCTATGGAAAATAATAAAAAGGCAAATATGGCCCTCAAGCTTGATATGAATAAAGCCTTTGACAAGGTCTCTTGGGTATTCCTTGACAAAGTCTTAACTAAATTTGGTTTTCTAGACAAATTTAGAAAAATTATTAAGGCTTGTATCTCTATGGCCAGATTCTCAGTGGTGGTTAATGGTGAGCCTGTGGGTTTTTTCACTAGCAGCAGAGGGCTTAGGCAAGGGGACCCTATCTCCCCCTTGCTCTTCATTCTTTTGGCTGATAGCCTTAGTAGAACAATTGACAAAGCAGTTAATGACGGTCTTTTAAAAGGCTCTAAGCCCACTTCCATCAGTCAAGCTGTCTCCCATCAGCAATTTGCGGATGATACTATCCTCCTTCTTCTGGCGTCAGTCATTGAAGCCAAGGCTACCAAGGCTTTACTGCAGCTCTACGAATCTGCTTCTGGGCAAGAGATCAATTATGATAAAAGCTCCATCTTCTTTTTCAACACTCCTGAGGAAAGGCAGCTTAAAATTGCTAAAATTCTGGGTTGTAAAATAAGTGCGCTTCCAGCCACTTACTTGGGCCTTCCTCTCGGCACTAGAAAAGTCTCTAGCAAGGTGTGGGATGATTTATTGGAGAGATTCCAAAAAAAAATGGCTGGTTGGAAAGGAGCCATTTTATCTAGTGCTGGTAAGTGCCTGCTCATTAAAAGTACTCTTCAAAATCTGCCCATTTATGTCATGTCACTCTACAAGATCCCCTCTTCCTTCAGAGATAAGATTGAAAGGATTCAGAAATTTTTTTTATGGCAAGGCATGGAAGAGAAGTTCAAATTTCACTTAGTTGCTTGGGATAAGGTTTGCACCCCGAAGTTTATGGGAGGACTGGGTATAAAAGATATTGAGAAAATGAATGAGGCCCTCATTGCTAAAATGGGCTGGAGAATGTTGTCTGAGAAACAACCCTGGATTGATTTAATCAAAGAAAAATACCTAAATCATCAAACTGTGTACTCTTTCCTGCAAGATGAGCACCTCCCCTATGGTTCCATCTTTTGGAACAATCTGGTTAAGAGCAGAAATTTCATTAAGCAGGGCAGTAAATGGAAAGTGGGGGATGGTTGGGACATAAAATTTTGGGATGATAATTGGTTTAATGGCAATCTCATGGATAGATTTGGGATTGTTAAGGACAGTCTTGTAAGCAAGTATGGCATCAAAATCAAGGATTATATTGAGGGAAATGGCACCAGCAAGAATTGGAAAAAACTTTCTGTGGAGAGAGATGATCTGATACAAATTACTTCCTCCCTTCAAGATCAATTAGATCTTATTCCCTTAAGTCAACTGGATTCCAAGGATGAGCTGGTATGGAATAATTCCAATGATGGGAACTACTCTGTCAAAACTGGATATAATAATTTCTTCCACAGTAGTCAAACAGAGTTCAATTGGAATAAGATTTGGATGACTGAATTAACTCCTAAAATAAATTTTTTCCTTTGGCTGGCTATCAGAGGTAGGATTCTTACCACTGACAACCTGATGAGAAGAGGATTTATAATGCCTAATAGGTGTCATCTTTGTAAGAAATATTCTGAGGATATCAGTCATCTGTTCATTCATTGTGAGTATGCTACCAGAATATGGAGTTTTTCCCTCTCTAAATTTGAAGCTCTCTGGGTGGTGCCGAAGGATCTAAATCAGCTATGGACTCAATGGAACCCACCCTATAGGCATTGTGTTGTCAAAAGGATCTGGAAGCTGGTTATCCCTCATTTAATCTGGAGGATATGGAAGGATAGAAATGATATTATCTTCAGAAATAAGAAGCAAAACTATAAACTTAGTATTGGTAAAATTTCTAATGGTATCAAAGAGAACATTGCTAGATTTAAACCCCCCAAGAACAAGAGATATCCAGAGAATGAAGAATATATCTTATCCAACTGGCAGATTGGAACCGTCAATAGCCGTAGCAATCCCGGGAATAACATTGATAGATCTTTGATTAAATGGCATCCTCCTGATTTTAATTGGTTTAAGTTGAACTTTGATGGGGCCTCTAAGGGGAACCCTGGGATTGCGGTAGGGGGAGGAGTGATACGGGATCATAAAGGTAGTCTGATTGCTGCGTATGCTGGGAAAATGGGAATTCAAACCAATCATTTTGCCGAAGCATTATCTGCTTTATGGGGCCTGAGAATTTCCCAGACTCAAAATATCCAGAACCTCATTATTGAAGGGGACTCCCTGAATATCATTAATCTCCTTAAACAGTGCTCATCTCCAAGTTGGAGCATCAAGGATTTTATCTCAGAGTCCATAAGTATTTGTCAAACATTCAATAAAATTCAGGTCATGCATACTTACCGGAAGGGTAATAAATTGGCAGATGCACTGGCTAATTATGGCATTAATGTTAATCACATTGTTTGGGATAACAATAGCATCCCTAAGCAGCTTCAAAACAGCATTCAAGCGGATTTCTATACGCACGCAATTTCTTGAGTTGAGTTATGATTATTGGGCGTGGATCAGTATCAATAAAACTCCCACATGTGTTGACTTAAAAACTATGATTATGCAAATCTTGTCGAATAATCAAGATAGTGTGAAGTATATGGGGAAGTTCAAGTGGAGTTACATTGATATGAAAATCGTGCATGTGGGCAGCACTGTGCTTGCTAAAATTTGGATACAAGGCTCCACGGATACCGAAGATAGTAATAATGTAATTGATGATAGGGAGTGGGCTAGCAAAAAGGCCGTTATTCCCACATGTGAACTTCCACAGGCTCAGATCAGCAGGCACGCGGATGTTCATGGGAAGAGCAACGGCTCTCATTTTCAACATTGTGTGGATTACAACAGTAAAAAGTAGACTGGCTTCAGCGCTCTCAAGGATTTTGGAATTTGTTGCAAACAGTTAAGCATGGTGAAGATGGGGGGTCCCCCTTGCCAAATTGAGCCTAGTGCGGACCTGGACTGGAAGGATAATGTAGAGCTATGGAATATACTCAGCAAGGGTGGCATCACCAACTTCATGGAGAAGGTTCAGGGCCATGATCAAAGCATCTCAGTGCGTTTTGCAAAGGATTGGAAGGAGCGAACTGTGGAATATGGGGGGCAGAAGATCTTGGTCAACGAGGAGCTTATTGCTGAAGTGACTGGCCTTGGCATGGAGGGCTACCATTTTTTTAACAAAAGGGTCGACAGAGATGCTGAAGAGAGGAGATTTGTGGAGGGATCTGAGAAGCTGATCCATGTTACCGTGGGCCTACTTGTTAGCTCGATCCCTCCACCTTATGATGAGGTTACTCGCATGATGATACGATTCATTTCTTTGGAAGGGAGGTTTGTCACCGTACCTGCTAAGCACCTTATCTTCCTCAACCACTTCCATAGGAATCGCATGGTTTGTTTCCCCCATTATTTGCTGAACTCTCTTGAGCGCTCCATTTTGGAGTTTCAAAAGCATACCCGGGTGGTTCCTTTACACCAGGGGCTTATTTTGCTGCTGCATAAATTATGTCTTCTTCGGTATCCTGGTCTCCCTTCCTCCCCTAGCTCAGTTCCCCCTCTGCCGGGTTCAGCTGCTGCTAGCCCCATCTCTCCACTTTCTGCCCCCACCACTGCTGCTGTCACCCCCCTGCCGGCCATCCAGGCTTCATCTTCCATTCCCCCTACTGCTGCTCCCACCCCCCCTTCACTTCCACCTCGGCCAGACCGGTCACCAGGTCCTCTAGAAGGCTTAACCTCGATACCCTTGCTGTGGGGAAGGGTCCTCATGAAATTGAAATTGCACATGACCTCCTGAATATTAGCAGTGCTAGTCCCCAGGATGTGCATATGGAGAGCTCTACAAAAAGGTTGGAAGCCTTAGAAGCTGATATGAAGCTGTTGAAGGATGAGGTTAAGAACTTGGCAAAACAGAAAGGTAAGAGGAAGAAGGAGGAGGAGGTGGCTATTGATAACAGCCAGATTGAAGATATCTACAAGAAGCTGAACTCCTTAGACTCCCATTTAGGGAAGGCCAAAACTCGTCATGATTATAATATGGCCATTTTTAGTGCGATTGAAGAGTTCATTGAGCAGCATGTCTGAAGTGTCTCCAATCTCAGCGGAGTTCCGGCAACACTTTGGGGCACTGATAAGGAAAGCAAAAGGACCATTGATCAGCTGGATAAGACTGACGCTGCCCACATGACAACTTTGGGAATGTTCAAATCCTAGAAGAACATCAAATCCAACATCGACAAAGCTGCCAAGAAGTAGTTGTAGGTGCTTTAGCTGCTCTTGTATGTTTTTTTGTTGTTTTTTTGCGGTCTCTTTGCTGCTTTTTTGCAGAGTTTTTGTTGTTATGTCTTGATGGGGTAGCTATTTTTTGGCTACTTTGGGCTTCATTGTCACACTTGGATTTTGATCCTTTTTATTTCTGGTTTTAATTCCTATTCTGGCAATTGAAATCCCTATTTTTACGAAACTTGTCTCCTCCATTTATTCTTGATTTTATCTTTGAATAAATTTTAACCTACACACATGAACTATAGAAAAATTGAAAAGATATTTCATATATAAATTAACTTTTTATCTATTCTCGTATGTGATATTCACGTGAAGATAGAAAAATTATTGCAGAGACCCTTTCACCTTAAACACACAAATATCCAAAACCATTAATTTATGCTAGATAGGAAAGGGGGGGTTAAATAGGTTCCCAAAAAACTAACCAACTTCCCAATTGATATGACTTTAGGATTAAAATTATTTAACTAATATTTTATCCCACTCTGATACCATGGCAAGATGA
Organism: Taxus chinensis; assembly: GCA_019776745.2. Classification (NCBI taxonomy): domain Eukaryota; kingdom Viridiplantae; phylum Streptophyta; class Pinopsida; order Cupressales; family Taxaceae; genus Taxus; species Taxus chinensis. The sequence continues at coordinate 209,563,552 of CM034147.1, forward strand.
GGGAATTAAAGTTATGTTAAACTTATTTAATAAACATTAATGTGCACATATAAATAAATAAATACAAAGTTAATTAAATAACACATTAACATGATATTTAATGCAGAAAACCCCAATTGGGTAAAAAACCAGGGAAGAATATTTTCCATTAATTGAGAAACTTTTCACCCAATCCAGCAATTCCCTCCTCACTTCTACTCCATTTTTTAAACCTGTAATTACACATATGTTCTGAATATGACCTATAACCATATTTAAATAACCTGAAGGATTATGACCTTCTTAAGTGATGGGGCACACCACGATTTAATATTAGTTAATAAATAACTAATAACCTAATATAAACTTTATATTAAATAATAAATAATAACTTGTATTCTATATTATTTAACTATAAACTAAATATTATAATCACTTAATATTATAGTTTCAACAATTGTATCATATGTTGGTATTTATGGTCTATGACCTACTCTATTTACGTGAGAAATGTAGTTCATATGGTGTGGTTTTGATATGAATAATGAATTTTTCACTTCATCTTGAAGGAAGCTTAAGGGTATAATTTTTTTAATTCATCATGGAGTCTTGGTCATATTGTTATAAGGTTTTGTTGTCATCATCCTAGAGTGTATATAGTCTATGCTATAATCATATGTTCTAAGTATGATATGACTATTATTAGTGTGTTGAGTTGTACCAAATCATGGTTGATAATGAGGTGTCTTAGAGGTATGTTCTGTAAGAAAGAAGTATTAGAGAGTCACTATATGTCCCAATGATCTATGTTTTGCAATAGTAGTCTATCAAATTCATAAAGGTTGATAAAAAATGTGTTCCTAGTCTTGTGAGTGTTTGTGAGTGTCTTATATCGGTCCACAAGGCTTGTATCAAGTAAAAAATTTCTTCCCAAACTAGTCATGAGTTGTATCTTGTGGTTTTAGATTTAATGAGCTCATGAGTCTGTGTGTTCTTCCTTGTCTCATTCATCAAGTTCCAAAAGGTTTATTCTCAAGTCTTCCTAGGTGTGTATAATATGGGTTACATGATGAAGATTCTTTTACAAGTATGATAAATAAAAGGTAAAATAGGAGTCTTCTAACCAATGTTCAAAAAACTATGAAATGCTCTATAGTTGTGTGTACCCAAAATGTTACTGAGGTCGAATAAAATTTTGTAAACATAGAGTGGTCTGAGAATGTTAAGGTTTCCATTGATGTATGAAATTCTTAAGGTTCCAATGCATGATTTGAATCCAAATAAGAATTGTGGAAGTATTCAAAATGCTCAGTACTCTTCAGTAGCTATTAGTTGATCTCACAAACATTTCAATTGTGAATAAGGTGGAAGGTGGTATCAAGTAAAGGGTGTCTCAGAGTAAGAATGGTTAATGATACAAAATTTGATCCTTTCTAATGACCTCAAGCCTGTACAGAGGTGCTTTAATCCACATGGCAAGGTAAAGTTGATTCTTACATCATAATTGGAAATTTAATTCTATGTGAGGGTTTTGGATTCTGTGTTCCTTCATCTAAATGCTTTGAAAGTATACAAGGGCTAGTATTGGTGGTCTGAGTTCTTGAAGCAAGAAAAATTATATTATAAAGTATTGAGGATTGAAATATCATTATGAGGGTTAGTGTAAGGTTATAAGAAGGAAAGAGTGTCTCAAATATGTAACAAGAAGATCAAAGAGTTTTAAGGGTCTACAAATGTGGCCTCAAAACTGTGTGTGAGGAGTCAAGTCCTTTGTAGGGTCTATGAAGAATTTGAGGTTGTGAGTGTACATCCAGGGTCTCTTCAATTTGTCATGGAATGATTTTTGTCATGAAAATAAATGAGTGTTTTAGGTATGTATTATTGTCTCAAGCTTTTAGGTGATTATAAGACTATGTTATTGTTCAAGAAGGCCACGGTTATAGCTCATGGGATCATTAAGGGTTTCAGAACCCTTGAATGATGATATTACAAAGGTATATGACCTATGATCACAAATAGCCTAGCCATTTTTAGATAGTCTTGAAGGCATAACGAGCATCTAAGTTAAACAAAAATTGTATTAACAGACCTAAAAAGAGAATGCCCAGATTTGAGGGCCTAAAGGTAAGTGTTTTAGTGCTTCCCAAGGTAGATATTCTTAATGAAGGTGTAATATTACAGTGTACAAGGCACAAAGAAATACTAGTAAATAGAGAATATGGTAAGTGAAAGATATGTTTTCTTGTTAGCATCATTAACTATGAATGAACATCCTCATCTAAAGGAAAATCATCATGATTAAGCAAAGGAGGATTGAATTTGTGATTGTGGAAGAGAAAAGTGTAGGGTACAGGTCTGTATGAGTCTCTTGAGGTAAGAGAGAAATTTCGACTCCAAATGGTGTGAGTAAGATGTCAAGAAGGTAATAAAAATAGTGAAGATGATGGTTTACAAGTATATATTAGAAGGTAAGCAAGAAGCTGACACAAGAAGGCTATAAAAGTTTCAAAATAATAAATACACCAAAAATTTACTTCAGGGATGAGGCAATATGGTTAAAGTTATTCCATGGCTTGATAAAAAGGTAAGAATCTCAACTTTTGTGTTTTCTACTAGAGTATCATAGTACAAGTCCATGGGGCATTTATAAGGTGTTTTATAGGCTTGGGTTAATTATAGAACTTGGAGAAGTTGATCATTTTTGTACTAAAAGGGTTGTTTAGGGTTTCTAAGTCCTAAAAGTGGATATGCAAAGGATGAAGGAAAATTTTGGGTTCTTGAGCATGGTATAGAAAAAAAAGAGGTTGAAAAAATGAATTAAGTCAAAATATGGAGAGTACACATTCAGAGGGAGCTTTGTTGAGGATCATTACAGATTCATGGATCTTCATCTATTGTTGTAGGAGTCAAAGAAGAGCAAGTATAGTCTAGGAGGAGTTATTTGAGTCAAGTAAGTTGTTTTGTGCATTGTTTTCATTGTGTGTTGTCATTTTTCATGTTTTGTTATCATTGTATCATTTATAATAGATATTAAAGAGGGAGAGAAGCATCATACATGCAATTGAGGTTATGTAGGTATTGGTCTTTTTGGTTTTCATCAATGTTTCTGAAGGTGGTTACCATCAATGATAAAGGGGGATATTATTGGCTATTGTGTGTTTATCTTTTCCTTTATTTCTAGTCCATTGATGGAAGATGGTTTAATGGTGTTGTATATGTTTCCATGAAGTGTCATTCAGTGTGAAAGATGAAGGTTGATTGGTAGTGTCCAAGTTTGGTATGTTCTATGAGGTCCTGGAGCATGTTAAAGTAGGCCTAGTAATGGTTTGAGATATCCTAAGTTTCTAAATGGTTTTTATTAGGTAATTCATGGTCTATGAGGTGTGTTAGAGGTGTACATGAGTCTGCATGAAGTTAGCAAGGTCAGTTCATGAGGTGTCATAGTTGAGTCAGGTCATTTCATGCGTATTCCTATCCCTAGAGGATGTAGAATGAGATAAAGGTGTGAGTTTTGGTTAAGATTATTCTTATCTAAGCATGTGAATAGATTTTTGACATGATGTAGTAGGTGTGTGATGATTTTTAGGTTGATAATTAGTGATATAGTGCATTTATGAGGTAAGCCTTAATGGCTAGAGTGTTCAGACCTATTTGATCTATGAAGTGAGTGAGTATTTTTTCATGATAAGTTTCAGGTAAAAGTGAAGAAGGAATTTCATGTTACATTATTTTTTGGGAAAGTCAGGTGATTTAGAGTGTGTTTTAGAAAAAAAGTGGACCTTCTAATGCTCGCTGTGAATTATATGCTTTGCATGGGACCCAAAGACTTTGGATGTTTTTCCATGTAACTAATAAGTTTTATCAAATGTGGTTTGATCATCATGTTTTTATGAATGACCTTTAAGAAGGTAAGTTTCTTTGAAACCCTGGCTAAAAAAGACTTGGAGAAAATGAAGTGTAGTGAGACTATCTTGATTGGTTTTGAAAATGTGATGATTAGAGGTTGTAGAGGACTCCTCTTTTTTTTCATACAAGTATATTAGAGCATGTGACAATATATGGGACCCACCTTGAAAATGCTTTTTTCTGAAGAATTTCAGTTTGAGGAGAAGATTACCAAAGAAGGTATTAAATAAATTGACATTGTTTTTAGCCTTGAAGTTATTTGATATTTCCATAAGAGTTTCAGATCACGGTTGAAGTAAAAAAGGGAAAAGTGCACCCTATTTATGAAGACTGATTTTGGGGGTAGTTTGGGGCTTCTTGTGGTAAAATTGAGATTGAAGGCACTACGGGAGGACTTACGAATCTATTAAAGTTTTGTTCTGATCCTAGTTCAGAGAAATTTCTAATGGTATATCAAACTTTTGTTTTTAATATGGTATGAACAAGTTGTGATCTATTATTTGAGGGTCAAATATGGAGGATGTTTGTTCTAGAAAGGTGTCAAGTGGCTTCATTTAAGAATTAACAAAATCACAAAGTAAACGTTATGAGTATTTTATTATTTTTCAAGGTTTATGAGTGCTTATACATCATTTACAAGTATTTTCCATGATTTGGTTAAGTGTGGAAGTGAGTTTGAATTGATGGATAAAGTTGAGCTCAAGGTCATTTCTTGAGTCCTAAAAGGCTAAAGAATCATTTTGTAGAGATTAGATTGGTTGAAGGCCTTCCACTTGGATTTGAAATATGTTATAATATTTTCTTGAAATATTATTCATAGATATTTCTATTTATATAAGGTTTGTGTCTTGGTGAGTTGATTTTATGGGTCTTTTAGGTCAATTTGTGAGGAAGAAGGTTGTTTGGTTTTTAGGACAGGATGGTTCAGGATAAAATATTGAGTTGAATGAGGCATGATATGGATTGATTGATTCTTGATATTAGTTTAAGAGTATAAAGGGATGAATTTTTTTCCTATTTACAACCTTTTTAGGTCTTGGAAGTAACACAAAGGGTACAAACTAGTTGAGTTTGTAAAATTTGTTTATGGGCAGCTTTATTTGGTGAAGAGGAAAGTTGTTGTGGTTTGCACATATGGATGTATAATTATCTCTCACATGTATGGATGTGTTATATAGGTAATGAGGATTTCATTGAGTGGTTACACTCCATAGTTTATTTGATCTTGGGTGGTCTTGAGGTCCAAAGGTGAAGATAGGGTGCTGGAAGTAACTGTTTGGTGAAGGATATGAGCATTTTATCATGTGTTATGATTTATTTGATTGGTAAAAGATAATTAATGAACATGGATTATTTTTTATGCTATATTACATATGTGTGATGAATTTTTGGGCTTTAATAATCATGGTTTTAGTGTTAGTGGTTTTAACTCATGTAGGTGATGGGATTTTGAGCTTGTTTGGTGCAAGTTTGATGGTTTTGGGCATGGCCGACCTATATGGGTCCAATATGAATGTTTTTATGAATGTAATGGCATTTTTTAAGATGAATTTATTGAACCAAATAATGAGGACTGAACTCCCTTTTATGAGTAGAGAAGGGTATAAAGGTAAATTTTTGAGTTCATTTTTGAACTAGTTGTGCATGGGTAAAAATTGTGACCCAAGAGGAATACTAAAATAGGTATGAGGGCATGATTTTAGAGATAATAAAGTGTTTGAAAGGTTAAATAATTTTATAAGGCATGTGAACAATGGTTTAAATCTAAGACAAGTTGTGAAATAAGAAGAAAGAGCAAGCTAGAGGAGTGAGGGTTTGATGTTGTTTATGTGAGCATAAATTGTGATCTTCGTTAGTTGTGGCAGAAAAAAAATAGAGATAATCATATTCAGATGATTTATTTGGTGATTCTTTGTCTTAGGGGGTTGTATCCTCCTTTTGGAGTGGGTGCTTCACTAAATTAGGGATTGGTGTTCCTTTTAGGGTTAGTGCTCTACTAAACTAGCAGTTGGAGATCCTTATGAAGTTAGTGATTCACTAAATATCTTTAATTTGTGTAATATAAGTAGAGTTTCAGTGGTTTTTCTTCCCGTTGAGGGTTTCCCACTTATATTTTGTGTCTTCTGTACTTTTTCTTATGTGTTTTTATTGTGAATGGTTAATACACAATTAATATGGACATATATGGTTATGAATGATGTATGGAAAACTCAAATGATGAATATATGTTTTTGTAAATTAAGTAGAAAAATTTTTAGGATTGATTCACCTCATCTCTCTTATCCCATTTTTCTTCAAATAATTTTTTCTTATTCATAAAATGGACTTGGGATGACATTAATTTGAAAAGGGGATGGGTGAAACATGTCACCATCCCATAGGTTGGAGTCTCTTATCTTCTTCTTAATAAACCTCCATTTTGGACGGAGTTGGGATTTCTTGGTTCATTTTCACTTGGAGATCTTGGAGGAGAAATGATCTTGGAAGAACTAGATTTCATTTGGAATTGGTCTTAATTATCTTGTGAGGTAGGCCTCACACCTCTTAGATTTGTTTAGTGTTTTTATGAATATTTTTGTTTGGTTTGATTGTGTTTGGGTGTAATAATGAATGTTGTATTTGTGTTTCAATTGAAATTTTGTTTTTTTCTTCATTTAATCCCTTTGGGGATGGATTTTGGAGCGTTTGGGAATAGGGTATAACCCCTCTTGATCCCACATGGCTTGATGGGAAAGCCATGTTGGGAAGTATATTATCCCCCCCCCCCTCATTTGGTTGATGTGGGAGATGAGTTTTCATATGGTTTGGTACTCATCTCCCAAGGAAACCTTCAAGGTTTGAAAAACCTTGGAAAAGAGGAGGCATGCATTTTTGTGGTTTATGGGAGAAATAAGGAGTTTGGGAATCTTGGTATTTCTTTTCAAAGTTGTGAATTGATTGGAATATATAAAAATGTGATTAAATAGGAATTATTTCCCCTCTTCCCCTCTTAAGAATCATGTAGATTATTATATGTCAATTGGTATTTTATTATTGGTGTTAGATTTCTTGTTTATGTGTTTTTCCCACTATATGCATGTAACTTCTTATTTGCATGTTTAGTTTGAGTTTTGTATTTGATGTTGTGTACCAAATCCTTGATTTTTCCCTGATTTTGCATCTTGGAGGAATGTTTCCTCTCTCTCCCATGGGATTAGAGGTAGGATAACATGCCTTCCATATTGGGAAGTGACATGTAATGATTCTTATAGGTTGGGTGGATAACCAATCATATTCATCTTGTTTTATTGGTGATTTGCTAATGTATTTAGAGCTTACATTTCTTGCGGATAAACTATTTAGGATTCATTCAAAATTTGGGCATGTTGTTCTCATTTATTGGGAGGCTTATATAGTTACATTTTACTATGTTGTAGTTCATGTTTCTTGCAAGAGAAAAAAATGAAAAGTTATGTTGGATTAGAACTAAAAATATTATTGTAATGCTATTACCAATCATGTTTTGAAAATTAGGAGAAATAGTTTAGATTTGTATATTCCTTGGTTGAGGATAGGTTTAAGTCTTATTTATAAGTCTTATACTTGGGATATGAAGATATGTTGATTGATTGGTTCATTAAGGTATGATAATCATTGAAAACAATGGGTAAAACTTTTATTACTTGCAATCAAGTATATACTTAATTTGTTGAAATTGTGAATCTTGTCGTTCATTGGATTAAGTTTGAAAATGGCCTTATTATTTGTGGATTGATTTAAAATAGGGATTAATGGATTTTTGGATGTTTTAATTTTTAGGACAGAAACTTATTTTTTCTTATAATTCTTACAAAATCTTACAATGTTTAGATAAAAAATTCATTCATGTTTATGTTTTGATATATGAAGAGATTATTTAATTCCACGCAGAGTTAGATAAATAAATTTCTTGTATAATAAAATTAAACTATCATCAAATTTAAAATAAGTTACATCTTTATATATTTGGATTCATTAAGAAAATTAGGCATTTCACTTTTTTATTAAGGTCACACACACACACACACACACACACACACACACACACACACACACACACACACACACACACACACACACACACACACACACACATTTGATTAAGAAATCATTTATTGGATTTACACATACTCGATTAAGAAAGCGTTTATTGGATTTACCTATATTTTAAAAGATGGAATACTTAGGGAAGTAAAAGATAGGAAAATTGAATTCAAAACATATTACATCTTATTATATAAATTTATAGGGTTTTATTTTACAAGGTGTGTGTGTGTGTGTGTGTGTGTGTGTGTGTGTGTGTGTGTGTGTGTGTGCGTGCGTGCACACGTGTGCACATGAATGTACTTGTGTGTGTATGTATATATATATATATATATATATATATATATATATATATATATATATTCATATGTAAATGTATATATGTAGATGTGTATTTATTACACATCTACATAAATATACCATATACTTATAGATGTGTGTGTGTGTGTGTGTGTGTGTGTGTGTGTGTGTGTGTGTGTGTGTGTGTGTGTGTGTGTGTTTATACATAGTTAGATAGGAACTTCTCTTATGAGAGCCCTGATAATTTTAATTGGAAGCAAGAAAAAATATATGAAAGAAACTAAATAAAATAATAATAAATAATCCAATAATATTGGCCTTCACTAAAGCTCCTTCCTCAACAAGAAAAACAACCAAATAAAAATAAATTAGAGGAAAATGAGAGAGAGAAAAGAAAATAGAGTTCATAGATGAGGGTAATGATTCAAACCTATACTTAAGATCAATGGTGTAGATCTATTTGATCCTATGGCTCTAAATCTACCTAGATTCTCCCACTTGCCCATTTAGGGAAATTTGGTTGACTTGGATAGTCAGGTGACTTTATTTTAGAACTTTGATGAATAGATTGAATTAAAATTAAAATTAAATTGTATTTTGGTGCAAGAGGACATGGGTCCCTTTGGATGGGCCAAATACGACCCATGTCTAAATGACTCAATTAAACCTTGGAAGCATCTTATTACCTTATTTAATTAACATCTTAATTAGCTTAGTGCAACCCCATGGTGGGAAAAACATGATGAACTTGGATAACTCTGTCTAAACCCTAGTCACCATATTTTGAGAAAACTATATATATTAGAATTAAACTTAATTAACTCCTTGGAGGAGAAATTTTGCACAAAAGTTATTTACATGTGATTACAAACATAACATCGTGGTTGTTACAACTTCAAAGATAATTTTATTATTTTGGAATAAATTTAATTAAGTTAAGTCGTCTTATTAGCACAAATATCATTCGATTTCTCCTATTCATCCCTATCTAATCTATCTCCATTCATGTATATAATATTTTGGTGCACATCTTGTAGCCTTTGGTTGATCTAAAGCCTCATAAATTATAAACCAATATCATCATAAGCTTGAAACCCCAAAAATTATCCTTTATAGTACTTAACGGAATACCTAGTCGTGCAATATGGCACGATTATGTTTGGTATACCTCCATGGAGCTTTAGAATAATGAAGAAATGAGTAGTGACCATAATTTGAGTTAATAGGGCTATGGCGTATTTTTTCTGCACTTGATACTCCCTAATGGAGTTTATGGAGTTGGAATAATTTGGATTAATGAGATGCCATAAGTAAGGTTTACAGAATTTAACTTGACAATATTTATACACCCATTTAGTAGTGGAATTTGTAATAACTTAGCTAGCTTTAATCTTGTAAAAAGGTAACAAGATGTCATTGTTTCTTTAGTATGTGTAGTACATCCTTGGCATATTAATTTTTTAGAAATAACATTGGTTAAATCGTGTTACTATTCAACTAACATTTACAAAAAAATGTTCTGATTTTTAGCGATTAGTTGTGTTTTTGGGTCATAAAATCATGGGCGCGACATTCGAGAAATCATATGTATAGTTTCCAACTTCCCTAAAGTTTAAGCATGTTCCTGTTATCCCAAATTTTCCCCCAGAAATTTTGGTCAGAATAAGCCTTACACATAAAGAAAACATGAAGGGAAATGTTTCAGACCCGCGAGCTCAGATTCTAGGATGACAAACAGGTTATAGGTGGGCTCAAAAATGAATTGGTAGTTCCGCAAGAGAAGCCAGGAGCAAGAAAGGAAAAATGGCAAGGATCTAAATTTTTTGGGCTTGAAAATAGTTCAAGAAAGAGTCTAAAACTGAATAAGTATGAAGAAGCAAGCAGAGGAAGCCACGTGTCCTAACGGTGCTGATTCAAGGGTCAAATAGAGAAAAGGTTTCCAAATGAGTGCCAAACTGATGTGTGTCCCAGAGTCTAAAAGTAAGAGGGACCATTAAAAAGTCCACAGATCAGCAGAGGATGAAAAGTGTCAACTCGATGCTCCTCCAAAGGAAAACTTTGGGTTGGGTTTTCAACCAAGTGTGGTGCCTCCACGTGTTATATCAAGAGGGGCATATCTTTCGACTCAAGGCTGGAAATATTGCAAATCTGACACCATTGGAAAGATCTCAGCCTCACCTACACCATGGAGATCTGAGACTTTAATTTTGAGGAGGTTAGGTAAAGGAAAATGGAGGAAATATCTTCAGGCCTTCAATGCAGGATCCATCTGTCTCAACAACCAGATCGGATTTGATCTATTTCCACTGTTTCCTCTTCCTTCAAGGTGTTGAACTAAGGATTGATGTAGTAAAGACAGATTTGGGGGTAGATTTTATTTGAAGCATTAACAACAGTGGTTGAACTTCAACCTACTTTTCCTACTTCTCTCTCTCTTTCTTCTCTATGATCAAATCTATAAATACAGGGCTAGGATTGATTATAAAGTTGTTGTTCATTCTTCTTCCCTGCCCCCCTCTCTCTTTCTTCTCCAGGGTTGAATGTGGATTTTAAGCCTCATCCCTTGGCTTTGTAATGGAATTTTCTTGCCTCTTTCCTGTTAATGGTGTACTATGTGAACTCCTGGAGCAATAAAATCTATTTCGTGATGCATTTTGTCCATCCTTTGCTCATTTTATTGTCTCTTCTCGCCTCTCACCATTATTGGGTATATTGTACATATATATGATGTCCATTGTAGGTTTTGGGAGTTTTGTTTAAGGGGTTTAAAATGGTGTTCTGTGTGAACTTTATCCTTGGTCTATGATGCATTTGTCCATCCTCTCTATTTCTCACCTCTCTCCCATTCATGCAGTTAGGTTTGTGACCAGCACTTCCCTTTTCTTGGTGTTATCACCTATGTAGTGTAGGATTTCTTTATTTTCATGCTCTCTCTCTCTCTCTCTCTCTCTCTCTCTCTCTCTCTCTCTCTCTCTCTCCTTGGTCCCTTGGAATTGTTAGATTAGGAGTAGATAGTCTCCTTTCCTTCCTTATAAGTAGTTTAGTGCTAGGATTAGGAAGAGGAACCAGCTTTCTATGGAGGATCATTCCCATTTGCAAGTCCCACAACTTGGGGAATGATCCAATGTTATGCAAATCACACCAAATGACCCTTCCTTAGAAAAATAGATCCATAACTCATTTGGGGGTGTTGTGATTTCACACTAATAGTTTTGGCATGACTGGTGGAATAGGTATGAAGCACCTTACCACTTCACTTCATCAGGTTCGATGTGCTCTTGGTGAATATTTCAGCCTTTGGAGGGACTTTCAAGCACATCTGGTTGAAAACCCATTCTTTGAGTTGCAGAACTTTTCCATCCATTGCCACTCATTTCATCCATTTTCTTCTTCCATCTCTTTCATTTTCTCCCATTCCATGAAGTTGTGCAATCATGACTTCATTCCCTTCATGGAACTCACACTTACAGCAGCAATACAATCCACCTCCAATGTATTTCCCAGCTCCTCTAGATCAGCATTATAATCAGATCCAGGACCATTATGCTTACCCATATGAGAAGTGTCAAAAATAGTTCGACAATGAAGCTTACCAAGGACAAGGGGACACATATGATGGCGATAGTTATGTAGAGGATGCTGGTCTATTGGAGAAGATTCAAAAAATAGAGGTTGACATGGTTCAATTTAGGGCAAAAGATCAAATGAAGGAATTCAATATTGGTTGCAAGGCACCTTGTTCATGGGAAGGCCCTTTTCCAAGACACTACAACAATTAGGAGAAGCTGGACTTCATGATTGGAATGCTGCCCAAACTTGCACAGTGTGTTGAGGACATTGGGGCTTATGAGAAAAGTGTGCAGGACAACCTTGTCAATGGGTAAGTCAATCACCAGCTCCATGCCTTTCATTTTCTCTCCCTCAATCTTTATCATTTCGAAAAATGAAAGATTCAAGCTTCCCATCTATTGCCCCAAATGTTAATTCCTCTCCTCCATCTACTAGTCTTCCATCCCACCTCATTTCTCTATGCCCTTTTCCCTTCCAAATCTTATTCCCCTCTATAAGAGCTAAAATAAATGCCTTCTCCTCCACCAAAAACAAGGAAACAACTAGTGGAGACCCCACCCACCACTCCTCTTGCCTTCCCAAGTCCATGTTGGGAAGAGACTGCAAAAACCAGCCAACGAGAAGATCAAACAGAGGAACCCAAAAGAGAAGAAATAATAGAAAATATGAAGAGTTGGGCTACTTAATTTGAGTTTTCAAAGGTTCCCTTGTTGGCTAAGCCTATGGAGGAGGATGAGTTCAAGCCATAAGTGGTGGAAGCTCCAGCTACAACACAAGCATGGGAGGAAGGAGCTACTCCTAATCCAAAATAAGAGGAGTACATTTTGGCTGTGGAGGAGGACCATACAGTTTTAGAGGCTCCAAGTGCAGAGCAGGCAGTAGAATAACCTTCAGTTCTTCCTCCCACTTCATCCCCTTCAAGATATGATGTTGAGGAAGAGTTTGAGATTTCAAACTTCATGTTTGAGGATGAAGGGAACCATGGTGAGTCAATTGTAGATCAAGAGGACACCATGAAGGAGGTTGAGCACCTGCTATAGGACAACAAGGAGGTAAATTACCTGTCTAACTTGGAGGATTGCCTTGATGGAGGGGAACCCATGGAGATCACATCATTTTTTCCTCCATCTCTCACATCCCAAGCACATGAGCCTACTGCCATGGAGGAGAACATTCAGGAACATCAGCCTGCACTTCATAACAACCCTTTGGAACAAAGATTAGAAGACATGATGTTCCCATGTTCTTCATAGGAGAAGGAAGAGAAAAAGCAGGAATATGTCGTCATCCCTCTAACACCATCCATCCAAGAAGGTCCACAAGAAGACTCCATTTTTGGAGTTGAATTTCAGAGAAATGGGCACATCCAAAGGATCAGATCATGCCCAATCAGGTACTTGGCTTCATTGGAGCCAAAGGAGAAACCAAAACAAGTCATGCCTACTTTAGGGCATGAGGATGAGCATCAAAGTACCAAGGGTCATCATCAACACCTCTAGAAGTATGATGCAAGTCAGCTTGAGGAGGTATTTTCTATTAATGTTGATACCTTGATGATTTGGGTGGAGGATTAGCTTATTGAGAGTTTTTCACTCATCCAACTAGCCATGTTCAATGCCAAATCAGTTGCATGGCTGCCATTTTTGAGGAAGGTAAGATATTTCTCCCTGCCAGTTGTAGGCTTTGTTTGAGCACCCTTTGCTCTTGGTTAGAGTAGTGTAGGTAGGTTTGTTTTCAGCAGAAGAAGTGCTTTTTCACACTCTACATGTTCCATTTGGAGCATGCATGATTTTCAGTTTGTACATAGTTTTTGGTGTTATTGCTCTTGCACAATGCATTCAGTTGGCTTTTGGTGAAGTCCAACTTCAAGTTTCAGTGGGTTTCCAAGAGGCTCAGAGGTCAAAATTTCAGAGTTCAAATCAGAATCAATTTATAAGGCTAGACTCCATGCCCAATGGATGCTTCAAGGCCACTGGTCTCTTCATCTAGCAGGCAGATGTCCCAATGAGTTGCCAAATTGTTATCCCAAAATTTCCCCCAGAAAATTTGGTCAGAACAAGCCTTACACATAAAGAAAACATGAAGGAAACGTTTCAAACCCATGAGCTCACATTCCAGGATGAAAAATAGGTTACAGGTGGGCTCAGAAATGAAGGGGCAGTGCCGCAAGAGAAGCCAGGAGCAAGAAAGGAAAAACGGAAAGGATCCAAAGTTTTCAGGCTTGAAAATAGTTCGGGAAAGAGTCTAAACTGACTAAGTATGAAGAAGCAAGCGAAGGAAGCCACATGTCCTAATGGAGCTGATTCAAGGGTCAAATAGAGAAAAGGTTTCCAAATGAGTTCCATACTAACGCGTGTCCTAGAGTCTAAAAGTAAGAGGGACTGTTGAAAAGTCCACAGATAAGCAGAGGATGACAAGTGTCAACTCGATGCTCCTCTAAAGGAAAACTTTGGGTCAGGTTTTCAAGCAAGTGTGGTGCCTCCACGTGTTATATCAAGAGGGGCATATCTTTTGACTCGTGGCTTGAAATATTGCAAATCTAACACCATTGGAAAGATCTCGGCCTCACCTATGCCATGGAGGTTTGAGACTTTAATTTTGAGGAGGTTAGGTAAAGGAAAATGGAGGAAACATCTTTGGGCCTTCAATGCAGGATCCATTTGTCTCAACAACCAGATCAGATTTGATCTGTTTCCAACTGTTTCCTCTTCCTTCAAGGTGTCAAACCAAGGATTGATGCAGTAAAGATGGATTTGGGGGCATATTTTATCTGAAGCATTAACAGCAATGGTTGAACTTCAACCTTCTTTTCCCGCTTCTCTCTCTCTTTCTTCCCTCTCTGATCAAATCTATAAATATAGGGGTAGGATTCATTGTAAATTTGTTGTTCATTCTTCTTCCCTGCCCCTCTCTCTTTCTTCTCCAGGGTCGAATGTGGAGTTTAAGCCTCCTCCCTTGGCTTTGTAATGGCATTTTCTTGCCTCTTTCCCATTAATGGTGTACTGTGTGAACTCCTGGAGCAATAAAATCTGTTTCGTGATGTGTTTTGTCCATCCTTTGCTCATTTTGTTGTCTCTTCTCGCCTCTCACCATTGCAGGGTATACTGTGCATATCTCTGATGTCCATTGTAGGTTTTTGGAGCTGTGTTTAAGGGGTTTGAAATGGTGTTCTGTGTGAACTTTATCCTTGGTCTGTGATGCATCTTTCCATCCTCTCCATTGCTCACCTCTCTCCATTTCAGGCAGTTGGGTTTGTGATCAGTAGTTCCCTTTTCTCGGTGCTATCACCTATGTAGTGTAGGATTTCTTTATTTCCATGCTTCCTCTCTCTCATCGGTCCCTTGGAATTGTTAGATTACGAGTATATAGTCCCATTTCCTTCCTTAGAAGTAGTTTAGTGCTAGGATTAGGAAGAGGAACCAGTCCTTCTATAGAGGATCATTCTCATTCACAATTCCCACAGCTTGGGGAAGGATCCAATGTTATGCAAATCACACCAAATGACCCTACCTTAGAAAATCAGATCCATAACTCATTTGGGGGTACTGTGATTTTGCACTAATAGTTCCCTTGAACCATCTACCTCTCTCCTTTTATAAATTTATTGTTTCCTATTATAGAAGTGGTTTCTCCTATGGATTTTTGTTCTTTTAGGATACATGTACCTTCTTCACTCTCATTATTGTGTGCCACTATTTTTCTACTACCAACAATATTCCGTTTAAACCTTTCAAAATTATTCTTACATATCTAATTCTCTTTTATTCTTAGATTAATAGTTGTATGCCTCTTCCATTATCTACAATCCAATTAGTTTTATCTCATAATATACAACCCATTATAGCCATTTAGTGTACCAATCGACCTTCTCTTTGTCCATCCAACTATGACTAATCCATAGTTTGATCTTATAAAACTTAATTACTTACTCCATTCTTGTATTGTAATCTTTTCTATTCTACAACAATAAATGGTAAATCATCAAGAAGAAATTTCTCCTTAAAATTTGTAACCATCCTCTTCCAATGGATAATATTATCGTTATCATTACTTTTACACTCCAAAATAACTTTATTTAACCAAAGAATTGTCCACCCTTTCAAATTTATGCAATCTCTACTTTCTACATATACATTACCTCATCAAACTAAAATTTTACCTATATCTTTGTGAGCTAATTCAATAAATCCACATTAAGTGTTTCTAAAAAACATGGAACATAAATTTGTGATCTCTTGATATTGGAAATGCATTTGATAATCCTCTCTTATCCTACATCTAAATTCTTTCATGTATGTATTGTTTCTTATTTGTTTCTTGTTTTTAAACCTTTACAGCCCTCACATCGGCGTTCAGGATAAATCCTCTTCTACTATCTTCCTCTACAAAATCAATTACTTGTGTTCTTTTCATAAAATTTACACAATATAATTAATCCTTCTAGATACATTAGTGACTATTATTTCTAATCTCATAAATCTTCTTAGTAGAATCTTAAAATATTGTTGGACTGGAAGAAATGGCTAAGTATGGAGCATGGAGGAGTGAGGCATGCAAGTGGGGAACATGTGCATGTGCAAAATTATAGTTAAAGTGGTGTGCACACAAGAATATAGGACTTAGGACTTAGATGATTTTGTAGCTACAAGCTAAAAATAGGAAAATCATGATAGAGTGTGGATCAGTAAAAGGATAAAATTAGGATGAATTGAGGACCAAGGAAAGTCTATTTTTTGGATAAAACACATGCAAAGAAAAGATGAAAGATCATGCATGGAATGATCTATTATTAGGATTAAAGTAAGTTCTATTTATAGGATAATATATTATTAGCTCCATTGTAAAAGAATGCTAATGCATTGTTATTTTCAGCATATAGTCTATTTTCAAAACGCATGGGCGGTGAAGGGAAATTCCCCACCCCTATATATATCTAATGTATGTCTTCATATTGGGTACCATGACCACAACTATGTATGTGAGAAAAAATTTGTGTTGTGTTAGAGTTATGTGGTTTGGTCACACTGGTGCACGTGACTTTGTGGTAATGATTATTATGGATTCATCTTCTGTTATGTAATACTTTGTTATGATGGAATATGGAGGATGGATTCTAGTAATTGATGTGTTTAAATAAGGTGATTACATTGTGCATATGATATTAGTTATTATATGATCTGTGTGTTTCCTTATTACATATGTTTCCAATTGAATGTATGAAATGAGTTGTTATGACTAAATGAACACTAGGTTATCTATCATCATGTATATGCATGATAACATCTTGACAAGCATCACAAAAAAAGGACCTATTTTCTTCACATGCTTTGGGTGAGAATTCATATTTGTCTAAATGCGGTGTCAGTGGGCATAACAGTTAAGTGGAAATAAGAGACTACATTTTAGTTCCATTTTTGGGACTTCTTTTCAAGCTATTTTCTAGGATGTTTCTTACAGATATCATATTGATTGACTCTGGAGAGTATTGAAAGATAGGTAGAGAATGGTCAGGACTAGTTTGCGCAGAGATATAGCACTAGACCTGATATCAATGCATGTCTTTGGGTGGAAGATAATATTTATCTTGAACTCTATAAAACATTCTTCAAATTTTAATAGTAGAATTGTATGAGTGGCTGGTAGCATATGCAGTAGGAAAGTGTTGGGGGTATAGGCTAAGAATTTGAATGTAAAAGGATTACCAAAATATTATTGATGATGATGTCGAGTGGACTAGAGCTGTAGATCATTTGTGGGATGGAGTGTTACATAGTTATACATTCGATTACGATATTTGAACTTATTTATGTCTAGAGGAAGTTGAGTTCAGGTTATTTTGTAAGCCCAATGGATCTTTCTTGCACATTATACCATTATCAATCAATATTTTGATAATAAAAATATATTTAGAGTGTCTTCCCATGGCTAGCTAAATCCCCACCATGCGCAAGGGTGGGAGCAGGTGTGGAGAAATATGGTGGATCTGGTGGTAGAAAGGAAGAGAGAGGAAAGATAACTCAATTTTAATGAATCACAAAAGAGGGACATGGTGCATGAACGGGAGATTTAGGAGGCACTAGAGTTGAGGATGATCATGGATCGTGAAGGTTTTAAATCTCTTGTGGAAGATGAGGAGCCACATCATTAGGCTCTCCCAAATTTAGTTAAGTGTAGTAGATAATCCCATTAGAGTTCAGATGAGAGCGCTTTAGAGGAGAGAATGAGGACCACAGGGATGCATCTAAACCCTCTAGTCACCCATCCCTTACACATGGTGTTCTAGATCCAGAGGTAGTCATTGATAAGTAGGCTAGTGCAAGAAAGCAAGTAGAGATGAGTAGATATAAAAAAAATTTGAATTTAGGAGATATATTTAGTAACACACCCATGGTGTCATAGTCAACACCATTTTTTGGAAGTTTGATTGTAAGGTTGTTTTTAGGAACATCATCAGGATAGTATGTTGGCACATAGACAGTTGAAATTACTACAATAGTAGCTGCAGCCACTTATACCATTGGTGTCTAGTCTAGTACCACCACTGGGACACAAGGAAGGACATCAATTGGCCCATATCTCGCAGCAGGAGGCTCAAGAGGATCAGTTGGATCAGGAGGAAATACTTGTGGATGTTCTGGTTCTAGATCTGGTGGACAAGACCCACATCTCCAACAAATCCCACATCAACCTCAATAACCATTACAGTCGACACCCCAAGTGTACTATTATATGTATCTCTAATTACCAAAGTATAAAGGGATTGAAGATGTAATATATCATGTGTATAAGTGTGTATTATGGCGTGTTAAGGGGATTACAACCTAAAATAGGAAGGCTATTTAGTTTACTACTACAATATAAGGGAATTCACATAGTTGGTACCTGAATTATGACCCACATCAAACTGTGGTGGATTATGATGCTTTTTGTTCTACATTTCTGGTAGAGTTTCACATTCTGAAAGTTGAGCAATAGGGCATCAATGCTCTCAAGGATATCAAATATGGTTTAGTTGAAAGCGTGTAGGAGTATGACATGCATTTTAAGAATATGTTGTCTAATTTTTCTTAAGACATTAATCCTAGTCATCATGCATAGTGGTTCGTTGGAGGATTTAGTACTCCACTCAGAAGGGTACTATCTCATAAGACATATGTGGATCCACGTGAAGCTTTAGAAGTAGCTTTGCACGCTGAGGAGGTTGGAAGTGTTGATACTAGAGTGAGCCCATTATTAGAGGCACATATTAAATCCATGGAAAAAAAGTTGTTGAACTTTCTGCTAACTCACCACATGAGACACAGAGTGGAATATGATTCAAATATTGTGAAGTAGAGGGACATACTAAGCATAATTGTGCATGCAAGTTAGTTCACATGTTATTACTAGATTGTGAGCTCTATCACCTGAACCATGATGTTAAGGATTCCCATCTTTTGCAACATGTAATCCAGAAGAAGGTGTACTTATACTGTAATATTTGCAAGCCCATAATCATAACACCACTCATTGTATATTGATTGATCACATCCATGAATCCATTGAGATAGGAGTGCACCAGACTAGTGTGGTACACAAATCCAAGGAGCAAGAAGGATAATATAATGAAGGGTAAAACCCCGGAGACAATAGAATTTGAGGCTTTTGAGTAGGATATCATGGCTAAGGTCGCAGTTGTGGTAGAGGTAGGTTTATTAGAGGAACTTGTTACACTTGTGTGTCACTTGATCATTACTAGTGGGATTTCCCTCAAAATGTAGTATGTTGATGGTGTGAGAAGCCACATAAGTTAGATGATTGACTAGATTTATATGCGCACATGAGTAAGAACGAGAAAAATGAAAAGGGTGCTAGGATGATCAAGGTACAATGTGAAAATTCTAATCAGTGGATGTCGAAGAAGAATGATCCAAAATTACAACCCATGTTGGCTACAACACACACCAAGGTAGCACGTGCACGTGATCCCCTGAAGGCCAAGCCACTTATAACAAGGGAGGAAGTGATACATGTTAAGTATCCAGATGCAACACATAAGAAGGAAGTTTACCATTAGACTATAGGAGTCATTAGAAATTTTTAGGGTGAAATACATTTCTTAAAAGAATAGGTGTTTGCACGATAGCATGCAAAGAGTGTTGAACTCTTGCAGAAGGATGTGGATGACCTAAAGGAGGTGTGTAAGATGTTTCTCTAGGATAATATCATCACACTACTAGGGGAATGAATTTAAGAGAAGGTACCACATGGTAGAGTTGAGCACAAGAGGCACACACTTCATGTTAATCTACCACCATAGGAATGATTTGAAAATGATATCACACTTGTATAATAAATTTTTATTGATTAGTAAGTAATATCTTGATCGATATATGCACTGAGGTTAATGCGTTGATGATTGAAGCATGGAATCCTATGGGAAGACATACATTACATCTATTTCTGAATGTATTATATATGGCAATTAAAACTAAGGTGATGTCTATTGAGGTACTAAAGGATGTATCCATTATCATTCAAGGAACCAAGTTTACTTGATAATTTGAGGTGTTGGATCTTTCTAAAGAAGATAATTTTCTAGCATTGCTTGAGTGACCATGGTGTTGTGCGAACAATGGTGATCTATGTTTTAACAATAATTACATCAGTTTTGAGAATAAGGATGAGTGCGTGATTATACATCTATTTGAAAATAAGGTAGAGCCTTATGGTGAACCCTTGAGTGAAGAAGAACTTAATAGAATCTATGCTCAGTCAGTGTGTGATCTAGAGCATTTATAACCATCGAAAGAAGGAATTCTTTAGTGGGAGGACACACATTTTGTAAGTGACACTACTAGTGTTGCTTGTGATAACTGGGTGCATAACACATATGAAATGGTCATGTGCAAAGTTAAAGGGTCAGTCACAAGGATGATCAAGCTACACATGGTGAGGCACTTAGGATTAGCCTAGGTAATAAGGTATACTAGTGAAGGGAATCCTGATACCTTCTTGCAAACAATGGAGACTTAGTGGAAAAATGAAGGGGATATAAGCAACATGGTTTTATATACATTGCATGGGATAACAACATGATGGTTGTAAACACATAGAGATAACCTATTGGAGTGGCGATAAGTCAGAATCACTTTTTCATCTAGGTTTAATCAAAGTAATGTACCTACAAAAACATGTGAATTTCATGGGAAGTCTCTTACCTCACATCATGTCCATGAGTGTGAGAGATCATGGGCATAGGGTAAGGAGGCCTTACCACCATTACTTTGGGTACACAATTTCTACTCCACATTACATGGATGTGTATGCACGTGATATGTCCATGTAGAGATGAAAAGGGAAACAAAAAATTTGTAAGAGATGACTACATGTATGATTCAAACTTTTGATTAATTTTCTACTAAACCTCCAATATATGAATCATTATAGATAATGAAGTGCATTACTTTGGGGGATATCAAAAAGGCTGAAGAGATCATGCTAGATTCATTTAGAGAACCTGATCTCAAGGAACACCTTGATATTGAGGAGATAGAAGATGTACAAATGGGTCACACCTCGAAAGAAAAAGAGTAGGGTAAAATGGTATATATGATTGATGATGAGGAAGATAATAATTTTGATGCTATCCACACTGAAGGTGCATGCAAGGTAATGGATTCCATATATGAGAAGGAACACACACACTATGCTCCTGTGAAAATATATAGGGTTACCTTTGGTACAAAATATGGTCCCAAGGAAGCCATCATTGGTGATTACTGGTTAGAACAAGAAGTAACAAAGATTATTGAAATCTTGTGAGAATTTCAGAACTTGTACACCCTTCTTTAGGATATCATGAGTTAAAAGGTGTACACCCTTATTTAGGCTAGATAAAGACCAAGCTAAAATAATCCGTGCACCTGGTTAGGAATATTCCTTCTAAGATGAATCCTAATCTACACGTAAAGGTGAAGGAAGAAATTTCAAGTATAGAATAATTGATCCTATTGAAGATTCTAAATGGGTCAGCCCCATGGTCATAAGCATTAAGAAGAATGGGAGGATTATGATTTGTGTGGAATACAAAGATTTAAATGCTTCATGTGTCATAGATCTCTTTCCCACCCCTTTCATAGAAGAGATCCTTGAATTTGTAGCTATGTGTGAGAGATATTCTTTTACAGGTGGATTTTCAAGTTATCACCAAGTACGCATCGTGAAAGGATATCAACATAAAACCACTTTCACTAATGAGTGGGGTAGATTTATCTATACATTTATGCCTTTTGGATTGAAAAATGTGCCAGTAGTGTTCTCACGCATTGTTATGCAGGAATTTCAAGAATTTATTCATAAATTATTACAAGTATATTTAGATGACTGAATGGTGTATGGTTTAGTTTAGGGTCATTGTGATAATCTAAGTCTTCTGTTTGAGATGTGTAGAAATCTGAGCATTTATCTCAACATTAAAAATTGTATCTTTGTAGCACATTTCAGCATTTTACTTGAGCACATCATTTGCAAGGAAGGATTATTGGTAGACCCTTCCAAGGTAGTTATGATCTTAGGATAAGAAGAACCTACTAATAAAAGTGAGGTGCATGAATTTCTGGGACATACAGGATACTACAAGAATTTCATCAAAGGATATGTGAAGATTGTTGCACCTCTGGAAGAATTACATAAGGCTAAAGGAAATTTTTATTGGGGTAACGTGCAATAGCAAGAGTTCGAGACACTAAAGAAGAGGCTTACTACACCTATATTGCATTTTCCTTCATGGGATAAGCCCTTTCATGTTCATGTTGATGCTTTTGGCATGATGATAGGTGAAGTGTTGGCACAAGCAAGAGAAGGGATTATGTATCATCCTATTTGTTTTACAAGCCGGAAGTTGACACCCACAGAGTAGAATTACACAACTACTAAGCATAAAGCATTGTCTATGATCTAAGAAATACATAAGTTCATACAATACATATTGATTACTCTATTTATTTTCTATACAGACCATATGGTGCTTAAGTACTTAGTCAAGAATCTTGTTTTGCAAGGGTGCATTTTTTTATGGATACTTAGTTTTCAAGAATTTGATTTCATCGTTGTTTGAAACCAAGAAATGGAAAGTCAGGGCCTGATCATTTATCAAGAATCAATTCTAGCGAGAACATGTAGAGAATTGAAAATACTATTTTGGATGCATAGTTGTTTAGATTGAATCATGCACCCATAGAATTGGAGGATATTGTAGTATTTTTTACGCAGTGGATAGGCTCCTGAAGGAATGAATATATTAGAGAAAAAGAAGCTTATTATATGTGTGGCACCTTATCAGTTGATTGGTGGATATTTATAAAAGTAGGGTTATGATGAACTCTTATGTCATTGTGTTCTTGAACATGAGCACAACACTGTTATGAAGGAGGCTCATGGTGGAATAGCAAGTGGTAATTACACTAGCGATGCCACTGCGCGTAAAATCTTTATGGCTAAATTTTGTGGGAAATTTTTTAAAAAGATACTAAGGAATAAATGAAGGCGTGTGATCATTTTTAGTGTCATGGAAATCCTGGACAGACATGAGATGCCACTTCAGCCGATTGCAAGCACAAAACCTTTTGATAAGTGGGATATTAAACTTTTAGGTCATATTTCACCACCCATGCATAGGACTTGTGCATGTTACATTATTACTTTTACAAACTATTTGAAAAGGTGAGTATAGGAAAAACCTATGAAGGATTATATTGCAACTACAACATCAAGGTTTCTTTGGGAACATATTTTTAGTAGATAAGGCTTCCAATTAATCTTGAAATGTGATAGAGGAACTCATTTTATAAATAAGACAATAAGAATATTATTGGAAGATTTTATGGTGGCACATCATAAGACTAATTATTATCACCCACAAGATAATGGAACTATATAAACTTTCAACAGGATCTTGGGAGATACATTGACAAAAATATGTGAAGTTGGAAGAAAAGACTACGATGATAAAGTGTCAGTTGTACTTTTGGCATATATGACCACTTATAAAAGATTGAATAAGGCCATACTTTTCAATTGGTGTTTGGTGTAGAAGTCATACTACTAGTTTAATTCATGTTACCATCCCTATGTATTACGCGCATATGTGGACTTGATGATGAATAGGTTGTTGAAGAGTGCATTGATAAACTAATGCAATTAGATGAGAGGCACACTATTTCGCATTGGATCCTAAATACTAAGAAGGAAAGACAAAAAGGCATGGAATGATAGGCACATTAAGAACAAGACCTTTGAGGTTGGAAATATGGTCCTTCTCTATGACTCCAATTTTACGCACTACCCAGGAAAATTGAAAGTGCATTGGTTGGGACATTTTGTAGTAACCAAGATACTTGAATGAAGCACATGTCAGTTACAGTTGCTAAATGGCACCATGTTTCTCAGTTACTTCAATGGGAGTAGGTTAAATCCCTAATATAAATAAAGCTTCGTGGTGTTTATAATAAGATAGTATTTCCATTTAGATTATATTTTCCTTTTCACGGGTTTCCATTCGTCGTTGTTATGCATGTTATTTTTATTTCCTTGTTTTATTTTAATAAGTGCACTTTCATGCAAGAAGATGATTAATATCTATTGATTTCATGTGTAGAGAACTACACATACTTTTAGTGTGGGGTAAACCAGGTGTAGGTGCAAGTGTGTGGAATAGAAAAAAGAAATATTTTTGTGTTGAAAAATTTATATACAGGTTGGTGTGTTGGAAATTATTACACAGGTACATGTGTAATATATGGATGCTAGTTGAAAAAGGTGCTACATGTGCTAAGAATGATTATGCTCATATAGGAAATTTCTCAAATGAAGACCATGCATGAGAAAAGGACTGTGCAGTGTAATGCGACATAGGGAGGGACATCATGAAATACTAGGTATGAGGTGCAAAGGATTATGTACTTTGGCACATGGAAATGTACATAAGGAGTTTTGTGGCTTGAGAAGTAGTATGGTACACTAGAAGGTTATGGTTAAAAGCATAGAAGAAAGAAGTGAAAAAACAAAATCAAAGGTGGGTATGGTGGTAGGTGAGGAGCAATTAATAAGGGAAAATTTTGAAAATCTATAAAAATATTGCAAATGACTTCATTCTTACCTTGTATGTTTGATTGTTCGATTATTTGAACAGTGAATTTAAGTTTGAACAAGAGTAAAGTGTGATTACATACGAGAAGTACATTGAACTAGTTGAATTTGGTCATGGCCATTGTGGATCTCCTTCGTGAGAACTGTGAGAGAGAGAAAAAGGCGTGAAGAGTAGGGTTTGGAAAAAATAAATTATAGCTAGGGAACACAAGTTTAGGGTAACAAAGGTAGAAAAAGGAAGAAAAAGGAAAGGATAAGTTGTGCAAGTTAGTAATAGCACCAAAAAGAGCACCTGTAGTAGCCACAAGGAGCAAGAAGCAGAAGGAACTGGAGGAATAAGTTGAAGGGGTACTTGAGGAAATATTTTTAGAAAGGAATTATCCCAAGGGTGTAATCACGGGGCATGATTGGGAATCCTGCATTCAAAGAAGAAAGGTGAGTGATTATAAGCATCACACCAGCGCAAACAAGGACTAGATAGAGAATTAGTTGATAAAATAGACCAATTTGTGAAATGAGAGTGATAAACCAATCTATGACAATGAAGGATACAAGACTTTGGAAAAATATGGAGTCTTGAATATTTATGAGTTGTCATAATTTCGTAAACTAGAAAGACTTTAAAAATGGCTGATGTAAAGAGTCTATGAGGACTTCTACTTCATAAGAAGGCGAGTAGGAATCACCGCATCTCTGATTGGGAAACTTATAGGATTACAGATCTCAGGTATTGAGATTACCAGTGATATAGATGATGAATTAGGTGTGGAGGCCACTGTAATTGAGATGGCATACCAAAAAAGAGGGTGCATGATGGATATCTCAAAGGTAAGTGATCCTATTGTTAAAATCACAACGCATCTCTTGACTAAGTTGAATAAATAGGAGAGATGGAGCCAAATAAACAAGAAATGGCTCCACATTGCGAAGTAAATGGCAGATGGTACTATCTATAATATTTTTTCATTCATTTCAGCCCTAAAATTAAACACTAAAATTAGGTCACACTCCCCCTTCGTCCCTCGACATATAAGCCCCCCTTTATTACATTTACCTAGCCATGACCCCCTTCACCCCACTAATATTAATTTAATTAATTTAATTAAATTAATACTTTATCCTCACTATATTTATTATTTAAATATATTATTTAAATAATATATGCACATACAGTTTCACTTAGACACCTCACCAAGTTAACTCAACCTAAGACCTATACTTAGCAAGTTACCATAACTAACTAAGTCTTAGCCAAACCCTAAAAATAAATGCCTACATTCCCTCTAACCATATTCATGCATGCTCAAAAGAGGCTTCGAGTCTAATCCGTGGGATAAAAACACAAGATCCCAGGAAATCAGGAGGATCTCCCTAAGTTTAGTAAACCTAGGAAATCCCACCTTGACCGATGTCAGTTACCCCTAACCATCACTGGTTAAGCCGGACCACCGTCAATTACCCCTTTTAACCCAAAAAAACCTTATTATCAAGGTTGGAACTTAGAACTTGGAATTTGGAAGCAAGAAAGTTGATGAACAAGAACAAATCTCAGAGTGATAACGCATCTTCAGAGAGCCAATTCTAGCAAGAACTCACATCCAAGGAAGGAGATTGAGGATCTTCTCCTGCAAAGCCATCCTAGCCACGTTCTGATCTATCTAAGCAAAGAGGAGTGTGCATGCAGCCCATGCAGAAGATTTATTTCAGTTGGTGATCACTTGCACCCTTCAAACCCATCATCAGCACCTCCATCCTTCACACATTGACCTTCAAGAATGAAATCAAAGTAAGTACAACATCATACTTTCCTGGTTATTTCATTTCATCATTATTTTATCATCCATTGTTTATCTTTCTCCCTATTGATCTTCTCCAACATTTTCACCTCCATAGACCCATCAAAACCTCACAAAATCCTTCTACAGTCACCCATTACCTCGTCCTGATCAACCAAAATCCCTTGTGTAATAAAAAAGGAGACCAAAACCCCGTTTTGTGACATTTCCAAATCTCACAGTAATCGATGCCGGCTATACCTAACCACGGTCGGTCACCCCTGACCGATGCTGGTCTCTATTTTTTTCCCACACAGCCTTAAACAGAGACCTACCCACCTAATTTTATCTCACCCTCACTTGCCTATGACCTACCCGAGATCTTTATCAGACCTACAGAGACCCAGAACCTATCACTTGACCTTGGATTCTATTCTAGCTTAGCCTGTTAGATTAGATCTATTTCTTATTGTGTTTTAAATTGAGATACCTAAATCATTTTAAAATAACAATAGGATTTACTTTGTTTACTGCATTAATTTGTTTAAAATAGTGGACTGACAGCCATCTAGGAAGTACCGTGCTTCCCGGATCTAGTTCACTACCCATATTATTTAATTCCTTCTGGTGGTTTTGTTTTCATTAAAGGTAGTTCCTCCTAGCCAAAAGGAATCTCTCACGATCAGCTATGGATTCAAAAGTCATACGCGTGCAACAACCCATCAACCGAAATTTGAACAGGTATTCCTCATATGCCCGTTACCTTATCTGTTTTGTCAACAATTCAAAGAAACAATCTAAGAAAAAGGTGAAACAACTGCAATTGAGATGGCATACCAAAAAGGAGGGTGCATGATGGATATCTCCAAGGTAAGTGACCCTATTGTTAAAATCAAAATGCATATCTTGACTAAGTTGAATAACCAGGAGATATGGAGACAAATAAACAAGTAATGGCTCCACATTACGAAGAAAATGGTAGATGGTACTATCTATAATATTTTTGCTTTCATTTCAGAAGGAATTATGGAGGAAGCATGTGTGGGAAATAAGATATCATGGGGAAAAATCATCTTTTCAATCGTATTTGTGGAGATTGGGGTCCTAGATGGACCTAAGGACAAAATGTGGCATTACCTACCTGAGAAGAATTCACTGGCTGAAAGATTTGAAAATTACACTTATGATGAATTCATAGGAAGTGCTTTAAAAATCATGTTGGAAATGTGGTACAAAAGAATGCACAAATATTTTAAGCATGAATAGTGCATACTAAGAAACTTACCTATAATGGTTGATGGGAAGGAAAAGTTTTTGGTCTACCAGCACTACTGCATTGGGAGGTTTTACATGAAGGCTGGTAAGTGGAGCCCATGGTGCAAGTTTCCTTATTCATTTATAGTGCACTACTTCCAGGCCTCAGTGAACATATTTTCAGATGTGGGAAATCTTAGGTTTGATGTTGACAAGGTAGACTACAATTTCCATACACTCTACCTGGGTAAGTCTACTTACATTGAGACCATGATATCAGATGATATCATTATAAATTCTATGACTTTGGTAGTAGGGAAGGTTGATGAAGTTAAGGTATACATCTACCTTAAACCTATATTGGTGAATGAGAAGTAAATTGAAGACTAATTTAAAATCCTAGAGTTGCCAAAGCGATAGCATACAATTGGGACCAGGGAGGAGTGTGAGCTAACCCCTCTAAGGACAGAAGAGGAGGAAAAACCAAATGATGATGAGGAGGAGATGGAAGATAATGGTGTGCACAAACCACACAAAAATTCAAATACATACATTCTTAAACAACATCTTACCTGGAAGAAGCTGTAGGTGATCACATGATCACGGCACAATGGGCACCAATCTCGCTACTTTGTCGAGTCATACTTCAGAGAGAAGCCCACCCCCACCATAACATACTTGAAACCTCACCCTTTAGATCTCCTTCTTTGTAGGAAGCCATCCTCACCAAAAACTCTATTTCATAATTCATGTGTCAGTCCTTATATAGCATAAGCTAAACAAACGTAATAGAAAAGGGAACTCTTAGGATCACATTTTCTTACTGTTTCTACTTGGCTTGCATTTTGAGGTGCAAGCTCATGTTCATCACTTTTTTTTGTTCATCCTTACACGCTCCTCATCATAGCTGGTGTATTCCAACTTCAACTGAGTGTGCCTGGGCCATATCACCATCATCCCCATAATTCTGGGTCTGATTCTTCATTAAATTTTAATTCACAACCACTTTTTCTCATCACTATTTCAATTTCACAGTAACCATCATCGGTTACCTCTAACCACCATCGGTTAAACCCAACTGATGTCAGTTCTAGGTCCTTTTGCTAAGCTAATCAAAAGGACAGTTTCACTTCACTTTTTTTCACTTTCCATAGTATTTGTCACTGTCATTTTTCCCATTGATGTTTTAAACATCCCCAAATTTGGCATACTTGTCAGATTTTGCCTTCTGCCTCACTGTTTACTCACTGTCTATTTTCTACAGTGACCGGCAGTGGTTACCCCTGATCGACATTAGTTTTCCCTAACTAGCATCGGTTAGCCTGTTTCACATTCTACCCACCATTCGCTACTTCATCCATTTTTTATCACAAGATTCACCTGTTCCTGTTGTTCTCTGTATCATTTACAGAGAAGCATCCCTACCTGATCAATACTGGACCAACCTCCTCATGCTATAGGAGGCATCTAATCATCACAACCCACCAACACCAATGACCTAATTAAATTGATGATGGACAAGATGCAGACACTGGAGGCATCAGTTTCCGGCTCCCACAACACTCTCACTTATGATGAGATTTTCAATGAGCCTATTCACCCATCCATTCCCATCCGTTCATACCATGTGCATTGGGAAATGCCTAAATTCAACCACTTCAATAGTAAGGAAGACCCACAACAAAATTTATGCTCGTTTAAACATGGGTGTTATCTGATTGCTCATGATGATGCCTTACTTTTGAGAACTTTTCCCATGTCCCTCACAGGACCTGCATTAGATTGGTATAATGGGTTACCCAAGCACTCTATATTTTCATTCAATCGGGTAGCCCAATCTTTCTTGGATAATTTCTCTCTCAATATCACGAAGAAGGTTACCATGACCAATCTATATTCCACACGTCAGTACAAGGATGAATCTATCACAGATTATGTCACTCACAGGCACATCCTGATCAATCAACTTACCTTCTAACTGCCACAAACTAAACTCATCGAGCTCTTCACATGAGCTTGTGCCAGACATATCTCCTCGAACTTGCAGGTCCAAAATTTTTGAACATTCGATGAGGCATTCACTATGGCATGAAATTTAGAGATTCAGGCCATTGAAGAGAAGAAAATCCAATTATGAAATAAGAATTCGGCATTCAAGTCCAGTGAAACCTCTTCTTGTTCCAAACCACCAACCACTTATTCAAAGGCTAAGGGTACTGCTAACGTAGTGGTACTCAAGGCTAGCCATCCGTCCAATCAGGCTACACCCTAATCTAATCTATCACTCGTCCAGGATTTCCGATTCAGACAAGAGTAGTGAAAATATACCCTAATTGGGGAACCTTACTCTTTTGTCTTAGAAAAGCTTATCAAAGCTGGTGCCATCACCCTTCCACCCATAAAACCACACACTAGTTTTGACCCTACTCGCCCCATGCCCGTGTTGTATAAGGAACAATATTTCTGTAACTATCACCGAGTGAAGGGTCATAGTGACGAAAACTGCATCAATTTTAAGAATATTGTCCAAGAAATGCTCGAGAAAGGTGAGTTGACTGTGGATAATCCCAACGCCACCCCCAACCAAAATCTACAAATATTCAAAAAACCATTTCCCAATCATGCCCCTTCATCCAATCAAACTGGTGAGACATCCACTCATGATACCCATACTTGTGAGGTTCACGCAATTTTTAACAAGGTACCTATCACCTCTCAATTACCTCACATCCCTTTCATAGAAAAATTCCTAGCCCGAAATCCTCCTTCCACATTGGAACCAACCGTCACTGTTCCTTCACCAATAAAAGAACACCCTTCAACTCCTACATCACCTACGGAGGAGTCTTCTACTAACATTGAGACCATCTCATCCCTAGCTTCTCTACTTATAGAACCTATACCTACCGTACCTCCTCAACCCATAGAGTAGCTCCCATTACCCCCTCCACCCGTAGAGGAGCACCCATTACCTCCTCCACCCACAGAGGAGCACCTATTATCTTCTCCCCCATAGAGGAGCACCCATTACCTCCTCCACCCACAAAGGAGCACCTATTCGTTCCTCCACTTATAGAGGAACTCCCATCATCTCTTCCACCCATTATACACCTGGTGGAGATATCTTTGCCTCTTGGTGAGCATTCTCCATCAGCTACCCAACATCCAATAGACCTACTTTCATCTCGCTTACTGACGGAAGCTGAAGTTGGCCGATTCCCCGTCTCTAAGATGAATTTTATGGGAATTCCCATTAGGTCCTCACCAACTCCACCCACAAACATGCCATTCTCACGCTTGGCTGATCACTTGGAATATGTGGATAGGGATTTATTATGGGGGTGCCTCTTACTCCCTGTCTCAACATAGATGTAAAGATCCCTCGATGACACCTCCACTATCTACCCAAACACATTTCCACCCATTAAACCACATATAACCACTGTTGTCACAAACCCTTCCATGATACCTATTAGCACTCACACCACACCCTTACCCGTAACCCGACCTATATCTAAACCCAAACCCATACCCACAACATTTGCCTAGACCAAACCTATTACCACTTTAGGGGTCACCCTGATCACTAGCCTTACTCATCCACCTATTAAAATGGATTTAGGTACATTCTTCAATGTCAAAACCACACCTACTCCGACACCTAAACTAAAGAAACAAACTCATTGACCTCATACCCCGACCACACTAATCACACCCACACTTTTCCTCTCCGCCTTCAGACCTCAGCTTCCCAACATGGTCAAGCACCCTTCACCCATCCATAAACCAATAACACAACCACCCATTCCTTCCTCACAAACCTCTAACTTACCCAGGCACATAACACAACTCATACCCACACCTACAATCTCTTTACCACCAATACCTCCAATCCCTTCAGCTATTGCTTCACTACCCACTACGCTTTAGTCATTGTCCCTCACACCCCAAGTATGACCCGTGTCATCTACCTTTATAGCACCCCCATTATCCCCATGGGTAACTCACCCTCTTCCTTCATTTTCTTTTCCTTCTAGACCTTATACACCCACATCACCTTTACCCAAGAAGTTGCAACCCAAAAAAAAAACCCCACTACCCCACAACAAGGTAGTCAAAACAACCCCACACCCTCCTACCCATTCATCTGTTGTACCCCTACCCAAACAAACCCGACTGATACCTCAAACCACACCAGCGCCTAAACCCATAGCTCAACCTGTTCCTACACTTCCAAAAACAATTCCTTGACAACCAACCACACCTACACCCAAACCCACGTTCACTTCCCATTATGATCCACTAGCAGGGTCATATGCTAAAATTTTAACTAACCTCCTTGAGACTTTTGTTATCACATTACCGCCACTCTGACCTTAGGACCCTCTCAAACCCAAGCCAAAGGGGTTTGATGATACAAAAATTTGTGCATACCATCATTTGTCAGGGTATGATGTGGAGAATTGCAAGGCCTTGAAAACCATCCTTATCTAATTGTGTCCACCAAAAACCAAATTTAATGACGATAACCTTCTTGATGAGGATCCTGCTTCACCTACACCCATTCCCACACTGCCTACTCAACAACCACAACCTCCACCCTCACAGCTCCTAGAACCACACACAAAATTTGAAATTAACATGGTTCACATTAGAGAACTTGCCATGCCACCACCCAAATGTCATTGTGCCCAACTGACCTCACAGGGATTTTCTCCTCTATTAGGTTTTTGCCCTTCATGTAGTTATACCACTTACCCTACACCATCTCTATTTGACAAATTTCCTCAAATCAACATGGTATATGTCAATATGCATGTGCACAAGGGTAAGGAAAAGGTAGCTGACCCACCAACCAATCCTATACCCAATATACCATCTACCCCCATACCTAAAATAACTATCCATGGCTCCACATAACCCATTTCTAATGGCATTACACATCGCACCATGCTTAAACAACTACACCAATCTCCCATCCAAATGTCCTTATATGACCTCATCCAAACCACAGAATCCCATCGTCAAGCCCTCATGGAGGTTCTTCAATCTATTCAGGTTTTACCCAATGACCCTACACCTGTAGCCTCCATTATCACACCCCATCATGTAGCCTCTCTCACCAAATTACCACCTTCATCCTCACCTCACCTTGTTCGCTAAGTGGCCTCCCTTAGCTTCTAAGAGGCAGAGATCATGCCATACCAAAATGATGACCCGAACCCAGCCCTCTTCATCTTTGTCCACATTGATGACATATGGGTACGTCGTGTGATGATTGATGGAGGCTCTAGCATTAACATCATTTCATCCCATGCATTTTCTCAAATGTGCATACCTGACAATTACATGCATAAACATCCGGTCATGTTGCGTTTGATGGGTTGTCATATTCTTCCAATCATTTAACTGACATAATCTTTGTCAGTGTCATTCTAAACTAGGGTTGTGTCCTAGGCAATATGTAATGGAGTCTAGGAGAACCAGTTATATGTTGGTTCTGTTGGGGGTTGCTTAGTTTAGTGAATATTCTATGGAAATGTAGTTCAAATCTATGGAAATTAAATACAATTCTACAGAATTCAACTATTTGTGATGAAAGGAAATTTAACAACTAATCTTCTGCTGTAAAATGAAATATGCACGCACTATTCTTAACAAATGAAATCACAACTGTATAAATGGAACTTAGTAGAAAGTAAGACTATTGGTTAACCAGATTTAAATAAAAAAAGCAACTATTTTAAGTGAAAGAAGTAATGGAGAAAGTAGATATAGTTAATCAGAGCATGCATGTAAGATTTATCAAATGACAATTGTAGTAAATCTACTCAAAGAACTGTATGCATGAACTCAAAATAACCTCGTATCTACTCGATCGAGTGGGCCCTTGCTCTTCCTTGAGATAGAGGGGTTAACAACTTTTGATTCTCAAAATTCCATGGCTTTCATTAACTCAAAATAAGTTCATAACATAGACAATAAAAAAAATCAATAACTATATGCAGATAATCTCCTTCACTATATCAGAAAGTGGTACTACTCCGTTCTGAAGACGAAGTCTTCGTATATATACTTTTGGTTACAATATCCGCCATATCAGGTGGCATTAAACATTTTCCACCAAATTCTAATTAAAACACATAAATCTCTACGGGATGTTAGGATCAAGCCCAGGCTAATAGGTCAACTTGATGGAAACAATCTTTAGCTGCATAATTCAAACTTGGGCTCCTTAACCACCAGCAACTTCCATCATTCCCTGCACACATCATCATGTTTGATCTCACAAAGATAGTTAGTAGGAGGTTCATGTGATAATCAGCTTTCATAAACTATAGCAAGGGAAATGCATCAAACTAACTAAGATATAACTACACAAAACATCCCCATGTACTAATAAGTCATATAAAAAAGAGTGTTTTCAGCCTAAAGAAATGATATTAATGAGCCAAATAATGCACTCATCATTTTCCCCTTGAATTTACCTGTTTCATGTCCCTATGCAAATTATCTACATCCTTCCCACCTACCAAGCTACTCAGCCATGTCATACTTCTTGAATTGATTAGTGTATTGCTTTGTTGTGTTCTTGCAACCCTGAGTATTAGAGGTAATATCCACCCATATTGTGAAATTGTCATTTGATTGTGTTGCATTGTTCTGCCAGGTAGTGAGAGGGCTCAGAAGGAGTGGTGGCTGTACTTGGAGGACTGTGCATTCATCATTGTATTGTTAGCTAGTTTTTTCTGTGGTTTGTTTGATAATGGTGATGAGGCATCACCCCTACACATGCTCTAGCTCAAGTTTTGGGGAGAGAGAAACTCCCCACATTTCAAAAGTAGACTTAGAGTATCCCACCTCCTATCACTAGCTTTCCAAGCTACTCCAAAATTCTCTTGACTGTAATTTTCAAAATCAATGACACACTGAAGTAAAATTTGAGAATTATTCACCCCAATCCCTACCTGATAGTAAAGTGATCAAAAAAATTTCCACAGGGCGACATCTGTATGATGAGTTGGGCGGATGTGAAATCTGATGGACTGAGTAGTGTGATTGAAAATGTCAGTTTGCTGACCCTAAATGATCTGATTCCACAATGCATACTGAAATACTTTAATTTGAAAATCACCCACAAATAAGTTTATTAAGAAATCAGGGACATTGGTAACTATCATGTTATGTAGGTAGAATTCACAAATAAAATTTTGGATTTCCGGAGTACTGCACTTGTAAACTGATAAAAAACTAGGGCCATCGGAAATTTCATGAGGGCCTTGAGAACACAATTGATATAATTTCTAGGAATAAAATTGTTCCTGGACAAACATGCTATAGACTGAAGAGGGTTTCCTGCAGGACAATAGTTTGAGGGCCAAAGGACAGAAAAAGTCTAAAATAGATGTTACTTTTTATTTTTCCTCTTGTATAGATTCTTTTTCCTTTTTTAATATTTGATTTTCCTTCCATAATTCCCTTTTCTGAAGGGATAACTTATGGAAACTATCAAAGAGGGTAAGACTCTTATCACACTATCTCTTTAAACAACTTACTTCAAGCTGCAGGGCAGAAATCTCCCAAAAATTTTCTACTGTCTGTTGTGTAAATTCAGCTTGTAACAAAAGGTTTGTTTCTTCCATACCTTGTAATTGAGATTTCAGAAGAGTGATTTCCTCCAGATAGTTATGAGAAGGTGCCACTTGGGTGTCAAGCATTTCAGGAACCACAGGGTGAATTTTCGTAGATGACAGAATAACAGATGATGGAGTGGCTAGGTCATCCTCCTTATGCAGTTCCTCTAGAATGTGGGCGGTATCATCAGGAAAGGACTCTGATTGGGAACCACCTATCTAAAAAAATGAGCTAAGACGTCAAGACCGTAGTTACATGGAAGAAGACGGGGCCATGACGCACTTGCCTTTTGAATCAAAAATGGAAGGGGATCAACCCTCAGGAGTACCAACTATGTTTGCATGCTTAGGAACCTGAGCTGCCTTTTCTTGGTTGTGTGAAGGGCAAGGGCCCGATGCAAGGGTAGACCAAGGTGCATAAGAGAGACTAGATTTCAATTTCTTTGGTCTAGACCCTTTGCCACCAGCACGTCCCTCAAGCCTCCGTTTTGGTCTAAAGAAGACTTGGTGTGAACACAACAAATGAATCAACATCGGGTGTTTAATTACAAACTTTCCTCCACTAGACCGGTGCTTCTGGAAAACTTTAATGATGGAGTCTATGAGGTATTCTGATAGATTTACCCAAAGGGCCTAGTTGAATCATCCCTTTTTTAAGGTGGATGAGCATTTTAAGTGCATCACCACCTAGAACAGAGGCCTGACCATCGCATATGAAATACCGGTTGACCCATTTCGTAATCTCACTCCAGATTCCAGGTAAAATTTTCTACTTAACACCCTTCTAGATACCCAATGGAGTCAAGATGACTTTTGGCAGTGCTTATCCTTTGTCGTAAAACAAAGCAATCAAGATTTGTAAAGGAGCATTCATCATAACCTTTAAACCAAAGTCTGGTAGGCCAGATAGATCAAAAATGACCTAACTGGTAATTTTAACCCGTCTTCCACCAACTTGTGAATAGGTGGACTCAAAATTATTCAAGAATTCTTCCACAATTCCCTCATCAAAACCTTAAAATTGGAAAATGAAATCCAGCCATCCAAAATCATGAAATACCTGTGAAAGGGTGGCATTCCAGAGTAAGGTGTTAGGTGAATCAGGTTTTGATGTCTTTTACAGTCCCATGCTGAAGCTGAAGGTGAGTAATACGAGGTAACAGAAAAAACTAGAACAGAGTGTATCTCCCACTTCTCATCTAGTGATTGATAAAACCAATCATGCTTGATGTGCATACAATAATGATAATAAGTAGTTTTAGAAGCATTAAATTTCAAATGACACCATATTCCTTGGGTGGTGCAAAATCAAGCAAAGGTGGCGGCGGAAAAGTAGTGGATGAGACCAGCCACCTGTGTGAGTTTAAGATTTTTTTAGCAGCACATATCCCATAGTTGAGGAGCGAGTGCCACCCGTCCAGACTTTAGAGAGTGTGAAACATCAAGGCATGTGGTGATTATGAGCCATTACTCTTTTTATGCCATCATCCATAGAACCAGATTTGGAAAGAGACCTAAAATGAACATAACAATCATTTCATGATGGCGTAATGATGACAAATGCATACATGGGGAAATGCTTTGCATGGAAATATCATTATCAAGTTAAAATGCACTTACCCATGCCACATTTAGTCGGCTGATATCCTTAGATTCCTATGCCCTGCAGTTTGAGATGAAACGTGATTAGCGGCTGTAGAAATAATGAAAATTCCTACATTTATTAGAAATAACAATAAGAAAAATTATTAACTAGGGGAAGAAGATCAAATGATGGATCAATCTTCCTTTATTGAATTTGTAAGAGATTGATTACTCTATGCTTGAGAGGAAAAGAGCATCCTCAGCATGCATGTCTTCATGTAACAGAATGTCATCAGTGAAAATATTCTTATCCCGTGGTTGGTGATAAACTCGAAGCCTATGCCCATTCACTAGAAGAGTCCATTTGTCTCCATCAATTGAACAGAGCCATTATCAAACACTTGATTTACCTGATAGAGACCCAATCAATGTGTACGTAACTTGCCTTTAAAATGCTGATAGCGGGAATCAAAGAGTAAAACCCATTGTCCCTCATGAAATGTCATTTTTTTATGTGAGAATCATGTCAAGTTTTTTGCTGATGTTGTAGAATTTCTGTTTGTTTCTGTGCCTCCATCCACATTTCATTTAATTCATTCAGCTGCAGCACTCATTCATGTTGTGCTTCATCCAAATCAATCCCAACTTCCAATGTTGTTCACCAGGTGCACAATTCAAACTCAATAGGTAACAATGGTTTCTTCCCAAAGACTAGCTCACAGGGAGAAAAACTAGTAGTTGTTTTCTAGGTCGTGTTGTAGGCCCAGACGCCCTCAAGAAGCTATGGTACCCAATTCTTTCTATTGGCATTGACCACCTTAGTTAGAATATTATTGAGTTCTCAATTGGTTGCCTCCACTTGCCCATTGGATTGGGGGTGATATGGTGACAATTTATGGTGCCTGATTCTGAACATTTACAAGAAAGCTTCAATCATATTTGAAACAAATTAAGGACCTTGATCAAATACAATGGCCCCTGGTGCTTCAAATCGCAAGCAATATCCAATTGTACAAAAAATTAGTAACAACATCTTCATTAGTAGATGCCAATGCTTGAACTTCATCCCATTTGGTGATATAGTCCGTGCATACCAAGAGATACTCCTTCCTGAAAGATGGAGGATCAAATGGTCCAACAAAGTCAACACCCCATTTCTCAAATGGCCCTAGAACCAGCTGAGGATTAAGAGGCATTTCCATTGAAAGTGTAGGTTTTTCCATTTGTTGGCATGCATCACACTGCCACACATACTTTTTGACAGTCCTATGGAGGGAAGGCCAATAGTACCTTACTCCAAGGATCTTGTGAATTGTTCATTTCACTGAATAATGTCCACCTCCTGGTTCATCATGACACACTCACAGTATGTCATGTACCTCATCCTCTCAAACACACCTGTGAACAACCATATAAGGAAAACATTTAAATAAGAATTTGTTACACCATTTATATGTTGAACTATTTCTAACCAATCATCTTCTTTCCTTATGAGTAAAATAGGCAGGAAACTTCCCTGTTGTTAAATAATTCACAAGATCAGTGAACCAAGGAGTCTTAGTTGAGATAGCAAACAAGTGTTTTTCAAGAAATTGGTCTTAGACTGCTTTGTCATTACTTGAAACATTTATTCTAGAAATAAAATCAGCAACAACGTTAGATTTCCCAGGCTTATCGATAATGGTGATATTGAATTCTTACAACAAGAGTAACCAGTAAATAAGCCTTCCACCAACCACTGGTTTGTTCATAAAATATTGAATGGAAGAGTGGTCAGTGTAAATTTTTTTTTTATATCCAGTGATGTAATGATGAAATTTATTCAAAGCATATACAACAACAAAAAATTCTTTTTCTGTAGTAGCGTAATTGCTTTCCGTAGGAGTCATATTTTTGTTGATAAAATAAATTGCATACATATGATCTTCTAAGTCTTTTTGTCCAAGGACAATGCCTATGACTGTATTAGAAGCATCAGTGTGGATATGGAAAGGTTGTCCCTAGTCAGGGCCACATAAGATAGGGGCTATCGTCAGCTTTTCTTTGATATAATCAAATGTCTATTGACACTGAGGAGACCATTCAAAAGCACAATCTTTAGTTAGCAATGAAAACATTGGGGCTACAATTTTTCTACAATCTTTTATGAATCAGCGGTAATAACCTGCATGACCAAGGAAACTTTTGATGTCAGTCTGATGTCTTTTTAGGATCCACCTGTATACCTTGGGCTGAAACATGGTGACCTAAGACAATTCCTTAATCAACCATCATTAGAAATTTTTCATGACTCAGAGATAGTTGGTGTTTTTCACATCGACTGAGTACTTTCTCAAGATTATTCAAATATTCTTCAAAAGTGGATCCATGGATAGTGAAATCATCCATGTAAACCTCAACACAGTTGTTAGCAAGATTTGCAAAAATGGCCAAGACTGCCCGCTGAAACATAGCAAGGGCATTATAAAGCCCAAAAGGTAAGACTTGGTAAGTGAATGTACCCCAAGGGCACATAAAATTAGTATTATCCTGATTACTAGGGGCAATACTAATTTGATTATGCCCACTAAACCCATCCAAGAAAGAAAAATATTTCTTAACAGCTAAATTTTCAAGGACTTGGTTAATGAAAGGTAGGGGAAAATTAATCCTTCTTGGTGGCTTTGTTAAGTTCCCTGTAATCAACACATATTTTCCACTTACCATTCTTCTTGGGAATAATAACTAAGGGGGAAACCGACTATCAGATATAGGATAGGTGAAACCTACCTTTAGGAGTTTTTTGATCTTAGTTTTGACTGTCTCTTAATGCTAGATTGATTCTTCATTGTAGCTGCCTTATAGGTTTGACGTCATCAGTGTAAATATGATGTGTACAGATGCTAGGATGAATTCCTTTCATATCAGTGTAATACCAAGCAAAATCATGGGAATGTTTCTTTAGAACCTCAAACACCCTAGCTTCTTGATTGACCTCCAAATCGCTACCTATGGTCAGCTCTCTTCCCATACTAACAAGCACCTGCTTGGTATCATTTGCAAGAGAAAGATCTGTACTAGTGATAAAAGAATTCAATGGGAAAAAATGGGCTGAAGAATGTGCAAGATGGATATGTTTTCAAAAGAAAAAATATTGGTTAAAGGACAATAGAAATCAGGAACTAAATCTTTGGAATTATAAGCATAGAGTTTCCTACCAAACTCAGCAAAGGTAATGTCTACTAGAGAAATAACAGAAGAGATGTCTAATGCTGGTATTCCCAGATTCCATAGTCGCAGAGTCCTTAGAATCAGCCAGTGTATATGATTCCACAAATTTTTCCATATGATTATATACCTGTTCACAATTGTTCGTATAAGGCTAGGCAGGAGGATATAATGAAATGTAATTGGATTTCTACCCATTTAGAATTGTCAAGTTGCCTGACCTACAGTCAATGTAAGAAGAAAATGTAGCCAACCAAGGTCTTCCCAAGATGGTTGGATATCTTAACTTTTGAGCATTAGGCTGTAAAACCATGAAATCAACTGGGTACTCCCATGATTCAATAGTGACCATTATATCTTCAACCACACCATCAGGTACAACAATGGATTGATCTGCTAACTACAAAATAGTGTTGGTCGGTTGAAGTCCTGTTAAGGATAGCAGATTATACATTTTTGTTGTGATGACATTAATAGAAGCACCAAGATCCACCAAAACATTATATATTAACTGTTGTTTATACAAATAGCAATTACAGGGCTCCCAGGATCCCCATATTTTGGTGAGATAAGGGTGCCAGCAACTAAATCAGCCAAATTCCGTTCGACTCTGATAGTCTTTGGGTATTTATTTTTCCTTCCTGGTGTCTTTATACACTTGTTTATAATGGTTTGGTTTATTTCAGGGATGTCCCTTATTGCATGCAATAGTGGGACCTTAATATGTACATTTTTGAATTCCTGAACTATTTTTGTTTCATCTACAGTTTGAGTGTCCTGTAATCACTTAGGAAAAGGACTTGTAGTCTATTTGGGTATTGGATCATCTTGTTTATTTGGCATTGGTGAAGAACTAGTATTACCCTCAAGGTTCTCTTCCTTATTGGCATCATCAGGTAGTTCTGTGATAACAATAGGAGGGTTCAATATTTTTCCAAATCGTAGTCGTAAATTACCAATAGTATTAACCTACATGGTGTTACCTGAGTCTATGTCATCAATCAAAGTTTTCTGTTGATTTTTAGGATTGGATACTAGCTAGGCCAGAAGTTGTGTTTGTGTTGCTTGTCCTCGATTTTGGTAGGCTTGAGGTGGAGGAATTATAGCTTGTTGTGGCTGCTAGAACCTACGTTGTTGATTATCATTTTGTGGTGGTGCCCAGGACTGATTTTGGATAAAATTTTGTTGAGGACCCCACTGTTGATTGTGCCAAGGATTGACTGTGAGTGGTGGAGCCCAACTTGGTTGAGTGTAGGGATTTTTCCAAGGTGATGGATATGGATACATCATCTAATTTGAGTTTTCCCACTCAGGTTGTCCCCAAGAAGACTGAGAGGCTTGATTTAGCCATGACATCCTCTAGGGATTTTGAGTTGGTCTAGATGGGAACCCACCCTGATTCTTTGGTCTTTGGAAAAAATTTAATTCAGCACTTGTTTGAGAGATGGCATTCAAACCTCCCTTCAACTGTGGTAAAAGTGTGTAATGCTTAGTGTCATGGTCAGTAACTTTATAGATTAAGCACATGTTTGCGACATCTAAAGGACATTCTCTCAAGGGGTGTTTCTTCCAACACATAGGGCAATACAATTCCAATGGTTCTTTGGCATGGGTGGCTTTTTCCTTGAGTTCATTTATGGTGGATTTTAATTGTAGCAGAATGCCAGTTTTCATGTTGGCCATTTCTTCTAGAAGTTTAGAGGTACCCAAAGACTTGGATGTTTGTTTTATTCGTATTCCTTCACATGTTCTAGAGTATCTTCTACATAGCTCAGTGATTTGTTCCATGGTGAGTTTATGCATGTCTCCTCCTCCCATGAGATAGAGGGAATCCTTGGTTTCCTCATCCAGTCATTTAGGAAAGATTATTTTAGTGATGTCTGCATGTAACTCATACCCATTGCATTTATGGAGAAAGAGGAATCTATCAAAATAATCCTCTAAATTCTCATCTTCCTTTTGCCATATTTGGAAGAACTCTTCCTTCCTATCCCTTCCCCTACAATAGTCTTGGTACTTATTCAGGAAGGCTATTTCGATGGCTTCCCAGGAATTAATGGAGTTAGATGGTAACCCCATAAACCATCTCATAGCAGAATCTTTGAGAGTGGAGGGAAAAAATTTGAGTTTTTGATTGTCAGTTCGGTAGTCATATGTTTGGCACAGGATTTTAAATTCAAATAGAAATTTATTAGGGTCTTCTTTGGTCATTCCTCGAAAGAGGGGGAGGATGGATGGTGAGATGTTTTTCATGGGTGCATCCTCATCTGCATCTAGGACAATGGGATATGTAAATGTTCATCCTAAAGGTTGGTCTTCAGTATTCCCTAGGTCCCCCATTGTCGAGTGGTGTGAAGAGGATAAAAAATGATCAAAAGAGGTTCTAGGCATTGAGTTGGAATCTGTATCACTCTCAGTGTTTCTTCCTTATGAAGTGTCTAGAGAGATTTTTTGAATATTGTGTGCTATAAATCTCCCTTGGTTATCTCGCAACCTATGCATCCAGGTTGGTTGGTTTAAAATGAGGTCCGAGAGAACTACCAGTTTCCTATATGAACTCCATTAACACCCATAGCATATGGAATAAAAATAATGGAGCTTATGGTTATGTCCCCGAAAATGGTGCCAAAAATTATGGGTCATTGTATTCTTCCAATCATTTAACTGACATAATCCTTGTGAATGTCATTCTAAACTAGGGTTGTGTCCTAGGTAGTATGTAATGGAGTCTAGGGGAACTAGTTATACGTTGGGTCTATTGGGGGGTTGTTTAGTTTAGTGACTATTCTACAGAAATGTAATTCAAATCTACGAAAATTAAATAAAGTTCTATAGAATTCAACTATTTGCGATGAAAGGAAATTTAACAACTAATCTTCTATTTTAAAATGAAATACGCATGCACTATTCTTAACAAATGAAATCACAACTATATAAATGGAACTTAGTAGAAAGCAAGACTATTTTTTAACCATATTTACATCACAAAAGCATCTATTCTAAGTGAAATCAATAATGGAGAAAGTAGATACAGTTAATCAAAGCATGCATGTAAGATTTATCAAATGATAATTACAGTAAATCTAATCAAAGAACTATATGCATGAACTCAAAATAACCTTGTATCTCCTTGATCGAGTGGGCCCTTTATCTTCCTCAGGATAGAGGGATTAACAGCTTCGGATTCTCAAAATGTCATGGCTTTCATTAACTCAAAATAAGTTCATAACATAGACAGTAAAAAGTAATCTATAACTATATGCAGATAATCTCCTTCAGTATATCAGAAAGTGGTACTACTCTTTCTTGAAGATGAAGTCTTCATAAATATACTATTGGTTACAATATCTACCATATCAGGTTGCATTAAACATTGTCCATAAAATTCTAATTAAAACACATAAATCTCTATGGGCCGTTAGGATCAAGCCCAGGCTAATAGGTCAACTTGATGGAAATAGTATTCAGCTGCATGCTTCAAACTTGGGCTCCTTAACCACCAACAACTTCCATCATTCCCTACACACATCATCACATTTTATCTCATAAAGAAAATTAGTAGGAGGTTCATGTGATAATCGGCTTTCATAAACTATAGAAAGGAAAATGCATCAAACCAACTAAGATATAACTACACAAAACATCCCCATGTACTGATAAGTCATATCAAAAAGAGTATTTCTGGTCTAAAGAAATGATATTAATGAGCCAAAACCTCCGCATCGACCTCCAACACATCGTCCATACCAGATACCCACATACCAACCACTGATCCCTTGAAAGGTGTTTTTCAACACCTTACTCTGAGGGAGTACCGCCTATATAGTGTCAACACATTGCTTACTCCACACGAGTATGGAAGCCTTCACCAACACCCTCGCTATGATCACCATATAAGAGAATGCCTCCTTTATGGTCCTCCTCATCTTCATACTAGTCTCACCTATGGGGGACTTGATACTACCACCTACACACTTGAACCAC
Source organism: Taxus chinensis (assembly GCA_019776745.2). NCBI lineage: Eukaryota > Viridiplantae > Streptophyta > Pinopsida > Cupressales > Taxaceae > Taxus > Taxus chinensis. The sequence continues at coordinate 209,607,935 of CM034147.1, forward strand.
CATCACAACCCCACCCATTTTCCGCTGACTTCCAATCACTTACCAATCATCATTTCACCCACAACTTCCTACACCACTGTGCTTGGAAGGGTTTTGGTTTTGGCTTTTAGGAGCAAGGCCGCCATATCATTATTCCATTTACCACCCATAAACATAATGACTAGAGTGGTATCGGCTTCCTTGAACCTCCTACCAAATAGGCCCACATTGAACTCATTATAGACCCTAGCCCTTCTCCACCTTCATCACCACCCTTACCAACGGAGTTAATGGATCCTGAATCTATCCCTCCTAAAATTTTTTTTCATAAACACCATTTCCTTGGGGCCTTTGACTTATCAGCGCGAAGGTGAGGTCCCTTCTACTCTCCCATTCCTGTATCCTGAGATGATCGACGATGACACACCTACCATTAACATCATTCAATGTCAAGATGATGAATCCATACTCACCTACCTTGGTGTAGAAGACTCATATATTCATCAGTCATTACCCTCTGAGACATAAACCACATTGAATGAATCAACTATTGAGATCAACATTCATACTCAGGATGACCCACACATCCTAAAGATCAGACAATCTTTAGATGTTGCTGAATAGGAAGCCATCACTTCTTTTATCTGAGATCATAACCACACTTTCACTTGGTCTTACACAGACATGCCCGATATTGACCCCACCATAGTGGTCCACAATATTGTAACCATTCTCGATGCTAAGCCTATTAAACAAAAGTTGAGGAAAATGCACCCTCACATTGCTCTTCTCAACAAAGAAGAACTTCAATGCCTTCTTTCCATTTCCTTAATCTTACCCATTGATTATCCTCATTGGATTTCTAACATTGTCCCTGTTACTAAAGCAATAGGGGGACTCTGCATTTGCATGGACTTCCATGACCTCAACCTTGCCTTCCCGAAAGACGACTTTCCCTTGCCCGGTATCGATCAAATGGTTCACCTTATCACTGGTCATGAGATTCTATCACTCATGGATGGTTTCTTGGGTTATAACCAAATTTTTCTTGCCCTAAAAGATCAGCACAAGACCGCATTCATGACCCCTTGGGGAACCTTTTGCTATCGATTCATGCCTTTTGGCCTTAAAAATGCTAGTGCTACATATCAGCGTGCTATGATTTACATCTTCTATGATATCATACATCACATATTGGAAGATTACGTGGATGATATCTTGGCCAAATCTAAACATCGTGCCAAGCACCTCGCTGTCCTCAAAACCATCTTTGACCACCTCATTAAATATTGTGTCCACCTTCAACCTAAAAAGTGCATCTTCACGGTTCTCTCAAGAAAACTCTTGGGATTTATTGTTTCTCTCCATGATATAGAAGTTGACCCTGCTAAATTCAAGGCCATTCTAGAAATGCCTCCGCCCACTAACCTTAAACAAATTCATAGCCTATAAGGTAAATTTCAGTCCATTCACCATTTCATTTCACAACTATCTGATCGGTGTCAACCATTTCATCATCTACTTAGGAAAGATGTCTCCTTTAAATGGGATGATGATTGTCACAAAGCTTTTGAGGCTCTAAAACAATACCTTCTCCAGCCACCCATACTCATTCCACCGAAAGATGATTAACATTTTTACCTATACATATCAGCTACCGATCATTCCTTGGGAGCCATGCTCACTCATCACAATGAACAACATAGGGAGCAGACAGGTTATTACATAAGCCATACTCTTTTGGACTATGAAACCCTATACAACCATCCAGAAAATATTTGTTTAGCCTTAGTTTTCATCGCCACCAAACTCCGCCATTACCTACTCAACCAAAAAACCTATGTTGTGACCAACACCGACCCTTTACACCTCATGTATGCCAAACCTTATCAAAATCAGCATGTCAGGTGATGGCTTACGATTTTATCTGATCTTGACCTCAAATTCATTTACCAAAAGTCCATTAAGGGCTAGGCTATCACCGACCAACTGGCTGATGCACGTATTGCCAGGGACCAACCCTCTAATTTTAACTTTCCCGATGAATCCATTGCTACCCTTTCCCTAGATGAACCCCCTTACCAAATGACATTGTTCTTTGACAGTTCCAAGTGTCAGCATGGGGGTGGGGCTGGTGTTATCCTTGTTCCTCTAGATGGTGAACCCATGCCTTTTTCTTTCAAACTAGAATTTGAATGCACCAACAACATTACCGAGTACGAAGTGCTCGTACTAGGTCTACAGACCACCTATGCCCTAGATGTCAAATCAATCCACATATTTGGTGATTCACAATTGTTCATAAACCAAGTCAACGGTATGTACCAATGTCATAACGAGATACTTCAAAAGTATAAACATCATGTAGACATAATTTTGACCATCTTTGATCGTTACACCCTTCAAACCATCCCACATTCAACCAAAACATTTGTAGATACCATGGCCTGCTTAGCTTCCCAAATACCCACTTCACTTGTTGATTCCAAAATATTTGTCACTATACAATGCCTCCATTCACCTTCTTATTTACCCCATGATGTTCACTCAATCAGAAATGACACCCCTATCTTGAGTGACCTTTGGTATGAACAATACTCCAACTACCTTTCCCTCTCCATCTTACCTCTTGATCTCACCTATAACAAACAACGCGCCTTCCTTAAAAAGGTCTCCCATTTTGTTATCCTTGGGGGACTCCTCTATATGTGTGGCTTTGATGGTATTCTCTTACAATGCCTCACAAGTTCTGAAATTCCTTATACCATTAAGGAGGTTCGTGATGGCATATGTGGAGGTCACTTTAGTGACCTTGCTGTTGGTAAGTGAATTCTTTTCCTAGGCTACTATTGGCCGACCCTTAACCATGATTGTTGCAACTATGTCAAATGTTGTGTGAAATGTCAACAACATTCCAACCTCCATCATACACCCAGTCATGCCTTACAGGTCACTTGTGACCTTTGGTCCTTCTCTCAAAGGGGTTTGGATCTTGTTCCAGAGAAATCAATCCTCATTCTTCCCAACGTCATCAATGGATCATAACTGCTACCGAATACTACATAAAATGGGTGGAATCCATACCACTCATCTCCATGAAAGCAGAGAAAATATGTGAGTTCATTAACCATCACATCATTTTTCACTTTGGTGTCCCTCATCGCCTCATCACTAACAATGGAAAACAATTCAAAAACAAAACACTATAAAAAATTTGTGATGCCTTTGGCATTCAGCTTAGTTTCTTGTAACCTTATTACCCACAAACTAACGGCCAAGCTAAATCAACTAACAAAACCCTTAATACAATTCTCATGAAAGTGGTTGACAATACTGGGAAGGATTTACATACGCACATTCCTTTTTCTCTATGGGCATACTGCACTAGTATTCACACTTCCATTGTGGCTACACCCTTTTCACGGGTCTACGGTACCGAGGCTGTTCTGCCTCTCGAAGTCTAGATCCCCTCACTCCGTATTTCTCTCTAGGACATGCTTACTGATGATGAATTTTGTCAGGAATGCTTAGCACAACTAGAGTTATTAGATGAACGTCATCTTAACGCTCTGGATCACCTTCAATTTTACCAATAATGTATCAAACATGCTTATGACAAACATGTTCATGAATGAACATTCCAAGTTGGTGACCTTGTTTTGAAAGAGAATCAACACGTAACCAAAGCAAAAAAAAGTAAACGGAAAAAATTCACTCCTAATTGGCTTGGACCATACATCGTAACTCATACCGATGGATAGGGTGCCTATCATTTGTCCTCGCTTGAAGGTAAACCCGAACCTAATCCCCTTAATGCATTGCATCTTCAACCATTCTATTGTTGACTCACTGTCCTACCTCATGCTTCGTCTCTCTTCATGCTCATCCCTTGAGGGCTATCCACCTCCCTAATGATTAAACAAGAATCATGTGAGTACCCGTCACTTGTTATCTTCTCTTGAATATGTGTACCACGGCACTGCACATAGCATGATCCTCATGGATACTTTTCGTCTACCTTTAGATGAGATCCCATGGTGTTCCACCTCACCTTTTGAACAATATTCCTCTCCTTTACCTTGGTCTTGTCCATGATTTCAAATACCTCCAATGGGACCAAACTCCTTGAGTCAAACTTATAATAAAAAAGATGACTACCTCAAAAGGACATCTTCTTCTTGACCAAATTGCTACTATAGATAGACTGCTCCCTCGAAGGACAACTATGTGAAGCCTTTAAAAAAAAAACAAACAATAAAAAATGAAGCTTCCCGCATCGATCAACTTCACAAAGACCTCAAGGAGTACCATATTATTTATCCCATATATACTTCACGCATCGATGAGTCTATGAAAACAAAAACTCTTTTAAGTCATGGACTTGCCCATTGTGACCTCAGACCTCTTTCCTAAAAGACCTGTCACTCAAAACATATACAATTCACTACCTTTCACCCACCTTACCATTTCCACTCTCATTTCCTAAACTACCTTAAGGGACATCTTGGAATTTCAAAATTTGGTGATCCTGTGACTACTTTCACCATAGAATAATTAATCGTGAAATGCCTTTTGGGTCTTGTATTCATAACCCTTTTTCAAGGTATGATCTACTTGGTATGATTCTACCCAATCAGGTGGCTTTATTTCCCCCCTCTTATATTTTAACCATCTTTGTTTACATTTTGATTACCTTATACAAGAATTGGTCCTCGATGCTTACTTTTGGGGGTCATCCACCCCTTTGACATAATCGCCCTCACCTGTAAAATTTTAACTATCATCTACCCACACCTATTAAACCTAAACCCACTACATGCCCACAAACCTACCAAATCATTTTCATCTTCTTCCCTAGCTCATGGGAGAACTACATCAGCCTGAGGTCTCTTTTTTCCAGGACTATGTAGGCAGCACTCTGAAGGCATGGGGCCCTTAGAGGTTAGCTCAGCCACTCTCTACCCTAAACAATTCATCAACCATTCCTAACTCACCATTTACCCCACATTCCACTTAGTTCCCCTTTTCTAACAAAATTGGACACTAAGCCACATACATAACAAGTTGTTTACCATAGAATTCATTTATTACACTTACCATCTCTCTATCATCACTATGCATAGATTATACAACATTTCACATCTGACCCATAGTATCATTCATTGTAAACCATAATGAATCATGCCTAAACCAACCTGACTCGATCCATGCCTAAACTAACCTGACTCGATCCATGCCTAAAATTAACTTGACTCGATCCATGCCTAAACTGACATGACTCTGTCATGCCTAACTCACCTAATCCATTCATATCATAACGAAAGTAAAATAAAAAACACATCACAACACATAATCATTTAAACCTCGTACATATCATCATATATACACCTGTGTATCACAATAATAAACAGTCATCTCAAAAAACACATGTGTCTCTCGTACATCACTGGTTCGCAGGTTACTATCCAATACAAAAATATCTTTGGCTTGCAAGCCAGTATCATGTACGAAAAATAATAATAAATACAAAATATCTTCAGCTCACAGGCTAATATCATGTCCAAAAAAATCATAATAAATACAAAATCTCTTCAGCACGTAGGCCGGTCCATAGCACGTCAATCATCTCCCCATCTGATGTCGGGGAATACTCCCTGTGACTGTGTCTCTCCCGACCCCTCTACCACACCTGTCTGGTAGCCGGCACCTGCCTCACCTCTTGCTGATGGCCCCACACCTGGGGTTGGCCTCTGCACAGTAATGGCCTCACCATGACCCTGTCCCTGGGATCATTGGCCCCCTATACTCTCCACACTATGTGTGTGAGATCTAGTCCTCTCACTAGAGGCCTGTTGTGCTCTTTACTCGGCATAGGAGGGCACATCTAGCCTAGTAGCTAACAAATGATCATAATAATATCGTGCCTCTACTAGGGCATCCCTGAATTTGACCATGGTTACTATTTATAGAGGTGCGATGGGTCTCACTACCTGCGTGGGTACCTATATAGGGGGACCTTATCCTTAAACTGGCACTGAGCCTTGTCCTAGTACTAGAGCCTGAGTCAGCCCTGGAATCTGTGCCTATGCCTGTGTTGCTGTCAGCTAGCCCTGCAGACCCATAACCTACCCCTACACTATGGCCAATCGGCCATGTAGATCCTATACCTGTGCCTATAAGGCAGCTACCTTCCCTCCCTCTCTGCCTACCTCCTCTCCATCTCCATCTCCCCCTTCCTGTGCCTATGCAGGTACCTGTACCTACCCTATTTGAGCCTGCAATGTAGCTATCTGGGATTGTAAGATGACAACCTATGCCTCTGAACCTGTAAGTTTCCCTTGCATAATCTTGACTTACATCACCAAGGTAGCCACCTGCCCCTATAGGGCATACCTCTCCATTATGATGGTGGCTAAGTCTGGCTGCCCTGGTCTCGGTGGTACGGCTCTCAGCTATGCTACCCACCACTGCTTGTATCTTTCTGCCACTTCGACATCATCAATCTTTGAATCCACTGGCTACTCCTCCTGTCCAGTTGGCATGGTGGGTCACAGTGGAGACATAGGTCTCTCCATGTTATCTCTCTTGTACTACAAGAATGGAGGTGGTACATCCTGGACTAACCCACTCTACGGGTATCCATTCATGCTCTATCACTCTCCTCCCCTCTATCCATAGATATAGTTGTATCCCATCTAGCTCCATGGCCATTTGTCTGTATGCAGGGAAGCCCACATATGGCCTCCAAATAATGTCCACCCCAGACAACCCCTCCAACAACCTCGTGTAGTAAGCTACATCATGCGCAGCTCTGGCACCTCGGGCCTCTCCCATGGCCAATAACCATTTCCTGTACCCCACTCTCCAAACTATCCATGGGAATGCATCTGCCCGGGGCATCCCCATAGGTCGAACACAAATAATGTGCTCGTATACCCAACAATGTAATAGTATGACGTAGTAGATGTTGAACCTCCACAGTCACCCGTAGGCCCATAACTCTCTATACACCTGTGTCAGCAATGTCAGTGCCCATGTGAATCATGTGCGATGTATCATCATGTCATGAAGGAATCCCATCAGTGACCTCGGGAACCTCCCACTCTCTACATCTGGCAGTGTGAAGTAGCACACTGCCTCCATCATAAGTACCACTAACCTCATCTCCTCTCGATGAGCTCTATACATCGCTCCATAGCTCATGCTAGTGCTATGGAATGTCAGGTCTGCTGCACCCTCACCAAAAATGGGTGCCAGTAACTCCTCAGATGCCTCTGAAGAGATAGAATACACTTGGGCCCCCAATATGGTAACCATAGGATCCTGTATATGTTCTCCAAGGTAAGCATCATCTCACCCGTTGGTAAATGGAAGGTATTGGTCATCAAGTCCCATCTATCGATGAGGGTAACCATAATACTTGCCTCCCGGGATACATGACGGTAGTGCCTCACCCCTATCAATCCCACCTCTGCGACATGCTGTGACTTCGCCGGCATTGCGCTTGACCGTACTCTCAATAACAAGGCTGGCACCCGGGCTCTCATCTACAGCTCGTCTCTCGCCTACATCCCACAAAGGCACTATATTAGTATACCTATCCCCACTTACACATTTTACCCCATCTACCCTAACCTATCTAACCTAACCCTCACCTAAACCTACCCAAACCTAAGGTTAACCAACCACGGTCTCCCCTGACTGACCATGGTCTCCCCGTGACTGGCATCGGTCACTGTTCTTGTGACTGGCACCAGTCACTACCCACCACCATCGGCCATAAGTCGATCGATGTCAGTCACTGTCGCACCACCCACCCTGACTTTTTAACCCTACTTTTTCCCTTCTTCGACAATTCTACCCACCAAAATCCCTCTTTACACCCTTAATTATTCCTACATTACCATTTTTCCCCACCCCTTACGATCACCTATTACCTTTTCCCTCTATTTTTTCCCATTTTGAACTTCTTCCCCCCCAAACCCCCCCATTTTTTTAATATTTTATATTTTCTACATCAAATTAACTCAACCATCAAAACAAATGGTTCAAACCCTACCTGATCTTGATACCGTCATCATGGTGGAACCTTTGGCCTTTGCACCACTCCTCTCGAGCCCTCTCCAGCCTTTGCCATCCTTAACTCCACAACCACTCCTTAGCCACATGAATTGTGCTACCTGATCTCGTGGCCCCACCTCTCACTCACCCACTCTCACCTATGTGGCCTGCCACCCAAGCTCTCTATTGTACTCTTTTTTCCTCTTCCTCCTTTTCTCTCTTCTTGTCCTTTTCTCCTTTTCCAATAGCACAAATGACTTTTCAAATGCAGGTTTTCCACTTTTTATACCCTACCTGACCCGACCAACGTCGGTTAACCCTTGACCACTATCGATTTGATGCCCTAGACTACCGCCGTCGGTTCCCATACACCGCCATCGGTTCATACCGACCGATGTTGGTTACCCTGTGTACCCATTACCCTCTCATTTACCTCATTTTCCTTACCTCCCTTTTCTTTTACCCTCCCTACACCTACTTGAACCACTTTACCTTCACCTCTGGCCCTCCACCTTCTTCAACCTCCTTGTGTCCGCTATTGATGCTTTATTATTTTACCCCTACCTCGGCCTTACCCGTGCCATGATCTCAATATTTGGATCTGGACCATCGCTAGTGACCTTTGACCTCATGTGTTCATTATACCATGTGGAACTGTTACCTTTGTTGTTGACCTAATGAAACTACCTAGCCTATTACCGTGTCCGTTTATCTTGACCCTACCTTTGGTGTACCAGAACATACCTAAATTTTATTGCACCTAACATTTGTTATGGCTCGTAAATTTATCCTATACCTTGGATACTAGATTCACTTCACCCTTATTTGGATAAACCTATTGACCTTAGACGATGTAGATTTTGCCTGCTCTTCAACCTAGTAGTGTGCTGCAGTTTATACGTTTGTGTGTGTTTGAATGCTGCTACCTTTGACCCTAACCCATTACCTAGATTTCCCGAGTAGACCTTTCATCCTCTTCCCCTACACCCGTTTACCTTTTCTTCAAATTTAGCTTTTATCAAACCACTCACTGCTTCAGCCAGCTTCTTCGTCAGTTTTGGTTTGAGGGGGATCACCTTCACCCTCACATGGGCTAACCACACCTTATTTTTGTTAGCATCACTTACCAATAAAAGCTACGCAACAAAAAGGGGAAAAATGTAGACACTAAAATTAGGTCACACCCCCCTTCATCCTTTGATATATAAGCCCCCCTTTTATTACATCTACCTAGCCATGGCCCCCTTCACCTCACTAGTATTAATTTAATTAAATTAACTCATTATCCTTACCATATTTATTATTTAAATAATACCTACACATATAGTTCACTTAGACACCTCACCAAGCTAACTCAACTTAAGACCTATTCTTAGCAAGTTACCATAACTAACTAAGACTTACCCAAACCCTAAAAATCAATACCTACACTCCCTCTAACCACATTCCTGCTTGATCATAGAAGCTCCCAATCCAATTCGTGGGATAATGACACAAGATTTGAGGAAATCAGGAGGATCTCTCTAAGTTTGGTAAACCTAGGAAATCTTTCCTTGACCGATGTCGGTTACCCCTAACTATCACCGGTTAAGTCAGACCGCTGTCGGTTACCCCTTTTTAACTCCTAACCTACCTTATTCTCAAGGTTGGAAAACATTAGGAGAAATTTGACGAGCAAGAACGAGATCTCAAAAGATAACGCATCTTCAGAGAACCAATTCCAGCAAGAACTCACATCCAAGGAGGGAGATTGAGCATCTTCTCCTGCACAACCATCCCAGCCATGATTTGATTTATCCAAAAAAAGAGGAGTGTGCATGCAACCCATGCAAAAGCTTTTCTTTAGTTGGTAATCACTTAAAACCTCCAAATCCATCATCAACACCTCCATCCTTCACACATAGACCATTAGGAATGAAATCCAAGTAAGTACAATGTCATACTTTTGTGGTTATTTCATTTCATCATTATTTTATCATTCATTGTTTATCTTTCCCCCTATTGAACTTCTCTGACATTTTCACCTCCATATACCCATTAAATCCTCACAAGATCCTACTCCAGTCACCCAATACCTCATCTCAACCAACCAAAGTCCTTTGTGTAATAAAAAAGGAGACCTAAAGCTTGTTCTGTGACATTTTCAGATCTCATAGTAACCGGCACCAGTTATACCTAACCGTCGTCGGTCACCCCTGACTGACACCGGTCTCTGTATTTTCCCACAAAATCTTAAACAAAGACTTACCTGCCTCATTTTACCTCACCTTCACTCACTTATGACCTACCCGAGACCTTTATCAGACCTGCAGAACCCAAAACCCACCATTTGACCTGTGGGTTTTATTCTAGCTTAGCCTGTTAGATCAGATCTGTTTCCTTATTGTGTTTTTAAGTGAGATACCTAAATAATTTTAAAATAACAATAGGATTTACCTTGTTCTTAGCATTAGTTTGTTTAAAACAGTGGATTGATAGCTATCTAGGAAGTACCATGCTTCCTGGATCTAGCTCACACTAGGCAGTTCACTTCCCATATTGTTTAATTCTTTTTGGTGGTCTTTATTTTTATTACAGGTAGTTTTTCGTAGCCAAAAGGAAGCTCTCATGGTCAGCTATGGATTTAGATGTCATAAGCACGCAATAACCCATCAATTGACATTTGAACAAATATTCCTCCTACACCCGTTACCCTATCTGTTTCGTCAACGATTCAAAGAAATAATCTAAGAAAAAGGTGAAACACCAGCACATCCGTTCTGACATTTAAATTACCTAATGATTTTTTTTTAAAGACATGATGTAATGTCTTTAGCTAGGGGAGTATCAGCTCCTGGCCCTTAACTCACTCCATATGCCCAAAACATATGGGAGACCTAAAAAAAAACCTATGTACAAACCAAATGTTAGAGATGTCATTCCCTTTGGTCCTCCCCATATCAGAACCAACCTCATTTACGAAGGATTAATCATCCTTCCTCACCCTCATACCATGATAATCAATATCATACTAAACCCTTCATATTCGAAATCTTGTTTTCATACAACCAATCATTTACATAAATGAATCTTCATTACTATGCCTGGAAAGGTTTTGGTTTAGGATGTAAAAACAAGGCATACATGAATTGGTCTTTAACCAGTCTTAGAAGCCTCATGAGGGATTAAGACTAGGCTTTAAAAAACCTTTCTTAGAAACTTTCGAAACCACCACACCCAAACACGTAGCAGAAATAGAGCCATCCTCTTTATCCCCACTTGATGAATCCATCGAAACATATGACACTATATCAATTCCTCCTAATTTTTTAAATAAATACAATCACCTTAGGACCGCTCACTTATCAGACTAATGCTGAAACTAAGACCCTTATGCTTGTATTACCTGAAATGGTAGAGGAAGACTCCCCTACCATCAATGTTCTTTAATGCCACGATGGTGAATCCATCATATCCTATATAGAGGAAAAGGACCATTATCTTCAAAATAATCTACCGCCTGACACGCCTACACTACTCAATGAATCCACTATTGATGTCAACATAGGGACTTCATAAGAACCTCAAATAGTTAAAGTTGGCCAGTCTTTAGATTCAAAATAATTAAAGTACTTCACCAATTTTAATTTCAAGTACATTCAATCATTCATATGGTCACATAATGACATGTTAGGTATCGACCCAAACATCATTTTCCACAACATTTTCATAATTCCTAATGTTAAGCCCATCAAGAAAAATTTATGTAGGATGCACCCTCGCATACCCCTGCTCATAAAGAAGAACCTACAACGTCTTCTCTCTACTAATTTCACTGATCAACCCATTTACTACCCACAATGGGTATCTATTATTGCAGTTGTAACTAAGATCCATTTGAAATATTACGACATCAAGCATAGAACTTTTGAGATCTCGAGATCTCTCTTGTGACAAAGACGACATTCCCTATTCCTAACATCCACCAACTTGTCAATATCACAACAGAGACATGAGAGAGCTATCCCTTACTGGATAGTTTTCTCAATGAGCATGACAATCATAGGCCCCACTCGGACCAAAGTTGACCAACATAAGACATCTCGAACCTCAAATACCCCTTGGGGAACATAAATGCTATTGTGTCATGCTCTTTGATCTAAAGAATAGCATGTTGGTACCACTTATTTAATGCTCCTTCAAATGCTTAGTATCTTCCATGGATCATCCATAGAAACTGTATAAGACTACATTGATGATTATGTTTGGGTAAATCCAAACAGCGAAGGGAACCATATCTATCATCCTTGATGTCATATTCACCCACCTTATTCAATAAGTTCCTTAGCACCTTTACCCGATGTGATTCTTATACTAACTATTTTAGGTTGTTCTTTCAACCAAGGTAAGAGAACCTATTTAGGGTTTATCATATCTTATCAGGGGCATGTTGAAGTAAACTCCTTCTTTTGCATCAAATCCATCATAGAGATGCCCCTTGGGAAAATATGATCTACATACCAAATCTTCTTTTTTTTAGTCACTTCCATATTATGGTAGATATTTCCAATACAATGGGCAAAGGTTACTAAAGACTTTAAGAAATCCTAATTGTTCATGCATATTTTTGAAAGTAGATTTTGTTTCTTTGTTGATACACAGGGAAAATAGGGGTAGTTCAAGGTGGATCAATGAATATTTTTAAATGATTTTGGTGGGAGATGAAGCAAGATAAAGTTGATTATAAAGATCTTTGGAGGGACTTCACAATAGATGAACAACTTCACAACAAAAAGCTTCAGAACAGTCAAGATGTTCCTTCAACCAGAAGACTGTGCTTCAATAAGGGCCCTGATCAGCACGTTTTCACATAATATTTGAGACTCCAACATGAAGGATTGAATTAGACTCAATTAATCACTAAGAGTTTCTGATTAATCATGCCTAACTTCAATCCGAATACTCACAAACCATGCATTTATCAACCAAATGATAGTGAATTGATTTTAAATTTGTTTATCTCATCCAAAATGAAGGATCTTCTTGAAATTAAATTGCAAATTCGATTAGATTTTCATAGGAATGAGATCCTGTGTGATTTCACAAAAATTTCAGCATAAGATTACAATAGGAATGAAAGAAACTATTTCCAGACATTCTAAAAATAAAGTAGACACAAAATTGCTAGAGATTAGACACAAATTAATTCCAAAATTGCTTAGATTCATCAGTAGGGGAAATCTTCCAGAGAAATCTTAGTGCTTATCAATGGCTATACATCTGCAACCAACTTGACACGACCAAAAATCTAACATAGAAGAAAATAAAAGTTAATATCGGCTTTGGTCTCTCAGGAAGACAAATTTTTCAAATTTCTTCTCAAGAATTTAAACTCCAGCCATTTGCAAGAGTATTCTCATTACATTTATACATTTCATTCACCCCAAAATTTGTCCCCTAAAAATAATAATATTTGAGGGACCTTTGCTTGCTACTAATTTGTACTTTTAGAAAGTGACATTTAACAAATTCACACTCACATCTGCCAGGTGCACAAATCATGAATTGATCATGTTTCTTAGACCCTCGACTAATGACTAGGATGCCATGCCAGGCAACCATTTGGGTAAAACTCCTTTTAATCATTACTCACATTCTTGGGTCATGTAAGAAATTCCCCTTTTAATCATTTTTAGGAGGCTCTGCACAGCTGGATCTGACAGGTAATCATTTTTGTTCTCGAGGCAACACCTTTTTAACCTTTTGCGCCTACAACCTCATCATTTCTTCCTTTTTCCCTCTGAAATCTTACTCTGCTACTTCTAGATCAAGGGAATTTTCTATTTTTCCATCACAGCCTGAGAAAAAATCCACTTCAAAAGTACCATCAGATTTACAAATTGAGCTCCCAAATTGATTCAATTAAACTTTGCAGACCAAGTGTGACACAAATTTGCCAAAAATTTGATGAAGAATGATGCAAAAAATGCATCTCCAAATATCTTGAGAGCTTCAATGGTGGTAAAATCAAATGAAATGCACAACTACCATTCATCTTGCCTTTCAATTTTTAATTTGAGCCTTCCACATGGCAAAATGTGATTGGAAACGGGCCTGGGAGAACCTTTTGACATTTTATAACTTTTGGAAAAAAGTTAAATTTTGACATTTTTCTACGCCCCTCCACCCTTAGAAAACATGCTTGACACATGTCTCAATGTGGGTCACAGAGGAACCATGGCTCGATTCTGCTATTTTACCTCATTTTTGGAAAAAGGAAAATTTTCCAAATTTTCCCCGCAACCCTGCCCTTCCACCTTTAGCTTCTGATGTTGGTTTCAGCAAACCTGCACTTCATTTTTTCACTTTATAGTTATTTTCCAAAAAGGAAAAAATTCCACATTTTCCCTGCGGGCCCGCACCTCTATTTTTTACTATTTAACACTGGCATTACTTACCTTTCGGGGTCGTGCTTTAACTTACAATTTTATCCCCCTTTTTACAAAAGGTGAAAAACCTTAAATAACCCCGAAGCTCCGCTTCTCCATATTCCCCCCTGTCACATGTCTCAATGGCACATTTTGAGATGGTCCCAAAAAATTAGAGACCCCAAACATGCGTGGTCCTTCCACATGTCCCAAGCCCTTTAGAAAGTTACTTGAAAAGTTTAAGTACAAAGCGGATCCAGCGGAAACCTCCACCTGTCCCCCTATCGTAATTGTTATGTTGGGACCCTGAGGCGGATCCTCAAATGAGCACCAGCCCACCACGTGTTTGTGGCCCATAAAAAAACTATACCGACTACATGAAAAATTTGTCTGAGTCTAGGAAAAGTAGTAGAATTCTCCACGTGAATTTTCAAGCAACTCCAAGGCCAAACCAAAAGGTGAATTTTCAAATGAGTGTTGCTCCTCCACGTGGAAAAATTTTGGGTTGAGGAGAGCCACAAAGTTTTTAGAGTGTCCCACCAAGCCACATCCAACCAAAAATGACCCTGTTTCCACTGATGTAGAGATGTAAATTTGATTGGAAAAAATACACCCCTCAAACCGTAAAATGTAGGAAAATCACCATTTGAGCCTAGAAATGAATCTTTCTTTAAGGACAAAGAACTTGGAAATGATATAAGGCCCAAATGTGATCCTCCAATTTGCATATAATCATGTTTCCACATATATTTGGGAAGCAAACGATAGGGACAACAAAATGTGACTATGGAAAATGAAGGGAAAGGAAAATCCCGAGTTTTACGACCAAGTTACAGACTCTTTCAGATGGACAGAGGAACGAAAAACAAATTCTGGACCTTTAAGTGATCCTCGACTAAGGAAGGGACTAGTCATGGCAACCAAATGGAGGACAAAGTCTTCAAGCACTAATACGGGGAGACAAAACATGACAGAGGCTGCAAACTGAGGAAATTAAATGATAAACGGGGGCAAGACTACTTTGAGCACCAACATCGGCTCTGAATCGGGGATGGGCACTCCTTGCAAGTGCCACAAGAACAAATAGAAGACCAAGTGCAAAAAATAGACCACTGGCCAATGGAGTCAAAGGATAAGCTTGTAGAGAAGAACATCCATAACCATCCTCCAAAAAATGAACCGAGAAACCAGAAAAACCAGGTCACCAAGGACCAGAATGAACAAAACACAAAAGCACACGAGAACAAATAACTATACATTGTACAATTGTGAGTAACCTGATTCAAAGAAAATAATCAAGGAAAATTTTCAAGTTCCTGCCATTCTAGATATGATAATGCTAAGAAGTCCTGATATATCTTTAATAGCTGGTCATATGATTGTCTCTCATTTCCATCCAAGTCCCTATCTGACAACATTTTTTTAGGCTTACCCTTCGTGTTTCGGCCAAGTTTTTAAAAATCCTTCGAGGTTGCATAAAACATCAAAGTCCTAGGAAAATCATCTTGCTCATGATACCTGCGTTGATCAATTTCATGTTCCTTAAAAGTAACATAACTCACAGAGTTATCAATATTAATATCCGCATGCAATACTTCAAAAGAAGCATTGTCGGGGTCCGCAATAAGATATAACATTTTCTTTTCCCCATACAATTTGAAAAGGCTGCCCTCAATCGGGATGGTGGTATAGGAAATATCCATTTGAACACTCCCACCAACACTTGCAACCCATTTTCTAGACAACAACATACCCCATTTTGGCAGGGAAATCCACAATAACAACATTAAATTTCAAGTTCTTACCCAGATAATATGCAAGTTGTACCACCAATCTTTTAACACATCTAACAACTGGCACCTCTCTAGAGTCCATGGCAGTACATATTCCATATGTTTCTATCACTTTGATATCCAATTCATTCATGACCTCAAGAGGAATGAAATTGCATGATGCTCCCAAATCAAACATACAATTATACAACAATTTTTCCTTAATTATTAGAGTTGTAAAAAATTGATCAAAATTCAATTAAGACTCAACCAAATATGTTCCCAAATAAACCTCAGGTACTTCTCCAAGATCTTCTAATGCTGGTGGTGTTTCTAGTTCTTCAAAGATTGAAGGAGTCTCCACAATGTTTACATTTCTTCCTGGGGTACTTTTATCTTCTTTCAATCCTAAATACTCAAATGCCCTCTTCTTGTGCTCAAGAATCCTAAGCAGCTCAACAATAGGAACAAAAATCTTGATCTGACTCAAGATTTGGGCTATGTCACAAGGAACATATTTGGGTAATGCAGTGTTAGGAGGAAGATTTACAAATTCATCTGATGGCACAAGTATTTTTATACAGTATGAGCATGGGGAGGGACACAAGTTCTAGTTGACACAACAATTCCTTTTCTACATGCGTCTTTCCTTGGATTTTCTTTTGGGATACTAGTAAGCACTGGAATTTTTGGTTTAGCTGCGGCCCTGCCCCTTTGGAAACCTTACTCCTAGTATTATATTCTTTTTCATGGCCAACCACAACATTCATTAAAAACTACCTATCCTCCTCAGAAGGGATCCCTCCATCATACTTCTCAATCACTAGAGCTCTTAGGTACTCAAAATCATTATTAGGAAGTTCAAAATCTTGCACCATATCAATTTGAGAAGTATGAGTGGGAGGAAGAGGTAATACTTGGTGAATGAAATCCTAGAAATCTTTAATAGTTCTGACACTCATCAGCTCAGTTGAGGTTTCTCCCTACTATGAACTCATAGAGGAATCCACCATGCATGCATCATCATCAGTGTTATCATCATCATCATCCTCTTCAACTTGCTGATCTACTTCACATGGAGAATGTGGAAAGAAACAGTTGTCACACCACTCAATTTCATGATCTTCACCAACAACAGCCAACTCTGGCATTTAGAGGATTAGGCACTACTCAATTTTCCCTAGCCTGGGGTTATCTAGCTCCCATGGGTCATTTAGCTATGTCATCAAATCTCTGATCATTTCTTGGGTGATTTTCAAGTTTGTCTTGTCCTTGTTGCCTATGCTGACCTTGAGAACCTTATCCAATTCCTTTCTCTACCTTGGCTAGCTTGTAAGATATTTCTTTGACAACTCCAACCAAATTCTTTACAACTTCCTCAAGATCCACAACCTTACTTGATTGAGGCTTATTTGGGTTGATCAATTTAACACCCTCCCTCTTATGAGGTTTTCTAACTGCTTTAATGTTGTTCTCAATTTACAGAGACATGGTAAAGGCCTGCCTCAAAGTGTCAGGGTTTTTATCCCTAAAATAGTATGCAACCTTTTTCTCAAATGTATCATCATACTTTATAAGACAAGATTCATCACATGGCCTCAAATTCACAGGAAATATTCTCAATGTCTTATTAAATCTTGCATTAAAATCATGCACTGATTCATTAAGATTCTTTTTAATATTCTCAAATCATGATAAAAGAAACCTAGGGTTTGTTTTATCACTATACTGCAATCTAAATGCATTCTTCATTTGAGTCCAAGAATCAATAGAGTTATCAGGTAGAGATTTATACAAGTCCCTTGCATCCTCTTCCAGAGTATGAATAAATAATTTAATGTATACATCTTCAAAATCTATTTCAAATTCCTCCATCATATTGACAAAGAGCTTCAAGTGTTGATCACCAGTGATTGCATTATTTCCTTGAAACTTAGGCAATCTACTTCTTACATCTTGGGGAACTGCATTTGGGTAGCCAGCCATAACTCTAAAATTGATGGGACCAAAAGTATTAACAACAAATGGAGGTCTGGGTGGAGACTGAGTCATGTTGTTTTTTGGAGGTGATCTTGGAGGAGTTGCAAGATGATGAGGACTGAGGGGTTTGTTAGGAATAGGAATGTGATTTTTAAAACGAACATCCATTAATGGCTCTTTTTCATGGCACACACTGTCGTATTTGGAAAATACAGGGGTAGAATGAAATGTAAATATTTCAAATACAAAAGAAGGCCCCTCTCTAGCTAGAGAATTTGGATTTACAAAGAGGCTACCTGATTCAAAAGCAGCTAAGGAAGTATTGCAATATTCAATCACGTGTTTGATCAATTTCACCAATGGAGATCTCTTTTCTTGATGCTTGATCTCCAACAACCTTCCAAATTCTTCCTCCTTTTGAATTAGACTTTCCAAACTTTGGAAAAAAACCTTCTACTAGGGTCCACGGAAAAGAAAGATCTTCTTCCTTCCAGCTTTTTAGAGATTAATGAAAAATCTTACTTGATATATGTTAAGACACTGGTATTTATTAAGAATTTAAACAACATGGAGTCGCCACTAAGGATTTTCACTTTAGTTTGTGCAAATGCAATATGAAAGACCTATCAAATGTATGTCGATACCAGATTCATGCAAAGCTTACAATATCTTCTCTTCTTCTACCCAAATTTATCAATGATGATACAAAATTTAGTGCAATAATTGTATAAGCTGGAAATATTGCACTCAGAACTTACAACTTTCAACAATTCTTATAGATCTGAACAGATAATGACATTTCAGCAAATGTATTAGCACACAACATGTGTAAGAAGTATTACAAAGGTTTGTATGTATTGTGTTTCTAAAATAATTAAAAGAGTCCCTGATAACGGTGCCAAAGTGTTGTTGACGGGAAAAATGGATGTGAACTAGGAAAAAATCAACAAATCATCCTTGGAAATGCAAATCCATTCTCAGAAACACAAATCAACTCCCCAGAAATGGCACCAAAAGTGTGTTGCCACACAAATAAATATTGGAGCTCAAATAATCCCCGGCAACATAAATTGGTTCCCTGGAAACGGTGTTAGTACCGTGTTGGTACCCAAATTTAATCTCCTTCAAAGGCCGAGCAACATCATGGATTTGACAAGAAACTTATAGGCAGATAGATGATTATGTATGTCATTTTGTCGTTGGGGAAGTAATCTATCTAAATTTTTAGCACTCAAGATTTGAAGAAGTGGGAAGCACCTTAAAATGATATGATCTTATC
Source organism: Taxus chinensis (assembly GCA_019776745.2). Taxonomy (NCBI): domain Eukaryota; kingdom Viridiplantae; phylum Streptophyta; class Pinopsida; order Cupressales; family Taxaceae; genus Taxus; species Taxus chinensis. Next base: position 209,627,413 of record CM034147.1, read on the forward strand.
CTAACTATTTTAGGTTGTGGATTTCAACCAAGGTAAGAGAACCTATTTTATAACCTCTCTTATTGAAGAATGTTGGTAAATCCTTATTTTGCATAAATTTTATAGAGAAGACCTTGGGAAAATATGATCAACACACCAAATTTGACTCTCACGAATTGTCACTTCTAGATTATGGAGATATTTTCAAAACAAGGCAAAGGTTACTAAAGACATTAAGAAATCCTGATTGTTCTACATATTTTTGCAAGTATATTTTGTTCCTTTGTTGATACACAGGGAAAACAGGGGTAGTTCAGGGTGGATCAATGGTTTTTTAAATGATTTTTGTGGGAGATGAAGCAGGATAAAGTTGATTATACCAGATCTTTGGAGGGACTTCACAATAATGAACAACTTCACAACAGAAAGCTTCAGAACAGTCAAGACGTTCCTTCAACCAGAAGGTGTACTTCAATGGAGGCCCAGATCTACACAAAGGATCAAATTGGAAGACTCAATTAAACACTAAATTTTATGATTAATCACGCCTAAGGTACACCCGAAGACTTACAGACAATCTTTATCAACAAATGACAGTGAATTGATTTTAAATTTGTTTATCTCATCCAAGATGAAGGCTCTTCTTGAAATGAAATTGAAAATACCATTAGACTGTCATAGGGATGAGATCCTGTGTGATCTTCACAAAAAATTCAGTGTAAGATTGCAATAGCAATGAAATAAAATATTTGCAGACATCCTAAAAATAAATCAGACACAAAATTTCTAGAGATTAGACACAAATTAATTACAAAATTTCTTAGATTCATCTACAGGGGAAAGATTCCAGAGAAATATCATTTCTTGTCAATGGCTATACATCTGCAACCAACTTGACACAACAAAAAATCTAACACAGAAGAAAATAATAAGTAATATCAGGCTTTGGGCTCTCAGGAAGATGAATTTCTCAAATTTCTTCTCAAGAATTCAAACTTCAACCATTTATAAGAGTAATCTCATTGCATTTATACATTTCATTCACCCCAAAGTTTGTCCCCAAAAATAATAATATTCAAGGGAACTTTTCTTGCTACTAATTTGTTACAAAAAGTGATGTTTAACAAATTCACACCCACATATGACAGGTGGACAAATCATGAATTGATCATGTTTCTCAGACCCTCAAATAATGACTAGGATGCCATGCCAAAAACATTTTGAAACTCCTTTTAATCATTTTGATTCTGTTATGTGAGAAATTCCCCTTTTAATAATTTTCTAGAGGCTCTGCACAGCTACATCTAACAGGTAATCTTTTTCGTTCTTGAGGCAACACCTTTTTCAGCTTTTACACCTACAACCTCGTCATTTCATCCTTTTTCCCTCCGAAATCTTACTCTATAACTTCTTGATATAGCATTTTACATTTTTTCACGAGGCCCGAGAAAAAAACCACTTCAAAAGTACCTTAGATTTACAAATTGATCTCCCAAATTGATTTAATTGAACTTTGCAGACCAAAACGACACAAAATTGTGAAAATTTTGATGAAGAATGATGCAAAAAATGCATCTCCAAACATCCTGGAGCCTAAATGGTGGCAAAATCAAATGAAATGCATAGCTACCATTGATATTTCCTTTCAACTTTTAATCTCAGCCTTCCACATGGAAAAATGTGGTTGGAAACGGTCCTAGGAGGACCTTTTGACATTTTATAACTTTTGGAAAAAAGTAAAATTTTAAAATTTTTCTCCATCCCTCCACCTTTATAAAACAGGCTTGACACTTGTCCCAATGTGGGTCCCAGAGGAACGAAAATTTGATTCTTTTGTTTTACCTCATTTTTAGAAAAAGGAAAATTTTCCAAATTTTCTCCCACAGCTCCACCCTTCCTCCTTTAGCTTCTAATGTGGGTTCCAAGCAAACCTACGCTTCATTTTTTCGCTCTATACTTATTTTCCAAAAAGGAAAAAATTCCACATATTCCCTATGGGCCCGTTCCTCCATTTTTTACTATTTAACGCTGGCATTACTTTCTTTTTCAAGGCCACACTTCAACTTTCAATTTTATCCCTATTTACAAAAGGCAGAAAACCTTAAATAATCCTAAAGCTCCGTCTATCCATCTCCCCACCTACCACATTTGTTGATGGCGCATTTTGAGATGGTCTCCAAAATTAGAGACCCCAAATATGCATGGGTCCCTCCACATGTTCCAAGCCCTTTAGGAAGTTGCTTGAAAATTTTAAGTACAAAGTGGAGCTGGCAGAAAAAACCTCCACCTGTCCCCTTGTCGCAATTGTTAAGGTGGGGACCCTGAGGGTGGATCCTCAAATGAGTGCCAACCCACCACATGGTCCATGGCCCCACCACAAACTATATCGGCTACATGAAATTATTTTTCTAAGTCTTGGAAAAAGCAACCGAAATTGTCCATGTGTCCCCCTGATGCACAACTCCAAGGCCAAACCAAAATGTGAATTTTCAAATGAGCATCGTTCCTCCACATGGAAAAATTTTCAGTTGAGGCGAGCCAAAGAGCTTTTAGAGTTCCCCGACTGAGCTGCGTTGAACTAGAAAAGACCACATTTCCACTGATGTAGAGATGTAAATTTGACCAGGAAAAATACACCCATCAAATCGTAAAATGTAGGAAAATCACCATTTGAGCCCGAAAATGAATCTTTCGTCAAGGACAAAGAACTTAGAAATGTTATAAGGCCTGAATGTGATCCTCCAAGCCATATCCAATCACGTTTCCATAGATATTTGTGACACAAAAGATAGGGACAGTAAAACATGACTGTGGAAAATTGAGGGAAAGGAAAAGCTCGAGTTTTATGCCCAAGTTACAGACTCTTTCATATGGATAGAGGAACGAAAAAAAAATTCTAGACCTTTAAGTGATCCTCAACCAAGGAAGGGACTGATCATGGTAACCAAAATGGAGGACAGAGTCTTCAAGCACCAACACAGGGAGACAAAAAACATGACAGAGGCTACAAAATGAGGAAATTAAATGACAAACGGGGCAAGACTACTTTGAGCACCAACAAGTTCCAAGTGAAGTAAGGTCACTTTCAATTGTGTCCATTTTCCTTTTCTTCAGATTACCCTATTCATCAACTTACCTGTAAGGATTGGCTAGTTTTTTTATTATTTAGAGGTGTTGCAAGGTAGGCTTAACCATGATAATGCTCCATTCCATCTAGCTGGTGGAGAATGTCCGTTGATTTGGTCAACATCATTATTGAGGTTATTACAAATTTATTTCATAATTTTTATATTACCTCTGCTCATGAATTTAGCTACATCCTCCACCCACATTCTCATATAATTCTAATCATTTCAAAAAACATTAACAATATTTTTGGTGAGCCTCATATGACCCTTCAAATCATCAATGTCGGCAGTCATTCTAGCAAGATTATTTATGTGATTAGTACCCATCTGTCCCAAAACCTCAACTTGTTTCTCCATCTGGGTTTCCACATGTAACTATCTCCCTTGAAGGCTCAATTCTTGCTTTTCCATTTTGTTGGAAGACAAAGCATGTTCCTCCTTGTGTTCGATATCTTTAATACTCTTAACCACTGCAACTTCCACAACATCCTGATCATCCCCAATATCATCTCCTTCGTGTGATTCTAAAGACTCACTGGATTCATCTACCTCTAAGTCTGTTTCTTCTTCCTTAACATACTCCTCTAGGGATTTGGTTAAATCACTGGTCCTAACAACCTTCTTGTCCAATTCAAGAGCTAACATTTTCATAAGGGCAAGAATAAAATCTTGATGGAGAGGGACATTGAATATATTTTTTAAACTGGTCTATAGTGGCACATAATGAACATAAAAGAAAAGAGGGAAAGATGAAATTGTGGCCGCGTCTAAGAAATTTCAACATAGGAAGGTGGTACACATATATGCATTTATGGTGGCTCTCAAGGGTCAATAACTGAATTAGAGTGAGGGAAACTTCGTCGAAAGGGTGAGCTAGGGAGGTTCTTAAAAAGCATATGAAGTGGGGAGTTAATTTTTCATTACCTTGAAGGAAGAGATTCATATCTTCCATAACATCCTTCTTTGGCTTGTAAACCTCACGTCCAACAGTCAACAATCCCATGATATGCATCACCAATTCCAAGGAGACCTCAATCTACACACCCCTCAGAATCACAACTCCCAAACCTTTTTTAGCCAACTTCCACAATTTTGCAAAATCCTTGCTAAGGTGTTCAAAATGACCCTCAAAGATTTTTAAAAAGGGGGAAATCCCCATCCTCTCAAATACCTCCATTTCCTCAAGCTTGATGCCCTCAAGATCTCATGGCTCTATTCTAACAAGATCATCCCCCATTTTATCACTCAGGCATTTACCATTAACTGTTTTCTATTTAAAATTCTTAAGGGTGTATCGATCTACCCAAGCAATTTCATTATCATTATACATGTTTAAAGTGTGATTAACATACTGGCATGGGCGTCTCAAATTCCCCTTCTTTGCGTAAGCTCTACTCTTTACCATGCATGCCTCACATATCTTTTTAATAAAAGCCTTATAACATTGTGGGTAATTCCAAATCTTGTAATGATTATCATTTAGTGATGTGTACATCTTGTTCCTTTTTTAGGTTTTCTCACACCTTAGGGTTGACTTCCTCCACATTATTGAACAAAATCATACCCTGACTAGATATACCTTTATTTTCAAATTAATCAGCAACTCCATTGGCCTCCCTATATATATGTTTGAACTTTATTTCTTCAAAGTTACCAACCATCTCCTTGATACTAGTAATATAATTTTGAATAGAAATAGATATGATACCATTGTCAAGTATGTTGTTAATAATAATGAGGGAATCACCCTCCACTTCACGTCTACTGAAATTTCTTTGGTGAGATATTAAAACACCCCAAGAAGAAATTGCAACTTCAACTACATGGTTAGATTGGATTCCCAAATTACAGTAGTAACCTAGGATAAAGTTTCCAAGATGATCATGAAAGACCCCCCCATAACCAACTCTACCTAGGTTCCCTTTATATGCCCCATCAAAATTTAGTTTTATCTAGTCCATGTTGGGTTTCTTCCATCCTTGTATCCTTGGATTTGAAAAAGAAGATTCCTTTTGATTGGGCATTAAGCTCCAATTTTTAGAGACTTTACTCTCATCCTATATGACAGTATTCTTATTTCAAGGAATGATAGTAAAGTTATCATTGATAGCATTACAACAATGTACCACCACCCATGTTTCCATCTCCTTTTTACCTTTATATATTTTTCTATTCCTTTCCTTCCATAATTCCCAACAAAGGTGCATAAGTGTTAGAATCTAGAGATGTTTGATCCCTTGACTTCTAAAGCACTTGCTCCACTGATTCCAAAGTTTCTTTAAGGATGATGGGAACATCAATTTTATTTCAAAAAGGTTTAAAAGAGCGTTTCTAATAGTTTCCAAAAAAGATCATTAGAGGAATATGTGCGATGATTCTTTGGTTTAGTTTTCACAAAGAACACACTTGTTTACCATATGAAAATTTCTTTTGTTGAGGTTGGAAACTGTTAACGTTTTATCATGAAGAACCAATGACTAAAACATGTTAACCTTAGGGATTACCTCTTTGATCCAAACACTATCCCACTTAAAACTTTAAGGTACTTCTTCCCTAATAAAAAAAGGCATTATAATCCCTTTTAACCATGAACATACCACTCTCTTCCCTAGACCATTATAATTTATCAGGATAGAGTGGATTTTTTATTTGAATAAGTAGTCTGAAATCTGATTTTATTTTGAAAGGACTAATTCACCCCCGCTCTTAGTCCATTGTGATTTCAACATTTGGTATCATAGCGGGTCCTTTTGGAGAATTTTGATCCCTTGAAAGAAGATCCTTGAAGTGTAAAAATGGAAAGTGGTTCCTCTACTAGAAAGGAACCATTGTTTTATGGAACAAACTATGTTTTTTTGAGTTTGAGGATGAAGACTCATATCGTGTCTCTAGGTTTTGATGCTTAGAAAGTTTTTGAAAATGGTTATACTATTCCTACCACTCCTCCTACTAGTACCACAAATAGAATTCATATGAGGAAAAATCTAAGGCCTTTAATTCTATCATATGTGGTCTTAGAGAATCTGATGTGGGAAAGGTAATGTATTGCAAATCAGAAAAAGAAGCATGGGAGAAACTCCAAGTGTTGTATGAAGGTAACTCAAAGGTAAAATTGCTAATTTTTAAACTTTTAGAAATTATTTTGAGATTCTTAAGATTAATTATAATTATTCTATTGCTACATATTTTATTAGACTTCACAAGGTTTTCAATCACATGAAAGGGTTAGGAGAAGATGTGAAAGAATAAGCTATTTTTCAAAAGTTTTATAGGTCACTAACTCCTAGATTTAATTATAAAGTATATGCTATTGAAGAGGTAAAGGATATAACTACTCTAAAGATGGATGAGTTACATGGTACTTTGACTTCTTATGAGATGAGAATAGGTGGTTCCAAACCATCCAAGAGAGATGTTTCTTTCAAATATTAAATGAAGGGAAAATGTAAAGAAGGAAAAGAAGGATTTTGTTCCTGAAATTGATGATGAAGAACTTTTTACAATGATGGCTAGAAGGTTGAAAGTTGGGTCTTGTAAGTATATAGGTAAAATTCCATTCAAGTGTTTCAATTGTGGTGAAGTGGGTCATTTTTCTACTAAGTGTCCTCATAGGCATGAAAAGGATGAAGATGAAGCTCATAAGGATGATCAAAATAAGAAGAATCATAAGTTTAGTAAAGGTAAAAAGAACTTTAAGAAATTTGACTATAAACAGAAGGGGAAACGAAGCTTTTATTAAAGGGAAGATGATGAATTTTATGATGCTAGTAGTTGTGTTTCATATTCTGAATTTGAATTAGATCGTGAGTATATGGGAAAGGAGGTATTGTTCATGACTTTAATGATGCAATGAGATCTTCTGGTGAAGGTTATTCTTTGTTAGGATATTTTATATTAGGTTATTGTAACTATTCTGATGAACATGATGGGGATGTCAAATATTATCTTAAGGGCATTCAAAGAGAGTTAAAACTTGCTGAGAAAGAGAACAAGAAGATGAGTCTCTAGGTAAAAGAGTATGAAAATCAGATTCACAAGCTAGAAGAAAAATACAAGTCTGAATCAAGAAATTAAAATGAGTTAATCACTCTTTTAGAAGAGAAGGTAAAATATATATTTTTAAGTGTGTGCTCAAAATTTAAATAAGATATAGAGTTATTTAGGGTTGAGATATTAGATGTTGGCAAGAAGAATATGTCCTTTCATATGTTTAAGAAAATTGCTAATGATCTACATGATCTACTAGGAAAATAAAGACCAGGAGATGGTAGGGCAGGTTTGGGTCTAAAAGAAGAATCTAAAGACAAGGAATTAAAACAAGAAGAAATCATTCCAAGAAAGGGCGTAGATGAACCTAACATAAAGGAAGAAAATAAAAAGGTATTCATCAAGGAAAATTATAATACCAAGCCTTTCAGGAAACCTAATTCCTCAAGGTATGAAATAACTTTCAATGCATATTGTTACACTTGTACTGTATTTGGTCATAGGGAAAGAGAGTGTAGAAGGTATTCTAGAGTTACTCATCTATGGAGAGATAATAGGAGTGAGAAAGAAACAAATGTTTTATGCTACAAGTGTAATCAGGTAGGCCATGTTGCTAGTATTTTTTTGAATGTTTCATATAGTCATGTTGATGGTTACAAGAGGAAGAGTTTTGTGGTATGTTACAACTATAATGGATTTGGTCATGTTGCAAGAAATTTTTATCATGACTATTCAAGGAAAAATAAATCTTTCAAGGTCCTAGAGTGTAAGGAAGTGGCTTTCAAAGGTCTAACATGAATAACAATAGTCAAGGAAGAATGAGGGAGCCAAGAAGAGATCATGGTGTTATCCCAACTTTGCCCCCCATCAAAATTGATCAAACACAATCCCGCATAGAAGTAAAATGGAAGGGGCAGTTCAAAATTGTGAGCTCACAATCATTCCCAAATCTGAGGAGCAGGTAGGGTCAGAAAAGGAGGTAAATGGTGTCAAATGAAACTAGAAGCTCAATAAGATAAAATCAAACCAAGGGCTCGAAGTTTTCAGACTTCTTTATATACGAGTCAACTCGATGCCAAACAACAGATTCGCGGAAGGCACCATGTGTCAAATCAGTGCAATTCAAAAAGGAGCATCAAAAAGGACAGTCCCAAATGTGTGCCAACCCTCCACGTGGTCAGAAACTCAAAATGTTGCAACGACTGTAGAAAAATTCAAAGGACTTGCAGAAGGTGCCACATGTCAGCTCGACACAACTTCAAAGGAAAAATCTTGAGTGGGTTCCCAAATGTGCACTAACTCTCCACATGTCTAAGGTCCAAAAAAGGGACAGAGATAGCCCTTTATTCGGCTAAGTAGAAGTGGAAAATGTAGGCTGGCAGGCCTTGGAAGTATTTTTTGCCAAAAGCGGACCGGTGGGTTTGGGGAAGACTTTTCGCCAAATGGGAATTTTGCGGACTGGTGGGGCGGTGAGAGTTATTTTGGCATTTTTACACTTTTCACAAAAGGCACAAGTTATAATTGCAGGCCCACAGATCCGGGAAGGATTTCTTTTGTTAAGTGGAAAATGCAGGCCAGCGAGCTTGGGGATGACTTTTGGGAAATGAGAACTTGTGGGGCCACGGGCCTGGAGAAGTCTTTTCGCCAAATGTAAATTTGTGAACCCGTTAAGGTGCCATGTGCCTTAATGGCACAACTTCAAAAGTGAGACCTAAGGGATAGTCTCTAAACAAGTGCAGGATCGCCACGTGGTTAAAGTCAAAAAAGGGGGTAGAGCCAATCGTTTAATCGACTAAGTAAAAATAGGTTTAGCGGGATCCTCCATGTGCCTCAACGACACAACTTCAGAAGTGAGACCCAAGAGGTGGTCCCCCGAACAAGCACCAACTTTCCATGTGTCCTAGGTCTAGAAAGGAAATAGAGCCGGTCATTGAAAAGTCCAACCTCAAGACAGGCTGACAGAAGCTTCCACATGTCATCTCGGCACAACTTCAAAGGAAAAATCTGGAGGTAAGTTCCAAACAAACACAAGCCCTCCACATGTCTAGAGCCCAAAAAGGTAGAACCAACTACTGAAAATTCTAAATAGGGTAGAGCCAACAGAAGGTGCCACGTGTCGACTCAACATAACTTCAAAGATCAACTCTAAGGGAAGTTTCCAAATGATCGTTAATCCTCCACGTGTCTATGGTCAGACATATGGCCTGACCAAACAAAAGGGTCCTAGCCAAAACAAAAAGAAATAGATAAAATATGTGGAAGAAACCACGTGTCTCTTTGGTTCTCTTTCAAGAGGTGAATCAAAAAGCGGTCCCTAAACATGTGCCAGATTGCCACATAGTCAGGGACCGAGAAAGGTAGTAGGAAAAATCGGCTAAGTACAAGAGGGTCAATGGAAGCCTCCATGTGCCTCATCTGCACAACTTCAAAGGTAAAATCTGGGGGTAGTTTCCAAATGAGCGCGAAGCCTCCATGTGTCTCGGGTCAGGTAGAACATCTTCGCCAACGGAAGGGACTTAGGTAGAATACAAAGGAAATAGAGCAAACACATGGATGATACCACGTGTCCCTTTGGTGTAAATTCAAGAATGTTGAGGAGGGGGAAAAATATCAAGGCACACAGGGCTACCACGTGGGTCTTTCACGAATGGACTCTTTTAAATATTGTGAGCCCGTGACCTTGAACTTCAGACAGCCATATATTTCGATTGGAAGCTCAAATTCGAGTGGGAGAGGATATTTTGGAAAAATCTCAATGTCAGATTCTCACTCACCACCATCATGTTTCAGGTTGTCATTTCAAGGTTATCAATTCTCTCACCTACTGCCATAATGAAGGATAGACCTCCTTCTTGCCCATCAAGAAACAACGCGTGAAGGCATGGACTCAATCAGGGAACCCATCATTGTTGTAAGTGAATTTCAATGATTTTGGGGTGGTTAGTGTAGGTGAATTCAATGCATATCTTAGGGTGGTTGAAGTAGGATTCGAATTCTTCCCTCTCTCCTTTTCTCTTTATTTTATATATTGTAAAGGAGTGGCATATTTTTAAAGGTTGGTCATCTTTTCTCTCCTACCCCCCCTCTCTTTTCTTCCTTAGGATAGAATGTAGAGTCTAAGCCTCCTCTCATGGCTCTGTAATGGAATTTTCTTGCCTCTTTCCTACTGATGATGTACTATACGAACTCATGGAGCAACAAAATCTTTTTTGTGATGCATTTTTTCCATTTCAGGTTTTGGGAGCTGTGTTTAATGGGTTTGAAGTGGTGTCCTGTGTGAACTCTATCTTTGGTTTTTGATGCATTTGTCCATCCTCTCCATTGTTCACCTCTCTCCACTTCAGGAAATTGGATTTGTAATTAGCCACATCATTCTTTGGTGTATCATCATTTTAGTGCAGGATTTTTTTTCACTCACTTTGTCTCCATGGTCCCTTGGAAGGTTAGATTAGGATTAGATAGTTTTCCTACATTAGAATAGCTTGTGGCAAGTAGTTTAGGAGTAGGCACTAGCCTTCTCTGGAGGTCCATCTCAAGTGTGCAAGTCCCACAGCTTGGATATGGTCCAATGTTATGCAGATCACACTGAATTCCCCACTTAGATTCGAGGCCATTCGGGGGTACTGTGTTTTACATCAACAATTTTGCAACACCCAGTGGGACCGGTCTGAAGCACCTTACCACTTCATTTCATCAAGTTGATGTGTTCTTGGTGAGATTCATCCTTTAGAGGCACATGCAAAACACATCTAGTGACTCCATCTAGTCAACAACCCATCCTCTAAGTTGCATACCTTCTCTCATCTATTTTCATCCATTTTCTTTCCATATCTTCCATCTTCTACCATTCATGAAGTTGTGTAATCATGAATTCATTCCCCTCATGGAATTCACAACTACAGTAGTGTAGTCCACCTCCAATGTATTTCACGAATCCTTAAAATCAACATTTTGATCAAATTTAAAATCACTATGGCTACCCCTATGAGCAGTACCAGGATTATTTTGGCTATGGAACCTGTCAAGAGGGATATGCATGTAGTGAAATCAACTACATGGAGAATGCTGATTTATAGGAGAAGATTTAAAAATTGGAGTCATGCATGGTTCAATAAAGGGCCAAACCATAAATGAAGGCATTCAAAATTTGTTGTAGGGCACCTTGTCCATGGGTCAACCCTTTTCCAGGACACTATAGCCTGTAGGAGAAGCTCGACTTCATGGTTGAGATGTTGCCCCAACTTGCATAGTAGACTGAGGAGATAGAGTCCTATGAGCTTGGTGCCAGACAACCTTGTCAATGGGTAAGTCTGCCACCTCATAGCTTTTCTTTTTCTCTTTCCCACCTAGTATCATCATAGAAGTGGCATGGGTCTAGCTTCCCATCTTCTACCCCAAGTTTTGATTTCCCTTCTCCATCTTCTAGTCTCCCATCTTGTCTCAATTCCTCTTCCCTTTTTCCTTCCAAACCCAAGTCCCCTCCATAAGAGCCAAAGGTAACACCTTCCCATCCACCACAAAATGAACAAACAACTAGTGGAGACCCCACCTACCACTCCTCCTACTATCCCAAGCCCATGTCAAGGAGAGTAGCAGGAAGGAGAGCCAAACAGATAAGAAATGATCAAAATCTTAGTAAGCTTGGCTCTCATATTTGGGATTAAAAAAATCCCCTTGTTAGTTAAGCCCATGGAGGAGGTCGGGATCAGACCACAAGTGGTGAAAGCTTTAGTTGTAGCACAAGCAAGAAAAGAAGGAGCTACTCCAAATCTAAAAGAAGAGGAGTACATTCTGGCTATGGAGGAGAACCATATAATTTTAGAGGCTCAAAGTGTGGAGCAGGCCACAGAAGAACCTTCAGTTCTTCCTTCCACTTCATCCCCTTCAAGATCTAATGTCAAAGAATATTTTGAACTTTCAAACTTCATGTTTGAAGATGAGGGGAACCATGGTGAGAAAATTGTAGATCTAAAGGATACCATGGAGAAGGTCGAACACACACAGTAGGACAACAAGGAGGAAGATTATCTGTCTGAATTGGAGGATTATCTTGATGGAGAGGATTTTGAGGAGATCACATCATTTTATCCTCCATCATCCACCTTCCAAGCAAATGAGTCTGCAGCCATGGAGGGGAACATCCAAGGATAAAAGCGTGCACTTCATAACAGCCCTCTAAAACTAAGGTTGGAAGATATGAATCTTACATGTCATCATCTCTTTCACATCACTCACCCAGAACGGCCTGCAAGAAGACTCCACTCTTGGAGTTAAAATTCATAACCATGGGCACATCCATTAGATCAGATCATGCCCAATCAGGTACTTGGCTTCATTAGAGCCAAGGGAGAAGCCAAAACTGGTCATGCTTACTCCTGAGCATGAGGATGAGTATCAAAGTACCAAGGATCAGTTGCAATGCCTCTTCAATCTAAATACAAAGAAACTAAAAGAGTTATTTTTCTTGTTTCTAGTTGACACTTTGATTATTTGAGTGGAGGATTGGATTATATTCAATTTTTCACTCATACAAGCAGCCATATTCAGTGTCAAATCATTTACATGGCTGCTCTTTTTGAGAAAGGGAAGCTACTTCTCCTTATCAGTTGCAAGATTTTTTTGAGTCCCCTTTCTCTCTGGTTAGCATAGAGTAGGTAGGTTTTCTTTCAACAAAATAAGTTCTTGTGAACACTCTGCATATCCCACTTGGGGTGTGTATGATTTCTAGTTTTGTACATAGTGTGTTGTGGTGTTTTTTTACTCATGCACAGGACATTGGAAGTGGCATTTGGTGAGACTAGATCTAGTTTCAGTGGTGTTCCAAGTGGCTCAGGGATCAGATTTTAGAGATTATGATTAGATTTTTGTTTATCAGACTATCATTCATGAATCCATGCCCAATAGATACTTCCAAGGCTACTGGTCTTATTATCTAGCAGACAAATGTCCCTGTGAGTCGCCAAACTATTATCCCAATTTTGCCTCTCTAAAAAAATTGATCAAGCACGACCTCACACAGAAGAAAAATTAAAGGGATGGTTTAGACCTGGGAGCTCACAATCAATCCCAAATATAAGGGGCAGGTAGGGTCTGAAAAGGAGGCCAACAACATCAACAGAAACTAGAGTCTCAACAAGAGAAAATCGGAGCAAGGGCTCAAAGTTTTCGGAACTTCGTCTCATATGAGTCAACTCAAGGACAAACAAATAGACTCATAGAAGGCACCATGTGTCAGCTCGGTGCAATTCCATAAGGCACGTCAAAAAGGAAGGTCCCAAATGTGGCCCAGCCCTCCACGTGGTCAGAACCTCAAAAAGTTTCAATGGCCGTAGAAAAATTCAAAGGACTCACGGAAGGCGCCACATGTCAGCTCATCGTAACTTCAAAGGAAAAATATGGAGTAGGTTTCCAAATGTTGCTCTAGCCCTCCATGTATCTAAGGTTTGGAAAAGGGACAGAGCCAGACCGTTTAATTAGCTACATATAAGTGGACAATGTGGGCCAGCGGGCCTTGGAAGCATTTTTTGTCAAAAGTAGACTGGCAGGCCTAGGGAATACTTTTCACCAAATGGGAAGATTATGGACTGGTGGGGAGGCAGGAGATATTTTAGCATTTTTACACTCGTAAAAGGAACAAGTTATAACTGCGGGCCCGTGCGGACCTGAGAAAGATTTCTTTGTCTAAGTGCAAAATGTGGGTTGGTGGGCCCGGGGATGACTTTTCATAAATGAGAACTTGTGGGGCCGTGGCCCCAGAGAATACTTTTCAGTAAATGTAAATTTGTGAACCCGCAAATGTGCCATGTGCCTCAATGGTGCAACTTTAGAAGTGAGACCCAAGGGGCAGTCTCTAAACAAGTGCAGGCTCACCACGTGGTCAAAGTCGAAAAAGGGGGTAGAATTGGTCATTTAATCGACTAAGTATAAGAGGGTCAACAAGAGCCTCCACATGCCTCAATGGTGTAAATTCAAAAGTGAGACCTAAGAGGCAATCCCCCAGACAAGCGCCAAATTTCCAAATGTCCCAGGTCCAAAAAGGAAATAGAGTCGGTCGTTGAAAATTCTAAGCTCAAGATAGGCTGGTGGCAAGCCTCCACATGTCATCTCAACGTAACTTCAAAGGAAAAATCTGGAGGCATGTTCCAAACAAGCGCAGGCCCTCCACATGTCAAGATCCCAAAAAGGTAGAATCATCCATTGAAAATTCTAAACAGGGCAGAGCCAGCGGAAGGTGCCACGTGTTGACTCAGTGTAACTTCAAAGATCAACTCTGAGGGCAGTTCCCAAATGCACGCTAAGCCTCCACGTGTCCTGGGTCAGACATATCACCTCGCCAAACAAAAGGGACTTAGCCAAAACACAAAGAAATAGAGAAAATCTACAGAAGGAACCACGTGTCTCTTTGGTGCTCTTTCAAGAGGTGAATCAAAAAGTGGTCCGCAAACACGCATAAGATCGCCATGTAGTCAGGGACTGAGAAAGGTAGCAGGATGAATTGGCTAAGTACAATAGGGTCAACAGAAGCCTCCATGTGCCTCGTCCATGCAACTTCAAAGGTAAAATCTAGGGGTAGTTTCCAAATGAGTGTGAAGCCTCCACGTGTCTCGAGTCAGGTAAAAGGTCTCCGCCAATAGGAGGGAATTAGGCAGAATATAAAGGAAATACAGTAGGCCGACAGACAATACCACATGTCTCTTTGGAAAAACTTCAAGAGTTTTGAGGAGGGGGTGAAATCTCAAGGTGCGCGGGGCTGCCACATGGGTCTTTCACAAATGGACTCTTTTAAATATTGTAAGCCCACGACCCTGATCTTCATATAGCCATATCTTTCGATTAGAATCTCAGATTTAATGCTTCTGGGGTGGTTAGAGTAGGTGAATTCAATGCATATCTTAGGGTGGTTGAAGTAGGATTCGAGTTATTCCCTCTATCCTTCTCTCTTTATTCTATATATTGTAAAGGAGGGGCATATTTTTAAAGGTCGGTCTCCTTTTCTCTCTTGCCCCCCTTCTATTTTCTTCCTTAGGGTAGAATATAGAGTATAAGCCTCCTCTCATGGCCCTATAATGGTGTTTTCTTGCCTCTTTCCCACTGATGATGTACTGTGTGAACTCATGGAGCAATAAAATTTGTTTTGTGATGTGTTTTATCCATCCTTCCTTATTTTATTGTCTCTTCTTGCCTCTCATTGTTACAGGTTATACTATGCACACTTCTAGTGTCTATTGCAAGTTTTTTGAGTTTTTTTTAATGGGTTTGAAGTGGTGTTCTGTGTGAACTATATCTTTGGTCTGTGATGCATCTTTCCATCCTATTCGTTACTAACCTCTCTCCACTTTCAAGAAGTTGTATTTGTGAATATCCACCTCCTTCTCTAGTGTATCACCGTTTTAGTGTAGGCTTTGCTTTGATGCACTTTCTCTCCTTGGTCCCTTGGAAGGTTAGATTAGGATTAGATAGTTTTCCTACATTAGAATAGCTTGTAGCATATATTTTAGGAGTAGGAACCAACCTTCTCCGGAGGTCCATCTCAATTTCGTAAGTCCCACAACTTGGAGATGGTTCAATGTTATGTAGATCACACCGAATTCCCCACTCAAATCTGAGGCCATTTGAGGGGTGTTGTGATTTTTCATCAACACATGGTTCTTCACTAAAAGGAGTTGATGGAAGGCAATGTATAATTTAGAGTTCAAATTAGATGAGAGAAGGATTTCTCTAGGTGTCTAAGAGGGCTTGGGACCTCTTCACTACCTTCTTTTAGGTCTTCATGGTATTCATATTCCTTTATTATGATTCTAAGAGGTATATCAGTCCATATGAAGCATTCAAGTGAGGGGGAGTTTTCTTTGTCTATGTGTGATTCCTCCATGATGTCAAGGTATATCCTTCAAATTCATTAAGCATGTTGTTATGATTCAAAATGGTGGGTCATGTTGTGAAAGTCAATATCCAAGTCTTGTTGTTCTTTAAGTATATGTATATGTATATGTATGTTCTCTTGAATTCTGAGTCCGCATTTTCTTGGTGATGTTAAATTTCTTATATGAATCAATAGGTGTAAGATTTATGTTTTTACGTATCATGAGAGGTTTTTAGAGTCATGACAATCATCTATAAGGTATTCTTTTTGTTTGAGGTGGTGACTAGTACAGTTGTCAAGAATTTATGGTTTATGGTGGTGCAAGGTCAATTCTAAGTCATAAATGAAGTTTTGAGTCTATCTTTGTCTTAAGTGCTTGATTCAAATGTGTCTAAAGGTATATAGTGTATGAGTTTCTATTTGGTGGTTCCAAATAGTAATTCAAAGTGTGAGAAAGTCCCTTTGAGCATTCATGATCACTCATTGGTCTGTATATAGTCATTTAGGGAGTGTTAAATACAAATGTACTTGGGTAATTTCTCTTGTGATGTGCTCATCATGATGTCACATATGCTATTACTATGTAATGAAGGATTGAAGTTGGTATGTGTCATCAAAGTAATTAGACCATCATTTCAAATATGAACTAAAATAGTGTTTTGAAGTTTGATATGAGAAAATTTACATGGAACCATGCATATAAGTGACATTTATGTCTCTTTATCAAGAAATGGACTCTCATGACTGTATAAGATGATGTTACAATATTGATTTCAAAATTAGATCTCATAAAATCTAAGCTTGAGCAATGTGAGTGATTCTTATATGTGCATCTGAAATGGTATAAAGGAAATGTTGTGGTTGGAGGAGCTAATTGTGGAGTTAAAAGCCCAAAATTGGTGTAAATATTCTATACATTTGTATATTTGAATTTTAAGTGGTTTCAGACCCTAAAAATTCCTAAAGTTCTTGAAGTTCTTGATAGAAAAGTGAGTTGACTGTGAATAAGAAAAATGACCTAAATGGAAAATGATGAACTTACAACTGGGCATGCTTCTCTTAGTCACGGTCTACAAGGTTCATGGAGGTGTTAGTATGGAAAAAATCATACTCAAATCAGGTAAGGTTGTCTTTTAAAAGTGTATGCATTGAAAGCTATATGTGATTTTCATCATTCTAGGGCTAGTAGGACTGGTAACTAGGGTCTACAGTATTGAAGAGATGGATATGGCTTGAATAGTCATCTTGAAGCTATAATAAGTAATCCAATGCATAAAAAAGACTGTGAAATCCTTATTTTGATCCTAGAAGGTGAATAATGGTAAGTTGTGAGATATTTTCCTTCCCTGTGCATCATGTGAAATGTTATAATTTGCATGATTCAGAATGGGCATGTAAGTTATCTTGTTGATCTATACTGGTTTTAGTGAATTTTTGGAATTGTACATGACTATTCATGATGTGAGATAGTGTTTTGATTAAGAAAGTCTGGTTCAATTGATCAATGTATTTAAATAATGAAGGATGTGTTATGAATAAATCTTACCTCTTCAACTTAACTGAATAAGAAAGAAAATAAGACTTACCTAACCTCAGTATGATGGGATTTAGAGATACCTGTGGATGTTGATTGGGAATGTTGAAGTTATGTTACGTATATGAAAGAGATATAAGTTCTTTTCCTGCAAGAATACCTACAGATCACAGCCACTAAACAAGATATGATTAATAAAATATTAGGTGGAATTCCTGGAAAAGGCCAGTTCCCGAAAGTCAAAGGAATTCCTCACAAGGATGTTAATCCGTTGTTTACACAATTAAGTGGTTCAAAAATAAGCCATGATATATAATAGATAATAAAAGATAAATGTTGTGATAAGTTTCAATTTTATTACAAACATGTAATTGATAAACAATGATAGATATGAACTATGGTTCAAAATCAAAATCTAAAGAAGTATTTGAATTCTCAGAGGAAGGAGAACTCTCTTCTTCAATTGACTATGGGTATTATTCTTCAAAGAAATCTAAATTCGTCTTCAATGTATTCCTCCTTAAAGAAGTCTGAAATGTATTTTGTATCTTCTTCTTCCATGTCTTACTAGTACTCAGAATCAGAATTTGAGTTCTCATAATCAATTTCCTCTTTAGATTCAGTCTGAGAGCTCAATTCTTCTAATTCAACTTTGTATTGATATTCAAACCAAGCTAGATTATCTCGAATATGCAAGATCTCAAAGTAAGCCTCCCATAATTCATATGTAGCTTAGCAGATTCGTTGAGTAGATTCTAAGATGGTTTGTAAATGATCCTAAGGGGCAGAATGGATGGCACAATGCTCGAGGTCATGTAGAATGTTGTACTTATCCCAATGCAACAGGTGACGGATAATAGGCAGAGAATTGATACTGGTGATTTCGTGACTCGGGCCACCTATTGCCATCTAATAAAATCCATTCCTCATAAAATGTTAGCAAAAAGAGAAATAAATATTAATTATTGGATGGATTTTGATAAATCGACAAGAAAAACAATCTGTGCACCTGAATCACACGCAATTCAAGTAATCATTGGTGATTACTAGTGAATGATAACAAACTGAAAAAATGAAGGATTTAATCAATTAATTCAAGATTATGGTTTTTTAAAGGCTAATATGAGTTAATAAATAATCAGAGAAAAACATTTGAATGTAGAAACAAAATTACAAGATGATATCTAACCTTGATTGAGAGTGATGGAAGAAAATGACGAAGTTTGTAGCTAGATGATGCACATGCTTCAAAATGAATCCCAAAGTGTTTGATGACTGTGAGTAAAAGTGTTAGATGATAGTACATTCATGTTGATGCAAAATAAAATTGATGAACTCTAATAGAAAAATCAATCTTGAAAATGTCAATGGATGATCCCGAAAAGAGACTGCAAAATGGGCTTAAGTAATCGTTGGCTATTTACCAAATCGCCAGTGATTTCAGCTAATTTTGGGTTTGTTTAGTAAATTGTTGGAACAACTTGCTAATTCAGGGTTCTTGTTTTGGAATTTGAGGATGGGTTGATTGGGTTGTTTTAAGACATGTGATATTCATTGGGGAAAGGATAGATCTGGATAAATATTGTATAATTTAGCTAGATTAGTTTTAGGATAGATATTAGGTGGTAGTTTAGAAAAATATTATGTGATATAATATTAGATAATGTAAGATAATTAGTAGATAATTAGGATAATGATGGGATTAGTTTAATTAACAAATTTAATTAAATTAGAATACGAGGTGTTAATTAACTAGCAGTAAGTGTGGGTTGTAAGGTAGGTTTAATTAATTGGAAGACATATACTTAACTAATTAAATGTGGGATGTCGATGTATTTAATTAATTGAGGAGGTGGGTGCATTGTATATAATATTGATATGTTTAATTAATGATTTGACAAGGATGAGGGGTGTATATTTTTGGTGTCTACATTTTCCCCTTTTTGTTTGGTGGTTTTAATCATTAAAGCATCGGAAAAAAAATGAAGAGTTGATTTCTATGGGTGATCCAACTGCAACACAATATAGGAAATACCAGTGTTTGTATATGATGTGTTTTGTAAAATTTACCCCATCCAAGGGATACCAAAATAAGATGTGCTACCGAAGAAGACAATGATAAGGGAACCAAGGGGTTTGACACCTATAGATGTATGATTCATGAAGGAAGGCTAAATAGATGGGATAATTCAAGTGATGGGGGCCAAAGGGCACACGTCCCATAGATGAATGATGAATCCCAATGTTGATTTCGTTTATTTGATTTAATGCTTCAAGGATTATGGTCCATTGAAAGGAATATTTTTGTGAAAAAGAGTAATGATTTGACATGACTTAGGGAAAATTAGGGGATAGATACCACAACAAAGATGAATCACTTGCGATTGGGAAAAATTTCCGGTGATTAGGGAAATCGTCGACGATTGGCCCAAGATAAAAATTTAGGGTATAAATAGGAAATTATGAAATTATTTTACCACATTGTGATTGTGGTAAATATGATTTGACAGAGTGACTGTGGGTGTAAAAAATGTGTTTTGGGTCGAAAAGAGGTGAATTTGGACAAAATGGCATCTTTGAGCAGGCAAGCGCAAGCCCATGATGGTTGAGGTAGGTGATTTAACCTTTTTTTTGTTGTTTTTTGTATTTTCATAGTTTAGGGTTTTTTTGTTTTGTTTTGGGGGCGCATGGATGCCCTAGTTTTGAATCGCAAGAATCACTGATGATTCATGCAATCTCCAGTGATTGAAGTGAATCACCAGTGATTCACCTGTAATGTGGATAGTTTGCATTTTTTATTATTGACATGATTTTTAAGAGATGTCTCTAGCTTTATATGATGTTTATGGTTACAATCTAGTTGAATGTATTGATGCTAATGTAGTTGATGTTGATATTGATGATATTTTGTGATGATGTCAATGTTGATGTTTAAGTAATTTTGTATAGTTACTTTTTGTTCACAAATGGAAAATTCTGGTTTTGGATAATGATGTCACAACTATTTGATGTTTTAGATGTTGTTGGTATTTGTTTAAGTGATGATGTTGATGTTGATGTAAAAAATTTTTGATATGTTGTGGATGATGTTTTTGATATTTTTGGCGGTGATACTAATATTTGTTTATATATATTTGTGTTTGCAGGTGGATGCACAGTTGACTATCAATGACCGTATACCACTGATTTTAGATGACATAAGGGCTGATATGATAGATGATGACTGGGGCCATGTTGTGGCTATTGGTTTTGGTGCCATGAGACATTATCGATAGATAAACAGATGTCAGAGTTTGATGTTGGCTTTATTAGAGTGGTGGAATCCTTCCACCTGTACTTTTTGGTTACATTTTGGGGAGACTACGATTACTCTGGAGGATGTACACTGCATCTTGAGACTTCCTATCTGGGGAGTGGGTGTATATATTATTATTGAGGCAGAGAGAGCTGATGTGATGACTATATTATATGACGAGGATGTGGGGGATATCATATTTGAGTTAGGGGCCTTTTTATGGTAAACTATATTCATATAAGATAGAGGGTCGTACTAGGATGATCATGATGATGATGGCCATCATTTTTTAGGCTTTCCAAGATTCTAGAGGTGGTTAATTTTCTATGGATGATGATAAGGGTTATTGCAGAGATGATGGAGCATTGTACATTTTTTGAGTGGGGTCTGAACCCTACTTTCTCATACATTTAGAGAGTTATGGGCCTGGAAGGCCCACAAGTGGTATGGTATTAATATTGGGTTCTTATTACACAATTGGGCCTTCGAGCATATTGTCATTTCTTGACCAGTGGGGTTGCCATGGGGGATTAGTGATGGAAATCCTAGCTTTATGAGATGGAGGGACGATATAGGTCGTGGGTTGAAGAGGAGGAGGATAGGATATTATCAAGATTTATTATCTGGATTGTAGGTGGGGGATGTAGTATGGAGGCCTTACCTGGATTTTCTTGTTTGGCCTGAGTTTTCTCATGAGTTGATGGGTTTACAATAGGCTATGTGGCTTTAAGCTCGTCAACTAGGTGAGCATGAGTTGCTTCATTTTGATCATGTCAGGAGACAGTTTGGATTGGTACAGGAGTTTGACCAAGGAGACTATATAATATAAGTTGGAGGATGGAGACACTGAGATCCTGAGGGCAATTGTGATAGAGCCTGAGATTATCATAGATCAACAGGGGGCCATGGGCCCTAATGATGAGGGTGTGATTATGCCTATTGATGATGCAGGGGTTACCCTGAGTATACAACATGGTGTACCCAATCATTGAGGGTTTTGATAGGACTTGAGTTGCACAAAGAGCAGTAAAGAGAGTTAGAAGAGTATGTTTTCAGGTGGAGAGAGGAGCACCAACACAGGAGGTAGTGGAGGGTGTTAAGGATTATAGCGAGGAGGAGGGTGATGATGATTTGGCTGTAACTATTGTAGTAGTGACGACAAAGAAGGTCTGTAGTAGAGGGAGAGAGAAATCATGAGAGAGAGGGATGACCTTTAGGAGTTCAGGATACATTGATTACTGAGTGAGATATTTTTATTACCAAGCGAGATGGAATTATATTACAACTAGCTCAGGCCATTTAGATAGAGATCGATATCATGAGTAGAGGGAGGGCCTGAGGAAGGCCTTAGGGATTACCGAGCCTTCTATTTCTGGTGCATAATTGGAAAATATGGCACAAGCCAGTAGACAGAGAGCACAAGCTAGCAGAATAGGCTAGTGGGCAGAGGTCAGAGGCTATTGGATCAAGGAGAGCACCTACAGTACCAAGGACGGTCTCTAGGGCTGATTATGAGGCATTATGGGTAGAGAATGATTATTATGTTGATATGATTATGCATGATTATCTTGTTTCCACTTTGTATGCTCATCACTTGGTTGGTAAGGCAGTAGGCCCTAGTACTAGAGCAATGAGTGTGGGTCACCCACCTTAGAGACTAGAGCAAGGAGGTGATAGCGAGAGAGGCACTGGTGGAGATCCTGAATGTTGTTGGGTGTGGGAGTGTTGGAGGAATAGATCAGGGAGGAGAGGGAAGTACATCCCCTCCTTGCCAGTCCCTCAGAGGTTATCATTTTACTAGTTGATGACTCGTTTGATGTATTTGATATACAGATGATAGAATCCCATTTTTGTATGAAATTGATATGATATATTTTGATGTATGGATCTTAGAATCCCATTTTTGCATGACATCGATATGGTGATGATCAAAATGTATATGGAATTGATTTATATGATGATGATGATGAGTTTTATGACTTATGTTGTTTTGACTTATATGTGTTAATACATGTATGTTTTTAATTTGAATGTATTAGTGTTAGATGGATTTTTATGGATGCATCTATGGTTTATGAATATGTTTGATAAAATGTTCAACTATTCAATTAATCAAATGACTTTAAAATGTGATTTGAAATGAACTATATCAGAAATATGACTAAGTAAAATGAAATGATTACCCCATGATGGATTTGATACATATGCGATGGGTTTTGAAAGCTTGAACACGCTTGCACTTGTAGCCTTAACACAATTGTTAAACAATATTATCAATCAGTAGTTACTCATGAACTCAGTGAAAATGTAGGATAAAATAAATGTACCTTCCTAGGTCATAAAAGGGGTTTCGTATGTGTAGATAAATGTGGAAAAAGGGTTCTCCTTTTCAGCAAGTTCATAGGGAAATGCCCCAACTTTTCATATTTGATTTTAAAGTAAACTGATCAATGTGGGAAGTTTTCTATGAGGGGAAAGTTGATCAATGCGAGAAGCTTTCCTGGATGCTATTTGTTTTGAAGGTTGATCAATGTGGAAAGATTTTTACATGCGTAGTCATCCTTCTAGGGTATGGTTCTATAAATTTTGATTTTTGACATTTACAAAATATGGGTAGCTGTCCTTTGAGGGATCAATCTAATTTTTACTTTCTTGACAATATTACTTTTGATATTTTGAATAGTTTTCCTTTGAGGGATCAGTCTATTGTATTTTTTATTTTTGAGAAATGCATCCAAATGATTTTTATACATATATTTATTTTAGGCTGAGGGAAAAACCCAAATAGACTATTTCAAGGAGGGGAGAAGATGTGTATATGATCTACACATTTGTGCCCCATGTTAGTTGGTTCAAGGTAGATGGATGTAATGATTTAAGGGGTTCCTACAGAGGAGGAACTTGTCCATAGTGAAATATGTGATGAACAAAGCCGTGGTGCTCACCTTTAAGGTATATTTAGGATAATGATGGATAACCACATGCTTTCAAATCATTACTATGACAAGATGGATGATATGACATGAGGTGAAAAGATTTTAATTATAACTATTGTCATGATGATCAATCATTTAATAGTAAAATGGCCACAAGTGCAAGGCATCAGAGGTTCCTTTTTAGGTTCACCATCAAGGTAAGAGAGATGATATGCTCCCGACCCATATTTGTGAGTGATGACATATGGACCAATCCAATTAGGGGAAAACTTTCCATGTTTACTCCATTCTAATTGAGTGACATTTTGATTTTCTTTAAGCACAAGATCACCAATTTTAAATTCATGTTCTTTGATATGTTTGTTATATGCTCATTTAATGCATTCTTGATAAATATGATGGTGTTCAAGGGCCATTAGATGTTTTTCATCTAACAATTCAAGTTGTGCTAGATGGTCTTGTCGATATTCTTCATCAGGGATGAAGTCCTTAAGTGATACATGAAGTGATGGGATTTGAACTTCAAGAGGTAAGATAGCTTTGGAGCCATAGACAATTGAATAGGGTGTAGCTCTCGTAGGAGTATGGATGCCAGTTCGATATGCCTAGAGGGCGAATGGGATTTGGAGATGCCAATTCCTTCCTACATCATTTACTATTTTCATGAGGATTTTATTAAGTGTTTTATTTGAGGCTTCAACCTATCCATTTTCTTGGGGATAATATGGCGATGAAAAATATGAGTTTAATGTTGAAGGTATCACAAATCTTTTTAACTTCTTTATTTTTAAATGATTTTTCATTATTTGTGACAAGTTTATATGGGATGCCAAAATGACATATAATGTATTGATATATGAAATTGATAATAGGTCCTGACTTAGTGGATGTTAAAGGGATAGCTTCAACCCATTTAGTGAAGTATTCAGTAGCTGTGATAATAGAGTGATGTTGTTGAGATGATTTAGGATTAATAGCACCAATAAGGTCTAACCCCCATTGAGAGAAAGGCCATAGGTCATGAGTAGGTTGTAATGCTTGACTAGGGACATGGATGAGATCTGAATGAAGTTGACATTTAACACATTTCTTAACATATTCAAAAAAATCCTTGGTGATATTAGGCTAGTAATACCCTAACCGTATGACATGTTTGGCAATGGAATTTCCACTAAAATGTCCTCCACAAACTCCATCATGGACTTCTTTGATTGCTTTAGTTGACTCATGTGATTTAAGGCACCTTAATAGGATACCATCAAAACTACATTTGTAAAGGATACCTATGATAGTGAAAAAGTGAGTGGTGCATTGAAGAAATGATCATTTATCATTACATGATAAGTCAGATGAAACTTTTGATTTGACAAGATAGTCATAAATTGAGTATACCATAAATCAGTTAGATTATCATCAATCGATGTTAATAGGAGGAAGTTCATTTTGATGTGAAGGGTGATCCAATCATTGAATGACTACAAATACTTTAATGTTGTCTTTTGAATCTTCAGTTTCTAATGGGATGAGGGCTCCAAAAGAGGCCATTGTATCTGCAAATTTGTTAGAAGATCATGGGATGGTTTGGATAGTGTAGTGATCAAAATCACTTAGGAGAAATTCAATGTTAGCTTTATATTTTTGTAAGATTTCATTTTTACACTGATATTCTCCTTTAACTTGATTGATAACAAGTTGTGAATCTCCATATATGTATAAGATGTGAACACCTAGGAGAATAGCAGTTGTAAGGCCCATGATTAAAGATTCATATGCTACCATGTTATTAGTACACTCAAAGTTAAGTTTAAATGATAATGGAATAGGAATGCCCCAAGGAGGTATGATAACAACACCACTCCCTCCCCCTTACTGGAACTTAGAACCATCAAAGAAGAGATTCATCTTGACAGGGATGAATTCATATTCATCAACATTGCTGATGGATTCATCTGGAAATATTCATGAGGAAGTTGATTTTCGGGTAAAGGGAGCATCAACGAGATAGTCTACAATGGCTTGTCCCTTAATATATTTTTGTGATATGAACTCAAGATCAAATTCAGTCATAAGCATAAGCCATAAGGTGATATGATCACTATGATATGGTTTAGAGTGTATGGTTTTGAGTGGATTGAAGCTAGTGACAACATACATTTTATGATTAAGAAGATAATGATGTAATTTGGAAGTGGTGAAGTATAAGGCACAACATAGCTTTTTAACTTCAGTGTAACAGGTTTTATATTCATGGAGTGTGTGGATGATATAATATGCAGTCTGTTCATGACCCTGATTATCATGGTGAGTGAGCATGGCTCCAAGAGCATGTTCTGAAGTAGATATATATAAGTAAAATATCCCCTTCACGAGGTGGAGTAAGCACAAGTGGTGATAAAATATATTGTTTAATTTGTCAAAAGGATTTTTGATCCTAATGAAAATCCTTTATAGTGAAGTATATGTAACTGTGCAGAAGATGATGAAACATCTGACAATGATTAGAAAGTTGTGATATAAAACTTTGGATGGACTATAATTTACTTGAAGACTACGCAATTGTGTAAGATTAGATGGTGGAGGCATTTCAATGATGGCCTTAACCTTTTTCTGGGTTACCTTCAATACCTCAGATAAATATGATGAATCCTAAAAATTTTCCAGTGAGGACATACATTTTTTTTTGTGGGATTAAGACAAAGACAATATTGAATGAGACAAGTGAAGATGGATTCAAGAACGTCAAGATGATCTTTGCGTTGCTTATATTTTCCTAAAAGGTCATCGAACATAATCTTTGACTGTTTTGTGGATGATTTCATGAAAAATGTAATTCATTACACATTGATAAGTAGCTCCTACATTTTAAAAGATAAATGGCATGACATGGTAATAGAAGGTTCCCCAAGGGGTAATGAAATAGGTTTTATGTTAATCGTCAGGGGTGATAAGAATATGATTATAACCAAAAAAACCATCCATAAGGGAGAGAATTTCATGGCCAGCTATTAGGTCAATGATCTGATCTATGTTTGGAAGAGGGAAATAATCCTTACAACATGCAAGATTGAGATCCCTGAAGTCTATATAGATACGTAACTTTCCTGAGGATTTGGTTACAGGGAAAATGTTAGAGACCCATTATGGATAATCAATGGGTATAATGAAATTAGCAGATAAAAGATGTTGTAACTCTTCTTTGACAAGGAGAGCTATGCGTGGATGCATTTTGTTGAGTTTTTGTTTAACATGCTTAGCATTTGGATATGTGACAATATTATGAATGACAATGTTAGGATCAATCTCAGTGATATCACTTTATGACCAGATGAAATCTTGATAATATTTTGATAAAAATCTAGTGAAGTCATCCAACTCTTGTGGATTTAATGATTGAGTGACTTTAACTATGTGAGGATCCTAAGGGGTTCCTAAGTTTATGTTAATGGTAGATTCATTAAGAAGGGTTGGTGTATCAGATGGTAGGGATTTTTGGAAGAAGTGATCCTCATCTCCCATATGGGAAAGGATGTCCTGGTCATCATGACATTGAAGGATATCTATGGTGGGTAAATCTTCTTCAACCATTTCTGGCCAAATAAGAGGAATTTTTTTAATGGTATGGTTGGACTAATAAGTGAGCAGTCCTAAGGATATGGTATTGACTAAAAAAGAAAATAGGTAGGATGGATACAACATCATCTACATCCATAGGATCTTTAGGGGCTTGTGGGTGATGATGGTTCTAATTTATTAATGAGCATGGATGTAGCAGGTTTGGATGTAGTGGCCTTGGATGTTTTGGAGTCGAGTTTCTTATAGCCTAAACCATATTTTTCATAATTTTTAAGGGAATGTTGGATAACTAAATCATGTATTCCCTGTTCATAATGGTCAAGGCCAAAACCTCTCCATGCATGATAGTGAAGATACATACGAGAGAAATTTGGATTATCTAAAGATTTAAAGTTTAATGTTAAAGGCATGGCATAGTGTTGATCAATATTACATAATGAAGGATTATTGAGTCCCCATAGACAAGATTTATTTTGAGATAAGGGGGACCGTAAGAGATAACATCTCATACATTAGGGTCATATCTGGGTTGTTTTTCATGGTGGTCATAATTCTTTGGTGAAGGAATGTGATTAAGCATGAGGAGATGATATTCCTCCAACGTGAGGTGTTGTACGACATCATTAAAGGAGGAATCATCTAGTAGTTTAGAGGAAGGGATGGATGTGTTAGTAAATGATTCAAATGTGGACTTGGGAACAAGTATTTCATTCAGATGATACATCATGTAACAATAAAATGAAAGGATTTGGATCTGCAGGAATGATGAATTTCTTACCATCGTGTTCATATTTAAGACAACGATGGAGAGTTGACAAAACGTAATGCATGGTGCATATTCATGGGATTCCTAGTAACATATTATATTGAAACTCTTCTTATATGATGTAGAAGAGTTCTGGTAAGGTAGTGTCACCGAATTCAAGTGGTAAAATGATGGTGCCTAATGTGGGTGCGATAGTGTCGTTGAAGGATTGTAGTAAGATGGGAGTTTGAGAAATAACAATGTTGAGAAGCTTAATTTGATGAAAATGAGGGAGGATATAATGTTAATAGCGGCACCACTATCAATCATGACCCTTTTGATATGGATGTCATTAATTTGGGAGTGATGAAAAGTGGTAAGTCATGATATTTTGGTTTAAGATAAGGTATTTTGGATGGTTGAATGATATGGTGGCAGATGCTTTGAGGGATCCTAAAAAGTTTGTAAAGGATGAAGGGTCATCTGAAGGTATTTTTATTAATTAGATATCTTCAATCATGGCTTGTTTATGAAGAGGTGATGTTTGTATCAATTCATATAATAACATTTTAACAGGAGCTTGGTGTAATTTTCTAATGACATCTTTTTGCATCGTGGTGGATGGTGAAGGTGGTGTGGCGAGGATGAAAACCTTACTTTTGGGTGACATTGTTTAACCATATGTTTCAGGGATGGATATTTTGGGTTTATCTGATGGAGGATTGTTTCTAGAGGTGGAGGTATGGCTATGAAATTTTTACCTTTCTTAGGCTCAGATGGTTCTATGTCGTAATTCTATGAATGAGTAGTGATATGTATGACATCAGACTTGATGGGAAGGAGTTTTAGACATGGGTTCCTTAGATTTTGACAATGATGACGACATGATGTTGATGTCGATGTTGCATATGATTCAACAAGAAAGGAAACCAAATTTCCCAACTTTTGTGTAATCAGGTGGAAGGTGTTACAATTCTCAATGGAATAACCTTGTGTTCTATGATAATCACATGAGACACTAAAATCATACCAAGTGGGTTTCCATCCTCATGGATCTAATGGTTTTGGTGGTGGTAATGTTATGAGATATTTTTAAAGGAGGTCATCTAGAATGGTTTCATAACATCCCTTAGGTGTTGACGCAGATGGTAATGAATTTTTAGATATCTTATCTTCTAGTGGAAATAAGACATTGATTGCAGGTTGTTGAGTTGTTTGTTGTTGATGAGTCCTAGATAATATAGTGAATGGGGGACGAGGACCTAGTGGGGAAGATTGATAAGTAGACCTTGGATGTCAAATGGTAGGATGATTACTAGGAGTTGAAATGACCCTTTTAGGAGGAGGTGGGAGAAATTTTTGAGGAACATAGGATCGATATGATTCGGGGAAGGTATAAGAAGGAATTTTGAAAAATTGGACAATACCTTGTTTATGAGGTCCTTTTGTGGTTTTGGATGAGTTGGGTATGGATGTAGAGGTAGTTTTTGATGAGGGAAGAGGGGTTTGAATGATGCAAATGAGATCCAAATGAGTTATGGATTTTATAGTTTTGGGATTGGTTTATATAGAGATAATTGATTTTGTAAATGGGGGATGAATACGATTCGTAACTGTGTTAGGTGGAGGAATTTTTTTCATAAATGTTTCAATAGTCATCATAGTTATATTTGCAGACCGTGGAAATAGACATGGATATAGATTCATAGTGATAGGTGACAAAGGATGGGAGAATAGTTTTAGTAGTATTTTTGACAGATGGAGGATTTGGTAGATACATGTTTAGGTTCAGTGGGTATTGTTATTGGTTCTATGGATGTGGATGTTAGTGGTGTTAGTAGGTGTCGGATAAGTATGGATATTAGTTAAGTATGGATGTTATTTCAGTGGATGTAGATGTTTGTTCAGTGGATGTGGATATTGGTTCAGGAATAAGTAATGTTTAGTAATGGTGTTAATGGTGTGGTGAGAATGAAAAAATTTGTTTGGTTGATTAATGGATGGGGGATGATTTGGAAAGGGTTGTTTGAATATGTTCAAGGTTTTGATTTGGGGGTGCATATGGATTATCCAAATGAAGTTCACCCTTGTCAATCAAGTCTTGAAGAACATTGCAGAACATATCCCGACACCTTTCAATGTCATGTCCTTTGACCTTATGATATTTTAAATAGTCATTATCTTGATACCAAGAGGGCTTAGACATAGACATATCGATAGGTCAAATGGGTGGGAGAGTTATCATATTCGCAGTGAGTAACTTATCAAAGACCATGTTATAAGTCTCTCCTATTGGTATGTAACTATGTTGTGCACGATAACGTTCAATAGTGGAATTTTCTTTAGGATTGGATTTAACTACTATAACGTTGGCAGATGATTTGGATTTTTCGTGGCTAAAGGATAACTTAGATGGGAACTCAGTTCATTTTTTTAGGATGAAGCTTAACTCGACCATATTCTAAAGTTCGCAGTTCCAACTTACGGGCCATGGTAAAATCTTTGTCAAAGGTTTGAAATGATTGAATTTGTAATGTTGACGAAATATGTTTGGCACATGATCGACAAAAAACTTTGATCAATTCGGCTTGTGGTAATGAAAAGGATAATTGATTGATTGTACCCCTCCAGTGGGAAACAAAATCAGAAATGGATTCATCCTCAAAATGTTTTATATCATAAAGGTCATTAATAGTGACTTTACGGGCTATTTTTATGGGAAAGAGCTCTAAGAATAATTTTGCAAGTTGTGTGAAGAAGAAAAGGGAGTATTGCAGAATGTTATTATACCAGTCCAAAGCAGGACCAGTGAGGGACATGGGAAAGGTCCTCAACATGAGGTCTTGGTCATGGGCTATTAGATAAAAAGCATGGAAAAAATCATGAATATGTTATTGAGGATATTCCTTTCTATATAATTTAATAAATTTTGGAATCTCCAATGAGGTGGATATTCTTTGTACGAGACTGAGGGGTGAATAGGTTCATTGTAGATTTGATCGTAAGAGCGTACATTTTTGGGTTTAGATGAGGCTGCTTCTAGACTAGATATATGATTCATAAGGGATTGAAGGGGGTCAGTTTGTGTTGGTTTTTGCGAGGATGAGCCAGGTTGAAATACAAACTGGTTGGGTTGTGAGTACATATGGTACTGTTGAGGGATGTTCTGCTGGTAAGGAATGTTCTATTGAGGAACATTTTGCTGATAAGGAATGTTTTGTTGTGGTATATTTTGTTGTGGGATATTTTTTGTGGGATATTATAAGTAAGTGGAATGTTTTGTTGAAGTGGAATTCTGCTAAGGAATGATTTGCTAAGGAATATACTGTTGAGAAGGAATACTCTATTATGGAATATTTTGTTGTGGGATATTTTGTTGAGGAATATATTGTTGAGAAGGAATGCTTTGTTGTGGACTATTTTTCTGAGGAATATTTTGTTGTGGGATATTATAAGTAAGTGGAATTATTTGTTGAGGAGTATATTGTTGAGAAGGAATTATTTATCGTGGGATGTTTTGTTGAGAAATATTTTGTTGGGATGTACCACTGTTGGTTGTGAAAGGTTGTATATATTGCTAAGGGACTTGATGGATATGTAGTAGTAAACGGTTGTGAATAAGGAGGTGGTTTTTGAAAGGGTATAACAGAGGTAGCATAAGATGGTGCTTGTTTTGGAATGCTTTGAGTAGGAGTAGATTTGTGGTATGTAGATTAATGGTTGTGATAGTTGTGGTATGTATTGTGAAATAGGATGAGTGGTGGAGATATCACTAGTATTGATTAAAGGAATGGATGTCGGAATGGACATAATGATGTTATAAATGTTGCTAACTGGTTGATATACAACAGTAGAAGTAGAAACGGAACTCATTGGAGGTGCCTGAGTGAATGAGGATGTTGTAGGGGTAGATAATGAAGCACTAGTATTTTTTGTGGAGGTGTTGAACCAGTGGAAAGCTCACGTGAATATGTATGTTTTTGGGTGGTTGTGTCTTGAGAGGAAACCATATGAAGACTAAGAATAGGAATGGAAGATGCAACTTATGACGTTTCAAGTTAACTTAGAGGTGGATATGAGTATATTTTTTGGACGACATGTTCCTGATTTGATAAATAAGACTTGTAATACTAGATGAAGGATCATATGGAGGTGGTGGTTTGGGTATAGATTTTTGGTTTAAATCAATGGGATGTGAAGAATCAGGAATACTTAAAAATGGTTCAGTTTCAAATTGTTGTGGAGAACTAGATAAAGGATCAGGAATGTTTGAGGATGGTTTGGGTCCAAATGGTTGGATTTGAACACCCCTAGTATCTAGATAAGCGTTTAGAGAAATGGGGTTTGAATCTAACATTTCTTCAAAAATAGGGTCTCCTCTTTCAAAAAAATTAGGTTCAGAAGATTCTGAGTGCAAACTGGGGGAGTATGGTATTTCAGCTTCGTCTTGTTCAAATGTATGGAAAATTTGACTATGAATCTGACATGAAGAATGTAAAAGATGTTGTCTCATTTATTCTCTATATTCCTCCTCTATTTCATTCCAGGTTCATTGAGAATCAAATAGAGTAGAAGTAATTGGTTGATGGAATGGATTTTGTTTTTGTAATGGCATGGCAAATACTAGAATAGATACAAAAGCAGATAAAGGTGTAAATAATGGAATAGATAGGGAGGTTTGTTGCTGCAAGGGTGTGGATAGTGGTTGAGACATGTTTTCAAAGGTTTGGTTGTGGGCTTGTTTTCTAGTTTGTACCATAATGAACAAACAAACACTCACCTAAAAATCAACTAAATGAGTTAGTTACAAACAACAATCAAAAGCAAGCAAGATGGTTTTTTTGTGTTTTTTTAATCTAATTAAAAAGAGTGAAATGTGTAAAAAGGTTAATGAAGGTCCTAATAAATGGAAATCTAAGGTAGGTTTCAGGTATATTTAAGGGTGGAGTCCTCGATATACCCAAAGGTACATGAGGCCCAACTCTGTATGTTGTTGTCAATATGGGCATGGTATTGGAGCCTACCCCCTCACTTCATGGTCCCACAAGGATAATGGTTTTGGGTGCTTTGTCCAATATACCGATAGACAGGTGATTATACTCAGCCAGAACACCGAGTTAGCTTCTCCTCTTGGTGATCAAATCCAAGTAGGTATCCACATGGGTGGGAATTCTTTAAATGCATTTTGATGTTTAAGTGGTTTGGTTGTGTGTGGGGAAATGCAAAGTGAATGCAATAGATTACCTTCCTAATTATTACTATGTGAAGCAAGAAGGTTGAATGGTTCATTTTAAAAACCAAATCAAAATATTGTTTATGATGAACACAATCAAACAAATAATGTGATACTGAAAGAAAAATATGGATTTAGGACTCACCATGATAAACGCTTCCATTTTTATATAAACAATCTTAGAAATTTTTAAAGAAAATAAAAGTAGCAACTTGAAAAACAAGGTTAGCAGAAGTAGCAGAAAACAACAAAAATTGAGATTAGCAAACAATATGTAAACCAATCAAAAATACTAGGAATCACTGGAGATTAGCTAAATCGTTGGCGATTACTGTGCAGAGAACCAAAAATGAAAAATAGATGCTAATTTTAATAAAATTAATAATGAAATGAAGGAGTGAGGTCCCACTGGGCATGCCAAGATGTTATGAATAAATCCTACCTCTTCAACTTAACTGAATAAGCAAGAAAATAAGACTTACCTAACCTCAGTATGACGGGGTTTAGAGATACCTGCGGATGTTGATTGTGAATGTTGAAGTTATGTTATGTATATGAAAGAGATATAAGTTCCTTTCCTATGAGAATACCTATAGATCATAGCCACTAAACAAGATATGATTAATAAAATATTAGGTGGAATTCCTGATAAAGTCCAATGCCCATAATTCAAAGGAATTCCTAACAAGGATGTCACTCTATTGTTTACACAATCAAGTGGTTTAAAACCAAGACGTGATATATGATAGATAATAAATGGTAAATGTTGTGATAATTTTAAATTTTATTACAAACATGTAATTTAATAACAATAATAGATATGAACTATAGTTCAAAATCATAATCTAAATCAATATCCAAATTCTCAGAGGAAGGAGAACTCTCTTCTTCAGTTGACTTTGGGTCTTCTTCTTCAGAGAAATCTAAATTCTCATCTTTAATGTATTCCTCCTTAAACAATTCTGAAATGTATTTTGCATCTTCTTCTTATGTTTCGTATAGGTACTCAGAATCAGAATCTGAGTGCTTTGAATCCATTTTGTCTTTAGATTCAGTCTCAGAGCTCAATTCTTCTAATTCAATTTTGTATTGATATTCAAACCAAGCTAGATCGCCTCGAATACGCAAGATCTCAAAGTAGGCCTCCTAAAATTCATCTATATCTTCACGGATTCATTGAGTAGATTCGAAGATTTTTTTTAAATGATACATAGGGACAAAATGGATGGCACACAGCTCAAGGTTGTGTAAAATGTTATATTTCTCCCAATGCAATAGGTGATGGATAATAGACAGAGAATTGATACTAGTGATTTTGTGACCTGGGCCACCTATTGCCATCTAATAGAAGGCATGATTGGTAAAATGTTAGCAACAAGATATGTGAATATAAATTATTAGACATATTTTGATAAATTTGCAATAAAAAATCTGTGTAGGAATCACACGTGATTCTAGTAATCATTGGCGATTACTGGTGAATGATAAAAAATTTTAAAAACGAAGGATTTAACCAACTAATTCGAGATTATGGTTTTTCAAAGGCTAATATGAGTTAATAAATAATCAGAAAAAACACTTGAATGCAGAAACAAAATTACAAGATGATATCTGACCTTGATTGAGAGTGATGGAAGAAAATGACGAAGTTTGTAGCCAAATGATGCACAACTTCAAAATGAATCCCATAGTGTTTGATGACCATGAGTAAAAATTTTGGATGATAGTATGTTCACGTTGATGCATAATAACATTGATGAACTCCAATAGAAAATTCAGTTTGAAAATGTCAGTGGATGATCCCAAAAAGAGACTGTAAAATGGGCTTATGTAATTGAAGGTGATTTCAACTTGTTTGAGGTTTGTTTAGTAAATTGTTGGAACAACTTGCTAATTCATGGTTCTTATTTTGGATTTCAACGATGGGTTGATTAGTTTTTTATACGTGTGATATTCATTGGGGAAAGGTTAGAGTAGGCTAGATATTATCTAATTTAGCTAGGTTTGTTTTAGGATGGATATTAGATGGTTGTTTAGAAAAATATTATGTGAGATAATATAAGATAATGTAAGATAATTGGTAGTTAAATATGATGGAGATAGGATAATGATGGGATTAGTTTAATTAATATACGTAATTAATTTATAATATGGGGTGTTAATTAACTAGTGGCAAGTGTGGGGTAAAAGGTAGGTTTAATTAATTAGAAGGCATATACTTAATTGATTAAATGTGGAATGTCAATGTATTTAATTAATTGAGGAGGTGGGTGAATTTTATATAATATTGATATGTTTATTTAATGATTTTGACAAGGATGAAGGGTGTATATTTTTGGTGTCTACAGGATGACTACGAATGAACTGAGAAGTTTGTGCTTAGAGGTCAGTGTTGTGCATCTACAGGTATGGGCATAGGTATATTGCACTTTTTAATGAGAATGAGCTTTAATAATTTTTATATACATGTGTGAAGATAGTAAAGGTATTGAAAAGTGCAAGAAGGATGTTCTAAGGAAAGATTAGGCTTGTTTGATGCTCTTGTTTGTGCCTTGAGCCAAATGACTAGTTACACGTACACTACATATGAAAGAGGAAGGGAATGTGACATCATCAAGTAGGAGGTTTGTTGAGAATTACTTGAGGTAATATAATTTATCTTGAAATAATTTCATGGAGGTGACAATGCGCTTAGGGTACTAGGGATAATGAGATTCAGGTCAAAGTGAACTCAGAGGTTAAGAATGAGTTGCTACAGGTTTGAGGATAGGAATATTGTATACTTTTATGATTATTAGCCTCATAAAATAATTATATGCATATGTGGAGGATTCTATTGGTCCTGGTATTGGGAAAATGTTATGTACAAGTATTGTAAGGATTGGTTTGGCTTTGTTATGGCTCCATGTGCAAGGTAAGTGTAAAAGGAAGAGTTTGATTCTTCTACAGGTATGTGGTTTGTATCAAGTCCATCTATTTTTTGACCATGTGATCTAGAAAGTGACTATCATCTCAGAAGAGGCCAAAAGTTTGTCTAGTTGGCCTAGTTTATAGATAAGGTTACTTGTTAAATATAGATCAAAGGATTAGTATATACTATGATAAGTTAGATATGTATACAGATGTTAGAATAAGAATATGGCAGTCCTAATTTCTCCGATAAGGGGTATCTTCATACCAGGAGTGCAAGAATCAAGTTTAGAAGACAATCAAATGAGTGAAGGTAAGCTCTATGCTAATTTGTGATGTTATAATACTAAGAAGAGTAGCTACATGTCAATATTGGGTGTATCGTCCAAATTTTATAGGGGGAGCATGATTTTGTTCTAGAAGGTGGTGTTGATGATCAAAATCTATATGAGGTATGATTTGATTGCTTTTATGCAAGAACAAGCTATCTTTGGTTCAAACTTGTGTTACTTCACTCAAATATGGCTTCAAAAGATTGAAAGATTGGTTTAGGACTGGGATCAAGTATTTGAATTACTCTCAAGCCAAGAATGCAAGGTAAGAAGCTTGATTTTGTGCTTTTCTACTAGAGATGAATAGTTTAATTCTAGGTAGGGTAATAAGGAAGTCTGTGATATGATTATTGTGCTTCTAGATCCTTGAGAAAGTTGTCTAAAAGGCACTGAAGGTTCATTTCAGGAAATTCAACCCTAGTGTAGTATGCAGAGAAAGAGATGGTAGTGTCAAGATAATTTTGTTCCTTAAAAATATCGAAGAAGCCCAAGAATGAAGGTAAGAAGGATTTTTGAGCTCAAATAGATTCATTGTTGGCATGATCATGAGGAATTTGCTTCAGGTACAAGGCTATTACAATGGTCTCATAATGGTAAAAAGTGTTTAGAGGTGAAATGTCTAGTTTTTGCATGATTAGAAGTTGAATGATGGTTCTATAACCCAAAGTATAGGTATGATGTTGATTTCTTCACATTTATTGGTATGACTAGGAGGTTTATATGTTATTCCGACTAGGATTTCATTGCTTTTATGCTTGAAATGAAGCCAAAAATCAAATTTTGTGAAGAATCTCATGTTTGTGAGCTAGAAGGAAATTTTTGATTGATTTTTCTAACTAAATCATGATCCTATGAAGATGAGGAAGATGAATAACATGTTGGTACATGTGTTCCTTTGTCATTAATGTAAAAAGGGGGAGAAGTTAAGGTGGTTTTCCACCAATGACAAAGGGGGGAATTGTTGGCATGTTGTGCTTTAGGTGTTTTCACTGATGCAAAACCTCATTAATGATAAATTGGATAATGGAGTGGAGTCATATGATGCTCAGATGGATAGTAGCATGAAGATTTAGGTATGTTAGTAGTTACATATGTTGATTAGGTGAGAATCACTTGTTCTTGCAAGCGATTTCAGGTGACCTAGCTAGCTTAGGTGATGGTGCATGATGGTTAAAGAATATTTCTAGATTGAGAATAATTTTTTCATGATGGAGAGAATTTTTTGAGAGTGCTTGTTAACTCACATGAGTTTTAGCGTGCAGATACAAGTTGGTGACCATGTTTCAGGTGCTCATCTAGACAAGGTATGGTTATTAGAATGCATGTGGATGAGTTGTGGAGACATATGGGATCATGGATGCATGTAGGTAAGTTATTCGTGATGTTAAAATTCTTTTAGGTCCTTTTTAAATGTTTCTATTAGGTGTTATGTTGTTGTTTCAGCTAACCCTAGCCTTTATAGTGTAAAACCCTAAGGGATAGCTATGAAAATGAGATGGGCTAGAGATATGTACATATATTTGTGACATTGTGATGATTGAAGATTTATGTAGGGTATTTGATGGTGCTATGAGAAAAAAATTAGGTTTCCAAGATGAGTATTTTTCATGTTATATAATTTTTGGTGAAAAAGGGTCAAGAACAAGTTCATTTCCAACTTGAATTGGATCTTCTGTAGTTCACCCTGAATTGTGTGATTCACATGGGACCTTGTAGATTTAAGGTAAGTTTAGAAATTTATTATATAAGGTTTCATAAAAATAATGATGTCATTTCATCGTCACATTTTTATGAACAAATGGTCAGAAGGCAAACAATTTTTTATGAGTTTGAAACCCTAGCTCAAAAGTGGTAGGAGAGAAAATGATCCTAAGTGGTCATAATATATTTATAATACATGGATGATTATTTTATAATGTATAGGACTTCTCCAGGTTTCCATAAAGGTATGGTATACCATATGGTGATGAGTGGACCCCACTTAAACAACTCATTTTCTGAAGAAGTTCAATTTGGGACAAGGTTGTCCAAAGGAGTTGAAAAATAAATAATACTTATGGCACATGATGGTTTTAGGTCATGGTGATGTATTTGAATGGTCAACATTTCTTCATTTGTGTTGACTAGTCAAAGGGTAGTTTTGGGGCAGTTTCAGGCAGTTTGTAGATATCAGCTTGGTTGAAGGCATTACACTTGGAGTTGGAATGAGTTACAATATTTTCTATAAATTTATAATGGTATAATTTTGGTCTCATTATGAGTTGATTTTATATGGTTTCCAGGTTAGTTTTTGAGCAAGAATATTTCTTTATTTTCAGGACAGGACTGTTGTTTATGAAAGAATGAGTTTGTTTGAGCATGAAATAGATTAGGTTATGATTTATATCAATAATAAAGTTAATACGATTACTTTTTAATATATTTAACCATTTGGAATTCCTAAAATTTTCAGAAATGGTGCAAACAAGTTGCATTTGTTAAACTACGTTTTGGGAAGCTTAATTTAGTGACGACAATAGTAACTATGGTTTGAACATATGATTGTTTCATGAGATATAAATTTATTAGGAGTTTTATAAAGGTTATTGGATTTACATTTAGTGGTAACATTCCATACTTTAGATTATCTTGGATGGTCTTGAGGCCAAAAGTTAAAGACAAGGTGTTGGAAATAGGTGTTTTGTAAAGATAATGAGCCAGTGGGCTCATTAAATGAAAAAATTTGATTGGTTCATGTAAATTATGACTATGTATGATGTTAAAATTTAATATTAATAATGTGTGATGATTTTTAGAGCATTACTAAAAATATTTTCGGCATGGGGAAATTTTTTTAATTCTAGTG
The DNA here is from genome assembly GCA_019776745.2 of Taxus chinensis. Taxonomy (NCBI): domain Eukaryota; kingdom Viridiplantae; phylum Streptophyta; class Pinopsida; order Cupressales; family Taxaceae; genus Taxus; species Taxus chinensis. The sequence goes on from CM034147.1 coordinate 209,666,773, forward strand.
ATGGGATTTAGAGGATTATTTGTGCATGTTGAGTGGCTTTTGGATAGGCCGACCTAATTTGTTAAAATTCACTATTGTGGTGATTCATATGGGATTTTTTAAATATAATGTGTTCAAAATAAATGAGTTAAACTGACCTATTTTTAATTTGAATAAAAAAGATGTTATAAAAGTGTTGTTTTGGGTGTTTTTGTGAGCTAGTTGAGTGAGTATGAAAAGTGTGACCTAGGTGTGAGAGTTTTTCAGGTACAAAAGAATTTTTTGAGGACTGATAAAGTGTGTTATAGGTTTAATAATGATATAAAGTGTGTTTTCAAGGGTTTGATGTATTAATAAGTGAAGAAATTTCAATATTCTACAAGTTTGAAAACCTAGGGTTTGAATAAGGGTTTGAAGGTGTGTGTGAGCCGAATTTGTGATCTCCATCAGTTGTGGAAGTAACATATATCATATTTATTCATCAATTTTTTATTTATTTTTCTTTATCATCTTGGGGATTTTTTGCTTCAAAAAACTAGGGGTTGGTGTTCCTTGTAGGGTTGTAGCTCTACTAAATTAGGGGTTGGTGCTCCTTGTAGGGTTGCTGCCTCACTAAATTTGAAACATATACATATATAGATTTTATTTTAGTTTTTTTTTCTTCCCCTTGATGTTTTCTAACTTATATATTATGTCTTTGTGTTGATTCTCTTGTTCATGGTTCATTGCATGTATTGTATTTGATATTGTGCACACATTAATGATTGTATAAGTGGTTTGGTGATTTAAATAAGTAATCTGAAATCTAATTTAATATTGTAATGATTGCTTCATCCCCCCTCTCATTCCATTGGTATTCCAACAAGTCACACCACTCACTCACCTTAATGTCCTCTATCTAATCTCACAAGAATGGAGAAATAAACCTTCCTTCTCTCAATATGAACCTGAGCTTGCCTTGAATACAAACTGATGAATTCAAGGTTAAGGGTTCTAATTAAGGAAAGTATTTTAACATATAATATACACAAACATATTCTTTATGCAACAAAATAAAACAAAAAAAATAACTTTGTATTCATCAAATGAGATATTAGACACATAAATTTACATACTCTTACATATATACCTTATAAAAATGATATTATTATTACCCCTAGTGCTTCTAAACATGTGATTCAACCCTTTAGTCCTTCCATATATCTGTACACATACCTCTAATTACAAAATCATCTAATGGCCTCACTCTAGGTTATTTCCTCGTAGGTTTTTTGAATGTCTTCTCAAATGTAGAAGTGCATTTATGTAGATACTTTTACTACATAATTATAATATTTATCATAAATACTTACTATCCATAAAAAAAAACTAAATTTGTGATAAGCATTAAATGAAGGATGGGGCACGAATTCCCCATAACATGTTGTAAGCATAACACAACCCAATAAAACACTATTTGTCTTGATAACCACAATAATGTGTTGTGTGTGTATATATATATATATATATATATATATATATATATATATATATATAATGTGGTTGGAAATATTTATGTTGTCAAACACATGACCATTAAAAAATTATCCTTACGATAATGCACACATGTCATGCATTGTACAAAGGAATTCCATGTTTAGGAATTGAGGTTGTTTCCAATTTAAAAAGTTCCTAAGATTGTAGGAACCTTTAAAATACCTAATGAATTCATAGACTCATAGGTAGGTGTGTGGTATAAAATATTATCATAAATCAATCCATTGAGAGGGGTTACACATCAAAATGCATGTATATGAAGGTTTCTATGATTTCACCATGTTTCCAAGAGTTTGTGAAATATTTCAGCTCTGTACCAAGCATAAAATGGTGCACCACAAATTTTTATCATTATATCATACCTTAGGACTCTCATAAATGTATATGCATAACATGGTTAGGGTGGAATGCATTCTAAATTTTATTTGGCTGTGCAAATTATTACAATTGTTATTAAAATATTTCTGCATTACACTATGAAACACATGGTTACACAAACTTCTAAGATGTAGTATATAATTAATAAGTTACTATAAAAACTTATGAAGTAATTATCTAATATCACAAACAAAACAAGTACGAAAAAACATAAAACTATTTATGCCTACTATAGATTTTTTATTGCAAGATTACATGAAAACATGGATGCTACTGCATCAAAACTTCTCCACAATCCTAAACTATTAGCCTTGATACTATCACCTAAATCATAACTACCTCAATTGTTTTTGAATTAATCACCTAAACCAATATGGTCCATTTATAGTCACTGAACAACATCACCTTCTTATAGAGCATCTATAATCCTCTATTAATGAGAAAATCTATACCTTGTGGCCTCTTAGTTAATGGTGTGCCTCATCTCCCTACATAAGTAACACATTTTTTGATAGAACTAGATTTAATCCAATGGGTCCCATTACTATCAATTATTTTTAATCACGTGCATATATAAGTGCACCCAATGAAATACAACCAACATGACTATCACAAGAAAATAGATACATATCCCAATAAAATTGGGATAGAATATGTTTCCCTAAGGAATAGAATATGATATTATTCTCTAGATATTAGGTCAATAATCCCATGTCATATGCACATGCCATGTCTATTGTATTAGTAGTTATGGATGACACTAGAAGAATATTAATTTACTCACACAATTGAGGTACATTTCTTAAGACAATCTGGTTCACTGTGATCCCATATCATACCGTTCAATCCCTTATGGAACCTCCTATAGAATAATGATGGATATATTCTTACTTATCCTCGATGATATGATCCAGTACCACTCTCCTATCTTTTATTGAAACTCATGGAATCTTCTAGAAATAATTCAATATGACTTTCATCTTTTCAATCAAGATCCAAAAGGTGCATGTTTCATTCTTCTATGTTAAATAGTTAATACATTGGTGTCATGACTCATAACACTTAAACCAACCACGTGGAATTGGCATATATCCTCAAAATAGTCCTAGTTGAAACCCAATAAAACAAATGCCTACATTGAATCGATCACTCAACCATGCCAAAAATCATGCACATGGACCTTATTCTGCATCATGAATAATAAAAAATCAATAATTGAAAATAAAGAAAAATATATGTAAAATTAGTTTCATAAGATGATATTTACTAATAAAATTTGAAAAATAATACATAGTTACTACAAAATTAATATTATGGGCCAAAATCATATGTTTCCTAAAATAATTTTACCATTGCATGTCAAAATGATAAAGCAGATAGTATAACCGTAATGTTACCAAAATGCGTGAAAATGCTTCTCCGCATATTTTAAAATATTCAACTTTTTCAAAAATTTAAAACATGAAAAAATATGAAAATAATTACCATTGTCCAAGGTTTCCTATAGTCACCAAATCTCACACTCATTCTAACCTTTGTGATAACATATATGATCCTGGCACCATAACTTATCACTCAAAGCATTGTTCACAAAAAAACAAGTGAATTCAAATGAAATTTTACTTATATTTTCAATTTGACTTTCACTTATATATAAAATAAATTAAATGGTTATATTTCCTAATTAGTTTAGCAAACAAATTAATTCTTTTCACCTACCCCATTAATTTGTATTGGGGTTTCGTTTTCACATGGATTGTAAATTTTTATATTATGATTCACAATTAACATTCGGATATACCATATATAAAATGCCACCTATAGTTTTTAGCCAAAGGAATTTTACCTCAATAACCATGCCTTGCATATTATCAATGGATATGATATATCCTTTAAAATTACACTAATCATTCATTTGACATAGGAGAGTAAATTGATTCTTTTTGTTATAGTCACACACATGGTATGATTATCATTTTATCTCCTCTATTATATATTTCTCACAAAGCACCTATTAAATGCGTGTTTACATGTTTATACTCTTTCTAACATAGGGGATGATTATCCTCAAATTACAATGATCAAACATCACTCTCAATAGGGATTAATTTTCTTAAGCATTTATATGAAAAATATCCCAAACCCACTTCGGAAATTTCATATGCGTTTTCTACATAGACCATAGTACTTGAGTCCACTTAGGGCATTATAATATTGTAATTACATAATTTTCTTATACTTGGGCCTACATAGGGGGAAAATTTCTTATTTTGTACATACATTCATGATGGTATCTCACTATATTAACATCATAGATTTATTTTCCTATCTTACACATGGTGTGTATAATCCCTTCCTTTTGAGATATGTGATTTATGTGTCCATCCCACACCTCCAAATGAGAACTTTATTATTATTATTATCTCTAATCCTCTAGGATATCTATTCACTTACTCATATAGAAGCAATAAAATGGTGGTAAAAAAAATTTTCCACTTGTTCTCGCTTTAGACACGCCCATATTAGATTTATATACATTACAAAATTCAAGACATGGATCTCATAGACTTTTTCACAATTTTAAGCATAACCAAGGGCATCACATTGTTATTATCTTTCTTTTTCTTAGATTCCAATATTTCCTTGATCGCATATTTATGTAGACACTACTACACTTGAAAGTGTTTCAAAAAAAATTCAAGAGTACATGTTCTCATATCCTAGACACGTAAGCTTGAATGTGAGTATCATATTTTAACTTCCCTCCACTATGAATATCATGTGATCTATTTTTAATGTTTTCAATCCTTTTTAGTTTTAGCTTATTATTTTTTTGAAAGGAGGGTAAATTTTAGGGTGTTGAAAGGACCCGTATCCTTGTAAATTTTAGAGTAGTTTTGAGAGGATCCAAAACCTTATTACAATGAAGGGAACCAACACAAGGAACCCAATTGAAGTAGCCATGTAACTAGAATGAAGATGCAACATCCGCAGCTAGTGAAGAAATTTCCATAGTGAAGTGAAAGGGAATGCAATAACTGCAGCAAGTGAAGCAACTACCTAAGTGAAGCAAGAACCAACATGCTACCACTATAGCAAGTGAAGAAACCAACATGCTACAACTATAGTGAGCAGATATTCCTCATCTAGAAATGAAACAACCTCATAGAGGATCATTCCTTGTGGAATTTGAACATAGGTGGGAAAGCACACAACTGTGTGACTTGACCACACCACTCCCACCCCATCAGCTTAGTTTAAGCTTATTATTGTTCCCATACTAACTTTGAAAATTCTCAAGAGAAGGTGAGGTGACTGAAAAAATTATAGATCCACATGATTATTTTGACTTTGATGTTTGTGTGTGAGGACACACACACATAAATTAAGGAATAATGAAGACACTAAATCCTAGTACATAGCTAGTTAATTGTTATGGTGCTAATGTATTTACATGTACTGATTATTGTTCTATTTAAGGATTTTGGTTGCATTTTTTATCTATGTTTTATACAAATTTCAAATTTATTTTTATGCTTTATGTGAATTTCATATTTTTATTCATTTCTTATGACTCTATGTTTAACTCATGGACTCTTTATTCTTCTTTATTTGGTCATGCAGATACTTCCCTCCTTCATATTTTCTCTTTCTTCCACATTTTTACACATTTCTAGACTTTTTCAAAATAGTAGTAGTAAAATTTCTATCTTTTTTATGCAAGCCCTTTAACCCCTTTTTGGATATCCTAAGGTTTTTGCCACTTTTAAATTTTTCCCATCGATTCAATGTTGACATGCACTCCAATAGTGTCTTAATTTGAATTCAATAAGTTTATGAATGCATAGGTATATTACTACATTTAATACATAAACAAAAATATTACAAGTAAATTATATAGAATTAATAAATCATATAATTTATTATATTTCTAAAACATTCCCATCCTAAGTTAATAATTCAAGAATTTAGAGAAACATATAGCAATTAGTAATTTTTGTACATATTGATAGGAAAATGTTTTGTTTATTTGTATTTTACGTGACTTTCTACTATGTTGCATTATACTTGTTTGTTATATTCAAGATGTGTTCCTTCAAGGGGACCTAATTGAGACTAGCTCACGAATCCAACCCCTATTTTTCAATGGTTTTAAGGTTTTGTTGTATAATTATAGTTGCAAGGATGGAAACCAATCTCCTTGATGACTTGCAAGCAAAAAATTGACAAAAGTGAGTTATGTTCTTTGGATAATATGACTAGAGGATCAAATTTATCTACTCAAATTTGTGTTTGTAGAAATTTTATGGAGATTTTGTGTTTGTGGTTCTTGTTGAGCCACTTATATACTTATAAGGTTTTGGTTGAAGCGTTCGAATTCTATTGATTTTTTAAGGATCTAAACCCTTTTTCCACTAAATATTGTTGACGATTGTCTCTATATTTATAAAAAAATATCACCCTAAAACCTTAATTATCTCTAATATTTGTATTATTTCAATACTCCTATATTTCTAAAATAACATAATTATGTAGTTAAATCTAACACACACACAATTGTACTAGTCGTTAATGATCTGTACAAAATCTATTGGCCTCAAATTCCATATTTAGGAATGACAAGTAATCTATAAAATAGTTATGTGGAGTTTACTATCATGCAATGTCATTCCTTTAGAAGTTGTAGGATTAAATATTTATTCATGAAAACACCCTAAATGTCTTATCAACTTACTTATAAAATTTGTAATTCATGGATAGAGGTTCTCTTCAAGTAAAGAGAGTAATTGTAAGAGACCTCCTTCTTTAATTTTTAGAAGTAAGTTGTTTGAGCCTAAAGTGACCTAAAAAATTCCTAACATAAAGTTGAAAATTTTATAGACATGCTGAAAGATATTAGAGAATGGTTTCTCAACTTTTAAAATGCCTTGCACCTATATGTTATTAGAGTACATGTTCATATGCATTGTTATACGTAATTAAGAAAATATAACTTGGGATAAGTAATAAAAATAAAATAAAAAACAATTATAAAATATAAATGTGCTTTTCTCATTATATTTATTCAAAACATTTTTCTGAGTACTTAATAACGAAAGAAAAACTGGCCAATTCAATAAATACAATTAAAAAACTATTCTGATATCTTTTTGAAAATCCTTTAAATAAGTCTCAATACCATTGAGAAATTTTAAAGATGGAAATTTTATATTTGAGGAGAGAAATGCATACCAAACTACATTCCTAAAAAAACTAAACAAATCATAAAACATTTGGAAAATAAAAAATAACAACTTTATTTAAAAATGTATCTCTTAAAACATAGAAGCCTTTTAATTCTATTGTTTTATCAAAAAAAATCTTGATGAACCTATTAGAGTCCTCTCTCAGCATTGTTTTTAATTTTTATTAAATTTTATTTTTGGGTTGAAACTTGAAGCAACTAGGTAAGTTGGCCACATAACAAATAGCGAAAAGAGAAAATTTCTTTAATAGTGAGGTATTATATATTGAGGAAGGGAAAGGTGCATTTAAATGGGATAAAAATGGTAGGGATCAGGAAAACAATTTCATTCTATTAAACGAGGAAGATATTATCCAAAAACAAGAGGAAATAGGAAAATTGGTCTCTATTCTAAGTGTTTCTAAGGACGAGGTTACCATTATTTATATTCACTTTAAATGAAGGATGGAAATTGTAAATAAATAGTGGTTTATGATCTAAAAGTAGGAGTAGATATGAAATATATAGGTGGATCGAGATTACTATTATAACTCATAAATAAGGTGAAAATGTATTTTTTGAATGTGGGATTTTTGCTAACAATTGTTCCTTCAATTGAACTAAAGGCACAAATATGTGGTCATTACTTTTGTAATGTTTTTTTAGGCTAAAATGGATTTAAAATAAGATTAATCAAACATGGGAAATATGTCTTACCTTAACATGTCTAATATGTTGATGTTCCATTGGTAAAGAAATCATCCTTTATTTACTAGGTCCAAATTATAGAGAAAATTATATACTCCATAAATGATATTTTCCAAGAAACTATAGCTTAAATTTTACCGACTCCTTATTGTTATTACATTGTATAATATTTTTAATGTCATATAATTACTTATAAATGATCTCATGAAATTTTGTGAAGTTTTAAAAGGTAAACACATCATCTTATTGGTTGTGATGGTGTTAAAAAGTGGATGATATATAACATTGAGAATGCAGAAACAAACAAGTGGAAACTTGTTAATTTAACTCCCTACCTAAATTTTGATCATCATATGTATAAAATTGGAAGGAGTGAGGATATGTAATATGCAATCATGATATTTTCAAAAAAAAAGGGGAACATTTTGTTGATTGGTCAGAGGACCATAATATTGTTTAGATGACTTTAATTATGATTCTAATTTTGGTTCTCGTTCTTTTTCTTATTCTTATTAGAATATAGAACCAAAGTCTCTTTTTGAGAAAATATTATAGAAATTGTAAAATCCTTCAGAGAGATAAATTAATTATAATGGGAAATGGGTAGGTAATGAGTCCTACATGAAAAAGGTAGTCTTGGCTCTAAAATCTAGTGCCAATGTTTCTAGATAAATAATTCTATTTTTGGGAATGGTTGAATGGAATGTGGTTTTATGGATAGTTATGATTACATTATATGTACACAATATATGTGACGAGGAAATATTGTAACTTTTCCAACAAATGTGGCCTTTTCGAACAATTAGGTAGGAATCCCAATTCCTAAATTTTTACTTGTTTTCTCCCAAAATTTGGCAGGTATGTCCATATAATCAATCGTTTTTAATACATGTTTGATCCTAAACATACCAAATTAATATATGTTGGTTGATATCCTTTTTTATTGTTACATAAACAAGCTTCCTCATCTCTAAATTCTAATATTGTAATCATTACATTCAATGAGACCACATCTCATTCAAAAAAAATTTGCATTCTAAGTTCTTACACATTTTTCATACACTTCTATGAGGGAATTCTCAACCATGACATTTGAAAAATATATTCTTTCAACACTACTACACAATGTGTGAATAGCGCCATATTTTGATCATTTTTGTGTCATGCTTTGACCTTTTTGGGATTTTTTGGCATGTTTCTTACAATAATTTGAATCGATTCATGCAATGAAAAGTGATGCAAGAAATACACAACTATAAAAAATTTAGTTATGTCAAATTTGTGTCACTTTTGCAACTATTTTTCATCAAAACTATGTCTTCTTTGCACCATGCCAAATCGACGCAATACCTGCAACTTAACAACGAGGGGTTGTTCAAATGTGAACTAAAAGTTTTTGGATAAATTTTAAAGAAAATAAATAAAATTAATTGCAATTACAAATTCTATTATTATAAATAAATATATTACATTTATTTCTTATTTACAACTATTAAACATTAAATACTAAAAATTTATTTACATTTTATTGTCATTGAGAAATTATACACCTAGAATTTGTAAAGTATCCAAATATTATTATTAATAATAAAGGAACGCATTATTTCAATTCAAAATGTGATTTACAATAATATATACTAGTGTAATTTTGAGGGATTATTAAGGGTTCCATTCTAAACTACAAAATAAATAGATGTAAAGATACATCCTAAGTATCCCATTGATTTCTCTTGATATTCTCTCCCTAATCCTCACAATCTTCTTTATCTTCCTGAACTCGATCCTACTCCTCATATGCATCATCCTCTTCATCATGTTCCTCATCATGATAATCATTCTCTAAATCCTCTTCATCCTTCCAATTTGTTTTACCCTAAACAAAATTAATGATAAATGTTAAAAGTGTTTAATTTTAATTTATAGTTTGTGTGTACATCAAATTGAACACTACATGCCATACCGGTAAAAACTAACTGTCTTGGGCCCATTGATTAGAGGATTTTGTGTTCCATCCCATATATTTGAATTATACATGCACTTTCCTTGTTATGGCTTCTTATTGCGCTCTTCTTGTGAATACTTGAGTATATGATAAAATTGCATATTTTAATACTTATATTTTTAAAAATATTTAAACCAAAAACATTACTCTATACATAACTTAATAGAACTTAAAATTTTATTAGCAACCTATTCTATGTTTTTTCAGTCCAAATGATGAGTCACAAACAATCCTTTTCAAACTATGGATTCATACCCCTTGAGCAGATTACTTTTGATAGCTAAATAAATTGTTATGTATATTAAATTTGTAATCGATGACCATGTTATACGATTACTATTTCATTAATATCATAGACCCTATTTTTCATTTTTAAGATGTGAATGGAAACTTGACAACATAAAATATAAAATTACAAAATATATGTTGATCAACAATAGTGCAAATATTTCAATTGTCTTATTTACAGTGCAAATATCAACATATATCATTTCTTTAACTAACATTTTTCAGCCCTATTAGTGTCTCCTACTAACCACTTGTCACACACACCTAACCAAACATATTTTTCTATTTCAAATGGTCAAATACGCCTCCTCACATCATCTTTGTTTCTTTGGTAGTGAACCTACAAATTTTAAATATAAAAAATTATTTTAAAACTATATATTTTTTAATTAAAAATTATTATGCAAGTTAATTACCCTCAAAATCCTCTTTATTCTCCTAAACCCTTCTGTTGAAAATTTTACAATTATCATTGGGTCATAGTGGGTCCTCCTGAACTCAGTGAAAGTTACATCAAATAGCATTCTATGTCTTTCAAGTGGGATTTTCAACCACTCTAGATGACAATATGAATCAATTAATTTTCATCTTCGCTCAAATATTCCTTTTTTTTTAATACTTGCAACCACAAAATAGAAATCACTAAAATGATATATAAAGTGAATTGAAAAAAAAATTAAACTAAAATAATGATAAATTAATCTAGCTTAAATAAAATATACTTAAATATTTACTTACCTCGAATATTCATTAATATCATCATTTACATAGAGGTTCATTTTGAGGTCCCCTTACACCCAATGTTTATAGTTACTATGAACAAGATGAGAATGTCTATCAACATTTGTTGTAGGAGGGGGAGATATTACATTGTCATCCCCCATTAATCCACTTAAGAGTAGGTCACTCATACTTTTTAGGTAGTTTCTCACTATTTCACTTTTTTAATTTTTGTATTGATAATAGGTGGAGAGGGACCTGCCTTTAATGAGGATCTATAAAAAATGTTGAATCATTATAAAAAAAATTAGCTAAAACCACTTCAAATATTAAATGAAGTCATTATACCTCCACGTAGATGGCTCCCTCATCCTCATGTCATTTGATATGGGATTTATACCTATCATAATCAAGACATATTATAATTTTTCAATTAAGAGAAAATAAATTATATTAAAAAAGGAAACCCTAAGAGAAAATTAAGGATGTGTTCTCATTTCAACACCATCATCCTACCATCGATCTATATGATAAGTATACCTATTATACACATGCGGTATTAGAATTGTTCAGTGAAATTAAATAATTTTATAATTTTTTTTTATAAATACATTTATGTTGATTCCCTAGAGGTTGAGGGACATCCACTTATAAAAATGTGGTAGTATTCATTAGATGGATCTTGTGGGTCTTTAAAATTATTAGACCTATCATTATGAAGAATTATATTTAAAATTTTAAATATGAAAAATATTATTAAATTACAAAATATGCTATAAACTTATAGCTCCGTGGCAGGTGCGTAGAGGTCGATAAACTTTAAGGTGGCACATGGGCTTCGTCTAAATCCTCACCCATGTTATATTGTGTTAGACCCTAAGCTACCACAAGTGAAGGCATAAAATTCCTTTCTATATAGGTTATGTCCTCTCTAATATCAAAACCAAAATTATAGAATGCATTCAATGAGGAAATGTGTATGCCTTAGTCATGAAGAATAAGTCATTAAATGTAGTATACACTATAATTATTTGTATTCTTTTAGAAATCACAATAAGGAGAATTATATAAATTTCATTTCCAAGTGTTTAAGGCCTTAGTAGGTATTTCCAATTTACATTTTTTTATCCACATTCCCACACACCTATTGGGAGGGACATCTATATGGGCATCAGGCCTCTTTACAGTAATGTTATGTATATGTATGTATCCTAGTTGTTAGTATAAGTGAAATTGTGAAATTTCAAGAACATGTTGTTCTAGAAACACAACTGCATGAGATTCAAATATTATAATTTTTAGTCATAATAATAGATTTAGGAATCATATATCCTAGAACAAAATCGCTTAGAGATATTGTTTGACACAAAATATTATTTTTGGATCTTATATTTAGGTTCCCATAAGTTATAGGAACATTTAAGAAACTCTTAGTATCCTATTAGCATAGGTATATATCATTTTCATAACTATAAACATCATAGAAGATTACATCTTTCTTAACCCTAACCATATTTATGTATATTTCACTTAAAAAAATTGTTGATCTAATATTATATTATGACATGATTTAGGATAGAATATTTGATGTGATTGATATATGTATTATTGATATATCAGTATACATATTTGGAAATAATGTCTTTATTAGGATAAAATTATTTTGAGATTACATAATTTGAGGATGCGAAGAAAGTTACGATGAAGGATCATGATTCATAATCCCTAAATTTTTGTAATTAAACCCTATATGAGTGGGAATACAAATAAATAAGGATTTGAGGTGAAATTAAATACCACTTATGGGAGTATATGAAATTTTAATTATTTGAAACCTCTTATCCAAGGCCTGGAAGGACCCCAATAGAAAATCATACATAATTGATTCAATTGGTATTATATATATGTGTGTGTGTGTGTGTGTGTGTGTGTGTGTGTGTGTGTGTGTGTGTGTGTGTGTGTGTGTGTGTGTGTGTGTGTGTGTGTGTGTGTGTGTGTGTGTGTGTGTGTGTGTGTGTGTGTGTGTGTGTATTAAGCGATGATAAAATTTGAGTTTCATGAATTGAGTAATATGATCAATCCAATGGTATATTCACAAAAAAATGAAATGAATTATCTAAAATGTTGAGGATTCTTAGTGTTTACACAATTTACCATAGGGTTACACAATGTGCATTAGGGTTTACACAATATTCTCTGTACTTTACATAATTTAACCTAAGATTTACATAATTTACATTAGGATTTACACAATTTTCCTTAGGTTTTACACAATTTTCCCTGGGGTTACACAATTTACATTAGGATTTACACAATATTATCTATACTTTACATAATTTAACCTAATATTTACATAATTTACATTAGTATTTACACAATTTACCCTAGGGTTTACACAATATTCCCTATAGTGTACATAATGTATCATAGGGTTTTTAGGTTTTATTTAGGATTTACATAATTTCCTTCCAATTTATTATAGTATTTACACCATTTATCATAAGATTTGAATTTTACTTCCTACAATTAACATACATGATTTATCAAATTTAAATAAAAAACTACATACATGTAATTCAAGATTCGTCACAAACTCTTCTTCTTCTAGTGGAGGGGTTTCTTGCCTTGAAGGTTTTAGTTTTTATCCATATTTTTTTTGTGCCCATTTTGTGTATATGTTGTCTCTATGATTATGAACTATGGTATTTATATATAAGTATTTTACTAGTATTTCCCCCACTCAAAATTATTCTTGGTGGTTGATGTCACGCCCATAATTTTCAAACCCAAATATATTAGTAAAAAATACCTAAATATTTTTTTAGTTCATTGATTTGTTCTACGACATCTATATGGCTCACTTAGAATTACTCAACATCACATGAGATGCTAATACAAAGAGAGACCCATATATACAAAATGATAATGTGATATGCACACAATTTCAAAATTTTCTCAAGGGAATGAGAACTAAGTACAATCATTTCAGTTTATTTGACATAAAAATTTGGTATTATATTATTCAAGTACTCATACAGTTCAATTCATTTTTTTCATTCATTCTCCATCTAGTTACATATCAATTCCTACATAATGATAATTATGCTTTAGGCCTTTAACAAAGGTTATCATATTCAACAAACATATCACATGCAAATAGCAACCCAGGTTACAATTTTAATTGCAAAAGTAAACAAGGATAATAACCTCAATCAAAACATTTCAAGGATGAGGTACAATTATAATTAATGCATACACATATTCTCATTAACTCACAACCCTTACTAGTATCTTCATATGCATAGAGATATAATCTCGGGTTTTTCCTTAATTGATTACTCATTACACATCTTTTAATATTTTTGTTACAATGTTCATGTCTCATTCATATCTTCTTAAAATTATAGGAGTGTTCACCATGTCAGTAAGACATATAGTTAATTAATAATTTTATTATAAACTGAAAAAGCTTCATCCCTTTATTTAGTAACCAAGATATATCTTTTCAAGATGAGTTTTCATACCACCCAAAATCTTATTCATATACCTATTAAATTCACTTAAGTAGTCCTTTAAAATTTGCACATACAAGTGATTCAAAAGATAATGTCAACCTTCTAGGTCATAAATCCTCATTTCATTTCAATATAAAACCTAAGAGTAAGAATTTAAATTTTACTATTGATAGAATGATTTCATTATGCACCCAAAAGGAGCCAGAGTCCTATGGTGGTTGTTTGCAAGCCAATTTAAGGTATTTTTGCTTTCTCCAAATTGAGTACATAAACTCATATTCACAAGGTAAACGTTATCCTAGGATCTTATAATAACACAATACAATTTTTTAATAAGACAACATTTATTCTAAGAGCCTTCCCTTTTGAAGAGTTAAGAATGATTTCCTTTTTGTCTTTTTATTCTTCATCATTTTATACACAATCTAAAATCAAAATGGAACTATAATCTTTTCATGATTATGAGCAAACTGCTCCATAGAGTTGTGTACTTGTTTATTATTTTTCTATTAATCCCTTATGAGAGAGAAAGAGAGTGACCATTCTCTCATCATGTTTCTAGGAAAAAACACATACATACAATTTATTCTTCTAAACCCATGTAGACATGTTACTTTTTCATAACTGGATGTGAGTTGATGTTATAAAATAATCCATGAGATTTTACATCCTTCATCTCTCCTTCAATGTGTATATAGAAGTCATAGTATGAGATTTTATTAGTCTAATCTCCATTTAAAATCTTATTTTATAAATCATTGTTCCTTATGTAAAAGTAGACATCATGACATTTTACATATTCACCATTCATATATGAAAGAGGTCATCTTATTCCATTAATAACTACAACCTCTACACTTACGAGCATGTGAGGCCCATTACAAGGATTTAAAGGCAATGCTAGAGAAGAAATATTACATCAGGGTACCAAAGAATAAATGTAGGTCTTTTACCACCATGGGATTTACCATAGGAAAAACTATCATTAGTCTAGATCTTGGGTGAGACTAAATTTACTTATTTAAATCCAAATGGGCATGAACATAAAAAAGTAAGCATTATAATTTTTACCAATACATTGTTAACTATATTATTCATTAATTAAGTTAATGGTATTTCTACATGGTTGGTCCTACATTCATTAGTGTCATGCTATTGACGATGAAAATTTAGTTTAAAACCCAAATAAATACAAGCCAATTAGCTTTCCCATATACATTGCTTAAAACATAGAGAACAACGGTTCTCAACACACTAATTTATATATTTCATTCTCTCTAATTCACTTTAATTTAATATGCATATTCAATGTCAATGTACAACATTTAAATGTCATCTCATCAATAACAACATATCATGTTTTTAATCCTTCTTGTCCGAAGTACCTGCAACCATCACAAGGAGAGTCTGACGACTGGTGTAGAAAACCCTTACACTCAAGCATAAACTAATACATCCATAATTTCAAGAAATATTAAACAATAGAGTAGAGAGAGATAGAGATAGGGAGAGAGGGAGAGAGAGAATGTTTCCTAACACATTCACACTTCCACAGTCATTTGCACTTTTCTTTTTTACGCTAGAGAGAGTAAGGAAGAGAGACAAAATACTAGGATACATTTTATTTTGTAATCACAATATCACGATCTATCACATTTCGTATTAATTTTCATTAAAAAACCATCTACATTTTCAAGACTTACCACAATTTCATAGTTATTTCTAGAGAGAGAAGAGGGGGAGAGAAAACATCATAAATTTCAAAATTCATTCATACAAATTAATTGATTAAATAATACTCTATATAATATTTTTTAAATATTAAAAGGTTTCACGAGTAGTTACAAGTCAAATGAGAACCTCAGAAGGATTTTCTAGATAAAGTTGTGAGCTTGCAAAATTCGACAAAAATGACTAAAGTGATTACGAACTAGGTCCCAAAACTACTCATTTTAAGTTCAAGAATAAATGTTATCAATTAATAATTACTCCCATATATACGAAGAACTCATAATATTTGAATAAATTTCATTATGATGAACATGGATCAAGTTATAAAGATTAATCTGGGGTCGATTATTGTAAACGTATCAAACACTCTTGTTACATAACGACCAGTGGGCCCCAAAAACCACTTGCAAAACTAACTTCTGAAAGAATTTTCATGCAATTGAGAATTGATTTCAATTCTCCTATTTGAGTTCTAGATGAAGGTGTGTATTTTTTCAAATTTTTCCAATTGAAACGGAAACCATAAGCCAAAACCAATCACATTTTCTTAGAATAGGAATGTCACCAAAAGTAACTTAAAAGATAAAAGGGATTCAAAACTTGTATCTTTAAGGAATCAAATTCATTTTTCCAGCTTGTTTAAGTACTTTATAGGTTCCTGGGTCAATAGGGATCATCTTAGAGGTTTCAGCTGGTGGTAACAGTTTGGTCTGGTGTTTCATGTGTGCAATTTCTGAGGTCAAATTTCTATGTTTTGAAAAAAAATTAGGGTAAGGTTGTATCATTCATTCCAATTGCATTTTCAACTATTTGAAATATTTAAATAAAAACTTATGAAATGATTGATGCATTCTATAATTTACTAGTAATAACCCAGGAGTGTTGGCACATCACTCATCCTAGACTGAGCACTCACCCGAAGTACACAAAGGTACTAGGACCCTCTTTAGGGTTGCTTGTGCAGGATATTAGCCAGATGAAGAGTTAATGTATTCAAATCCATAATTAGAATAACATTCCACAGAGGATATTATAGATCTAAATCTAAAGAGTGATAGATTTAAGTAATAGCCACAATGAACTCTTCCATGCAAGATTTAGTTGTAATCATGTTTAACAGCTTGAATTAGTCAATACACTCCATTATATTAAACACAATAAATACACAAAAGATTCTTACAATACCATAAGCTCATGCACACATCATATATGGTAGTATAACTTCACAATAACTTATATCAATTCCTCTTATACTACATAGATCACTACATATTTATAGGGGTGGGGACTTTCCCTTCACCGCTTGGATAATTCCCAAAATAGGTCGCATGCTGAAAATAGCTATGAACCTTTACAATAATAAACACACATGCAAGTGCGCTAACAATAGATATCTTCTAGTTAACTGGCATTAGAAACTCTATTATTATCTCAAACCCATGCAAAGATATTAGTAGACACTCTTTCCAAAATAGCCTATGTGTGTCGCTCAAGTCTTTATCTAGTTTGTGTGCTTTACACACAGTCTTCAAAAATAGCCAGAACATGTCAAAACATATAAGTCCCAAATCTATCCTTGTCTTTTTCATGTGTTTCTTTCCTTATCCTTTTGTTCCTTTGAATGCACCATTTTCTCATGCGCAAACCTCTTGTGTGCCTTCTATTAAGTATCATACTTTGTCTACTCAACATTACCCCACACTAAGCTACATTGCCACCCCGGCAATGGTTGCCTCCTAATACTTTTAAAGAATAAAGAATAAGGAATGGAATGAATAGAAAATAAAGAATTTTTGTACAAAGAATTACCTTCACCCTATAATGTCCTTTATTTTGATTAGAAGAATCAACTCTGGATATTCCTCTTTGATTTCAGCCTCTAAGGCTTGCCAATCACGCAACGCGGCTTCTTCCTTTTCTGGAATATTTGATGCAATAGAGTTTAAATATTATTATGCAATCTCTTCCTTCTCATTATGTAATATGATAACAATGTTAAACATTACAGTCATCCTTCCTTCTAGAAGATCAATCTTCTGAGCTATAAGTTTCCCAATTTCATCTAGCCTATCCTTGTGGGGGTCTTGGGCTACTGCAAGGGCCTCACACTTCTGATTCACTAGAAAAAAATATCTCTACGCGTCTAAATGTATCTTATTTCATTTCCTTCATGACTTCATTTTCCTCTATTATGGTCCTGATCCTTATTACTGCCTCTAGAGCTACACATATGTTCAATGCCTAGTCCATTTTCTTCATCTCCTATTGCAAGGTTTGAAGTAATGTCTCATAGGATGAAATCTTCCTGACCACTGAATCCCTTGCCCTATTCACTTCCTACTCAGGGTCCTTTGGTTCTAGCATCCAAATTGGTCCACCCTAAAGCACCAAATCAACTAGGTTACACACATAGTGCATAACTGAAGGGAACTTGTTGGGTACCTTGGGCTCTACGTGCGATCTTTCTTACAAAACATGATCTCCGATATCCTCTGCCATGCTGATGAGAACCCAATTCTTCTTTTTCTCTAGGTCCTTCTCTCCTTTTAGACTGCGTGATCTCTACATCTTTGTCTTTGATCTCTTCTCTTAGTGCTTTAATAGTGGTAGCGTTATCCACATTAATGTGTGCCACCTTTTTAGATACCTTCACTAAGGGATTACTCACATGTTCATCAATCATAATAGCTGGTTTGATGGTTATGTGCCTATTATTTGGTGCCTTTCTCATTCTCCTTGACACATAGGACTCTTTACACACATCAAAATCAGGCTTGTCCATGTGAGTTTACATGGACCATGACAATTGTTTCCTTGTGTACATGGTTTCTATGTCAGGGTCCATCAACTCCCACCCATACAAGTCCTTGAGGCCCACTGTATTATGGAATCACACGCGAACAATGTTACTTATGTCTTCTTCATATCCCATGACTGGTGCAACATAATACCCACTTTCCCTCCTTGATCTTGGCCCCTTAGGAACTTGAGCGCCAAGGTTTGGAGTTGGATCATCTATACTCTCAGCAGTATCTTTCTCTTTTTCTCCTAGATTCTCTACACCTTCTTTAACCTTCATTTTTCATCCTTAGGCTCTTTCACATCCTCTGGTTGTATTGGATATCCAAGGGTGCTCTCTTTAGAATCCTTCGCCTCCTCGTTCAGCTTCAATTTTCTCCTTCTCTTCTCAGTTGTTTTCTTCTATGGAGAGATTCATGGTGATCTTTATACCAGTTATGGAGTAGCACCTTGAGTTCTTATTCATCTAAACACCCTCTTAAAGCGGTTTTCTTCATGGTTTGATCCTACTTCCAATTATTCATCTCCTTCTTCTTGTTCCTGGGGTACAGTACTTACATGCTCAGCTTCTACCCTATCTATGGGTTACCTCTGGCCTCTATATACCAAGCCGTCATTTTCTTCACACTCTTTCTCCTCATCATCTACCTCTATAGGTTCGATGGGCTTCAAAGCTGGTACATTCTCCACTGTATGCTTTCCCTAAGGTGGCCTTGGGAGCATGAACTCCTTTTCTACATATTTGTTACCCTCCAACTTAGGTTTAAGCTGAAGGTATATAAGTGCTGCTCCACTATCTCCAGTCACCAAACTCACAGGCTTCATGCTTATCATATATGAAATTAGCCTCTCAATATAGGTAGTATGACCTAGATATACATGCATCTTCCTCAGTGTGTGGTATTCATAGTCTACCTTGTTTGTAATAAAATTTAGGTGGCATGCATCAGTAAAATGGTGGATTGATGCCTAGAAGTAGTGTGTTGTGAAGGTATATGGTAGCTTACACTAGGGGCTCCAAGTCCCATCCTTCATAGAAAATCATGTGATGCAAAAGTGTTGGTATACCATGAATTGGACTGCCTTTCCCACCACCGAAGGTAACTCCTTGGGGATGCACCACTCCTCTTCAAATGTCGTGTGGAGCCGATCATACCATATCTCCACCCTCTACTCGAATGGCCTACTCATTGACCCTTCACAAAAGTACTTGTCAAATATTTCCGCAAGGGACTTGTTTTACATGGGATACTCCCAGATCTTGTTCTTTGGTCCATCAGGCACTCCAATCTCCATAAATACAAGGGACAATAGGATAGTGCTGAAATTTATTTTCTCACCTGTGTGCGCTTCCTTGATGATAGTCTCTGCAATATAGCCTGATATATTGTAAATTATTCCCTTTGATATTCTCCTTGCAATATGTAGCCACATTATATTCACTTATGACCATCTCTCTTGATCATTCGATTTAGTCACTAGATGTGCAGCTGCCTATACCACTGGGTACTTCCTCAATTTTTTGATATCCATTCCGCGTTGATCCTTGGTATACTCTAACTCCTTCCACATCTATAGGATTGTTGCTTTATCTATCAAGTCATTATCTAGATCCACTCCTATGCCCTTTAATCATGTTATTGTTGAAATCAATGTGGATGTAATCCTTACCCTTCATCCAGCGAAATAGAAAAAGTCTTCATGTAATCTGCTCATCAACCACTGGTACAAAGATTCATATTTTCTAACATACGGGATCGCATACAACTAGCAGACTCCAATATGATTTAACAACTTCTCTCCAGCATCATCATACATTGGCATGTCCTCTGTTATGTGCTTTTTTGTCTTCATACTCAACAACGCATCCAATTCCTTTTTATTATCCGATGTGCAGTGGTTGTAATCACTTATCTTGCACTTAAGGACGTGAGAATCCCATTCTTATCCCACTATCACACCTTCTGGGTATTACATCTCTAAGAAATTAATTTCAGGATCAATTTCAGCCTCTTTTTCCACTTTTTTCTTTCCCTTGGCTCCTACAACAACTATTTTCTTTGGTGCCACCTGTAAATCACAACTTTATGTCCTCTATAGTCTACAAATGCTTTCCTTCTATCTTATATAATGAGAAAGTCCAAACCCTAGCTCGAATATATGTGCCCTATTTGAAATCACGTGCCCTAGCTCTTTCAAAACACTTTTCTCTGCTCAAAACCTTCACCAATGGGGACGTAAGCTTCTCCTACGCACCAATCTACTCTCCACATTTTGCTTCACACTCTCCACACCTCAACACGATTCGCTAAAATTTTTTTGCACTTAACTCGATCAAATTTTCATGATTACAATGGTAAAAATTAACTCGCATCCCATCCTTGTATAGATTTTCAAAAAATTAGTGCATTTATTTCTCCTTCACCTACCAACAATCCTCTCATTAGTTGACCATTTTCACACTTTCCGCGCAGTACATCTTTGCGCCTCAGCAATAACCTTTTAGTGCACCTTCCTACCTTCTAGTTATAGACTTATTTTCATTGTGTGTCTATGCACCTGAGTACCTCGCCACTACACCTTCTCCTGGTAGTCTCCATAGTTGCTGCTTACCTCGCATTATATTGTTCCTTCATTTATCTCCATCTATGGTCCTTATTTGAAATCAATCTTCTGTCCACCAAATCTCCAAAATTGAATAGCACATGTAGAAATTTGTTATTTTATGTGTACCCATTTTTCAATAACCACCCCATAAAAATGGTATGTACAGTCCTCTGCGCATTAAAATACTGCAAATGGTAATTTGCTTCTGGCGCGCAAACATGCTTATTTCACAAAACACCAACTAAATTGACAAATCATAGTGATGAAGAAGTAAATACATTAAGGGAATACATAATTGAAATCCTAATCTAAATGGAAACACTACCTTATTACAAATACCAAGAAGACTTATTTATAGTAGGGCTTCAGCCTACTCCCGTTTAAGTAACCGAGTAACCATATTCCATCAAATGTTTCTAACTGACAAGATCCTATTTCAAGTATGTAAGTGATAACATATGGTCCTAACCAATGTACTTTGAGTTTACTTAGATGGTGTAGAAACTTATAATCTTAAAGAAGCACCATTTGTCCCATCTCAAGCTTTTTATCCCTGATGTGCTTGTCATGCCATGCTTTCTACCTAGTTTTTTCTTGCTTCTGACTCTAGCGTGTTATTACTCATTGGTCATCTAGCTTAATCAACTATTCAATCTGTTATTCTAATGCTTGTTCATCAAATAGACTGTCAACGCACGTAATACGCAAAGAAGGTAACATGAATTCCATAGGAAGAACTGCTTCTGTGCCAAACACCTATTAAAAGAGTGTGGCATTGTTTAACCACTTGCATGTTGTTATAAACACCCGAATCATGGTAGAAACTTTATCATCACAATCCTTCCTTCCAACATCACAAAATTTTTTCAACGTCTGGATCAAAATTTTGTTGAAATCCTCAATAGTCCTATTTTCCTAAGGATGATATTGTGTAGTCTTATGATGCGTAATCATGAACTCATCTAATATAATTCTGAGTTTATCATTCAAAAAATGTGTACCCCTATCACTTGTCAAACTCAATGAGCATCCATACCTTGTAATAATATTTTCCCATAGAAATATGGTTGTTGTAGTTGTTTTACAATCCTTTGTAGGTGTTACTTCTACCCATCTTGTCAAATAATTTATGCAAGTGATGATATAATGTGATCTAATCCTAAATGCGGTTGGTGAAATACAACCCAAAAAATCTATAGCCCATTTCTCAAATGATTCTACACTAGGAATATGTCTTAAAAGCATTTCATCTCTTTGTCCTAGTTTTCAAAGGCACTAACAGTGATCACAAGCCTTGCAATATTCCTTACAATATTTATACATGGTCTCACACCATAATCCAACAAGTAGGATCTCACATGCAGTGGCGTCACCTACATAATTCCCTCCTCCAATACCACCATGAGCCTCCTCCATGATATCTATCCACTCATGTTCCTATACACAACAATGCAATACTTCATCCCAACGTAACTTGTACAGGTCACCGCTAATAACCATAAACGCTGCCGTATGAATGGCAAGTCATTTCTTCTCTAAGGATTTCATTCCTTTTGGCACCATACCGGTTACGTAGAAATACATCAATGTCTTCTAATTATGATGGATGTGCATTGTAATATGTATAACTGTGTATTAAACATGGTATCTTTAATTTCCTGCGCATCTTCTCCTAACTGTATTCTAGATAGATGGTCCGGTCCATAATTACTTTTCCCTGGTTTTTCCACAACTATGAAATCAAATTATTAGAATAAGAGTACCCACCGGCATATGTGCCCCTGTAAAACAAGCTTTTTTACCAAATACTTCAATGTCATGTGGTTGGTATAGAATACAAATGGTGTTACTAGCAGGTACTATCTAAATTTATGTAGCGTACAGATCGTTGACAAAGCTTCCCACTTAGTAGTTGTATAGTTCTACTTTGCAGGAGTCAACTTTCTACTAGAAAAATAGATAGGATGATCTATAATACCTTCTCCAAGCTAAGCCAACACCGTTCCCATGGCCATGCCAAAGGCGTCCATATGTTCATGAAACAATTGGTCCCACAAAGGAAAGTACAGAAAAGAAGTTGTAGTAAGTTTCTCCTTTAATGTCTTGAATGTACGTTACTGTGGTTCTCCCAAGTAGAACGTCCCTTTTCCTTTTAGTAACTCTTCTAAGGGTGTGATAACCTTAGCATACCCTTTTATAAACTTTCTATAATACCTAGTGTGACCTAAAAATCCATGCACCTCACTTTGAATGGTAGGCTCTTTCAGGCTGATAATGACTACAACCTTAGCTAGATCAACCAACAAACCTTCCTTGTATATGATGTTCCCAAACAATGTGCCAAATGGTGTAGAAAATACACATTTCTCAATGTTCAAAGAGAAGGCTTAGCTGGCGACATTGTTCAAACATTAGGCTGTAAATTTTCATAATGATCCTTAATAAGTCCATACACCATCCAATCATCTAAACAAACTTGTAAGAATTTGTGAATAAAATCTTTAAACACTTGAACAACTATGTGTGAAATTAAAACATGCACATTTTTTAGAGCAAAAGGTATCACAGTATAGGTAAAACTTCCCTATTTAGTAGTACAAGTGGTCTTTTCCTAATCCTCTTGTGCAATCCTAACCTAATGATACCCAAAGAATCCATATGTAAAGGAATAAACCTCGCGCACCACAACACCTTCTAATATTTCCTCGGTGAATGGCATAGGAAAGGGATCAGTCACACATGCAACATTCAACTCCCTGTAGTCCACACAGATCCTAATTTGACCATCTTTCTTTATACTGATCACCATTGGGCTAACCTATTCTAACTCATCCAGGTGCTTGATGATTCCAAACCTCAAAATTTAATTAATTTCTTACCTGACCTTTTCGGGTAAGTTGGGGTTCATTCTGTAGGGTGTCTTCCTGACTGGGCATGCACCTTCCTTAAGCTTTATCTTCATTTATCCTAATGATTCATGCACGCCTTTGAGTTCATGGTATCTCTTAGGAAATAAGTCTTGATAATCTCGTAGTAACTCAATGATTTTTGCCACTTCAGAGTCAGACTAATAATCCCCAATTATGGCCTCCTTAGGCTCAACATCTGATCTAATATTCACTTTATTTGTTTACATATGTTCATGATAGGCATACATGGTCTTATCCACACTATCAAAAAATTCATGCCTACCTGTTGAATGATCTATATCCAAATTTTCCACTTCCTCATCATCCACTAAGTGGAACATCTTTCCTTTTTCCTTCTCAAAGCAAACGCACTTAAGTAGTGTGGCAACTATCTATGTTTCTTCAGCAAAACGTGCTCCTGAATCGTTTCCATCAAATAACTCCTGAATGAGTTCCTCATCCTTGGCACTATCTCCCATAGTTAAGAACTTTATAATCCTTAATTCATCTTCTACTGGAGGTTTATTAGAGAAGTAGTAATTTTGGATTAGTCCTACAATCAAATCCTTCCAATTTCTAGTCTCTCTATGGAATTTCTACATACACATACCAAGCACGCGTGCGTAGCCTTGTAAAGTGAAATAAAAATTTGTTCACTCAGAGTGAAGGTGGTAAAGATTCCTATCCCTCTATCTAGAGCCTCTCACACCGTTGAACATGGTGCTAAACAAGTTGATTACCGTGATAAGTGCAAAATTCAGTATGTGCATTGCTCCTAGAAAACCAAGTAAAAAGAGTAATCCTTATTGCATTCCATCCTATAAGATTATCCTTGTGAACCACCCACCTACACATTATTGTCCCACACAAGGTATATTCTACCATATTCCATATCTCCAATTGGTCTATCCAATGTTCCTCAATGACACATAGAAATAACGTAGCGTATCCTTCTCCAGTGTATTGAGGTACTGAGTTGTTACTTATTCTCCTGATACAACAAGGTATGTTGTTTCGCATAAATGTGCTCTTTGCTTTGCGCCCTACAAACTCATAAGTACTATGAGCCCAATCATCACAAGTAACACTTGTAATATCGCTAATAGACTATACATCTTCCCACTAAGGGATTCCTTCTTTAGATGGCTCGAGCACTTCTGGGTCCCGGATGGTGTGTACATAAATCCTATTTAGATCTTCCTCACTCAAAGGCTCAACATAGGGCATAGATTTTCCATCTGTTAAGGGGGATAATAAATCTTTCCTCATTTTCAGAACTTTTATAACCCTTTTTGAACTAAAGATCATCATTATTTTCATAGCACCAAGGGTGCCCAAGTAGAGCTAGAAAGCTATCTTCCTCTGCGAGCACTAAAACCTCAAAATCCCCAATGAACTTGGCTCCATGTATAGTAATGGATGCATATTTTTAACACTCCAATAGGGGTGGCCTTGGTTTGATTTACATAAACAACACATTATAAGATAGTTGTAATGGGGGTCTCCCCATCTATCCCCATACATATAAAGTTAAGAACATTGACTTTCATGCCTGTATCAATCAATATATTACTCAAAAGTCATCCATCCACAACAACATTCATATTTCCTTTTCGTATTCTAAGCTATGGGGAGGGAAGTTGAATGCAAGATCTGTCAACCAGTCTCAATACTTTTGCATGGATTGTTTCCCTTTAACCAATTCCCTTACAATGGAATGATATTCTCCTGGCACAACATTTTGCATACTTCCTTCAAGTCATCAATATCAGTTTGAACCATTTGTGTTGCTTTCTTTTGTTCCATATTTCGTGATTGCCCCTTTAAATATTCTATTTCACCCTGAATATTTCTGAGTACCTCTATGGTTTCCTAATAAACCTCCTTCTGATGATAGGATTTAGGTAGTCTTCATGTAGAACCTCTTCCTTAGTGATGGTAGGTTCTACTATAACACTTCTTTGGCACACGTCACTTGAGCACAAGTAGTGATCTTTACAATAAATACCTCAGATTTTGGTTCCAACTTGGGCATCCACTAATTTTACATAGTGCATTATATCCTAACCATCCTTGTGCCTTTGTTTTCTTGTTTATGTTGTTTACTAAGATGCTCATATAAGTCCAGGAATTCTTCATAGGTATGATTCTTTCCATAGAAGGAACAAGTAATATTCTGAGGACATTCATTCCTGTAGTGGTCAAGATATCAGCATGGATAGCATGTTCCATGAGGAAACTCACCTTGTCCACCACCACATCCTCATCCTCTGAATCCACCATGGTATCCTCGACCTCTACGATGACCTCCTTTAAAACGCCCTTCATTACGATCATAGCGCACTTGAGTGTGATCTCGATCTTGATTCTCATTCTCTCCTTTAGAGTTATCTGAGACTCACGTCTGTTACATAAAAATATCTATAGCATCATGGATATGACCAATTAGTTGGTAGTATTTTGTGTCATGAGTTGTGGACCTACAAATTTTACGAGTAGTAAGATACGTTCTTCCTTATTACGCGTTACAATAATGGCCAATGGATAGCATCATGGTTCAAATGACATAACTCATAGTCCAGTAATAATGAACACGCTGATCTGTGGAGAAAAATATCCTTGGTGTGACCTTCGAATTCACAATCCATACTCCAAATCATCATGCACGTCTCATGTGTTGAATTTTCTGATAGTTTTCTCTAACTGAGTTTTCATAGCTACAATTTGTGCTTGCAAGAATGGGTTGACTCTAGTGTCTATGCTTTTGACTACCTTAGCGCGGTAAAGCTACTTCAATTTCTTTACGCAGATCAGTGTATGTCTTATGTTATAGCACCCTTCTAAAAGGTGTAATCAGACCTCCAAAAAACCATTGCGCATGCTAGCTTGTGTGAATATCATAAGAAATATTAGATAAAAGCATTTTGAAATGGGCATCATACTCCCTAACACTCTCAGTAGTTCCTTACTTAATATCCTTGAGCATGCTTATACTCTTCTACTCAAACTGAGGGATGTGAAACTCTTTAAGGAAAACATCTTTTAATGTTGCATAATCTACGCATGTCTACTTAGGGTCAATTTTTTTGAACCAGTTATGTGTGCATCCTTATAACATAGTGGAAAATAGACTTGTACTATGCTCAAAATCCATGATTCCCTTTGCACACCACAATATTTCACACATGTGCATGTGTTCAGCAGCATCTTCTATGCCCTTATATTCTAGAAGACGAAGAGACATCTCCATGTAAATATTCTGGGGTATGTGCGGACCTTACACACCAAATCTAGAACCTCTTGTGTTTCCTCTACCTCTAGAACCACCAGATCCACCAAAACTAGAACCATCTATACCTCATGATCCTCTACCTATAGCCAGAAGTGGACTAGTGGATGTATTTCCCTGTGTCCCAATAGTCGTACTGAACTGAACCCCTACAGTCTGTGAAGTGTTACCACCCCCACAAGTTAGTCCAAAATTTTGTGTGCTCAAATTATGTGTGGATGATACACCATAAAAGGTACCCCTAAACAACAACGAAGATGTTTTCCCTGTCTTTAATGTACTTGTTATGTGACTTACCCCTTGCTCTTCTACTACCTAAATTCGCTTTTTGACTTTTTTTCATACTAGTTATTGGAAAACCAACCACAAGGGCTAGGTTTCTAAGTAGATTCAGATGTATGCCCATGACCCAAATTGTCTCTGCTAGTGTGATTCCATGTGAGGCTAAGGGGGGTTCCCTATCATGCTGTCTTAAATGAGAGAGTTCCTGATGCTCTAGCTCCATGCCTTTTGCGTGAGCTCTAAATCCTTTGCGAGCTATCTCTCTCCTCAATGTCATTTTCTCAACAACATCCTACTTCTTCTCTATCTCCCTCTTGCGCGTACCTCATTATAATTAAGCCACCTTTCTTCTCTCTACCTTTCTTTCACTAGGTTTTCCATCTTTCACCAAACTTTCTCCTGCCCCCACGTGTGGTAGGGTTTAGTTTTCCATTGGTTTTCTTTCCAAGTTCAAGGTTACCATCAATATTTTGATCACCAGTAGAATGCCTTGCAAGTAAGTTCCCCTAGGATATCGTAAAAAATGGAATTCTAATACCTCTAGGCAAGAATAAGTGGAAATTTAGTACTCCATAATATAACTATTTAGAAAACCACGAAACCAAGTATCCACAGCACATGTCGAAATCAGATCAACATCGTAAAGGGCATGAAATTATTCATGCATCTAGACAAGTCCGCAATACCTCCAATCCCTTTTAGACGTATAAGCAACCACCCACCGGTACAATTCTACCAGAAAATTAGCGAAGAATCTCTCATAAAAAATGTCATACATATTTTTCTTCCACCCATGCACATGTGTTAAACTCACATCTAGTGTTGAACCTCTGTTTTTTATTCTTCTTCTAGATTATGTATCCACTCCTCAACACTTTCTAGGGTTTGACCAATATGTTTTCATCATGAACCATCCTGAAAACAACTAAAAAAGAAGTCTCGACAATAGAACCAATGATGCGGCCTAGAATTGACCAATAATAACCTAGGCATGTTGGCACATCACTTAGCCTAGACTAAGTGATCACCCAAAGCACGCAAAGGTACCAAGCCCCTCTTTAGGGTTGCTGGTGTAGGATGTTAGCTAGATGAAGAGTTAATGTATTCAGATCCATAATTAGTATAACATTACATAGAGCATATTCTATATCTAAATCTAAAGAGTAATAGATTTAAGTAATAATCACAATGAAATCGTCCATGCAATGTTTATTTGTAATCATGTTTAACACCTTGAATCAGTCAATACACTCCATTATAGTAAAGACAATAAATATAAAAAATCTTCTTACAATACCATAAGCTCATGCACGCATCATATCTACCAACATAACTTCACAATAACTTATATCCAGTCCTCCTATACTACGCAGATCACTACATATTTATAAGGGTGGGGACTTGCCATTTGTCACTTGCATAATTTCCAAAATAGGTCGTATTCTGAAAATAGCTATGTGCCTTTACAATAATAGACACACATGAAAGTGCGCTAATAATAGATCTATTCTAGTTAACTGACAATAACAACTCTATTATTAGCTCAAACCCATGCAAAGCGCTTAGTAGAAACTCTTTCCAAAATATCCTATGTGTGTCATGCAAGTCTTTATCCTGATTTGTGTGCTCTGCACACTATCTTAAAAATAAGCCCCTACACGTGAAAATGGCTAAGTCTAGAATCTATCCTTTTTTATTGTGTGCTTTTCCTTCCCTATCCTTCTGTGCCTTTGAACGCACCCTGTTCTCATGCATGAACCTTTTGTGTCCCTTCTACTGATTATCATACTTTTTCTTCTCAACAATGATAAAGTGTGTAATTTTAGTATAATAGGAAGGGAGATCCATACCTATTTTGTGCATATTTTGTAATCATTCCACTCGATGAGACCATATTTATGGGAGGAATTTTTGTGGAACCAGGATTTTACATTTGTCATTTTTATTCTGCATAAAGTTTTCCAAGGCCTTCTCAACAAGTCCATTTTGAACAAAACTTTCATATTCTTATGTGTTCCTCAAGCACCCAAAAAATACCTCCACACAGTTCTCCTGTATATCTTCCAAACACCAAGCAAGTAAATCCACACAACCACTATAGATTTAATTGAATTTATCAATAAAAAATAGTGTTTACACAACATATCAACATAGTCAAGAGGGTCGACCTAGAAAACACCACCATATAACCATCATAAATTTTATTGACATGTTGATGATTTAGTTTTGATTTTTCTTACGATAGCTAGGTGCAGATAGACATGTATGTTCCTCCTCCACTGCACCTATGCACCTAGAAAAATAAATAAAATCTAAATTAATCTTCCATGGTGGGGCATAATCCTTCATGCATTGATGGGTGTCTGTACCCTATTCCAAAGCTCCCATTTGGCATAGGCACGGAGTACGGGCAAAAAAAAATTTAAGTTTATCTTTACATCTTGCATTGCACATGTTTGAATGTTTATAAATCATTTCCCACAAAAACAATTTAATCATTTCTTGTAATCATTTTTTCCCATGAGAAGTCATCTCTTTGAATCGTTCTATCAAATGGTTCATGTTCCTCACCTATGCTTCCACATTTTTCATGTTCATCTACCAAGGCACTAAGATTTACGATAAGAGAATAAAATATCTTCCTTTAGGATTTGACGAGTGTTTATGCCTGCTCAAAATCTCTCATTTTGGCTCAAGCAAGAAGTAGGGAGGATTGTAAGAAAACATTAGAAGCCTTTCTTTACACTTGCCCACGTATGCTTGGAAGATCTAAAGGCCTTTCAACAACCCCATTCTGGTATATCTTGTAACCATTGCAAATCCATGGGGTTGCATTCCTCCCTCAAGACATCCCATGTGCCTTGTCTAAGCATCCTTATCTTTGCATGCACGTCCCTCAATGGATTTAAACCTGTAACGTCAAAATAATACATATCCCTTCTCCATTCTTCTAACTACCCACCATCAATTCTCCACCAACATCCTTAACTCCACTTCCATTTCCACTTTTCCCTTTTTATTTTATAAATATATATACTTGAAATTTGTTTATTTAGCTCATAATTTTATTTTAAAAATTTATAGTTTCCATTTTTTTATATGTTTTATTTAATCATTTGATCGTTTAATTATTTATTTTTGGTTTTGATTAAATTTCATGGTTATTATAATAACTCAAAATCTAGAAGTTAAGAGTGATCATGAGTTAAAGGACTTGAAAAAGTGGGTTTATAATGAAACACAAAATGGGGTGCTTGACCAAACATCCTTTTGTGAAAAATGGTCTTTACCCTCACTAATTGTGAGAAAGGGTATGGGGCATTACAGTTGAAGAGAGAGTGATAGGAGTAGGTTTTTTCTTCTATTTTTAGGTGGGTGGGCTTGTGGGTAGTATAGTAAAATGGGAGGGAGTATTCATTTAGGTTCATTTACTTTGTCCCATTAGTAAGGATGTGCTAGTTTGTGTTGGGTTGGGGTATGAGTAGAGGATTTATGTTAGGGATTATGCCTTGTTGTCTATGTCAATGTCATTGTGATAGAATGGTTACCTTGTTCATGAAAACTATATAGATATATGAAATATGGTATAAATTGTATGGAATGGAACATATAAGGAAGGAAGATGTTGAAGCATGTATTAAAGCATGGGAATATGGAAATAAATGAAGTTTTATAGAAATAGAGTCTTTGATAGATAAATATATATGGGTAGGAGAAGGATATTTTGGAAGGTGTTTATGGAGCATAGTAAAGAGGGAGAGTAGGTTTATTGCATGTCCCCTTTCTTGAGTGTTTGAAGTTGTTTCTTTTCTCCTTGGGTCCCTTAAGCCTATTATAACTACTATGGTAGAATTTCCTCATAATATATATAGGACTTAGAGAAATATATAAGGTTGGGTCCCTCAATCCTTCTGGTGAAGAGAGAAACATCGGGATTCTATTTGAACATCCTCGTGCAACCCTTTTCCACATAGAGAGAGATGTGTGTGTGTGTGTGTGTGTGTGTGTGTGTGTGTGTGTGTGTGTGTGTGTGTGTGTGTGTGTGTGTGTGTGTGTGTGTGTGGGGTGGGAGTAAAGTGGGTGGAGGGTAGGTCCCTACTAATTTTTTTCTAGTGGGGGACTATCCTTAATTATTTAGGAGTATTTATCTACCCTATCTACATTGGTGGTTGAGATAATATAGAGAGAAGAAGGGCCCTATCTATATATGGGGCTTGATGGTTGGTGGGGGAGGAGGTGATATGTCCTCTATTACATCCTTTTATTTCTTATTCCCTCTTCATTGTTTCTCTGGGATCTCTAACCCATGCCCCTACATATTCAAAATTTATATATGTTTACTACCTTTGACCCTAACTACCAATGAATGGGGCATATTGACATACAACTATGGAAAATAAGGGTATAACTCAATTCCATTTATTGAATATTCTTCTTAGAGAAGTATTTTTTCTCTAAGGATGAATTTTAGTTAAATTCTTTCTAGAATTATATCTATTGAGATTATTTCAAAATGAATATTATTACATTTGTAATTTATCAATGCTATCATTTTATCATGCTATAAAACTTACCTCCATTTATGTTTTTTTTTAATAATGGCAAATAGTTTTTTGAAAGGGACTATACCCTTGAATACAAAATAAGGCCTTTAAGCCGGAATAAGAGTGAGAAACATAGTAGGACTAACCAATTCCAGGTAATACAATGAAATTCCACGTAGCCCAGAAACAGCTACACAAGCGAGACTTAACAGCAAAACATCAGCAAAAAAACAGTAACCCGACAGCCAAGAAACAGTAAGAATAACAAAAGAGTGTAGTAGAAGCATGCAGGACTACTTCTTGGCTGCTTGATCAACACTGATCTTGAATTTTTTCCAAGCATGAAACATACCCAAAGCGGTCATGTGGGCAACATCCGTCTTATCGAGCTCCTCGATGGTTCTTTTTCTCTCTTTTTCATTGCCCCAAAGTGCAGCCGGGACACCGCTGAGGTTGGAAACACTTTTGGCATGCCCCACGATGAATTCCTCAATGGCCCTAAAGGCGGAAATGTTGTAATCATGCCTAGTCTTAGCCTTCCCAAGGCGGGAGTCCAAGGAGGTCAGCTTTTTGTATATGTCTTCAATCTGACTATTGTCAATGCTCCCTTCCCCCTCCATGCTTTTCTTACCTTTTTGCTTAGCTAGGTTTTTGACCTCATCCTTCAGCATTTTTATCTCAGCCTCTAAGGCCTCCAGTCTCTTGGAAGGGTTATCCATCTGTGCTTCCCGGGGACTGGCACTACTTATGTTTAGCAGGTCACGTGCAATGTCAAGATCAAGAGGCTCTTTCCTTGTTGCAAGAGTCTCAAGGTTGAGTCTCCTAGAAGCCCTGGTGAGTGGACGTTTAGAGGTAGAGGCGAGGTGGGTGGCAAAAGGAGAAGTAGGAGGAATAGAAGGAGAGACATGTGCAACCGGCATGGGGGTAGCAGCACCGGTGGCAGGGGCAGCAGCAAGGGCAGCAAAGGCAGTAGGAGAAGTATGACTGGCAGCAGCGGAGCCCATCGGAGCCGGGCTAGGAGAGGAAGGAAGACCGGGGTACTTGAGAAGGAAGTATTTGTGAATTAGCAAAATAAGCCCTTGATGTAAGGGAACCGCCCGGGTATGCTTCTGGAACTCCAAAATGGAGCGCTCAAGAGAGTTTAAAAGATAATGAGGGAAGCAAACCAATCTATTCCTACGGAAGTGGTTTAAAAAGATGAGATGCTTAGCTGGGACAGTAACAAACCTACCTTCCAAGGAGATGAAACGAATCATCATGCAAGTGACTTCATCAAACGGTGATGGAATTGAGCTTACAAGCAGACCCGCTGTGCTAAAAATAAGCTTCTCATCTTCCTCCACAAATCTTCTTTCTTCAGTTTCTTTGATAACCCTTTTGTTGAAGAAGCGGTACCCATCCAGGCTGAGACCGGTCGCTTCAGCAATGAGTTCTTCATTGACAAGAATTTTCTGTCCCCCATAGTCGACAGTCCTCTCTTTCCACTCCTTAGCAAAGCGTACTGAAATACTTTGATCATGTCCTTGCACCCTTTCAACAAAGCTGGTGAAGCCGCCTATGCTGAGAATGTTCCAAAGCTCAGTGTTTTCCTTCCAATCAGGGTCCGCGCACGGCTCAATTTGATAGGGAGGTCCTCCCATCTTCTCAGTGGTGTGCAGGTTACAACAAATTCTAGAATGTCGTTGAGCGTGAAGAACAGTTCGTTTCTTACTGTTGAAGATCGCATAAGACTGGAAACTGTAGCCGTTGGTCTTCTCACGAACGGCTGTGTAATTGTTGAACTGAGCCTGTGGGAAGTCGCGTGTGAAAACCCTTTCCTTGTCAACAATCACTTTGTAATTATTATCGGTTTTCGTGGAGTTTGGCATCCAGATATCAACAGCCGTTGTACCTCCCGCGTGCGTGATTTTCAAATCTGGATGACTCCACTTGAAGTTTCTTAAATAGATCTTGCTATTATTTGAAAAAGATATTATTTGCCTCGCCATATAGAATAAAGCAGCACGTGTGAAAGAATTGATGATTTTGATTTTCCTCGAAAGATTAAGGCTTATCTCTAGAGATTTCTTGCTTATGAAGATCCGCATGGATGCTGTTGTGAAGCTGATTAGGGATACTATCAATATCCCAGACAGTAAAATTTATATTAATGCCATAATTGGCCAGTGCATCCGCCAGATTGTTGCCTTCCCTGTAAGTATGTATGATTATGATACTATTGAAGGTGTGGCAAATGCTTATGGATTCAGAGATAAAGTCTTTAATACTCCAATTGGGAGATGAGGACTGATTAAGAAGCTTAATGATATTAAGGGAGTCCCCTTCAACAATAAGGTTCTGAATATTTTGAGCCCGAGAAACTCTCAAGCCCCAGAGAGCACATAGTGCTTCGGCAAAATGATTGGTTTGAATTCCCATTTTTCCAGCATAAGCAGCAATCAAATTACCTTTGTGGTCTCGTATTGCTCCTCCTCCAGCTGCTGTCCCAGGGTTTCCCTTAGAGGCGCCATCAAAGTTCAGCTTGTACCAATTAGAGTCAGGAGGATGCCATTTAATCAAAGATCTATCTACACTATTCCCAGGGTTGCTCCAATTTCCAATGTGCCAATTAGATAAAATGTGCTCTTCATTCTCAGGATAACACTTGTTCTTGGGGGGTTTAAATCTGGCCATGTCCTCTTTGATACCTTGAGAAATTTTGCCAATACTGATTTTATAATTCTGCATCTTATTTCTAAAAATGATATTATTTCTGTCCTTCCAAATCCTCCAGATTAAGTGTGGGATTCTAATTTCTAGATTCTTTTGATAGCACAATGTCTGAATGGTGGGTTCCATTGATTCCATAGCTGATTAAGGTTCTTCAGCAACACCCAAAGAGCATCAAATTTAGAAAGAACAAAGCTCCAAATTCTATTGGCATAAGCACAATGTATGAACAGATGACTAATGTCTTCATAGTCATTCCTACAAAGGTGGCACCAATTAGGAATTATAAATCCTCTTCTCATCAAATTGTCAGTGGTGAGAATTCTACCTCTGATGGCCAGCCAAAGAAAAAAATTTATTTTGGGGGTTAACTCAGGCATCTAGATCATGTTCCAGTTAAAGTCAGATTGGTTACTGTGAGAAAGATTGGTATAACCAGATTTGACTGAGTATTTCCCATCTTGTGAATTACTCCAAACCAGCTCATCCTTGGAATTCAGCTGACTTAAAGGGAAGAGATCTAAAAGATCCTGAAGGGAGGAAGTAATTAGTTTCAGCTCAATTCGTTCCATAGAAAGTCTTTTCCAAGTCTTGTTGGTGCCATTTCCTTCAATATAGTCCTTGACTTTAGTTCCATACTTGCTTATAAGGCTGTCCTTAGCTGTCCCAAATCTCTCCAAGAGGTTGTCACTGAACTAGTTATCCTCCCAGAAGTTTATCTCACTGCCATCCCCCACTTTCCATTTGCTGCCCTGCTTGATGAAGTTTCTACTCTTGACCAGATTATTCCAAAAAATGGAACCATTGGGTAGTTGTTCTTCATGCAGATAGGAGTAGATAGCTTGTTGATTCAAGTATTTTGCTTTAATAACATCAATCCAGGGCTGTTTCTCAGAAAGCAATCTCCAGCCCATCTTAGCGATGAGTGCCTCATTCATTTTCTCAATATTTTTTATGCCCAGCCCTCCCATGGATTTTGGGGTGCAGACCTTATCCCAGGCCACTAGGTGAAATTTGAACTTCTCTTCCATGCCTTGCCATAAAAAAAATTTCTGAATCTTTTCAATTTTCTCTCTGAAGGAAGAAGGAATTTTGAAAAGTGACATGATATAGATGGGCATACTTTGGAGTGTACTTTTAATGAGAAGGCACTTACCAGCACTAGAGAGAGTGGCCCCTTTCCAACCTGCCATCTTTTTCTGAAATCTCATCAACAAATCATCCCACACCATGTGAGAGACTTTCTTAGTGCCAAGGGGGAGGCCTAAGTACGTTGCTGGAAGAGCACCTATTCTACAGCCCAGAATTTTAGCAATCTTGAGCTGTCTTTCCTCAGGGGTGTTAAAGAAAAAATGGTGCTTTTGTCATAATTAATCTCTTGCCCAGAAGCAGATTCATAGAGTTGTAATAAAGCCTTAATAGCTTTAGCTTCCACAACTGAGGCCAGAAGAAGAAGGATTGTGTCGTTCGCAAACTGTTGATGAGAGACAGCTTGGCTAAATGAAGCGGTTTTAGATCCATTTAAAAGGCCATTCTCAACCGCTCTGCCAATTGTTCTACTAAGGCTGTCAGCTAAGAGAATGAAGAGTAAGGGGGAGATGGGGT
The DNA here is from genome assembly GCA_019776745.2 of Taxus chinensis. Classification (NCBI taxonomy): domain Eukaryota; kingdom Viridiplantae; phylum Streptophyta; class Pinopsida; order Cupressales; family Taxaceae; genus Taxus; species Taxus chinensis. Next base: position 209,703,598 of record CM034147.1, read on the forward strand.
CTCCTTGTCTTAGACCTCTGTTGCTGGTGAAAAAACCCACAGGCTCCCCATTAACAACCACAGAGAACCTGGCTGTAGATATACAAGACTTGACAATTTTTCTAAATTTTTCCGTGAACCCAAATTTAGATAAAATCTTGTCAAAAGCTTTATTCATATCAAGCTTGAGGATCATATTAGCCTTTTTATTTTTTTCCATGGAATGTAAAGTTTCATGCACCATAATCACTCCATCTTGTATTATCCTGCCTTTAATAAATCCACTCTGCTGCCTTGAGATGAGGTCATTCATTATGAGCTGCAGTCTAGTAGTGATGATTTTGGTGAAGATTCTAAAGATAGCATTAACAAGACTGATAGGTCTGAAGTCCTTGAAGTCTTTTGCATCCATTTTTTTAGGTGCCAGCACAATGTGCGTGTTATTAAGTTCTTTTAGAAGATTTCCTGTTCTATAGAATTCATTTACCGCTTTGAGAAGATCCTCCGAGCATATTTCCCAGAACTTCTGAAAAAAATTAATAGAGAACCCATCCGGTCCAGGAGCCTTATCCCCCTCAAGAGAAAAAACAGCCTTTTGCAGTTCTTCAAGCGTGACAACTTTAGTGATGTCTCTGAATTTCTGGTCCTCAATGATATTCTGCGGGATGGCCTCCAGCATGAAGGAAATAGCTTCAGGGTTGCTGACGTTGTTCTCTTTAAGAAGATTCTTGTAAAATTCAAGCGCTTGTTTCTTGATGTTGTTCCCATTGTTTTTAGAGACCTCAAGGATTCTGTTACTGGCTCTATGTTTTAGAGTAGTCATGTGAAAGAACTTTGTGTTCCTGTCTCCCTCTTTAAGCCAAATAGCTCTAGATTTAAGGCGCCAAAAAGACTCTTCCCTACTGCAGATCGTATGCAACTCAGAAAGAATATTCTTTTCATTTACTTCATCTTCAACCGATCTTCCCAAAGTATCCATTTTTAACTCCAGATCCTGAAGCTTCTGTTTTAACTCTTTCTTTTTTTCGAAAATATTTCCAAAAACCCTTTTGTTCCAAATTTTGACTTGCTTTTTGACATTTTTGAGTTTTTGAACCAATCTGAACTGAGCAGTGCCTTCCCCATTCCATACCCACCATTATTTTATCCTATCATAGATATCATCATGCTCCATCCACATTTTTTCAAATTTGAATGTGTTTTTTGCTGGTTTAGTCCAATTGAGAAGGCTTAAAGCAATCGGATTATGATCCGATCCATTTCTTGGAAGGGAAGATAGGTAAAAGTCTTGGCTTAGAATCCAGTTTGCTGAGATTAATGCCCTATCCAGTCTCACCTGAATGAAATCCTTTCCCAGCCTTCTATTATTCCAAGTATACTTATTACCATGCAGATCCACATCAATGAGGTTTTGTTCAGCAATAAAGTCAGCAAAGTCCTCCATACCATTAGAGAAGGTGGGGGTTCCACCAAACTTCTCGCCTGGGTTTAGAGGGGAATTGAAATCTCCCATAATGAGCCAGTTGGCAGAGCTATGTTGATTTCTAAAGATTTTAAGATCAGCCCATAGTTTTCTTCTACCACTAGCAGAGTTAGGGGCATAAATATTAGACAAGATCCATTCACACTTTTTCTCAATAGTGACGAATTTAATTGCTAGATGATTAATATTAGCACTAAGAATCATACCAATACAGTGTCTTCTATCCCAAAGAGTAGCCAATCCTCCGAAGCTCCTTGAGAATCGACAGCTGCCATTTCAGAACTATCCCAAAAAAAAAATTTAATATTAACCATGGTCATTGCTTTCATTTTAGTTTCTTGAAGAATCAAAATGCTGGGGTTAGTGGAATCCCGTAACTCCTTGATGGTTCTTTGCTTAGAGTTTCCATTTAGGCCTCTGATATTCCAGGATATAATCTTCATTTGGAATGGTTGGTAGTTGGAATTGCTTGCTGGCTCAGTTGTCGCTGAACCCCATCTGTAATATCCCTCTCCGTTTTCTTAGCTCTGAGAGTCTTTTTAGAGGGTCTTCCTCTTTTTGAGCTTCCTCCAAAATCAGCTATTCGTATAGCAAAAGACCTGGTTGTTCTAGAAGAAGAGGTGTCCCAATTGTCAATTTCCTTTTTTTTTTCACTATACAATGAATCTGGGATCCTTTCAAAACCTCTCATTCTTTTTTTCTTTTTTGAGATGACCAATGTGAATCTAGAGTCTGGATCTTCCATTTCCTTGGCAGGCGTGATTTCTCCTTCTTCATGTCCTTTATGCAAACTGTCAGGCAAGTGATCAGAAGTTGTTCTGGTGCTGCAGCAGACCGGCGAAGCCACTGTTGAGATGCTGGGATCTGTCATATCTTCCTTGTTATCAGCTTCCTCCAATAGCTGAATTTCTTTCTCTTGTTCTAAACTATCAGGCAAGTGATCAGAAGTTGTTCTGGTGCTGCAGTAGACCGGTGAAGCCACTGTTGTAATGCTGGGACAAGGCAGCGGATCCGCAATACCATTCTCTCCAGAAGAGAGAATCTCCAAAGGCTCAATCTCTATCATATCTCCCTTGTTACAAGCTTCATTCCTAATTAATGACTGAATTTCTTTCACTTCTTATAACACAAACTTTATATCACAAACTTTTTCAAATAACTAAAAATAATGAATAATCAAATTATTCACTTACCACTCTTAAGAAAAAGTGCTAAAAGAGAGAAAATATCTTTACCTCGATAATGTTACATGTCAAATATCATTTCCTATTTTAATCATGAAAAGTGTTCTTTCACACAAATTTATATGAGATAGAACCAGTCTAAAAAGGATACAACAGTCAATACAACCATCATTCTCTTGTGGAAACTACTCAAATTGTTAAAGAAGGAACAACATACTATATTGAAAGTAGGAACAAAATAAGTTATATATATATATAATATATATATATATAATCATGAACATTATTGTTTGATATATTATAATATGTGGGTAACAAATTATGTTGTGAATATCCAACAACTTTATCCTTTACTTTATAGAATAATATTACAAGGAAAGTGAAATCACTAAGGTAGAGCCAATGGTATTCCTTTTTTAATTTCTTTACAAAGCTCATACCATGATTATACTGGTCTAGGGGTATATTTCTATAAAGGGCCTAGAATATATATAGGTACTATAGAAGGTACAGATAAACACTCTAGAAAGGAATGTCTTGAAGGACTAGCAATAGACAATTGAACATTGTCATTTATTCTAGTGGATCTTCTACATGGTTGTTGTAATGCAATATGTGGTGATGGTGGAGGTGACACTAAAGGTATTTATGGAAGTGACTCTAAAGGTGATGTTGAATCTTGTGTAGGGAATGGAGGAGGATCCTCATCTAAATGTAAAGGTAGTGATGTCCCACAAAACACTATTTTTTTGTGAAAAAAATAATTATAAATTCATCAAATTTACATACAAATCATTATATAAAATATACTACGAAAGACACATCATTTTAGATAACATAAAAAATATAACATTATATTTTTTAAAAATAGTACAACAAACTCAATTGTGACAAAAAATTAAATTTCAAATAACTAATACATATACATCAATCATTAGTATCAACATTTTTCCTCGATCTCACTGATGTTGATTTTCCTTTAAAATTATAGTTAGCCAGAATCTATTTACCATATTTGATATTTTTTATCACTTCCACCATGACATAAAGATGTAATATTGTCCCCCCCATTTCATCTTCTTTGTCATTGGTATAAACTATAAAGTGAAAATTGGGAGATGCAAGAGATGAACATCAGAAAGTACTATTAATGAAACCAGTAGTTTTTTTAAATGCACAAGGGTGTCCATAGATGTACATATGATCATGCATTCGGTGATATTTCTTTGGGGATATAAAAATTTTCTCTTCCATATACTTTGCATTACAAAACATGACATACTTGGACATAATGAATTTTTATCTTTCCACATGAGTCTAATCTACAAACTGGTACATTGGGCCATAAAAAGATAATATTGGTAGACCAACTAAACATTAAGTAGTAGATCAAATCTTAATTGTTATCAAAGTGAATATCCCAAGACCTACATTAGGAATAATAGAAGGTTATATCATATAGCTCTACTTCCTAAATTTTAATGTTTCATAAGGTGTTGGAAGTGATTTATCTATTGGCAAAGCCCCATGATGTTTCCAATTGGGAAAATCATGTTGATATTTATTCAACACCTTAGGCATAAGTTACAAATCATATTTGGACTGTTCTTCATAAGGTGTAATTTTATGTTCCCTCATTTTTGCATGTAAATTAGCCACAATTATTGACAACCTATTATTTTTCCATGCAATAATGAAATTGCTTTCAACCTCTTCCTCTTCAATACATTTTCCCAACTTGTCCACTGTCAAATCCTCATGGTGTTTGTACGTTCCCATAATTTCCATATTGTCTACATTTAAGTGTGTAGATGATTATGGACATGGTGAAGAGAAAATTAATTTTATTTAGGTTCACATGTCTACAACAGTAATGATAATGCCCTATTTTACAAATATTAGATAAAACTAAATATCAATAAGAAAATTACAATAATATCATTATTTTGCAAAGACTTTTCCAAAAAAATTGGTTTACATATTTTTGTAATGTTCACTAATTTCCTAATTTCTCTTACTTGTCTTCAATTTTCTATATTTTGTAATTTTGATATAAATATCATATTATTATCAATTTTCATTAAGTTTGGTGTTCAAATAGAGTATGAACATAATGGAGAAGGGACTATTATCAAAAAATTTACTTGTAATTACCTTGATAGATATGTATGCAAAATGTGGTAACATTAACAATACATGAGGAATTTTGGAAAAAATGACTGAAAGGAACATGGTGAAGTGGATTTTTTCAAATGTCATTTTTTTTAGTTTCTTGGTAGATAAAAATGTTATAATACTATATTTATTAAATTTCTAGGTTGATAATTTTCATATTTTCATTTCGAGATAAGAGAGGTTCCCTAGTAGAAGTGTATGTACAATGTGGAATCATATTGAAGGCATGTGTAATTTTTAAAAATATAATAAATCTACTTTCTCAAAAATGGGTGATAATCCTTTAGTATCCTACTCTTTTATGTTGGAACAATTATACTTTCCCTCTTAAGGGGAAGTGTGAGTTTGCAAGAGCTATATGTATGTATGTGTGTATGTGTGTATGTGTGTATAAGGTTCACAAGGGGTTTGTGTGTCGCAAATAGAATGATAAGTTCATACTTAAACCCATCGTCTTTGTATCATGTTTTTTTGTTTTAGATTGATATTGGAGTTGGAATTGTATGATTATATGAAGCATTATAAATGTGTTTTTTATTCAATTTAATTTTACCTCAATGTCACTTGGAAACATGTTATTGAGATCTATTAGAAATCATTTGAAAGTTTACTTTATCATTTGTTACAGTTATAAATGTTTTAATAGGAATATATCTTAAATATGGAGGAATACACAAGGCATATAAATGTTTTAACTAAATTCCTGAAGGATTTTTACTCTCAAATAATACAACGGTTACATGATATTAAAAAATTGGTTTTGTAAGGATGATTTCAAGATCTTTGAATTTATGAAGCACTCTAAAACACAACTTGATATAATATACCTTTATTGCATTAATGTGCATGCAATCATGTAAGTTGAGTGGACGAGGACTATAAATAATTTAATAGCACAACCATTTTTTATTTCTTTACACCCAAAATGAATCCTTTTGTATACATGGCTAAAAAAATTTCATTCTCGCTATCTTGAGGATCCTCTTAAATTTATAAGCTAAAAGAAAATTAAAATTTTGGTTCTTATGTGGACATGTTTTCTTGGTGGTTGGATTAGCAGGGGTATGAGAGGAAAATAAATAGTCGGTATTTCTTAGCTTCCCCACTATAACTAATTATATCCCCTAGTTTCTACATTGAAGACAAGTGTGATGTGATGTAAACATTTTCCATGTTCCTATAGAGTTCCACAATATTTTTGGTTAATAGTGAAAGTGTGTATTTCATACCATCCCTAGAACATGTCGTTATTATCTTACTTGTTATGATTAGAAGTATTTTTGAGTTTTTTATTTTAGCATTAAATTAGTTTTCACCTTAGTAATAATCATTATAACAAATCAAATTCCTTTTTTTTCTTTCTGGTTTCCTAATGCAAAGTAAAAATCATCATAACAAATCAAGAAATAAATTTTGGTAATAAATATAAATGTGTAACAAACCATTCGCTATGATCCATAAGGAAAAGTAGTGAACCATATTGATTAATGTCCTAAGAGCATGCATAAGAGTTAGCATTGAATTAAAATAACAATAAAGGTAATAATGAGAACTAAAAATTGTAATAGAAAATGTTTGTAGAAATATTTGATAAATATCAAGCTTGAACATGCACCACATAGCTAAGGATCTAACATAGACAACAATCACTTCTTTGCATCCTAATCCTCACAATTAAAATGATAATTCATGCTTTATGCCATCACTAATCTCTCTTCTAGAATATTTACCATCCATCTCCATGTTGGTGGAATTTGTAGTTATATTTTCAAATGATGCAAAAATGTGTTTCTTGAACCATCAAAATCCAGTGCTCTTTTGATATATCCATAATCTATAGGGATTTGGGCTATCAACCTCATAATCTGAATCATTGGTAGTTTATTTCAATAGGTTGAATTGGAATAGATGATAGTATTATTGATTTGGATCAAACTGTAAGCATTTTACAAAACAATTACAAATAATATTCAATACACACAGAAAGATATTCTATTCAGCATATCCATCATTTTACAAGAACCCATATAAATAGGAATATAGCTCTCTTATGATTTAGGAGGTAGCTATAACAAAAATCTAACCTACGTGAGTTGTTAAAACTCATTCACCCGTATTTGTTATAAGTTGTTTTATATAACAACTATATAACAAAATACTAACATATTTACAAATACAATATTACATGATAATAATTACTTGATAATAATTACTAACGTAATTATTATTTACCAATGGAACACTAATAGATTGATTTCCTAACAAGTATAAAATTATGAATATTCAATAAACATATGGATGGGTAGGTGTGTATCAACACCATGGAGTAGAAGTTATTAATCTAATAAATTCACTAATCTTTGAACATATTTAATTCTTTATATAGGTAAATTGTATGAGTCCAATTAATTCAATTAATTGACACTATCCAATGTGTACAGAAAATGTATTATTGTTTATTGAGAAATGTTGTCTTTGTATTGTGGAGACCAAGTGACACATTTTTAAATATAATTGACTTGGATATTTCTCATACATTTTATATGTTTCTATATGGTATAAAATGTGTGGGAAGTGTTATATAATAATTATGTTTCTCATAGAAAAGGAAATGAAGTAGATCTATTGGTCAAGTACGTAAAATAAACATATTTCCCAAAACATTTGTTGGAAACACAAGCACTCAGAGGGAAGGGGTGAATTATTACTTCTTCAAACATTGAAAACAATTTTAAACCTCAGCTAGTCACTCAATCTTGTTTAACCTTTACCATGAGGAAACAATGACACTCAACCATAAGCAAATAACAAGCAAGCACACATGAAGACAATGGTTAATGTGGGAAACCCTTAAAGGGATAAAAACCCACTAAAATCAATGCACTACCATGGAAAATTGTCCCATAAGATATTAAAAATATTTCAATTTTTTGAGCACCTACTCAACTTGAAGCACCAACTCCAACAGCTAAGTCAAGCACCTACTTGTATGGGAGCACAAACACCCTATTTTGTTAAGCACAAACTTATACTTTACTGAGTTTGGATCGCATTCATCTAGTTTCTTAATAAAACAAACTTTTGATATCATATTTAGCTCCTATATTTTCATACTCTTTCTTCACACCCCTTGTTTCACTTGTTTTCTCATATGATTATACTATTGCAAACACAGTCTTCAGAGCCTCTTCCACACAAAAAATTTTATCCCTTATTCACACAAGTATTAACTCTTCTTCCTCCTCTCACACTTAATATTCTCATCAGTTCATTCTTCTCCTAATACAATATTCAAAACAATTTTTTACATGCACAATTTGGCCTCAAACACACAAGGATGTACCTATCTTACATTTCTCTCTTATCATTTCATTCTCTACAATAAATTCATCAAGAGCCAATTTTCATACACATTGGGATATTTATATAGATGAGGATGACCTCCTCTTATACCTATCCAACTTCATCTTCCCACACTTCACCTTCTTACATCTTCAACTCGTATACTAGAATCTAGATGACATCACCTAAGACTTTTAGAAAAGAAATCATTACATATGCAGGATGTCAGTGACGAGTACTGACCTTTCTACAATTTTTATAACATTTCTAACACCTATGAAGACCTAGAAAATATCCCTAAACTCACTATACTTCTAGAAAACTTGATACAATTCTAACATTTACAATTGTAATGGTTTTGGACCTTATTTTATTCTTCTAAAATTTGGAATCTATGTCTTCTAACTATCATGGCCATGCAACAAGTGTTAGGAAGGTGTGCACATGTTACTAAGGTCCTCTCCTCACAATATAAATCCTTGAAAATATTTAAAACTCTCCATTTCATCACCAATACTTCATTAAGACTGATCATCTCTACTAGGTGTATGAACTTCAAAGCATGGTCTTCAATTTGGGTATAAGGAATACAATTTAAGCTCATTTCATGCAACAAGATCAATAGAAAAACTCTTCAATATGTCCATAACATCACCATCTACTTAGAAGTATATAGGTTAGGGCACAATATCTCCATTTCATCTCTCCTTCTCGGTTAGATATGCACTTTCATGGCTTCTCAAGAACAATTCGTGAGATTGATCAGCCATTACTGATGTAAGAACTTGCAAATCCTTTTGATGCTTGGAAATATTTGTATGTGACATTTAATTCACCTTCAAGGAAATGAGAAATCACAAACATATTCATTCACATCATGAAGCACTAATTAGGACAATATCCTAATGGCTTTGAATGCATATAAAAATAGTCTTCACAAACTAAGATAGTTCACCCATCCAATCACCTATTCATGGATCTCATGGAACATTTCTAGAAATATATAATCCTTGTGAAACTCATAATTTCAAGGTATATAGCATAAAAATGCTTGCATTTCAGATCATTCTCATATTAGGTTTCAAGACACAAAAACCAGTCTTGTTCTAGATAACTTTGAACACTTTCATACAAAACCATTGCATCAAACACTTCACAAGAGACCTCAAATTCATCTTCAAAAATTCACTTGTATGAGTTATGTGGATAAAATCGCATTTACACTCTTATTCTTCATACCTTATTGACAGGGATAATGAGACAGTTTAGACCATTAGGACTTAGACTTAAAATCAATTAACCATATCAAATCATTAACCATATCAAATAAGATAAAAGAAATATCATGGGCTCAAACATGTTATTTTTAACCTATAATAAATATCCATATTCACATTTCACTTATATATCATTCCATCGCATAAAAATTCCTTCAAATCATCATGACTGGTTTTTCCTCTATAGGCCATTATCGATAGGTCATCTTGGGTGACCTATTTCATCAAAATTTTGCATGTAACCTACCTAAAACAACTCATGAACACTTAGAGCACCTCCCAATATTTCTCCCACATTAGAATTTTCATCTTGAACTCTTTTATACATAAATGTACTATCATAATTATTTAACAAAAGAATATTTATGTACCTTACAGTTACACCTAGAGCATGCCACCAACACCAAAATGAACTAGGATGAATCCTCTACAAGCCAAATTCATAAAATAAGCTTTCCAAATTCATTTTATGACCAAAACCTTTATTTCTTGTCAATCACTCTCAAGGGATGGTTTTAGGAGGGTTTATACCACCTTAACTTCTTAAGCATCATTCATAAAGTACAGGGCACCATTCTTTCTCATTCCAATTGAAAAATGATCTTGACTCCATGCCCCAAAATTTATGAAAGACCCAGGTCCCCATATAGAGATTTAACATGTGAGTGAGAACATTAAACTTGACCCTTGAGCTAGAAATGACCACTTTAAGAGCTTGATAGACTCCAAACTCATTTTTCTTGCTTCTCCTTTTGAATTTTGACTTGAAACTTTGTCTACAATGTTGTATTGACCTCCTTCACATTTCCCATGGATCATTTAATTTTTTACCTATCTGAAACTCATCATCCACCATAACTTGTACATGCATACCTGGCTTTTCCTTAAGAACATGCCTCCACAAGACCTCAAACATGCCTCTACTAGTTGAATCTTGACCTTAAAAAACTTCCACATCATCTCTACAATATCACAACACACTCCTCTTACTTACACTTCCCTTTTTTATCTTGATTTACTCCATACCCTAAGTCATTCTTGCACTAAGCCTTATAATTAGGCCTAGTTGATCTTGTTTCATCCTTTGTTTCATGACAATGTCCTATTCTCCAACATGAAGTAAATTACACACCTTTGAGACAAGATGTCTCACACCTCTACATGTCCTCATGGGTTCACTTAGCTCTACAACTCACTTTCATGCTTCATTAGGCCTCCATTCACCTAGACTAGGTCTAGATGATTACCTTAAAACCATGCTCAAACCTATACCTGCACTCTAAGATCCTCATGAGTGTTTGAAAAAATTCAATTCATGTTCTCCATTCCTTAAAAATGCTCCTCTATCTTCCTCATGCCTTCAATCCATCATATCAAGTCATACTGATGACTACGCCTCATGATCAGGCCTAATGGACGAAGAAAATATCACTAATGTAACTCATACACACTTTTGTACATCATTCGTGCTATATCACATCATCACACACTTGTTCAAAAATTTGATACATCAACATGATACCCTATCACATCACTAACTACTCAAGAATCTAAGCCTCTCTGTGTGATCTCAATCATGACACCATGAACTCATATCATACCTTGTCCTACCATGTCACAATCACTAAAAACTTCCTCTTGCACTCCTTCATCCTCCTTTTTCATTAATGAGCCTTTTACATCAATGAAAACACAACAAGAAAACTCGTTCCAACAACATGAAGTGTTGATGCCACTTATATGATTTTTGTTAATGTTTTATAAATGGTGAAATATATGTTCTTGTTCATAGAACTGCTCTTCAAATTATCATTTTTTAGCATAAATTATGCCACCTAATGACTTACCATAAGGCTTAAGATTGCAATTACTAGGACTAAATAACGTATCACCCATGTACAAAAGAATGCAATAGTAGAATACATAGATATTGAAGCTTGTTTATGTGTAACACTGGGCAAATTCATCAACCACCACTTATTTATTTGGTATTTTGATGATAAAGTTTAGAATTTCCATATTCCATTCTAGTAAGAGAAGTATCAACTAAGATCTCAAGTAATGTGAATCACACATCACCAATTAATATAACTTGTAATTAGGAAGATTATAACTCATGTGAATGGAATAATTTTAGTATGTTGTCTTAAGATCTTGCTCATAGTCTAGGGCCACATATGTAAGATTCTCTTTCATATCATAAGAAATTTCCAATGTCAAAGTTTTTAAATTTAATAGCATGTATGTTTGTATAATTGATCTTTTTCATACATATTTTATCATTGAAATACTAAATAAATTTATGGTGGTTGATATTATTTCCTATTGTTACACAACAAAGCTACACTTTCTCTAAATTTTTATATTGTAGTGATCAAATTCAATGAGACCACATCTCATTGAGATATTTTTCGAAAACAATTGTGTGCATTCTGTGTGCTTCCACATTTTGCATATATGTCTATGAGTGAGTTCATAACCATGACATATAAAAAATATATTATTTCAATGAATATTTTATGGTTGTCCATACGATGTTGGTAAATCAATCGTCAATATAAATGAGGATACTAAACCTTTTTTTAGTTGTACTATAAATTTTAAAACAATTGCAAGAAAAAATGTTGACTTGATTCAAGGAAACCAAAAACAAACAAGGACTTGATTTAGCAACTTAATTTTTCCTCTAACATATCTTACATGATGTAGCATGTAATCATCATAAAAAATCGAGAAACTAATTATGGTAAAAAAAATTTAAATGTGTAACAAACCATTTCATCTACTCCGTAAGGACAATTAGTGAACCATGTTGAATAAGATCCTAAGAGAAGGCATAATAGTCGCCGGTGAATGAAAATAATAATAAATGTAAGAATGATAATTTAAAAATGTAACAGTTAACATTTTTTAGAACTACTTGATACAGGTTAAGTGTGAACATATATTGCATAGAAAATGATATGATATTAACAATAATCACTTCTCTACATCCTCATCCTCAAATCAGAAGTCATGATTTATGACATCACTAATTTCTCTTATGAAAGACTTACCATCAATATCCATGAATTTTCTTCTATGTTCATAAGCATGGGTAACATAATTTTTACACCCTTATTAGAATTTTTAATGAAAAAGGTGTAAGGATTAGAAATAGGTAAACTATTTTAATTTGATTAATTTCCAACATAAATCTTGCAAGACCAAAATAATGCATTCTAACTTGAACTATACTAAGAAATTGATAAGTGATAAATAAATTGTTCAAAATAAAAGAGGGGAGAGATAGAGAGAAATAACTTATTCAGTAAGATTATGGAATAAGAGAATTTGGAACTTTATATTTTACACAGAAGATTATAAAATTGGAATACATGTAGTTTCAAGATAGTACAAGATTTGTAATGTCTAGGAAGGATTTTTTATAGTCTAAGTCAAGGAATAAACATTCTTGGAAAAATATATTGTGTAGTGCCCACACTTTACATTCACAAATACAACAATAAAATACTAGGATAATTTTTTTTTTGACTTACATTGCTCACTACACAAAACACAACATGGGCTTCAAGTCCAGAATTTGACTCACTTACGTTAATCACAAAAATCATCGGCTCACATAGACACACGAAAATGTCGTAGGCATGTTGATGCTACACTTTTCCCAATGGAAGGTTACTAGTAAATACCCAACCACAAGAACATGGCTTCAAGAAAGGCGAACCCAAAACACATCATTTCATTAAATGTATTTTTGGTTAAAGTTAACATTCCAAGGACATTACGAGAAAGGATAATTTTTCTCGTTTGTCCACCTATGTATTCTTAAGATTATTCTGCGGTTGAAAATACAATTCGACCTTCTCAAGTTGGCTTCTTATAAATTATATAAATTTCCATAACTGACATACATATTTAGTATAATTCAAATTGTACATACAAAATACTTGATCATCTTCTATTATGTAAAAAAAAATTCTTCTCCAACGTTTATTTGATGTCTACAGTTTTACCCTTACAACTCAAGCGAAAGAGACTTGATCTCCAAAATGCAATCAAAGGATTTGATGGAGATTTAGATATAGGGCAGCTTTTCACCAAAATATTTCTCAATTCACACTATATTTATTTCTATACCATTGTTATTATAATTTGAAAAATTATTGAATTCCTATAAGATTTATATATAGCTATGTATACATATATTTTGTTTTCTCAAAGTTTGGTCACACCAATGTAACTTATATTCTTTACAACACATGAAAAAGTTTAATTAAGTTATAAAGACTCCAAGATTGACCTTAGTCCTAAACTCCAATATCGTGTACAACATTTATATAATATGCTCTTAAATCACACTAAGATCTCACTCTTAGCGTTGTTTTGAAATATGGAGTTACATAAGCATTTGACTAGCATCTTGAAGGGGTACATGACAGGAAGAATTGTAACTATACATGAACAACATTTAAGAAAATACCAAGATGTTATTTTCATGGAAATGGAAACCAAGGTAGCACCGCTGAATCGTTCCTTTGAACAATGACTCCTAAGGTGCCTTCTAAGGTGGTCTTCAACACTCAACCTGGTGTCAGACCTGAAGGGAGGGAATTCTTCTCACGATTACCAAAACTAGAAGGAAACCGCATACTCTAGGTAGGTTGGACCATGTCATTCCTAAAATATGAGTTCACGATAATATCGCTAAACTTAATGACTATGACGGTAAACTCTGACTGGGGGTTTTATTTACCTAACCTAGGAGGTCTCAACGAGTACAAAGCTTAAGTTCGTCTTACGGTCTTAAATTTCTTATATGATAAAAGGGATCACACATGCAGGCAAGTTATGCACGAATATTTTATTAAAGTTGAGTGTTCCCATTAAAACTCTATATTATGTTTGCAAGGTAAGAAGATAACCTAGAAATTTATTTAATCGTTTATTAAATACTGAGAAGGTACTACAATATATTAACTTCAATTTCAAATCTACTTTATATAAATCAAACCCCTTTTTTTTTGCCATACCCAACTAAGAATCAAACTGAACCGGTGATCATAAGCACATTTCCTAAGTATCCCTAAAACTAGCATATCATACATGTTAACAAATTTCAATTATAAATTTTTGATAACAAGAGACTAAATTACACCGTTATTCATTTTACAATGACCTATAAGAATTACAATAATAATAATTAAATTACACATCACCTTTTTCGTCGTCATTCTTCCATCCTACAAAACCCATGTGAGCATGATATCAGCGATAAATCACTGGCATGGCATCCACCCTAAACAATCATAAGTATCATATTTCAATTTCCCATTTACATCTAACAATAATTACAATTTGCAATTGAAATAAAAAGGTCTAGGAACATGTATCCATTGCATTTCATTTTTCTTCATTTTGTAACCCAGGAGAGAGAAAGAGAAGGGAAGAGAGAAAAAACATCGTTTTGCCAAAAGTTCTAATACACATAACAAGTTTCATTATAGTGTTTTTAAATAGTTATTTAAGTGTGTTTAAACATTTTCAGGGTGATTTGGCAACCTTACGAGGTCCCGTAGCTTTCTACTTTTACATTTTCTCACTAGCTATGAAATGTACAAAATGGGCTCGGAGGCTAAGAAACTACTTCCACAGGTTATCTTCCATATGAGCATGCACATCATGATTAACTTTCTACGTGTCCCCAGATATACTAGGAATTCATTGCAACTGACGGAATTGAAAATTAGCGCACGGTTTACGTTTGGCGGCTAGTTTTCCAAGGCCACTAGTTGTAGTTCACCGAGTTGTAAACTGACAAAAGTTAGCTCGAGGGCCCAGAAAACCACATCCAAAATGAATGTTCAATGGAGGAGCATGCAACGAGACATCTCCTGCTAGTTCCCCTATATAAGGAGAATTCATCAGAGTCAATGGGACTAAGAACTAGTAAACCATTTTCAAACGGAGTCAAGTTTTCTAGAGTGACAAGACGAAATTGTTCCAGTTTGACCTCATCAAACTGTGACCAGAGGCCTACAAAATGGCTTCACGCCAAACTATCCCGAAAATTTATCTTTCCTACACTGAATTTTCCATGCATTTGTCTACTATAAACGCTAGAGGTTTGTGAAGACGGGATGTGATTTCTCCTTCCGGGTTTCAAATGGTGGTCCAAAATGAAAGCCAACTTTCTAGTTTTTAACAACTCTCTATTATTGTAAACCGGTGTACCAGGGCTCCTATAAGAGCGTTAAAAGGATGTCATATGATCGTTTTGGGTCAAACCAAAAAAATCAAGGCGACTCCTCGTATACCAAGGTACATGAATGAAACTTCACATCTCGTTTCTAAGAGTTGTGAAGGGTACTTAGTGAGTCTCCAAAAATTACAAAATTTAACTATTTAAAACAAGGAGAAGGTCAACTTTATCAATGGGGAGTCAAATTCGTCTTGTCGATAAATGATATTGGAGTGATCAAGAAGGGTAAGAGTCTTCCAAATCCTCTCGAAGTGAGGGTGATAGATCATGGTTTAAATTATATGAGTTAAAAGGACTTTGAGAGTTACAACACGACGCTTTATTGTTTTACAATGAGTTAAAGGGGCATTTAACTGTGTTAAAATACTAATAATTTAAAATTCTATTTAGTTGCAAAAGAGAACTAAAACATGAGAATTATGAGAGGTAAGGGAAGAAGAACCATGCCTGGAGAACGAAGCTGGTCAAAGCCGTAGGCTTGGGTTTAGTCTCGTGCTTGGGAACTTTGTCAACCAGTCCACGAGCGTCCTCAGCTCCGCCATTTTACATACACGTCTATCAATAAAATCTATAACTACAAACTTGACAACCATTCCGTTTTCTACTCTGATCACATTCCTACTACCTTCTGGATTCAACCCACCACTTGCTGAGCATGACCAAAGGGTTTCTTATTGTTGTTGTTTGGATAGGATGAGATCTTCCTCCTTTTGTGCGTAGCCTCAAACCTTGCAACCATTAGACCATGATTTTTTGAAGGAATTTAGCCAAACACTTCACATGCCTTAAGCATGCCTCCACATTTTGCACATTCTCATGTGCTCATCAAAAGCCAACAAACATAATGATTAATTCTAGGCATGATTCTACAAGAGGCACTCATGCCATCAAAGTATTTACAGCCCTCATGCATTGAATCCTGCTTGGGTAAAAGCTAAGTAAACAAAAATGAAGCTTACAAGGTTAGAGTATGTTCCATAAGATCACATCTCTCTGATGCATTCTATCAAACAGATCACAGGACATTTTTTTTACACATCCATGTTGTGCATATGCTACCATCATGGCATTCCATGAGACAACATTTCTTTGAGGCATTTTATCAAACAATTTATGTGCCTTTTTTTTTAACAGACCCATTTTTTGCATGCCTACTATCATTTCTACCCAGGAGGCCACATATCTTTCAGGTAGTTTGTCAAATAGTTCCCCTGAGTTGTGTATGCCTTCACATTTTGCATACGTACAAAACTGGGCACTAAATACATTTTCTTGGAAGTTTTCAAATGCCTATTTCAACACATGCATTTGAAAGCATATCCTGAAATCATTGCAGTCCATGGAACTGCATTTTTTTGCATGCCTTTAGACAACCAGTTCACACATTTCCATGTATTTACAAGAAAATCTACTGGGGCGTGCACGACTGCCACATATGACAAAATTGGAGACTTTGCGTTTTTGGTGTTGCATGGGATCCCATGCAGGCCTGGGAGTGGGCTGGAAGGGTGCTATCCATGTGATAGACCAAACACATAACAATACTCTCTCCTTTTTGCTTGATCTTCCCATGCAGGTGCGGTGCGGCCAGGGAGGATGTGAAATAGTTGTGGAGTCTGGCTTTACATGCATTGAAATGCATTTGCTTGAAAGCTTCCAAGGCCTCTTCAACAAACTCCCTTCATGCTGGTCCTTGCGGCCCCAACCCAGCTTCCCAGCGCCCAAAACTACACATTTCCAAAAGCCAGAAATAAGAAATAAAACCTTAACTGGATGTTTTTTGGGCTTTTTGCACTTGCCATTCCATTTGCCCTAAACTACCCAACATTTTAGAACAGGCATTTAGATTTTATTATTATTTATTTTATTTTATTTTAAATTTTCCTTTGCGTACAATAACCCACAAAACGAGACAAACAAGACTCCCCTTTCTATCCTAGAGGCATTTGAAACTGGACGCAAGACATAGACCGACTACGGTGTAATAACAAGAGATTATCTTCTCATGTGGAACGAGGTGACCAAACCACACGAATAAAATCACTTATCGATAATCAACAATAAAATTGGTAACACATGGACGATCAACTGAAGGAGTTATCGTCCATTGATAATTAAAAATACTAATATTGTTATCATTATTATTATTATTACTATTTACTCATTATTATCATTATCACTTAAAATAATTATTAATCATACTACAAGACTGACATGCCCGCTCGACAAAAAGGGGTAAACAATAATACTATTAAATAGAGGCTAATCGTCAATTAAATTAAACTAACATTATTATCATTATATATTATAAATATATAAATGTAATTACTATTCACATTGATAATGACTATCGGCCCAACTTTACCAGAGTGGTAACAGGGTCCTCCTTCAAACAGGTCAATGAACAGGACATTACACAGTCCCCACACAAAGGTTTCGATAACGACTCGAGGGAGAAAGGAGAGGAAAGGTGCTAACACATCACTAAGACAAGGACAAGGTTAACAATGGTCAATGAGATCGTGCACACCAAGTATCCTAGGATTAGTAACAAGGTCAGAAGGTCAGGGACTGGGAAACATTGAACGGGGCATTACATTCTCCTCCCCTTAAGAAAGCATCATCCTCGATGTGACATAACACAGAGGGAAGAAATGGTACGCAACCAATAACAAGTAAAGGGAAAAGTACACCCTATGGTTTAAAATTTTAGCTACTTAAAGCACGGCCACAAGGTAGTCTTAGAAACATTTGGTAGAAATTTTAACTTTCAAGGTTCTGTGAAGATTGGTAGTTCTCTCTTATTCATTATTTCATTAATCTCTTTCCATTAGCATTATTTTTAATTCAAGTCCTTTAAAATTTTATTTTTATCGAATTTTAGTTTATTCATTCCTGTGGGTTCCCATCATGAACTACAGTCACAACACCCTACCAGGGTTATACACAACACCAAATTTTCACAAGCATACCTTTACATACTTTCACGACCGTACCACATCACAATGGTTTCACCAAACCATGAAATGACAATGAGTAGACCACATCACAATTAATTTCCAACAATTACGCCCTAGACATAGATCTAGTACACACATATGATTGAAAAACAGGTCAACACACTGATACATATATAATGGGTATCACATGACCCAAAAAAATTCATGACTATAACAACATAGTTCCAATCCAATATCCAAAGGTGCATACCAACCAAGGGGAGAGTCAAGCCTCATACATAACTAGGTGTCAAGAATACTCACACAGGTATACCTAAATCACTATACCAATCTCCATACATCATAAGGCATCACGAAACAACTCCAGATATCTCCAAAAGTAGCAGAATACGACTCCATATACCTCCCCAAAGCATCACCAGATAATCTCCATATACCTTCTAAGAGGAAGAGATATAGCACCAGAAACCAAGTCGGGTCACTCAACCATAGAGTGTCATAAAGAATAACAAGTCACTCAACCATAGAGGCTCATCTCCTTTCTCCTTTTAATGAGGCCGGGTCACCCTATTTCCCTAGGCACATAGAGCCCCATCACCCCCAACCCAAGTGACATAATAACTCATGGTTCAACAACCCACTAGTTATCTGTAACTCCTTGGGGCGTACCCCCATACAACGAAGCGGGTCCATAGGTCCAACCACTCCATGGTT
Source organism: Taxus chinensis (assembly GCA_019776745.2). NCBI lineage: Eukaryota > Viridiplantae > Streptophyta > Pinopsida > Cupressales > Taxaceae > Taxus > Taxus chinensis. The sequence continues at coordinate 209,722,974 of CM034147.1, forward strand.
AATCCCATGACCCTAGTCCAACACATTACGACATTAGAACCAGCACAACAATCCATTCAAATGCCAAATGGGAAAATCAAAAGCCTTGGGCTAGGCTACAAATATTTCAAATAGGAAAAGAAAGTTTTAAAACCAAGAAAAACAAATGGCTAATTAGCCTTAGTTAGTAAAAAATCCAAATGTTAATGAAATAATCAAATAAATACCCAAAATATAAGAACATGTCAATCAAGAAAATGGCTGGTTCCAGCGAAAAGAGAAATATTAATTTACGAATAAAATACATAATGAGAAAATAGCACATCACAATCACTATGTGGCCTCATACCGCCACCAAATGGGTACTCATCGAGTTGCTGGCACTCAGACATCGAGCCTCATCTCGTGAAAATATACATGTAACCAGAAATGAGTATGTCAAATAATGTAACTGTCATCATCTCTGCCTGAATCATCCCTCCATACTCCCACAAGGATCAACATAGTCAAAATCACATAGGATTATTCAATGAAAAATCTAATAGGAAAGAGTAGGAGACACAAGGTTGCATAAGTTGAGCGTAAGGTGGTGCGTACTCACAATATACTGAGCAAGATCGAAGTATACTAAACAGATAGAAGTGGATTTTCAGTCTACATGAGACTCCACTTCCTCACTCATACTCGGCTCAAGATTATGAAAACCTGGTCCACGCCTCCTCTCTCCACACATACACTCTTGATAGTTTATCCCCTCAAGGTCATCAAGTGTAAGGTTTCACAACATACACATAACTACATCACAAACACAATGGTAATTCACACACAATAACCATAACGCCTTGTGCATGGTATAAATATACAAGATACAACACAATCATTACCTTCACGGGTTACGATACATCACATTACCACATCCTACATCCAAGGTGTAATCACTATACGCTAGGGATCATACTCCCATATGCCTCTAATTCATGACATGAACTATCACATATTACATGAATTACACATATGAGGAACACAATGTCTAACATTACAACATATAGTCAATTGTAATACAACACAATGATGCACACAACAAATCACAATACGGTGTCAACATCACGGTAAAATTCCATTCACTTTACATAAATTTTGTCATGCAGTACATCACTACATCCTCACATCACATAAGGTCAAAATGTTCCAACACTCTGTAATTCACAATATTATCCCATTCACACAAAACAAGGCGGTACATCACACATGGATTCCTCATTGGATCCATGAAAAGGAGAGTCAATACTCTCATCGCAAGCAGTAATTCACACGTGAATTCTTCATAAAATCCATATAGAGGAGAGAGGATACTCCCATCCCTAGCACATCAACATGATAAGAAATGTGTATTAAGTGACATACACATCATGTGCATTCACATTATCACAATTACGACATAGATCACATCACTCTTAAAACACATTACTCTTCTAATGTTTATCACCATCATGAACCACCATAACCATCATGCAACCCATCATGTAACACCATCACCATCATGCAGAATCATCACAACTCCAATCCATCCAAGAGGTTCGAGAGCATGAACCTCCACTCTGATACCATATGTAGTGTTCACACATTACACACACAAATACAACAGTAAAATACTAGGATAATTTTTTTTTTGACTTACATTGCTCACTACACACAACACAACATGGGCTTCAAGTCCAAAACTTGAATCACATATGTCAATCACAAAAAAAATTGACTCACATAGACACACAAAAACGTAATAGGCATGCTGACGCTACACTTTTCCCAATGGAAGGTTAATAGTAAAGACCCAACCACAAGAACATGGATTCAAGAACGGCGAACCCACAACACATGATTTCCTTAAATGTATTTTTGGTTAAATTTAACATTCCAAGGACATTACGAGTAAGGATAAATTTTCTCGTTTGTCCACCTACGTTTTCTTAAGCTTATTCCGCGGTTGAAAATACAATTCGACCTTCTCAAGTTGGATTCTTATACTTTATATAAATTTCCATAAATGACATACATATTTGGCATAATTCAAATTACATACAAAATACTTAATCATCTTCTATTATGTAAAAAAATATTCTTCTCCAACGTTTATTTGATGTCTACAGTTTTACCCTTACAACTCAGGTGAAAGAGGCTTGATATAGGACAGCTTTTCACCAAAATATTTCTCGATTCACACTATATTTATTTCTCTACCATTGTTATTATAGTTTGAAAACTTATTGAATTCCTATAAGATTTATATATAGCTATATATACATATCTTTTTTTTTTCTCAAAGTTTGGTCGCACCAAGGTAACTTATATTCTTTGCAACGCATGAAAAAGTTTAATTAAGTTATAAAGACTCCAAGATTGACCTTAGTCCTAAAATCCAATCTCGTGTACAACATTTATATAATATGCTCTTACATCGCACAAAGATCTTGCTCTTAGCGTTGTTTTGAAATCAGGAGTTACATAAGCATTTGACTAGCATCTTGAAGGGGTACATGATCGGAAGAATTGTAACTATACATGAACAACATTCAAGAAAATACCAAGATGTTATTTTCATGGAAACCAAGGTAGCATCGCTGAATCGTTCCTTCGAACAATGACTCCTAAGGTGCCTTCTAAGGCGGTCTTCAACACTCAACCTGGTGTTGGACCTGAAGGGAGGGCATTCTTCTCGTGATTACCAAAACTAGAAGGAAACCGCATACTCTTGGTAAGTTGGACCATGTCATTCCTAAAATATGGGTTCACGACAATGTTGCTAAACGTAATGACTATGACGGTAAACTCCGACTAGGGGTTTCATTTTCCTAACCTATGGATCTCATCAAGTGCAAAGCTTAAGTTATTCCTACGGTCTTAAATTTCTTATATGATAAAAGGGATCACACATGCAGGAAAGTTATGCACGAATATTTTATTAAAGTTGAGTGTTCCCATTAAAACTCTATATTATGTTTGCAAGGTAAGAAAATAACCCAAAAATTTATTTAATCGTTTATTGAATACTAAGAAGGTACTACAATATATTAACTTCAATTTCAAATCTACTTTATATAAATCAAACCCTTTTTTTTTGCCATACCCAACTAAGAATCAAACTAAACCGGTGATCATAAGCACATTTCCTAAGTATCCCTAAAACTAGCATATCATGCATGTTAACAAATCTCAATTATAAATTTTTGGTAACAAGAGACTACATTACACCGTTATTTATTTTACAATGACCTATAAGAATTACAATAATAATAATTAAATTACACATCACCTTTTTTGTTGTCATTCTTCCATCCTACAAAACCCACTTGAGCATGATATCAGCGATAAATCACTGGCATGACATCCACCCTAAACAATCATAAGTATCATATTTCAATTTCCCATTTACATCTAACAATAATTACAATTTGCAATCGAAATAAAAAGGTCTAGGAACATGTATCCATTGCATTTCATTTTTTTTTCATTTTGTAACCCAGGAGAGAGAAAGAGAAGGGAAGAGAGAAAAAACATCGTTTTGCCAAAAGTTCTAATACACATAACAAGTTTCATTATAGTGTTTTAAACAGTTATTTAAGTGTGTTTAAACATTTTCAGGGTGATTTGGCAACCTTACGAGGTCCTACAACTTTCTACTTTTACATTTTCTCACTAGCTACAAAACATACAAAATGGGCTCAAAGGCTAAGAAAATGCTTCCAAAGGTTATCTTCCAATGAGCACACACATCACGATTAAATTTCTATGTGTCCCCAGATATACCAGGAATTCATATCAACTGACGGAATTGAAAAAGAGCACATGGTTTGAATTTGGCGGCTAGTTTTCTGGGGCCACTGGTCGTAGTTCACCCAGTTGTAAACTAACAAAAGTTAGCTTGAGGGCCAAGAAAACTGCATCCAAAATGAATGTTCAATGGAGAAGCATGCAACAAGACATCTCCTACTCATTCCCCTATATAAGGAGAATGCATCAGAGTCAACGGGACTGAGAACTAGTAAACCATTTTCAAACGGCATGAAGTTTTCTGGAGCGACAAGACAAAATTGGTCTAGTTTGACCTCATCAAACTGTGACCGGAGGCCTAAATAATGGCTTCGCTAAAATATCCTGAAAATTTCTCTTTCCTACACTGAATGTTCCATGCATTTGTCTACTATAAACGCTAGAGGTTTGTGAAGATGGGATGTGATTTCTCCTTCCGGGTTTCAAATGGTGGTCCAAAATGAAAGACAAATTTCTAGTTTTTAACAACTCTCTACTGTTGTAAAACGGTGTAAAAGGGCTCCTATAAGAGCGTCAAAAGGATGTCATATGATCGTTTCAGGTCAAACCAAAAATCAAGGTGACTCCTCATATACCGAGGTACATGAATGAAACTTCACATCTCCTTTCTAGAGTTGCGAAGGGTACTTAGTGAGTCTCCAAAAATTGCAAAATTTAAATATTTAAAACAAGGAGAAGGTCAACTTTATCAAAGGGGAGTCAAATTCGTCTGGTCGATAAATGATATTGGAGTGAGCAAGAAGGGTAAGAGTTTTCCAAATCATCTCAAAGCAAGGGTGATAGATCATGGTTTAAAGTAGATGAGTTAAAAGGACTTTGAGAGTTGTGACACAACACTTTATTTTTTTGCAATGATTTAAAGGGACATTTAACTATGTTAAAAATCTAATAATTTAAAATTCTATTTAGTTGCAAAAGAGAGTTCTAAAAAACGAGAATTATGAGAGGTAAGGGAAGAAGAACCATTCCTGGAGAACGAAGCCGGACGAAGCCATAGGCTTGGGTTCAGTCTCGTGCTTGGGCACTTCGTCAACCAGTCCATGAGCATCCTCAGCTCCACTTTTTTACATACATGTCTATCAATAAAATCTGTAACTACAGACTTGAAAACCTTTTCACTACTCTGATCACATTCCTCCTACCTTCTGGATTCAACCCACCACTTGCTGAGCATGATCAAAGGGTTTCTTATTGTTGTTGTTTGGATAGGATGAGATCTTCCTCCTTTTGTGCGTAGCCTCAAACCTTGCAACCATTAGACCATGAGTTTTTGAAGGCATTTAGTTAAACACTTCATATGCCTTAAGCATGCCTCCACATTTTTCACATTCTCATGTGCTCATCAGAAACCAGAAAACATAATGATTAATTCTAGGTATGATTCTACAAGAGGCACTCATGCCATCGAAGTATTTACAACCCTCATGCACTGAATCCTGCCTGGCTAAAAGCTAAGTAAACAAAAATGAAGCTTACAAGGTTAGAGTATGTTCCATAAGACCACATCTCTCTGAGGCATTCTGTCTGATAGATCACATGCCATTTTTTTTTCAAATCCATGTTGTGCATATGCTGCCATCATGGCATTCCATGAGACAACATTTCTTTGAGGCATTTTATCAAATAGTTTATGTGCATTTTTTTTTAACAGACCCGTTTTTTACATGCCTGCTATCATTGCTGCCCAGGAGGCCACATATCTATCAGGTACTTTGTCAAACAGTTCACCTAAGTTGTGTATGCCTTCACATTTTTCATACGTGCCAAACTGGGCACTAAATACATTTTCATGGAAGTTGTCAAAGGCCTTTTCAACACACGCATTTGTGCATATCCCGAAATCATTGCATTCCATGGAACTACATTTTTTTCCATGCCTTTAGATGACCAGTTCACACGTTTCCACATTTTTACAAGCAAATCTACTAGGGTGCGCGTGACTGCCACATCTAACAAAATTTCTTTGCATTTTGGCCTTGATGGGAGCCCACGCAAGTCTAGGCATGGGCTGGAAGGGTGCTGGCCATGTGATAGATGAAACACACAACAATATTGCTCGTTTTTTCTTGATCTTCCCACACAGGTGCGGCGTGGCCTGGGAGGATGCGAAAATAGTTGTGGAGTCTACCTTTACATGCATTGAAACACATTTTCTTGAAAGCTTCCAAGGCCTCTTTAACAAAATCCCTTCATGTTGGTCCTTGCGGCCCCAACCCAGCCGCCTAGTACCCAAAAGTACACATTTCCAAAAGCCAGAAATAAGAAATAAAACCCTAACTACATTTTTTGGGCTTTTTGCCTTCTTCCATTTGCCCTAAACCACCCAACATTCACAGGCATTTAGATTTTATTATTATTTATTATATTTTATTTTAAATTTTCCTTTACGTACAACAACCCAAATAGCGAGACTAACAAGACTTCCCTTCTATCCCAGAGGCATTTGAAACTGAACGCAAGACACGGACCAACCCTGGTGTCACAACAAGAGACTGTCCTCTCGCGCGGAATGAGGCAACCAATCCACACGAATAAAATCGCTTATCGATAATCAACAATAAAATTAGTAAAACATCGACGATCAACTGAAGGAGTTATCATCCATTGATAATTAAAATACTAATATTTTTATCATTATTATTATTATTATTATTTACTCATTATTATCATTATCACTTAAAATAATTATTAATCATACTACAAGATTGACATGCCTGCTCGACAAAAAGGGTAAACAATAATACTATCAAATAGAGGCCAATCGTCAATTAAATTAAAATAACATTATTATCATTATATATTATAAATATATAAATGTAATTACTATTCAAATTGATAATGACTATCGGCTCAGCTTTACCAGGCGGCAACAATGTCCTCCTTCAAACAGGTCAATGAACAGGACATTACATTGTCCCCACACAAAGATGTCGATAACGACTTAAGGAAGCAAGGAGAGGAAAGGTGCTAACACATCACTAAGAAAAGGACAAGGTCAACAATGGTCAATGAGAGCCCACACACACAAGTCTCCCATGATTAGTAACAGGGTCGGTAGGTCAGGGACTAGGAAACATTGGACGGGGCATTACATATTGGCTCTAAAAAAATATGGATACTTTGCTTGTCTTGAATTTGTGCTCAATGAGTTTCACTCTTATTCGTACAACCTTAGTATGACGTATGATAATCTAAAATAAATTAAAAACCCTAATAACCTATATAATCCTTCATCAAATAATTACTAAACCAAAGGAGAAACACATGTGTGTGTGTGTTTGATGTTGTACCACCATATGTGGTCAGAATCCCAACTTCTAAACTAATCTTGGTGATGTACTACATATCCTTAATGTATAATGAAGCCTCATGTAGTTCTCTTAGGTGTTTGTGTTAATGTGCAAAGCTAACCAACCCCTAGGAATTCTTGTGTGTCTCTTGATACCAAGATAGTGATCTAACTGTGTAGTATAGAATGTACCCAACATGGTATTAATGATATGTGGTGTGAATCAACTATGTGACCTAACCCTTGTGTTGATTATAACGCTTGTGTAATGCTTAAAGTGACTTTTATCTTTCTTAGAACTTGGATCTATGATCTTTTCATACTTGTAGATGGGTAAATCTAGAGTCCTTGACCTAGTTCAGTTCTTCAGAATTATAGTAGGGACTACCCTAGATGATGTGTAGCTTATTTGAGAAAATTTAGGAACCCTTTGAGTGATTTTGGATTGATGTTTGAAATAGGATATTGTAACAATGTTAGGTGATTTATAATGTGACAATTACTCGTTTTTATATTCTTTTATAAGTGAGATATTATGATAAGGCCAACCATAGGAAAATTAAATGACAAAAAGAATGATTTAGCATATAAATTAGAGTCGGTAATTGAGAAAAGGTAGGACTATATAGGTAAGCTAGAACCAGACCCCACATCCTGACCCTTCCATACATTTTTAGATAGGAGAGAGAAACACCTAAATTAAAAGGTGTGTCTTGAATATCATGGTTTCTATGTTTCTTTGGTTGACTAATATTTTCAAAATTGTTCTCAAAGCATGGTGTAAAGATAAATAAGTTGTAGAATGGCTATAGAGATAATGATATTAATTTCTAAAAGTGAGATTTTTTCTTAAAAAGGATATAATGTCAAACCTGACATTACAAAAGGACAAGCTACCATATTTTAGTGTCTACATCCCCACCTTAAGTGTGTAATCAAAAATTACATGTTTAAAGGAAAAATATAACTTATTGTGCACACATACTTTCACTTCTCTCAAAGGTACTTTATGATATGTTGGTGTTGGAATGATCCATGATTAAACATAGAACACAAAGTGTAGTCAATATTTATGATAGTGTAGATGCTCATTTTATAAATTTATGCCTTGTAAAAACACAAATTATATAACACATTTCCATTAGTTCCCACTTATCTAATTTGGTCAATCATGATATCCCTATCTATATCCCATTCATTCTTGTTTTCACACATAGATCATTTATTCATACAATGGTCGTATTAGTCCATAGAATCAGGTTCAACCCTCACACAGTACAATCCTAATTTTTTAATAATTCACACATGCACCTGGGACCATAGTGGATAGGGAGGACCATAGAATCCATACATTATGGTTTGACCTAATCAATCTGGTCCCTCCTCCTCTAATGAAACTTTTGATAATTAAAAGTCCTTTGGTTCATTCCTAGTCAACCTTATTCAAGGTTTCCAAATCTAGAATTCTTATATAAGCTAGTCATTTCATCCATTATTAGGGAGCAAGTCATACATACTTGACACAAAAATATCTTCACGAGATTTCTTTAAGAGAAAGAACAAGCAAGGCCATTCCAATAATCCCTTGAACTCCATATACTCTATATACTCATTCTAGGGCAGTCATCCACTCAGATCTACAAGTACAAATAAGATATCATCACTTCAAGTCAAGTTATGGAAAAGATGCAAGTACAATCATATTGTTGTAAGATCATGGTTAGTTATTTAGTTACATAAATTATAGATATTGTAGACACTAAATCACACACTTTGGGTATTACTTAGTCCCGATCTAATAGTACTATTCATATGGTTTTTGAGTGAATAAATTACTAATTAACCCCCGTATTTTGGCTATTTTTACTTTGTTTTCTACTTTCATTTCTGACCTTCACCACTTACATGCCCAATCTATTTTTAACATATTTTGTCATTCTATCCTTAACTAGGACACTCAGGCCAGTACTGGGGAGCCCACATGCGCACTGGTCCTTTTTACACTTTCCTGCCACTTTGTGGGCACTTTTTACCTGTTTTAGCATTCTATATTTTTAGTGGTTGACCTCTTCGAGGTTATTTACAAAATTCGAAACATAGAACCATATAAATACAAAGTTACGAGACCATAATGAAGGATCAAGCACTAGTCACTACTATCATCCACCTATAGTTGCATCCATCTAAGGCATTTAGAGCTCATTCGTATCCATCTAGCTTCATCACATAAGCATATGAGGGAAGTTTATACTATTCCATCCACCATTTATTACATTTTCTACACATAGTTATATCTTGCTACTTCAAAAAGTGTGACTGGCATAAGAGTACCTAACGCATGATTACACATACACTCACATAGAACTACATCAGGTCTGAGATGTAGTGCAGTGCTCAGTTAGTTAGTCCACCATTGTGGCCGTTGAGGATAGTCTAACCCCTTCATATGCATATTTCTTGTTTTAGGATTTTGTTCCTTGTTTTGACGTTTTACAAGTCTATTCTTCATTGTTGATCAACAACGACATTCAGCACAGAGCAAAGAGTTATATGCAATAGACAATGAGGGCTTAGCATCATCATCTGACCCTATAAATCTAGTTTTTAGACCTCTTGCATAGACTAGGGCACCTGGAACTTAGATTTGTGTCTTCTTGAGCTCCTATATTATCACATCTATATTCTATTTATTCAGTTGATCTAGCGACATAGTCCCAGACAACTGTCAAATCAGCTAAGCTTCTTATAACCCTACTTGTTAATTAGGGTTTCGTATTTTTATTTACTTAGTTTCTTGGGTCACTTTCCATATTTATTTATTATTTTTATTTACTGTTGTTCCTAGTTTAGATTAACTTAACAAATCAACATTTTTAGTTAATCAGATATCACAGGTTAAAGGAGAATGGTATGCGGTTTGATCCCTCTTCATAGTAGTGGTAATGTTGGAGGTGTATAGGGGTGACTACAACCCACCTAATGTTTTTTTTGCATGACTTCTTGGCTATTTGGGATTTTGAATATCAAATCAATTGCACAATGAGCATCACAAGGTATCGAAGGTCTAAATTTTAGACAAGAGTGGAACAAGAAGTAATAACCAGACACAAGAATTTGTAGGGGTAGAAACCATAGAGGGAAAATGGCATATAGGAAGGGCCATAATGTCAGTATGTTTTAGCCCATTTCATTTGCATTGATCCATGCAATAGTTCTAGACGTAGTTTCAGAAATAGAGATAGATCAAATCATTTCGAGCATGTTTTAATCATCATTCCATCCCAAATTATCACACAATCTTCTCTCTACTATTTGTAATAAATTTGTTTCATTATACATCATTATTCATTATTGTTTATCATTACTTAATGGCTATTCTTGATATTATTTTTATTGTCATTGGAAAGTAATTGATTAGGATAATCTACCATTGGTTGACTACCCCTCTAGGTATTAACTAATTTATTTGGTGAACCTGAGTATTGAAAGTTGTATGTCATATCTATCCCCTTCTAATCTTATGATCCATTCTTCCAAACACTAGACTCCCTTCGTATTGCATTTTATGCCCAATATGTGTAGTGGTTGTTTTGGTTCTCCACAATACCTTGAGCTTTTGCTTCCTACTTGAAATAATTCAAAATTCATGGTCTCCTTTGTACCTATGAATGAAAACCCTTATTTAATGATACTAACATACCCTTAGAAGCTGATTAAAATTCTTATGGTGAGCATGCCTATGATGTGGACACTAATGTTGATCAAGCCCAAGTTAACGCTTTATCTAATTTCTATGCTTAATTTTGTTATAACCTAAACCATTTGTAATTGTTATTGATGTTCTTTTAACTTCCAAATTTTCTTGTGACAAGGTTTCTTTTGAAAGCATGCTTAAAATTTTAGGATCTTGCTCTACACATACATTCTTGATTCAATTCTCTACTATTCATGTTTCTACTCTTATCACCTCTATGGTATTTATATATTACATTCATGTTTATTCTCCCCACACCTCCATGGGGGAATCTAGTCATGATGTTTCCATTCCTATGTCTACAACTCATTTTTATTCTCCCCTCGTCTCTCATATTCAACTTAGTTCTTCTTTTGGAACCCATGGCTTAGATTCCTTGGTGTGTAACCTACAAGCCCAATTTCTTCAACTACAACAAGGTACCACCATCAATTCTTATTCTAGGGATTCTTCAATTCTTCTACATGGTCCTCCTGCACCTAAGGTTTATTCTTATCCTCTTCTAGTAAGTTTTGTTTCACCTCAACTTCCTCTTTTTGCTAGTAAATAAGATCCACAAGAGAATCTTAGATATTTTCATGTTGTTTGCTTAGATTATCCTTTTGATGACACATTTTTAATGAAATTGTTTCATAGAAGCTTACAAGATTATGTATTACAATGGTTTTATGATTTTCGTATTCATTTTGTACGATCTTTTACTCCATTAAAAAATCATTTTTTATCACATTTTCTATTAATATTGGAACTAAAATATCTTATGCACAAATGGCTAGAATAAAACAAAGACCTAATGAGCACCTTAGTGACTAAGTTGTACATTATAAGAATAATCTTGCTAAAATTTATAATATCAAGTAATTGATTCTAAATTACAAGATCTATTTCTACCAATTCTCTCTTCCTCTACCTCTTGATATGGATTCTAGTCATGCTTAAGGTGAATTTTTTTATGAAAAAATATATTTTGATTACCACTACTACAATAGACACTCCACCAATCAATGATTTAAGCTTAAACATGACATCCAATACTTAATTAATTATGATGCAATTGAATGGGATGAACCTATTGTATCCAACCCCAAAGGATTTGAACAAGCTGATTAATGGACCATCTGATTAGAAATGAGCAAGGTTTTTTTCTTTGCATACATTAATTTGAAGTAAACAAGAAAACTAAGAAAATGAACTTAACCTCTATTCTTTGAAATCTTGAAACAATGAGCCTAAGAGGATCTAATTATTCAGTTATGTGTTTAAGATAAAAAGATCAACCCATTAATGGCTTCAAGGCCAATGGTTCTTCCCTTTTACTCCATATTTGTGCTATAAAATACAAAAGCAAATGCTACTAGCTCAATGGAAGAAAATGAAATACAATCTAAAGCCTAAACAAAATACTATAATCTGTGCTAGGAAGAAGAGAGAATTCTTAGAAAATGAGGGAGGGGGTCTAACCCTATTTATAGTTTTCCATTTGGGAAAATGGGAGATTTAGGTGCATGTGGGATAAATGCAAAAGTCCAAAAAGTACTTTTAGCAAGTCAAATTGAGGTTTGACTATATTTAGAGATATTGACCATGGTTAATATTTAACTAACCATGTTTAGGGGGGTAATTAATCTTATTTAGAGATAAATTAGGTTTTTGAAGGGCTTCTGAAAGACTTAATCAATGAAACGAAGTGGATTGATACTCCAAGGAGATAATAAAGGTGGTAAAGAAGAGAATATTAGCCAAGAAGAGATCATTATAACCTATCTAACTAGTTTACAAGAGGAAATATGACCAACAGAGTGTCGTAAGAGGGGAGTTAGATAAATCTAACTGACGAGGTGTTGTAAATTTTCAAGGGGAAGAATAGTTAGTACAATATTAAGAATAATAGTGCATTGATCAAACTACAGGTGTCTACACTATTACTCTACCAAAAACCATTACTTTTATTGGTGCATATTTCCATACTTATTTCACATCTTGTAGGCTTCACATTGATGCATCCATTAACAATCATGCTCTCAATAATGTCATGATTAATACTATTTTCAATCATAATGCATGTTCACTTCCTATATTTCATGTTATTATCTTCCCATTATCTCAAATCAAGCTCAAATCTCCTACTTCCTACAGGAACATAACTCTTCCCATCATAGTTGGGCCTCTCACTATTTTTTTATCATTTCTTATAGCATCCAAAATCAAGCATTTTGACATGGTCTTAGGTCTTCCTTGGCTTAAAGATACTAGGTCTATCCCATCTATTATATACCAATGTGTTAAATTCGTACATAAGCATCGATTCATCCTACCTCAGACCTCATTATCTACTATCTCTCAAACTTCACAGGTCCCCACCACTATTGCACCTCTTGCTATATGTAGAACTACTCCTATTCCACTTGTAATTCTAATCTTACTATTTTGTCACACACTCTGAGAAATAGTCCCACACATTCACCACCAACTCCTAGCCTGCATAGATCTCCTAGACCTTTAGCTCATATCACCCACCCTTGGCATATCTCTAGGTTTCATAGTTGACACATAAGACTAGGTCGTCACATAAGGTTCATCGTACACACTACACATCTCAATCTTCCAATAGGTTTTTTTAACCTCATGCACAACACATTTCTTTATAACATAGCTTCCCTACACACACACACACACACACACACACTCATGCAATCAGTTTGACATGATACTCATCCCTTGATTCATAATCACATGATTTTTTCAATCACAATGGAAGATAGTGGATGCCCGCCGTACATACTCATTGGCTAGTTCTTATGCTCTTCACACTAGAGGAATCCACTTCACCCCCTCATTTCTCAATGGCACACTCTATTTATATGTTTAACTTGAATGCTAAGGGAAAGGTCACACACCCAAACCTCAGTTTACATACACACAATAGGGGTAACCTTGCTTTTTGAACTCTACTTACACACTATAATTCATCAAAAACACTATAAATATAAATACTTCCCTCACTAGGGGAATCCTTGCATCACTCTTCCTTCTCTTTAGAGAATAGGTTTTTGTTGGGGTATGGAGCCTATTTTTCGTTTTCTTAAATCATTTTTGAAGTGCTAGAGATCGAACGATTAAGTTTGGAGACTTCATGAGTATTTTGCAGTAGTTTGTTATGATGTGGCTGTGCAGAACTTGTTTCATTGTTGCGTCGTTGTTGTTAACATGTTGTTAATGTCAGGACTATTTTTTTCCAGCTGTGGGAAGTTGAAAGATCACGACTTTCAAACTTCTAGGGTTGGCTTTAGGGCTTAGAATGATTGTAATCCTATAAATAGAGGTGTTAGGGTATCTTAAATATATTGAGTGTTGAGTGTTCAAGAGGTGATCAAGAGTGATGAAGGTTATGCAATTGGGTGTCAATTGTGGTTTAGATGTGGTTTAAAATCTTTAGAATTCTATTGTGAGTTCATAACTTTTAGAATTCTATTGTGTAAGAGTTGTTTTACTCTTGTTGATAATAAAATATGAGCAAGTTCTTGGTGGACGTAGCCCACATTGGGTGAACCACGTTAAATCTTGTCTTGTCTTCTTTTGTGCATTATTCATTTATGTTGTTATATTTCTGCAAGTATAATTCTCCTATATAGTTTCCTACTGTTGTGGTTTGAGGAATTGTTTCCGCATATTTTTTCTCTAATTCCTAACAATTGGTATCAGAGATTTGGTGATTTTTTGCTAAAGCTGTAAATCAAAGGGAAAGTTTAGCTTGAGTGGGAGCTATGGCAGATGAGGGCAGATCGAGGGTTGAGATGTTCAATGGACAGAAATTTGGTTTGTGGAAGATGCAGATGGAGGATTACTTATACCAGAAGGACCTCCATGTTCCTTTGGCTAGAAGAGAAAAGAAACCTAAGCCATGTCGGATGAGGATTGGGAGTTACTGGATAGAAAGGAACTCGGGGAAATTCGTTTATGCCTTGCATCTTTGGTTGCTTTCAACATATCGTAGGAGAAGACCACAGAAGGTCTCATGAATGCGTTGGGGAAGTTATATGAAAAACCGTTTGCCTCTAATAAAATATTTTTTTGATGAAAAAGTTATTTAATATGAATATGTCTGAAAATGGTTCTACTGCTGATCATTTGAATGAATTTAATACAGTTAAGAGTATGTTAAACTCAGTAAAAATTGACTTGGATGATGAGGTCAAGGCTTTGTTGATTTTGTGCTCTTTACCAGATGGCTGGGACAAATTGGTTATGGTTGTTAGTAATTCAGTCTCTAATAACTCAAAGATGAAGTTTGAGGATGTAATAGGTGTGATCCTAAGCGAGGAAATGTGAAGGAAGAGCATCGGAGATTCTTCTACTTCTGGAAATGGTTTGATGGTGGAGAGTAGAGGGAGACAAAAGAACAGAGGGAAAGGTAACCGTGGGAAGTCGAATGATCATGGAAGGTCAAAGTCCAAGAGTAAGTTAGAATGTTGGCATTGTGGGAAGGTTGGTCATGATAAGAAAGATTGTTGGACTCTTTGAGATAAAAAGAACAAGGAGGAAAATAAAGAGGTAAATTTGACAGCAGGTGATGTTTGTCAGGGCCTTTAATTCTTTCTTTAGATAATATTGTTGATTCTTGGGTGTTAGATTCAAGGGCTTCTTTCCATGCCACCCCACATAGACATTACTTTACTGATTTTGTTCAAGGTGATTTTGGACATGTATATCTTTGTGATGATGAACCATGTAGCATAGTAGGGAAAGGTTGTGTTCAGGTGAAAATGCAGAATGAGAACACATGGCTACTTAAGGACGTTAGGTATGTGCCTAAGTTGAGGCGGAACTTGATATCAGCGAGACAGTTGGGTAGTGATGGTTGTACGGTTAGTTTTACAATTGATTCTTAGACGGTTACCAAGGGAGATCTTGTGGTTGCAAGAGGTAAGAAAAATGGTACTTTGTATTTAACTAGTGGTGTTGATTATTGCAATTTAGTTGTTGCGGATGGAGATGTAACTTTGTGGCACCAGAGACTCAGTCATATGAGTCATAAGGGCATGTAGATTATAAAGGACAGGTTTCCCAGATTAAAGGAGTTAGATTTGGACTTCTGTGAGGACTGTGTTTATGGGAAATAAAAGCGGGTGAGATTCCTCAAGGTTGGACCTACCAGGAAGGAGGGTAAGTTGGAGTTCGTGCATATAGATGTATGTGGGCCAGGTAAAGTAAACTCTATTGGTGGTTAACGTTATTACGTCACTTTCATTAATGATGCAACTAGAAAAGTTTGGGTATATTTCATTAGAAAGAAATCGGATGTGTTTGAAACTTTCAAAAGATGGAAAGCCTTGGTTGAGAATAAAACAAGTCTCAAGTTGAAATGTATTAGGTTAGATAATGGAGGGGAATATTGCAGCAATGAATTTCATGATTACTATTCGGTAAATGGGATTTGCAGGCAAAGAATAGTTACAAATACTCCACAGTGGAGTGTCAGATTGCAGCAATGAATTTCATGGAGTAAATGGGATCCGCAGGCAAAGAATGGTTCCAAATACTCCACAGGAAAATAGAGTGTCAGAGAGAATGAGCAGGACAATCATGGAGCGTGCTAGGTGCATGAGTTTACATGCAAGGTTGTCACTCATGTTTTGGTTAGAAGCGGTAAGCACAACTTTTTATCTGATTAACAGAGGACCCTCTATGACCTTGGATGGAGGTATACCTCAGGAGGCTTGGTCTGGTAAGAAAATTGATTACTCATTTCTTAGAGTATTTGGATGTGAGGTATTTGTTCACATTGATAAAGATGATAAGACCAAGTTAGAGGCTAAGTCTGAGAAATACACCTTTGTTAGATATGGTGAAGATGATTTTGGTTTCCGTGTTTAGAATCTTAAAGATAAGAAAATATTTTGGTCTAGAGATATTGTTTTTTAATTAAAAAATCATGTATAAAGATCAGTTGCATGAACAGAAAGAGGAATCAAAGAAAGAATACACAGTGTTAGAGTACATTGTGGACAGCAAGGTTTCCAAGGGGCTGGTTTAGGTTCAACACGTTCCAGAATAGCCAATTTAGGTACCTACTCATCAGGAACTTTTTATTACTCTAACATGTTAATGGGTGCTTCATGTGCAATATTATTTTTACATATCGCTTCCAAAGTAAGATCAATTTTCCTCCATGGTTTTTCTCTTTTTTTCCATGCTTAATCTATGTTTTCACTTATTTACAGTAAATTTCCTATGTTACTTATTTGTTTCTTGTTGTTCTTGAGTACCTCAATTGTCTTGTGACATCCTAAGTGGTATCTTATGTATGTGGTATATTGTTTTCAATGATTTTTCTACTTGTGTGTCTTTGCATGATTTTCCTTACATCTATTGTGTTATTTTTTAATTTCTTATCACTAAGACTTTGATATAATTTTAATTATACTATTGTGTATTCACCATGGTATACACCATACACACTCCCATGTTTTACCCTACAAAAATTCTACAACACATGTGTGCATCAACTATAGGACTCATTTTTAGGTTGCATTCACATTTCTCTATCTCACGCACCCCAAAAAAGGGGGGAAACCATCAAATGATATTTCATTCTCAAAGCATCTCACAACCAAGAAACAAAATAATAGGTAAAAAATCAAACATTGTAAAGGTCCAAACATGGCTCATAAACATAATTGGTTAAAATAAACAAGGATCCAAACATGCAAAAATGACCATATAAGCATATGGATGTTATGGCCATGTTGTCATGTTAAATGTATAGCATGCAAAATTAGAATTTTGACCATGACAACGAAGTCCACACTTAAAGATTCCCTCTCTCGGTCACTATAAACCCTTCCTCTAGCCAGCGTGCCCATAGTGTCATCCTACTTTTGGATAGTAGGAACGTGCTAGTAATATTTTCAAGTTGGTTTCATGTGTAGGGATGATTTAAAATATTATTGAAGAATTTATTGAGTTTCAAGGAAAAACAACTTTCCTTGGAGGCCTTGAAAGGGCCTTTTTTACCATTTTGTAAAATATGGATACCCTATGAAATATGAAAACGAATACCTAAACCATCTAGAGGTTATTCAGGAGATCCATAATGTTATCCAAGGTATTTTATGAAATATATGTGGAGATAATTGATCTCATGAATCAAACAGGTCAAACTGGGTCATTTCAAGTGTTAAGAATGGCATGCTCTAATGTTGGAAGCTAACTTGTTCTGATGATTTTAGAATATTAGGGAGGAGTTGTGAGGAAATAAAATAGTCATTGGAAATCCATTAAACCTTCTTCATGATGGTCAAATGACTTTTATTCCAAGAATTAATAATCTTTTGTGACAACTCAATATATTGATGTTGTTCCTCCGTGTTAAAAGGGTAAATGGTGTTGTTGTCACAAGATCATTACGAATTCAATTAATTTGAGGTCATGGGAAAATCCTCATACTTTTTTCATGTTTCCATCCCCTTTTTTAGCTTCTTCAATCCAAGATCCAGTCAAATTCAACATGTTTTGGGGAAATTTGGCTAAAACAGTTCCTCGGTTCAACTTGTTCCCCGCACCTCCACCTTAACCACATTACAAATGGAAATTGACATGTTTAGATCTATATGTACCAGTGGAAAATGTTTTATTGTTCTCTTGGTTACTCACATACTTGCACAAGCCAATGAGGGAAGAGTTGTGAATTGGGAAAATTATATTGGCAAAGTTGGTCATTCTCGGAATAATCGGAATAGTTCTTATGCTACATTGTTCCTCCAAGACCTCGTAGTACCATAAAAGAAGATGGAAGTGGGAAGGATCAGTTATGTCGGTTGGAAGTGGAACTATGGGAAGAGTTCCATTGTTCCTTTCATGCCCCACATTCCTGACATACTCGACCCCAAGCTCTAACAAGTTATATCAGACATGTTAGCCCAGGAGGGAACAAAATGAATTGTTCCCTCATTCCCTCTATTCCCCTAATGTCCACCACTTCTACAATTTAAATCAAAATGATGAATTTTTTATGGAATTACCTCAAGGAACAATCCTTCTTTCCTCCATTTCTCCACCAACCCACCTAGGTTGATTGTTTCGCTAATTTTCACAATAAATTCTAGATTTTCACCAAGAAGACGAATATGAAGGGTCCTAAACTAGGATTTTGGAATGTAATATTGTATTTTTGCCCAAGTTGAATGTATTAACTCAATTTTAGGAGATGAAATGCCACAAAAGATAAGAAATTGAAAGTTCATGTGAAAGGAAGGTGAAAGGTCATATTGTAAATATATAAATTGTAATGCTTTCTCCATTCCAAAGGGTTGGTTATTGTTTATTGTTGTAAGTTGTTGGATGCCACTACTATAGTAAGAAGTAAAGCTACATTTTTTCTATTTGTTTTGTCTATGTTCCTCCATTTTCTCTACTTTCCAACTTTGCAAGCATTGTGATCTTATACAACCAAGAAGAAATTTATGTCCTTGATTAATGGATATGTGGAAATTTGTGTCTCTGGTTTATTAGTCTTGTTGTTGTTTTCATTATTTTTTTCTTATAATTGAATGTGGGTCTACTCTGGATAAATTATGTGAAATTTATAATTCTATTCATAGCACTAACCCCCTCTCATTATTTCTCCTACTCCACTTTACCTATTTCCCAAAAAAATTCCTCCCTTGTACATTGTACAAACACTTTTCCATAGGTTTAGTGGAGTATTCATGTGTGATCATTGGCATAACAGACACCCCACAAGTTTTATTTATTTTACATTCGATAATGGAAGCCTCCCCATACCCAAGAAGGAGGGGCTTTGCCCTGTGACCATTTGTATAAACCAATAATTTGCATTGTAAAAACTTATCTCACCAATAAGCCCATTCCACATGCTTTTGTCTTAGGACAAGTTCAATAAATTTCTTAGTTGGTATAGTTTCTTGGTAAAATATGCAATACTTTTTCTCATGTTCAATTACATAATTCATGGTACAGGTCAAATTATGGTGGCACTAATGGTATGTGTAAGCTAGCATTTCCCTGGTACATTATGTCATAATTTACGAATAAATTGGGTCTGTGTTCATCTACAGTGACACTTATCTGTGGGTTTTGGGAAGTTTTGAGGTGAATTTTATCCTAATATGATTGACTTCCCATTACTCATATTTTTGTGGAGGGATGAGGAGCAACTAGAACACTATTCATATAGTTCTTTTCACCATGCAGGGTGCATTTGCACTTCTTTCTATTCTATTCAGCAGATTCCACTTAGGGAATAATCAACCCCAAGTCCTTCCAACTAGCTCCAATACAAATTTCATCACATCTTCATGTCAATGGTAGTAGGAGAATTCTCTTCCCCTTTCTTGCAAAACATTCATGTGTACACTTTCCTTTTCTTTATTTTTCAATTTTTACGTATTATTGTTTTCACATCAAGATCTAATTTTTCAAGTTAAAGTTTGATTTCTTATACTATGGAAATTGACTACACTCTTTTCTCTATAGATACGTATCTTAGAAAAACACAATCGAAACAAAGAAAACATTCTTAGTAATGAACCCCTATTTTTTCATGTTTTATCCCATGAAAAACTCTGTGTTGTTTTGGTATCATTTTGTACAAAGTATGATATATGTGTTTCATAGTTAATACTTTGTTATGTTTTGGAAGGAAATGTTGTACATATTCTTTTTATTTTTATCTTGTTATTTCTTTTTCAAATATGGATCGAATGAACATTTATGATGCATTAACAATGTATTTGGGAAAGCATGTGTTGAAGTCATCATAGGAGTTAACTGCATACTAGCACAAGACTCGTTTATGCACTAATGTAGGACTCGTTGTGGAGTGCAGGAATTTTCCAGATTACCAATTCATACTCACTTGAGATGAGGGACTCACGCAAAAGATATAAATGGCTCAGATGGATGAGTTATGAGTTAATACAACTAGCACATCACTCAAAAAAATGACATGATCAAGAAACATGAACTACCACCTCAACCTACATGTATATTATGAGGGCCATATAATCCTAAATTATCTTCAGTTGCTTGAAGACGTGATGTAGACAAACACTTATGGTCTTATGATCATCATGATTATAAGGAATCATCTCAGGATCTGCAATATGCAATCCTAACTTAAATTTAGTTGTTTGAAGCCATGAAACAGACAAACACTTATGGACTTATGATCATCATGATGATAAGGAATCATCTCAGGATCTACAATAGGGTTAATTTTAAGGCCCCCCATAAAAAAATATTATAGAATGGGTGGAGAATATCTCAAATGGACTTTCAAAATGATGGAAAATATTCGAAAAAGCTATTCATGGAAAAGGAAAAAATTTCAAGGTTTTTTCTTCGATGGTTTCTTATGGTTAGAGGAGTATTAGATGGTCTTCCAACACAAGCTAGAGCCTAGATGGTTGTTCAAAATAGGTTGAAATTCCATCCAACCTAGGTTGGATGGCCACCCAACCTAAGTTGGATGGTCATCCAACCTAAGTTGGACAACCTTCCGTTCTCGTTTCTTGTTGCACACCATTTTGAACAGATGGATTTTCCAATTGACAGCCTACTCTTGGATATCCATCCTACAGAGATGGATGGACATCCAAATGTTAGGTCATCCAACCAAAATATAATTCCATCCAATAAGAGATGGATGAATTTTGTTGGCTGGTTGGGCGGCTAGCGTATACCATACACCTATAAGAAGATGGATGGGCAGCTTTTGCACATTTCCATAGGTGGTTTCCTTGAACTTCTCAGCCAATTATTTGTATCCATGTTTCCCTTAAACCCTTCTGAGCCCTATATATACCCCTGACAAGGTTCATTTCTTCACTTTTTGATGAACTTCTCTAGCACTCTGAGCTCTACAATCTTCTTCCAAACTTACATGCATGTTTCAAGTTTCTTTCCTCCCTCTCCTACAAATTTCAATAATGGTAATCACCATGTCATCTCCTACACCAAAATTATAATACAAAAATCTCATGTGCCCACAAATTATAGCACTAATGAAACAGAAAGACACACCACAATAATGGCTACCAAAAACACAATTTAAGGGGCTTTTCCACATGCCCCAATTTGAAATCGATGCTTCTATACTTGATTACCTGCTTGCATCTTACAACTAGGAATGGGGAGAGTTTTATGTTCTCCTCATGGATCAGACATTTTATTTCACAATTGAGCCCATAGACGTACATCGTTTAATTCACTTACCATTTTAAAACCAACCGCCTTCTAACTACAAAGGTGATCCTTATAGATGAAGACAAAAAAAATTGGATTTTCATTACAATGTGCAAGTGGATAGTAAGTTGAATATTATTTTTAACTTATTTTTTTCTTAATATTACTCGACTACCCAAACATCTAACATTTCTTCTCTGTTGTTACATCTCTTATTAATTGCTCAAAAAGAGGCCTTGTTATACAAGGTATTACACACAAATTGTTTCTTGCAATTGTATCACTTTTTCAAGCCAAGATTGTGTTGCAGGGCAGATCTATAGACATTCTATTTTGGGTAGTTCTATATATAGTGAAGACACTAGAAAGGAAACAATTTGATTGGCACACATATTTGTCTAATCGATTAAAAGGTGTCACCCACACCTGCAGTACAAATATATCTAATAAATCCAAGATTTTATTCTCTTATTCCAATTATTTACTTGATTTCTATCATGAAGCTTTCTACCAATTGCAGCACACACAAATTTTAACTATGATTAATGATAAAATGAATGGTCTCTCTATTGAAGAACAACAGGTAACAATTACTTTTAAAGTTTTCACATTATAATTATTTCGCATTAACTATTTTTTAATAAAATAATAATTGAAATATTATCTTTTATAGAGAATAATTATGGCTGCAATATCTTCTAAGAAGGGTGTTGCTCAAGGTAAAGCCCCTCCAAAGGTCTCTACGTATTCTGACATGGATTCGGAAGAATCAACACCAATACGAGTTCCTCATCAAAAAATGACCTAGGGGTCTATACCTCCATCACACCTACATTCTATACCATCACATTTATCTATAGGTATCGATTTTATTGTTTATATAATTAACCAATTTAACCTATGAGAATAGGTAGTAGGACGAAACACAATCAACCTATGTTATGTAAGTATTAAATTATTTTAATACTTCTACATTTATTGTGTTTAGAATTTGATGATGAAGATCAAACTCATTCTCAGTGTCAAGATCAAATTGTCACATTTTTGTCTCCAAGCATGCAAGGTAATGTATAATATTTAGCATGTTTTGTTTAGTTACAAAAATTAGCATTTACAAGGCCCAAGGATATAATGATTAGTTTTATAATAATTTGTAGTTTTCTTCTTACAGTCAACACCTTCCAAAAACTTCACCAATACCGCCAACATGTATAGTCCAAATAACAAGAAGATATTCAAGAAAGAATATAAGGTTTCCTACAAACTCGGCAAGAAAAGTTCATCCTAGAGCCAGAAAAGTTCATGTATTCTCACTAGGTGGTGTCTTAAGTATAACGAGCACCCAGGTTTTGAACAACATCGATCTTGACGATGAGTGTTTGGGCTTCGATAGTGGCGATGTAGAAAAGCGTAACTATTTTGACACGTATGATATGACTCAATCTACTCCACCTCCTCAACCACAACTGCAAAAACATGTGAATCAAGCACCGGACTCTCCCCCCCTCCAAGTAAATATCCACTCACATATGATGAGAAGACATATTTTGCATTCGAAAATATGATATTAGATAGTATGAGGGCCACAATTCAAGAAGTTGTAATTTCTAATGTGGATTTAGTGTGCACTTGAGAGAGGAGGGATAAAATTTTGATTAAATAAATAAATACCCAATACCATAATCACGCTCAAAGGCATTCATTGTTCACTGCCATAGATATCCAACTGGAAAGGCTTGACATTTTGTTAAACAAATCTCAGTTAGGCACAATTTCATATATTAATGATTATGATGATGATATTATAGACATAATGTTGAAAAGGTTGGATAATCTTAATGTTGAAGCACAGGATTACTACAAAAAATGGGCTAAAGACAAGACAAATGTTTTAATAGCAAATGTAAAAAAAAAAGAAAAAGTTGTGGTAAGTCATCTTTTACACGTAAAAGTGTAATATTATGAGCACCGCAATATATTATTTCTACTTATCTAATAGACTAATACATTTATATTTCTGTTTTGTAGGAAAATATGAAAATTTAAAGAAATAAGTAGTTGTATTTGAAGCACATTTGAAGAATGCCTACAAAATCTTGAATTCATTTGTATAGTTGTAAGAAAAACTCTTAGTATTAAATAAACAAATAATACATTGACAAGAATAATCAAGGGGCATCAGATGGATATAGAAATCTTACTAAAGGAAAATATAGATGTTGATCCATCACTTTTTTCATCAGGAGATGTTGTGAGGGAGGAGCAGAATATTCTTCAAAATATCAATACCACAGTGCAAGATTTGTAGGCATCATGACTTTTAGTAGATAACATTGTACATCATGAGAAAATTCATCTACCTCTTGTGCAAGAAATATATCAAGATTCCCATGAAACATAAAATTGAAAAAAATAGTTATTTTCACCATGTGACAGGTGTGTTGTCACAAATCTGACACTGGCGTAGGAATTAAAAGATATTAGCCAACCAATTTTTTCCTTTTTTATTCCATGCGGCAGACATAAGGAGAACTATGATTCAGAATCATATGTAGAAAAGAGGATTCCCTCATAATTTGTTCTTATATGACAAAACTTGCCCGGAAGCTTTGAAATCCATTAACAACCCACAATTTTATATATGTATTGGTCGAAAATACTTTATGAAAACATGTCTTCATAAATTATTCTGCCTCTTGATAGAATGAATTACAAATACTATCCTTTTTTTGAATAACTTTTGTATTGCATTTGTTAAATGTTTTCAAAAATTTAATATGTAAACTTGTAATTGGATTTTTGTTCATTGTGAATGTTTTTATGTTACTATTTAGAGATGTAGACATTAAAGGATTTTTTAAGATGCATAGTTTGTGTATGTTTGAAAATATTTTTGTTTCATGTATAGATAAAACATTAATCAAAAATCACACAGATGGAGCCAAACAAAGAATTCTTTATTTAATTAATCAAGAAAAATATAAAAAATACAAATTTCTTACAAGTAAAAAAAATCTATTAAGACCAGTCGATTATCACTAATGAATATGAATTATATCAGTATTAAATCATTGTCCATTGTCAATAATGTCAAGAATGTATATAAGAAATTAGAATTTTGGCAATTGAAACATTCCTGGCACAACCTGTTCATTTGTGTCTTGGAACACTATAGAATCGGAAGCATGTTTTGTAAATGTGTTCAGATCACCCAGATCAGT
The DNA here is from genome assembly GCA_019776745.2 of Taxus chinensis. Taxonomy (NCBI): domain Eukaryota; kingdom Viridiplantae; phylum Streptophyta; class Pinopsida; order Cupressales; family Taxaceae; genus Taxus; species Taxus chinensis. Next base: position 209,748,250 of record CM034147.1, read on the forward strand.
AAAAATGTTACCAACCTCTTCTTTCTGTGAGTGAATTCCATAATGAAAATGCTTTCTCATAAGGGAAAGTTTCCATAGAGTAACCAGATACATACTCAACATCTTTCTAAATTTCTATCTAATATTTTTCAAACTTTTGACTTTACAAAGGACAATGCACTGAATACTCTCTCACCTTAAATCAAACCTAGAATCATTATTTGAAAAATATCATATACCTAAATATACTCACTCAAATCCTCTCGCAAAGTAATACTAGAATAAATCTTCTTCCTGTTGCAGCTCAAACTTGCACTCATCTCAGATCAGGTTGAACAGATTCGTTGAGGAAATAATGGGACTGTCTCCAATTTGTGGGACCTTGTGTACTTGAGACAAACCTCCAGAGAGGGCCAGTTCCTCTCCCTTTTTCTACTTCTATTTCTACTCCTAATGCAAAAATGGAAATCCTAAGCTAAACATGCTAAGGGACTAGGGATAGAAGGATAAGAGAAAACGGAAAACTAAACTAAAGAAGGTGATATCACCAGAAAATAAGGGAATGAATATGATCAGCTCTGAGTGAAAATGAAGGAAAATGCACAGAGGAAGGCTTCATACATGTAGCGCAAACCAAAAATCAACTACCTAATCATTTTTAGTGAACACAATCAGAAAAGGAGATGGTGAGGGGCGTGAGATAGCACAACAAGCACACAATTTAAGGGAGAGGCAAAAAAGAAGAATAAAAACAAGTTAAGGTAGAAAATAACCACAAAACAATACTTTTATTACCTCTAAGAATGCACAATCTATTATAATGGCGTATGAGGCCGATATCCACATGTAAATACCAGATCTAAAGGTCTGCAACTCAAAATGCAAGGCAATGCCTATGCAAACTGAAAGTATCCAACCCTTTACAATGACTAATTTTCTTACATTTATAGATGAATGGAATAGAGAAGAGGGGGAGAAGGAGGGAAAATTTTATTTGAAAACTCAACCACCAACAATCAGCAATAAATGTCTATAAATCTGTCAAATACACTTCCCCATGTCATTTTGGCATGTAGGAGAAGGAAAGAGGTGAGGTATGAATCAAATTTGGTGGTTGGAGCAATAATATCCTAAATTAATGGCATGAGGGATGTTTTCCAACTTCTCACCTACCTATTCTCACCAACATTTGAACTTGAGTGTTCTAGAGTGTAGCCCATGTCATCGGCTATCTTGTTATTTTATGTCACATGTCATGCTTTGTTTGGTTTGCAAGGATTCGACACCATTTTGGAGTGTTTTGATAGGCTACATGTAACAAACTAAATGTTTGACATATGTCATGTGACACAGAGAATGGTGTAGAGGAAGGAACGAAAGTGTGCACGGAGGGAAGAAGGCAAGGAGAGGGCTAGCAAAAGTAAGACGCATGGAAAACATGGAAGGAATACTTATAGGAGACAAGTCTGGAAGAGGGCACGATCATCAAAAATTAATATGTGGCAACAAGGAGAAGAGCGTAAAATTTTTTCAAGAAAGAAATCTAATTTGGGAAGCAATTCCAAAGTGTGTGTGCAGGGTAGATGAATTGTTAGGAGGAAGGAGAATGTGCAGGGTATACCCACAAGAGGAGTGAAATAAGATAGAGAGGATAAGCAAGGAAGTTGGAATGCACAAAGCAAGTGAAGAGCATGAAAGAGCACGTGAGGAATTATAGCCAAGAATTATGCCAAAGAAACAATCAAAGTATGTGTAACCTGCAATGTTGAACCTTTAATTTAGAATGTGAATGTAAGTTGTCCAAATAATTAGTGGAGTTATTTTGGAAAACATTTTGGAAAATTTCAGGGCCCATCTTCCTACTAGATGAAGGAGATAAGTATCCTTAGAAGCATCCACTGGGCATGGAGTTTTCTTAGAAACATGAAATTTTGATCTACCACTTTGAAGAATCACCCTTGAAGTCACTTTGAGCATTTCTGAACTCTTTTCTGAATGCTGCAAAACTAGTGAAACTGTTGGAATATAAATGGCATCCTGGAAGAAAAATAAGAGTGTGCGCAAGGAGCACATGAGAAGAAAGAACTATGTACAAACAAAATAATGTACATGTAGTGCACTTGGAGGAATTGAAACTACTCTAATATATACAATGATGTAAAAGACTCAATGGAATGGCTTGAGATAAATCCCATTGACTAGGATGGATAGTGAACCTCCTTCAAGATGAAATAACTCGAAAGAGTTAGCCTCCTTACATGAAATAATGATGTATGGGCCACTCTAAAGTGCATATAAATTTGAATGGTGCCTTGGTTTGGCTCTGTCAGCATCCCATTTTAAGACTAAGTCGCCAACTTTGAAAGCTTGAGGCCTAGCCTTTTTATCAAACCACTTCTTTGGTAATTATTGATGTTTTCTAGATTTATTGTGGCAGAGTTCCTCAATTATTCAAGTTCAGCTAGCTCTACCATTCTGATTTCTCTCTGATCTGCACCTTCAAACTCTAGCTATTGGGCAAGCTCTGATGAAGGAAACTCAAGGGATAAATAAAGTCTTGTTTCCTTTCCATAAACAATTTTGTAAGGTGAAGTACCTATTTCCTTTTTCATTGTAATTCTATCTTCCCATAGCACACACGAGATGTTTGTTTGTGTGTCACTACCTCTGGTTGATATTCATTTTCTGCATCATGATTCTGATTAGATTCTTGTTTGTTGACTCTGTGAATCCATTTCCCTGAGGGTAGTAGTTAGAAGAGGTCTTCAAGTAGATGTTGAAGATTAGCACCCAATCTGAAATTTCAGTACCAAGGAAGGCCTTTGCATTATCAAACATAATGGTTTGAGGAACGCCACATCTTGTTACGATGCCCTCTAGAAAGTCAAGGATGACTGACTTGATCAATTCCTTGAGTGAAACAAACTCTTCCCATTTGGTGAAGTAGTACATAACTATCAGCACCCATTTTTTCCTGGCGCTTAAAGAGGATTGATCATGCGAATGAAGTCAAGACCCCATTGCACGAAAGGTTGATCTACTTGGATTGGTCAAAGGGGAAGCATTGGTAATTTCTTCTTTCCTACAAATAAATCACATTCTTTGCATTTCATGACCTTCTTGTGCACATCTGCGAATAGGGTAGGCCAAAATTATCCTACCTTGATGATCTTTATAGTCATTGCCTTAACAGATAAGTTCCCATCAAATAATCCATCATGAAATTTTACTAACACTTTTTCAATTCATGCACTATCAATACACCTGAGTAGCACACCATCAATATTTATTTTGAAGAGGGCGTCATCAATCAATGCATGTGGAATAGATTACATCCTCAAATGTCACCTCTTTGCTTTTTTTAAACCAGGAGGATATGTGCTAGAGGAAATGAATGTGATCATGTCCTTCATCTAGCTATGCACACCAGGATCTACACTTTATTCAGGTTATGAGTGTGGTAGATACTCATCCAAAAACAATGAAATCTCCTAATCGTTCTACATGTCCTTAGTGAGCTGCTTACAAAGCGCATTGCCTCTTAACATCTTTGTGGCTTTGATAGTCACATCATACTCCATGATTTTGGTCACCCACCTTGCTCTTTTCTTGTTGATTTCTGCCCCCATGATGAAGTCTCTTACACCTGAGTGTGAAACTAACACCTTGATATGATTTTTGGAAAGCATAGTTTTGAACTTCTTAAGAGCGCGCATGATGGTATAGACCTATTTTTTCCGTGTGATTATATTTTAACTCATAATCCTTTAGTGTTTTACTGAAGAAAGATATTGTCTACTTCATTCCTTGTTCATTTTCTTGTGTTAAGACAACAAAAACACTTTCATTAGCTCCATAAGCATAGAGGATAAAATCCTTGGAATAATCTGAGTTGATAAGTGTTGGTGTGTAAGGAATTTCTTGATTTATCTTGTTGAAGCTTTTTTTCCTTTTGTTGTCCATCTAAATATTGTGTCTTTTTTAAGAATGAGGTTGATGGGCCTTACCAATCCTACAAAGTTAGGGATAAAGCCCCTAACAAAGTTGATTTTTTCTAGGAATGACCGCAAGGATTTCTTGTGCACTGGAAAGGAGGGGGAAAGAATGACAAAAACTTGCTCAGGATCAATGGAAATACCATCCTTCAAGACCACATGGCTCAATAGCTTGCCCTGCACCATAAAAAAATTACACTTCTTAGGGTTAAGAGACACCCCAATTTTTTTGCATCTCTCAAATACTTTCTCTGGGTGCGCCATGTTATCTATGCTCTAATTTGAGAAGACAAATGTGTCATATAGGTAAACCAAGATGAAATCATTAATATAACCTTTGAAGGCAATGTCCATGGCACGCTGAAAGGTCTTACCTGGATTTGATAAACCAAAGGGCATCTTCTGATATGCATATTTTCCCCACTTGGTTGTAAATGATGTTTTGAATTGATCCTCTTCCTTGACTAGAATATGATTAAAACCAAAATACCTATCCAACATGGAAAATATCTGTGTGCCAGCCACAGTCTACAATGTCTTCTCTATGGAATGAAAAGGATAATTATCCTTTAGGGATGCCTTATTCAAATCTCTGAAATTGACAAAGAGTCTAATTTCACTATTCTTTTTGCACACTGGAACAAGATTCACAACCCAAGTAGAGTATTTAATGGGAAATACTATTTTTGCCTCAATGACTTTAGACAAATCTTTCCTCATGAGGGGATCTATCCTTAAATTGACTGGTATCTATTTTTGTCTAATGGGTTTGATACTAGGATCAAAGTCAATGGAGTGTTGAGAAAAAATTGGACCAAATCCTTTGAGGTATTCATACTCCCAAAAGAAGATATCACTTTATTTATGACATAGAGAGATGAAGGCTTGTTTTTCATCATGTGCGCAAGCTTTACTCAGTAGAAAATCCTTACCACGTGTAATAGTGACTAGGGAGCAATCTTCTTGTATCACGTGCATATTCTTTTCTTTACCCTTTAACTCATCATCAAGGCTAAACATTTTCTCTAAGGTGAATAAACCTTTAGGAAAATTATTTGTCTTGAGTTGAGTCACTTGGTCATCGTAGTTGTCATGTAAGTCATCTTGCATGCTTGAAGAGAACTCGGCCTCATTATGAATGAACTGGATGATCTGTGTTTCACTGTCGAACACTTTTCAGCTAGTATTGTTGTCTGGGATGGATGGTATGATCACCATTTTAACATGTTACGTGGTTTTTTTGACAAAGTCCTTCAAAGGAGAAAAATGTGAGCCAAGTGTGGCCATCTTATTAGCTTCTTTGTTCATTTTTCTTGTCACAACCTACATATGTAGAGCATCAAATGCCTCAAGGAGGTCCCAAACTATATGCTTATAAGATTTGAGGATCTTATTCATTGCAGTGTACTTGTTTTTTACCTAGTGGATGACCAGTACTGTGTCCCCAAAGATATGTAGCACCTTAATCTGTCTTTTATCGGTAAAGAGAATGCCATGTACCAATGCTTCGTACTCTGTTACATTGTTGGAGCATGCAAACTGTAACCTTTGTGCGAAGAATAATCTCTCATACTTAGGATAAATGAGAACAACACCTATGCCCATGCTATTTTTTCTTATGGATCCATCAAAGTATAGCTTCTATAGACCAGAATTTACTTCACTCTGCTTGAGCGCGCGTGGCAACACGGATTCTTCTTCAAGGATACAATAAGTACCAAGCCCAGTGTCAAATGCTTTAAGCTCCTCAACATATGGAACAAATTTTTGGTGCCTTTCTTCCCACTCATCTAACACTAAATCAGGTAGAGGAGGAAGAAAAGGATGCTCTTCAGAAACTTGTTCTTGGCCTTCTTGAATTAGGAAATTAGCTTGCAGAGGAGATGGGTCATATGACTTAACATGATAGGAAAATATTGGCTTAGATTTTATGGTAAACCGGGTACCATACCTTATCTTGAGTAACATATGGGACTAATCAGAAGCCAAGTAACCACCCACTTTAGCAGTGAAATCTCTTGATAGACACAAGGCAAAAAAAGGAGTTAGGTCAATGATTAACACATCTTGAGTTATTGTGAAGCTTGGACACTCATAGAGGGTTAACTTAAGATCCTTGATGAATCCTAAAGTGGTGACAATCTATCCATCAAGTTTCAGGACTCCTTTGTACAAAGGGTTATACTTAATACCTAGGACATCAGTAATTCTCTTAGGCATGATAGAACTATTAGTGCCTGAGTCAATCATACAATTATGCACAAGGTGTTTTCCTATGATCAAAGGACAGATAAAAGGGTGGATTTTTGAAAACCTTACTTACTTTCTTCTCTTATGTTGGACATATATTGATAGTAGCGCGTGCTTTTTAGACAGTTGGTTCAATGCACGGGAGTTGCACATGAGCTTCATGCAATATGTCGTGCTGAGATGGAATAGCCAAGGTGTCCCACATTGTGACATTTACATTTTTCTTCTTCATCTGGTCCACAATGCTAAATGGAAGGCCCATTGACTTGCGCATTTGGGGCACAACAACATCCTTTCTTGATTGTTTAGGCACAGAGGTAGGTGCCTTAGTTGGCACAAAGGCTTGACCTACCAAAGGAGGGGTGTGCGCTGCTTGTATTAGAGAATTTCATGGAGCCTCATACACAAGAACTTGTACACCATTATTGTTGGATGCCTTAGATGCATCTCTTTGTTTTTGAGGATCAGCCTGTACTACAAAATCTAAATATTACGCCACCGACTTAAGCATTCTCTTCTTGTACCTGGTGTTATCAGTAACCTAGGTGTGTGTTCTATTTATGTCATATGTAGCTTGATTAACTGCACAGAATTATTTGACGCTAAAGAACATAAGGTTAGCCTCAGGATGAGCTTCTTGAATTTCTTGACTCTCAACCTCACTTGCCCTTGTGGAAGGTTCACAGTTGGAAGAAACATGAATCATGTAAGCATGTGCACATGCAGCATTGGCACAGTGGTTCTGACTATGGGGCATAATGCAAGGAAAACACCATTCTGACTCCTGTGCCAGATTATATTGAACTATAACTATTTCTTAGCTTTCACTGGGTACTAGGAGAGTTTGTGCAGGAGGAACATCTTGTAAGGGAAGGTGCACATTAGCATGTAATCTAACTTTTTTTTGGTTCTTGCCATATCTCATATTTGCATATTGTTTTTTAAAGGGCTGATGGCTCTGGTTATACCCTTGATTAGAACTGTTTCTAAAGGATTGCATCAGTTACTTTTCTAGTGATATGACTTTATTGGACAAGTTCCTAATTAGGGATTTCATTTCTTCATCCTCATTTTTCTGCGTGGGATAATAGGATGTGGATGCACTAGGTTGAGTTCTCTACTTGAGTATAGGGGCAACAGAAGCCTAGGGCATGTGAGGTATTTCTAGGAATAAGGTTGTGGGAGGTTTAGGAGCTAGCTTTCCTCCCTAAATAAGACTATTTTCTGCCTTTATTGCAATATTGTAAGTAGCGGGTAAGGTTATACCCCCCATGGAATGGATCGTGACATAAATGTCACTATTTAAAGCCCTAAGATAATACAGGAAATCATTTTAGGCTATAGGCCTTACCACTTGAGGGATTTTATCCTAATTCTTCTTAAATATGGTGTTGAAATCATTCAGTTGCTCATTAGCCTAGGGCACATACGGTATTTTCTGGGAATAAGGTTGTGGGAGGTTTAGGAGCTAACTTTCCTCCTAAATAACACTATTTTCTGCCCTTATTGCAATATTGTAAGTAGCAGGTAAGGTTAGTATTTTTCCTGTCCCATGTATGGAAAATTGAATTTTATCATTTAGTCATTACCTAAAGGTGCATGTTAGAATTAGTTTGCATTGTAAAAGCATTGGAATCCGTTTAAGCATTACGGGACTGTCATTTTAAGATATACATAGTTTGCGAGTTATAAGAACTGTGATCTCAGAAATCACATTGCCCAGCCGAGGAGGATCTAAGTACGAAGGGAAAAGTTATTTTGTCCAAGGAATTATATCATCCTTGAGGCTCAAACCTGTGTATATCTTTTTATTGAAGAGTCATCCTGAAAATCATTATCAGCTGGCCGGTGGACCTCAAACACCTGTGCACATTTGATAGATATGGGTATTTATTAATTCACCACCACCTATTCATTGAGATATTTACATTTATTTTTCAAGCTCGTCCAAGTATAGATGCGCATTATTCTCTTTTTGGAGACGACCCGCATATTGAAGTCTTAAATATTTGAAACTTGCAATTTGAAAATAAGATTTGTTTTTATTGCAATACTATAAAAAAACATCTGAGTTGGGATTGGTAATTCATTCGAAGATATAAAGGTGGCAATCTATATAAGATTTTTGCATTGATCAAATCAGTAAAATCCATGGCCTCAGTTCATTCATGTCATCTTTCTACATGTAGATCTAATTTTTCCTATTCAACCTGCATGGTAGTTAGCTGCAATATGTTGGTCGAATAATCTCCTTGTGAATGCAGTTAGTACTGGGGATGATCATTCTCTACGGTAGTATTGTGAAGAAGTATTTAGATGGTTTAAAGAAGATAGTATATATTGTCCTCCAGTCCGTGTGCACGTGTAGCCATCTAGCGAGTGGAATCAATAAATTATACAATAAGGTATTCAAAGCTGTGAATATGTTTTATTGATTGGGAGTCCTTTAATATCTTAGTAATGTTTATTTATACAATATAAAATGTCGATTCAAAATGGATAACTTTAATGTTATCATTTGTCATGTATTTAAGATTGAGTCAATAATAGTTTATAGTTGGTCTTAGTTATCAAAATTAAGTTCTATTGCCCATTAAATTTGTCTAAGTCCTTTCATGTCTTATAAAAACCAATATTTAATTGGTTTTTCAATCATTTAATTGTGTCTCGTATTTTGTGAAAATTCATTATATTTATTATAAAATTTGTTATTAGGGTGTCATTCGTAAAGAGTCAATCAGTTTTTCATCTCTTTTCAAGTCTAGTCATGTCATTGTAAATAGTTCAAAGAGTCGTAAAATTGTAAAAAAAAAAGTGCCTACATTTCAACTGGACGCACTATCGGTGGAATCCGACATCCTTTGATATGTATTTGAGCTCCATGATCGAATCTAGCTGAGCTAGCAGCATGAAAATTGGAGGATGGAGGCATCAAAGGCTGGAGGTCATTTAGCGACCTCTTGTCAGTCACCAACGACGGGGCCGCACGAAGCTGTGGTGATAGTGTGTGTGTGAGTTTGCTTTTATTTCAGAGTTGCAGTTGATTTCAGTTGTGTGCAGCGTAATTATTTCGCAGTGTTCCTGTTATGGATTGAATAAGTGAAATGTTCACATTAAGGGGGGGAACATGGTCTCAATGTTCCATTTTCTCTTTTCATATTTGTAATCAGTGAGCGGTATTTCCTACATAATTCCCTGAAGGAAAAGCATAGTGGACAGATGAAAGCACAAGGAAAAGCAACATCATGATATTGAGGTTGTTGGTTGTCCTGTAAAACCATCCACGTTGAGGTTGTTGGCTGTCCTATAAAACCATCCATGTTGAGGTTGTTGGCTGTCCTGAAAAACCATCCAGATCATGAGCACACACGGGCGGCACGCTGCAGAAGGAAGTGTGATTGTTTTTCTCCCATGTTCGCACTAAGGGGGGGAATGTTAGGAATACTTAGTTAGTTCTCACATTTTTTAGATGTGTTAATTATATTTACATACTAGTATATATAATAATGTGGAGTAAATGAGTTGTAATAACAACTCATATAGTTATTTGAATGTGATTTGGTTGTTAAACCAAATTCACGTAAATAAGAAATGTGAGGAGTGTTGTTAGAACAACCTCCTAGAAAATAGGATCAATTTCTCCTATTTATTTGTAATATCTTGTGTGTTTGAATATCAAGAAAGTATTATTATTGTGCAAATCTGTCTATACCATTTTACATCCTAGTTGGCAATAGATGAGTGTCTTAGGATTTTGAACCATTGAAGCAATTTTCCCTTGAGCAAAGCCGCAAGCAACCTAACTGCTACATCATCATGTGTGATAAAATAGAAAGAGCACACATTGGCTACATCCTAGATGTGTTCAATATGGGTGACTTGATTCTCACTAGTGAACTATTGAATGCTCTTGAGTGCGGCTACTAGCATATCATGTTTTGCATTGAGAATGAGATAAATTCTGCCAATAAAGTTGGAAAAATTCCTCGGAGGTGGTGCAAGAGCTTCCATGATAGGTTGTGTAGGACTACCAAGAGGATTGGAAAGTGCAGTACGTGCTTGAGATAGAAATGCGCGAGAAGGTTTCTACTGGATGTTCATCTCGAAGACAGCTAGAGGTATTAAAAGGACTCTTCATTTTTTGTGCTCTTTTTGGTACACACTCTTCTCATAAGAAAAGTGTGTGGACTACTAGAAATAGTATATCTAAGTGTTAGGAATTTCCAGATGTGTTGAAATAAGCTTCCAAAGGCTGTAAATCACTAAGTTACACACCAAAACTTAGCAATGATAAAATTTAATCTTTCAATGTTGGTCCCACTAGGGATGCCAAAAATTGTTGGAGCTCAAACTTTCACTGATCTCAGATCAAATTGAATTGATTTGATCAGGAAACAATGGGATTGTCTCCAAGTTTTGAGACCTTCCGTGTTTGAGACAGACCTCTGAAGAGGACCAGTTCCTCTACCTATTTCTACTGTTATTCCTACTCCTAATGCAAAAATGGAAATCCTAAGCTAAACATGCCAAGGGACTAGGAATAGAAGGATAAGTGAAAAGGGAAAACTAAACTAAAGAAGGCGATATAACAAGAAAATAAGGGAATGAATACGATCATCTCTAAGTGAAAATGAAGTAAAATGTGTAGAGGAAGGCTAGACACGTGTAACACAGACCCAAACGCAACTGCCCAATCATTTTTCAGTGAACACAATCAGAAAAGGAGATGACGAGGGACGTGAGATAGCACAACAAGTGCATAGTGTAAGGGAGAGGTAAGAAAGAATAATAAAAAGAGTTAAGGCAAAAAATAGCCACAAAAAAATGCTTCTTTTACGTCCAGGAATGCACAGTCTATTACAATGGCATTTGAGGTCAATATCTACATGGAAAGACTAGATATAAAGGTTTGTAACTCAAAATGCAAGGACATTCCTATACAAACTGAAAGTATCCAAACCTTTACAATGAGAAATGTTCTTACATTTATAGATGAATTGAATAGAGAAGAGGAGGAGGAGGGAAAATTTGATTTCAAAACTCGACCACCAACAATCAGCAATGAATTACTCCAAATCCACCTATAAATATATCAAATACGCTTCCCCGTGTTTGTTTTACATGTAGGAGAAGGAAGGAGGTGATATCTAAATAAAATCTAGTGGTTGGAGCTATTAGATCTTGTATTAATGGTGTGAGGGATGTTTTATGGATTCTCACCTACCTATTCCTACAAACATTTGAACTTGAGTGATCTGGAGTGTAGCCCATGTCATCAGTTATCTTGTCATTTTCTGCTACGTGTCATTCCTTGGTTGGTGCCATGTTGGAGTAATTTTATAGGTTGCATGTAGCACACTCAATGTCTAACATATGTCGTGTGGCATAGAGAATGGTGCAAAGGAAGGCACAAAAGTGCGCGCAGAGGGAAGAAACATGAGGGAAGAAGGAAAGGAGAGGGCATGCAAAAGTAACATGTGTGGCAGAAATGTAAGGAATACTTATAGGAGGCAAGTATGGAAGAGGGCACGATCATCACAAAGTAATGTGCGGCAACAAGGAGAAAGGTGCACAAGGCTCTTCCAGAAAGTGAAATTGCTCTAGCATAGTAGTGGCAAAATCTCGGGACTGAAAACTCAATAATTGTTTCTGTAAAATACCTTCAACAGCAATTTCGTTTATATCTTATCACTTGCAGAAATGTTTAATTAGACTAGTAAAATTTTTGAGAAATAACATATTGATGGATGTATCAAGAATGCCACCACGTTTATTCCAAAACTGTGGATTGACAATTCCCATTGCTTCAAGTAATTTATCCTTTTTGAATCTTTCATGAATCTTTGTAGATAAATATAAAGAAGTTTTTTCAATTTATTTCGAGTTTCTGATAATATTATTTCTTATAAAATGTGTGTCACTCTTACTTCCTCTATATTTTACCTTGCCAAACCTACTCTTTTCAAAAAATTATGAAGTGGTATCTCTTTTCCATGTGTTGTTATACACACATGATCATGTATATTGAATTTTAAGAAGCAACTTACATTCTTAAGGTCTGTTAATGCATTCCAGCTATCAAAAATAGGACCCTTAAAAGTATCATCTAACAAATATAAACAATCTAAACTCAAACACACACATTTTCTAAGTCTTGTGAAGTTTGTTATGTAAATGCAACGCTCTTGTGCATGCTCTGTCAAAACATTTATCTCCTTCAACATTGGAAATATTCCACAGAGTGTAAGTAAAGTTCCAATATCTGTAACATGGTACGATAAGTCTTTAGCTTTATCCACATCACTACTATATTTGTACATAAAACCTATTAATGAATGATATTTATACATAAAACCTATTAATGAACGATATTTATACATAAAACCTATTAATGAATGATATTCTTCAAATATTCTGCAAGCAAGCTCATACATTGTGATCCTTCTGGCATCTACATCTTTGAGAATATTTTTTCCATCTATTAATCCAATAAAAAAAATTGAAATTCTAAAAAATCTCTTTGGACTGCTAGAGTAATATGCATGCAAATCTCTGATCAGCTCCTCCACTTTGGCAACAGTTTCAAAATTGCTCACAATTTTATAGGCAAGATTCATTTTGTGAGTCATGCAATATATTGTAATCATATAGGGGCAACAATTGTCTGCAAGCATACACAGAGACCATTTCTACCCCCCTACATTACATCTACACCATCTATTCCAACACAAACAAACTTTATTGCAATGGAAAATCATCCATACCTCTAAGATCCTTTAAACTTGACAACACTAACTTATAAATGTTTTTAGAATTACAATACTCTCCCTTAGGGATCATGAATGGCTAGTTCTCCATCAACAATGTATTCATCCTCATCAGATCATTCAACCCTATCTCTCTCTATACTCTTCTCTCTCCATATTCATTCAATAATGACAGCCTCCCCGTATACAAGAAGGAGGCACTTAGCCCCATGACCATTGGTGAAAACCAATTATTCATGACACTAAACATTATTTCAACAACTAGAGAACCATGTATGCAAGAATGAGAAACTACCTTAGTTTCACAAAGTGCAATTCACTCAGTAGTGTTCTTAAACACTCATACAACACCTTGTAGTGTGTTCGCACCTAAAAGGAGGAAGCATATGTAGTTAAATAAGTTTATTTTAACAGGTGGGCATATGACAAGAAATTTATTCACGGAGAAATCCTTTTATCTGCAAAGTGAGGACCTATTTCAATAATTGAAAGATAAACATAAAAGGTTTGAGCATCATAGAATTGAATCTTGGTCACAGAAGTGAATTGTGAAATCCTAAAGAAGTAATAATGTGATCCTCATGTCCTAAATCCTACCTTGTGATTAGAAGAGATCATCATGTTCTCATCATAATGTAGATTTCATAACAATGTTTTTGAACACTTATTCGATGCTCTGGAATAATTCATATCTGATGGAAGAAGGAGATTGCGATCATCATCATACTCAACATACATACATACTCCTATCAATTTTTCCCACCTATCTCAAGACACCAAATCATTTGTGATCCCCTCAAATCCTATGCTCTTTTATTGGGATGCTACATCACATAAGTCATACTTTACGCTTCTAAGATGAAATTTATGATCATCCAGTGTTTTACAAATTCTTCTCATGGTGTCATCCCATACTTCTCTCTACTTTCTCCTCGAAAACTTGTCTCTCATGTTTGTCCCACACCTCTACTCCTCTTTTTCCCTAAAGAAAAACTACCTAACATCCAACTATGGAGAATAAATCACTTGATATGGCCTTAATGGTGGAATAAATACTACAATTCCTTCTATCTCACCTCTTTGTTTAGCATGCCATCGACAATATTCTTGGAGGATTTGTGGAACTACATGAGCTAGGATACACCTAGTTTTTTTTTTTTAAATGTTATTTGGGGTTTAATTTTATCCCATCCTTCATGAGAATTATCCACATACCTTCAACCTATATTTAAATGAGGAAACCTCTAATTCATCTTCCTCTCATCAAACAATGGATTGGATTCAGGTAGAGGTTATGAGAAAATTGTAATCATCTTATGACAATATTGGTAAAAATTATGAGTTTATTCCTATTTTAATTTCACCTCTGGGTAAAGGGTTATATTGATATCATTCCACACTTTACAATAATCTAATGAGTTTTATGATGGTATACTTGCATACTCCCAACTAATAGTGATTTCACTCAATTCAACCTAAACAAGGTCTTGCGCAAGATTGTACATGATGATAAAGATATCCTGTAAGGATAATTTTACAAACATATAATAACCTTAGTTTATTTGTTCTTTTTGGTGAAATAATTTTTCACAAGAAAAAATTATTGAGTTTTCACCAACGCTCTGGGACTAAGTCCCTCTTGGTAATGGGGATTCTCTCATTTATTAAATGTAGAAAAACAAATCAGTAGGTGGACATGAAGCTAAGAATCACACATGAATATTCTAATAGACCTTGGGGGATAGAGGGTACACATGAGTATCAAAAGTGTGACTTTACCACTTCTGGAAAGATGGGTTTTCCTAGTGTGTCCAAATCAGGACACCAGAAATGAGATTTTCACCCTGAGAGCATATAAAAGTGTTTTAGAGTAAAATATTATATTATTTTGACTCCAAAACACTTGATGATATCATTGTAACCATTTTTGAGATGCAATTATTACTAAAATTTAAAATTTGTGGCATATTTCATCTTGAACCAAGAGGAGCAACTACTGTGTTCTTAATTGCCTCAGGAAATAGTTGAGCCTTGGAACAAAGTTAATGTTTATATATTATATAGGATTAAAAGATATTTCCTAGGATCAATTTTTTTCTCTTAACTCATTTTAGAACTCCCAAAATATTCCAAAGAAATAAACTTTCGTCGTGGGAGCTTTCATTCCTTGCACCCAGATGACTTAATTTTTTATAGATTGTTCCTGAATCAAATTTTATTTAAAACGTTTTCCTAAACCACCTTGTAAATATTCATTTCTCTCTGAAACCACCCCTAGATGATTTATATTTTCCCTAAATACTTCTAGAGGGTGTTTAGCAGCTGTAAAATGGCCAAAATGACCTTTTTAGGCCCACGAAGGAAGTTGTCTTTCATCGAATCTTAATGAGTTCATAAATCACATTAGGAAATCTTCCATGTAAATTTAAAAACAATTAAAAACATTGTTATCAATTTCCTCTAAGACAGGTTGAGGGTGGAATTGAGGGCAGGCTAGCCAGAGGAAGGATGCATAATGATCGGAAACATAATTTTCAATTATGGGCTTAGTTGTCATGATCAAAAGTTTAAATTTTTATGTAATAAATTTTGCATGAAAATAGTTACTCTCTATTAAAGGTTCAATAATAGAATAAATATTGATTAAATTGATCCATACCAAACTAATTGAAAATTTATTCAATTTGATTTTCTACCTCATCTAGGGCTAATTACAACTCTACACAAGTTTTTTTGAAAAAATATGTAAGAAGAGTGCAATAAAGAGTCATGAAGAAAAATCACCTACTCACTTCTAATGTAGAAATATATAGAACCTAAGATAACAAAAGTGATGCAAGTCCACCATATATGGGGCTACAGTGGTAAAGAGTGGAAAGACAGGTTGAGTTATGTTGAATGAGTGAAACTTTTCAAGGGTCCTGGAGAAACACCATTTCAATAGCTTTACGATTTTAGTTGATTTTTGTAACAGTACATAGTGGGAGTAGTATTTGTAGATTTTTTCAAGTATTTTTAAATTGATAAAAAATTGTACATGTTTTGATTTGTTATGTGTTATAAGGCATTTCATGAGTCCATATATTCAAATAAATGTTGCTACCTTTGAGAGTTGTGCGGTTTATTAAATATAGTTTTGACACATCTAAACCTCCTACAAATGTCAATAAGGCCCCAAAACCTAAAAAATGACTACATTATTTCTAAAAATAGATACTGATTGTAGAATTTAAACCCTAAAAGCTTTAGACTGAATGCTAAAATCCTGAGAAATACCTATGTACTCACCAAATTAGAATATGAAAAACTATCTTTTAAACCATGACTTATGGAGCTGTGAGGCTAGTTCCATAAGGTGTAAAGTGACCCTATTTTCTTATATATTTACTTAAATAAATTTAAAGTATCAGTTTTTCATTTATTAATCTTTATATTTTACTAAATTATAAAGATTAATAAATGAAAAAATTATACTTGAATAATTATTTTTCTAAATATATAGCTCCCAAATGCACATATACATCATTGATAATAGGAACTCACTCACGTTATAACACACTCGTGTCATAAATTTTATGGATTTGAAATTTCCAATCCATAGGCTTGGCTTTTCATAGGATATCGAAATCTAAGGTTTGGATTGTGTAATCCATGAATAAATTTGTGTTTTACAAATAAACATAACAATTTCAAGTATACACCCTTATTTTTCATGTGTTATAAAACAATATTCCAAAAAACAAGACTACGATGTAAAACTCAGTTTTATGTTTTTGAGATATACTTCTTTCTAAAATCTGATTAGTTTAAGACTCGCATTCTTAATTTCTTTTACTAGTGCCTTCTTTTCTTGTCAAAACATATGTGTACTTTTTAATACATAATTTATGATTTTTTCATCCAAATTTCAAAAAAATAGTTTAATCTAAACTCCATTCTACTCACAATGAAAAAATAATAAAAAATGACTGTTTTTATCAAAATTAGGGGGTGTACACATAAATATTTCATTTTCAGGATGTTTTCACTTTGAAAATTAGTAAAAGAATTATCTATTCATCCAAAAAATATGAAAAATTAGTGGGACTTTATACATGGTTTTAGTAAACTTTCTACTGAAGGGATTTGTAAAATAGTTTATAGAACTAAAAAAATTATGGGAGTGCACACACAACACTATGCTATCTTTTTAACACAAAAATAGGCACACTTTGTGCGCGCACCACATTTGATCTTCTTAATCTTCACCATTTTCGAAAATAATTAGTAGACATTACAAATTATCTAAGTACTCTATATTTTCATATTTTTATTATCTTAGATGAGATACTCCTTTTCCTAATTAGTAGTGTTCATGTCTAATTTCTCTATGTTTATTCTATAACTAGATTGTGCTTAGATTTACCTTGTTTATACCATAGGTGTTAAATAGTTCAAAGAAGAATCTATATTTGAAAGTGTTTATAAATGAAGTTTTAAAATAATGTGTAACTCTATCATGTTCCAAAGCATGAGATTAGTATTCTATGATATAAACAATAAAAGGAACATGTAAATTTAGATAGTAAAGAATAACATATTAACATGCATCGATATATATAAATTTTTTATAATTATGTATCCAATACAAAAAAACTACTATATATGGGAAGAATATGGAAAGGAAAATATGAATGTACGTGAAATCCTAACTTGGGAAAGGAGATATGAAAACCTAATAATGAAAAATCAGTCTAAAAAGTAGACCCCAAAGGGTAAAATATGGAAACCCTAATATGTGAAAGAATTCTTTTCTCACTGGAAAAGAAAACGATAGTTTTTTATTCAATACATGATGATACCTTATATTTGGATCAATCTTAATACATAATTGTGAAGATGGTCAAGAGAGTACATAAACTCATGAATAAATGGAATGATGGAGGAAGTGGAATAAGAAGAGGATTATGACATCAAAATAAGTCACCACATTAATAGGGACGGATGTTAACTAAAGGAAACTTATGATAATTTAAATCATATACCATAAGGTAAGGTATGTGAACAATTCAAAGGCTTGGAAATTTTACCATACTAACTGTGAAGATTTTGCAATGACAAAGAGAATTAGGGTTTCTTATAACATGATGATGACTTAGTATAATTATAATATTGTTGTTTTATTAATTTAATTATTCCTTGAATATATGGAGAAGATAAGGAAAAGTAATCCCAGCTTTTGTTATGGCTCCTTGTTTTGAAAATTAATATTACTAAGACATTTTTGATGCAGGACGCATTGGTAGATTTGAAAGAAGATAAGACAATAGAATAGCATGTGAATGATTCCATGAATACATTTCTAAGTGGCACAACTATCATATACATAGTGTGAACAAGAGAGACTAGAAAAATATAGTTGTAGGCCAATATAGAGCATCAAACCTAGTAGTATATAAATATAAACATGAGGTATTATTTGAGGTGGAAACAAATCATTTATGTCTATCCATACTTACAATGGAAATCATTAATACCAACACTCTCGTATGAGCCATCAAATGATAGAATAGAAAGGTTGGTCAAATCAATTAAACATATCCCTTTAGAAGTCAGAACCAAACCATCTCCAAATAGAACAATAAATTACCGTATCAACTAGGGCATCTTAGATTTATGGAGGTAGAGAAAGAATTGTTTTGTAGGTATTGCACCACCATACATTTGCAATAGAAAAGGGGTAGAGGCTCAGTTATATAGTTACTAGCAAAAGAATCTATAGGCATTTGTGAGCGGTTGATAGGTATATAGAAGGACTTATTGAAATGATAACATTAATAATAGCTATAGTTAATGTATTTTTAATCAAATTATAATGCAAATTAAGTTTTATTGTAAACAAGTAATATATAAAATATGGTTTATGGTCGAAATAATTAAATGCAAACAATTAAAAGACATATAGAAAGCGAATGCAAGGCAAGAATGGTGTTGAAGTCAGCGTTTGACTAGAATATTATCTAAAAATCAATAGTGTTTGCATCATGTAATAAAGTGTAGACATGAAAAATTAGTGTGTAGATAAATACGCTACTACATGTTACTAACCTAGATTTAAAGTTCAAAGGAAGGCTTCAAATTGGTTGTTTGTTACTAACCATGCATACAATAGACATGGTTTTTACATGCAAGGGCCACTTATTTTTGGCATGCAAAAATTGTGGAAAATGTAAATTTCATAATTAGATTGACAAGGATTCATGAAAAAATAAGAACAATATAAAATTTATGTCGAAAAGAATAGAAAGACATACAATTTAGTTTTTTTTATTAGATAGGGTAAAAAGTGGGGATAGGCTCCCAGAGGCTGAGTACAAAAGATTACATCGTGATAGAAGCAAAGCTGCAAAAAAGGAAAAGGACCCCCAAAGCTAAACAAAATTAACTCCAAAAAAGAGAAGGGGGTCCAAGAAACAACGAGTAGAAGAGATCTAAGCCATTAAACAAGAAAAAATAGAGAAATTTCCCCGAAAGTCTGCAGACAGTTCGGAAGAAGTTCCATTAGTTAGCTTTACTTTTTTTGGAAGGTTTAACCTCCATGGTCTCCTCTTTTGTATCAAAATCTCAATTCAACTTCGTCTGGGGAGTTTCCTTGCCGTCCTCCTCAGTTTCCTCCTTAGACGCCTCTTCCTCCTCCTCTTCATCAAAAATTCAATTTAGTTGTTAGTTATCAGAGACAACCATTATTGCTAATGTGAGCTCTAACATGTGTAGATGTTTCTCTTCAAGCATTATTTATTTGTAATACCTAGTATTTATAATCTCATAGTAGAACTAAAAATAGAACGGTTGAGATATTCTTAAGGAGGCAATAGACTTAACTCATGATAATGTTATGAAAATCAATCTTTGCTTCTCCATGTCTCCGATATCTATGGTTGCCTTAGGAAAAGTTAATATTTAGGACTTATGTATATGGTAAGAACCCATTCAATTTTTAGTGGAAATTCATTATGATTACCTCTTATTACTATAAATATTGGAACAAATATTGGGTTGTTTGGGTCCCAAGGTGCAACCTTATAGTTTTGAACTATGATTAATACACACATTGGCAATTTTAGTGGTTTTAAGACATAAGTATAAAAAAAATTGTATAGTACCAAGAGAACCATTTACTATTCTTTCATCAAAGTATTAATTACATAATAATAGAACATGTGGACCAATACATAGGAGTTCATATTCCAATTAGTCATTGTCAACATTTTCTAATCCCGAGCACCTTCTATATTCTGCAACTCTTCTTGTATGTAGACACAAAATCATGTATTTTGGGTTATTATCTAGTCCTAATTACATACTAATATTCACATGATTCATAAGTAAGAAAATTACTAACTAACCCATGTCTTTGGCCACCTTTCTTTACTTTCTGTTACCACTTTTGGTTTTACACCCTTACTTGTTTGGTCTGCATGTTTATACTCCGACTTTTATCATCCTCGACACCAATACCCAGTCAGGACGCCAGCGCCAGGTGCCCTCATTCCCTTTGGGCACCCCTGACCCCTTGGTACTTTATTCACACTTTTTGGGTCCTTTCTATCCATTTGAGAATCTTATATTTTTGGTAGTCGACCTTTTTGGGGTTGATTACGAAATTCAAGAAAATAAATCATATAAATATAAAGTTATGTGAT
The DNA here is from genome assembly GCA_019776745.2 of Taxus chinensis. Classification (NCBI taxonomy): domain Eukaryota; kingdom Viridiplantae; phylum Streptophyta; class Pinopsida; order Cupressales; family Taxaceae; genus Taxus; species Taxus chinensis. The sequence continues at coordinate 209,768,923 of CM034147.1, forward strand.
CATAATAGAATCAAGCACTAAACATTAGCTAACACAACATAAGGTTACATCCATCAAGCATCTAAGAGGTCCATTGCATCCATCTAGCACCATCACAAGGGACACAAGGGTTGGTTATGATGCATAAACTTCATAGGAGGGAAGTTCATTCTACTCCATGCAGACATTTATTACATTTCTTTACATCTAGCTTACTTTCTAGCTATCAAGTGTGACATGCACAAGAGCCACCTATGACATGATTCCAGAGAGAGAGAGAGAGAGAGAGAGAGAGAGAGAGATAGAGAACTACATTGGGTCTGAGATGTAGTGCATCACTCAATCGTAAGTTCACCATTGTGACATCTGAGGATAGTCTGACCCCTCAATCTGCATCTTTTTTTTGGATTTGATGTCTATTTGAGGGTTTTCCAGGTTCATATTTTATTATAGGTTTCCAGTGACTTCGACAATCATTGTGTGACCTCATAATGATAAAAGGAAACCAACTATGAACAACTTGCACCATTTAAGAAGAGGTTTTATGATCCTTTCTATAGACCCATGTGCCTAGAAATAGGTCTAGGGCACCAACAAGTGCACCTGTCCCTCTCCAGGCTCCCTGGTCTAGCTTATCTCTCCATATCGGCATTTTTATGGGTCTCTGTGCGACACTCCTATTGCTTTGTTCACGTGGTCATCGCTTTGGTACAGTTCAGAATTAATTACGAATCAACTAAGTACCTCTTTCTTCTCTTTGCAATTAGGGTTTTATAATTTATTGCTTAGTTCTTGTTATCTGATTTTGCCCCTCAAGCGAAATTGGACAAACATGACTTCGCACAAAGAAAATAAAAGGATCGATTTGGCCATGGGAGCTCATATTTGGGGCTCAAGCCAAGAAAATTGAAGTGGTAGAGCTTTCAAGAACTCGGTGGAAAGAAGCGTGAAAAAGGATAAGAAAATTTGAAACCCAAACTCTGAATTTTGGAGTTCGAGATTTTGGAGATTCAAAGGTTTCATGAACCTAGGCAAATGAACAATACCCAAAACCCTAAAACCTGAACCTCCAAAACCTTAACCCCCAAAACCTTGAAACTCAAACCTCTGAAACCCTGAAAACACAAAGTTCTGAAATCCAAAGTCTCAATCTCAGACTTCAGGGTTTCGGCATTTCGGAACATTTGGGTCAAGCGATGAACAATGTCGCACAATATGTTCTCAGAGTCCTTACTCTGAAGTACGAATTTCAGATTTTAGAGGTTTGGCATTTTGGAACTCTTGAGCCATCTCGCCAGATGAATAGTCACAACAACCTCCAAAGTACAGATACTTGAAGCTTTAAATCCTGAAAGTCCAAAATTTTAGATTTCGGAGGGTGCGATGGAGGGTCGGAGTCCTAAAAAGCAGATCAACCACTCACATTTATTGCAATATTACATCCAAATATTCAGATGGCTATAAATTTTGACTAATAGCTCAGATTTGCACAAAATCATATTTTTTGGAAAGCTCTCATTGTCCTCTACCCAAAATGTGGAAGTATAGTTAGCCATTTTAGAGGAATGGTTCTAGATTTCTCACCTACCCAAAATTATGAGGTATGCGCTTCCTTTCTTCCCCAACAAGTGAGGTACAATAGAATATGGGCTTTATATACTTGCCCATCACTCCCACAAGGACAATTATGGATTTTGTAGGAGATTGGAGAGCATTTTCATATTTTCTTCCCTCTCTATCTCCTCATTTTATTCCTCTATAAAATATGAGGCGTTTGCATGTGTAAAGGGTTATTCATCTATAAGTACTCCCATGCACTCTATTAATCATGGGGCTTCATGCCTTCCTATTGAGATTTGTAATGGCTATCATTCCTAATAATACAATATTGGATAATATATCACTCATACACATAATTATAGCAATAAAACATAATCTTCTAATGATATCTTAAAGTTACTCAATGGTAAATGGTGAGCTTCATCTTACCTTTCATTGTGCTTGCTTAATTTGTGCATTTCCTTGATTATTACATGATTTTGGTGTGTTGCGCTCATTCAGGAATGATGTATTAGATGTAATTTAGTTTGTGGTGCAGGTCCACCCTTTCTAGGTTCATCTATTCCATTGTTTTGCACGCTGGGGGAAGTGATCAACACTCCTTTCTTGGTGTATCACCACTCGTAGTCTAGGTTTATTTCATGCAATCCTTCTTTCACTATCCCCTTGGAAGCATAGATTAAGATTAGTTAGTAGTATTCCTGCATTAGGAGTAGTTAGTGATAGGTAGGTTAGGAGCAGGAACTAGCCTTCTTTAGAGGGTTATCCTGATTTCAAAGTCCCACACTTTGGGATAACTCCATGTTTGGAAATCACACTGAATGCCTCATCTCAAACCAAGCCATTCGGGGGGTGCTATAATTTCCCCATAATAGTTCCTTGGGTGTAATTTATGTACTTTCTCTAATACTATTTACACATATAACAAATTAACTTGGCTTGGGTTGATGCTCAATGACATTCTCCCATCGTCTCACTCACCTAATCTTTATCATGGCTATTTTCACATTGTGGTTGTCTATGGTCTTTAGGTTCGATTTAGTAGTCTTCGTTGCACGTACTTGTATGTCTTAAAATCAACACATGATCTTTAGTGCACACGAATTCCCGAGTTCGTGTTGAGACAACCGCTATGGAGTGAATAGATGGCTATGGAATGGGCTTAATAAAGCGGATAGGAAGAATATGAGAGAATGGATAAAGGAGAGATCAACGCAATCTAATGTCTTTCACAGGGACTAACTAAATCTTCTCGTCTAAGGAATTAAAGGCTTTTCTAACCTATGTGGGTGAGATGGAACGATCTAAAAGAATGGTAACACGTAAATGACTATCAATATATGGCTCACATAAAATGCTTGTAATGGGTTATGGAATGTGCAGGAATTGTCTTGCATTTGCCTTGTATAAGTTTCCAGACAAGGTCATGGAAGCACGAGAGGAAAACGTGTGAATAGGACAAATGTATGAATTGTGGAAACTAGTTGCGGCCAAGTTGACTTTGCTATAACTCGTAAGCACTATTTTCTTTGATGTTAAAGGTTGTCAAGTGTTTGATGATAATGGATGGAAATAGGGTAGTCTAGAAAACAAGATATCTAGGGCATTGGTCAACATCTGTTAATTACGGTGATAGGTTTGGTTATGGTACCGTAGGATCACAAATGTAACCTCTTAGTTGTCTATGGCCTTGAATGGTCATGTGGGATGTACAAACTACTAAAGCGAAGAAACAAACAATCTCACAAAGCAAACTGCAAGAGGCAAAGGTTAATCCTAAGCCAACTAGGGATATGTGAGGAGACGTGTTAATTCCTTTCTAATTAACTCTATGTTCCTAATTTAACAAATGGAAACAAACAGATTTCAATCAACTCGATTTAGTTACTTAGCTCAAATTTAATTAAATTTATGTGTTGCCAACAACTAATTAACAAATGATAGCTATCTAATTGAATAAAGGATACAACTAATCTATTTATTTTTGTTATTTTAAATGATTTAAACGGAAGAAATAAACAAATAAGGAAACTAATTACTTTAATCTAGGTTTTTGTATTTTTGATGCTTTTCGGAAAACAAAAAGAATACGCAGAGACAAACTAACTTCGTCCAATCAAATGAAACTAATTCTATTCTAATGCAAATTAATCTAAACAAATAAATAACCAAATTTGGATATTTCCCTATGCAGAGGATTTAACTAATCTAATAAAATAAATTATTTTTCTTATTTGTAACTGTAGATAAAGAAGCTTCTTTTGGCACAACTTCAGAGTCAAGAGAAGAAATCTTCTCAGAAGAAACCCTTCCCTTGAAACTTCCCCAACAACATAGAAGCTTTTTGAATACCATGAACTTCCCCAAACAATCTAATGATAAATAAATATTAACACAACATTGTAGTAGAAGCTTTCTCTGAATCATTCTCAAACAAATCCATAGGGATATCTTAAGAGGAAATCCTCAACGAAATCTTTATAAATGAAAACTACTGTAACAACTATTGTAATTGAATCTTTATGAAGAAATGTAACCAACAAATTTGAAGCTTTGAATCTATTCTAAATAAATGAAGAAAATTGCAGGAATTAAATGACACCCCCAACCTAAAAGTGTTCTATAGAGACAAATCCAGTGGTATAAGTGCTTCATGTTGTCCCCTCTGCTTCTTTCCAATGTATGTTCAATGTATCCATGGAACTGTGTTGGCTTGTGTGGAAGAAATGATAAAGAAAATGTTGGAGCTGGAATGGCTTACAAGTAATTTGGTAGCAACGCAGGAAATAAAATAACAAGGAAAGAGAGCTGAGTTTTCTTGTGTATTTATAAGTAGGATTACGACAACATAACAGTTTAATTCAAAATAATAATCTCCAACCAATGCTCTAGATAGAAGCTTGTCTCTTATAGGAAAAAGGTAAAGAAATGGTCTAAGCCATTTGGTAGCTAAGAAATGCCACCTCTTTCAAAGAAGGGGCGGTTAACTCACAATTAATAGTAGGAGGGGAAGGATAAGTTAGTATGCATCAAAAAAGCTCAAGAACAATTGTATTGGTTAAGAAACGTGCACTAAAAAAAGTTTGAAGAAGTTGACATGCATTCAGAACACGCCAAAAGAGTCTTGGTTAAATGCGCATGGGACCACAAGTCTATGCAGACCGGTGGTTACGCAATCGTCGAGGTGGTTACAGAACCGCCGCTGAGAGCGAACCAACAATTACATAACCGCCGAGGCAGTTGCGTAACCATCGAGGTGGTTTTGTGACTTAAAGTCAAAAGCTAAGGAAAAAGCTAGCAGAATAATAAAGGAAAGTGGAAAAAGCATGGAAATGGACAAGGAAAGCATTCTAGGCTATAACTATACACTGCAAATGAGAAATTGGATTCAAATACCATTGGAAAAGATATTAACTCATCATTGTGGATTTTGAACCATTCCGACAATGTAACACGTGCAAAATTGGGTGCGTACATATTGCCCCCTTTGAGAAGCGTTTTAGCCATGAAGAGACGTAAAATATAGAGTTTGATTATGGCGCTCCCAAATGAGAGGGTTAAAATTTATACCTAATACTTCTATGTTGAAATGATGCACATCCAAGCTTCCCGCTACATGCAAGAAGTAAACGAGAATCAAGTGTAGATATAAACAAAATCGACAAAACATACTAAAATCAAAACAACAAGAGGACTTCCCATATCCGCGGGGATATAAATATACCCGTGTTAGTGCTCTAGCCTTACAAAACACACATACTTGAAAATAGATTTAAAACATGCTATATATAACTAAAATTGTTATTTCTAGAAATCATTTTCACTCACCTAATTAGATATTTTTAGCTTTGGATTGCCTTTGACGGTATCCTGATAGTGGGATATCTACATGGGAGACGGCTTGGCATGCCATGTTGGTGCCAAATAGGGTATGATATTACAATCAAATGCCTCATGTTATATCCCTGCCTTGTGTAAGGCCATTATTGGTATCTTGGCTTTGCGATTGGTGGGAGAAAAGGGTCAGGACAAGTTACTTTCATGTTGGGCCCCCATCATTCAGAGCATAAATCAATATGGCGACATATATGCATGGGTGTCAACATCTTAAGGACCACACACCATGATCTTTACATGGTTGTTCGACTACAGGGAAAGGCCCTTAGTCATCCTACATTGGTGATATTTTGGTTGTATGACCACGTGGTCTCATATCAGAGGGGAGTCACGATAGTCGACCTTGGGGCTATCAGGGTAGTTAAATGAATAGTTATGGACCCACTTAGGGGGAATCATCAACTAGTAGCTACTCTTACCATAGATGACATGATTGCACAGTCGTATCGGGATATGGCTGGACTATGGGAGGATGAGAGTGACGATTATTACATGTAGTAACACCCTCCAACTAATAGACATGTTTGACAGGGTTGAGACTCACCCCGTCAATAGAGTGTCACAGTAGTTTGGGTTGCCTTATGTTGATGCCCTTTCAGTGGTTCCTACAATTTATCATGGAGTTCGAGAGGCTAGAGCCGACCCTAAGGGCCTGCTCAGATGGATAGTTGTTACTCCTAGGGTCCCTATTAGTGCATCATGGGTCATCCCAGATGCAACTAGGCCAGGGGTGATGCTGCAGATAGAGGTTGTACCCACTCACAGCGAGGAGGAGGAGGAGGTTGAGGTAGAGGCTGAGGAGGATGGAGATGAGGAGGGAGGAGACAAGGAGGGAGATGAGGAGATGGATACAGAGTGGAGAGCCACTAGAGAGACTTCCAAAGTAGCCAAAGCTGATGCTGACACTTTTTTTTCCGAGGAGCCTCTTTTACACGAGGGATGGGGTGATGAGCTGTCTGTTATGGAATAACAGGTGGCTTTTGAGGATATTGTAGTTGAACAGGTGCCCGCAATGGCTCCACCACCAGCACTAGTAGATCCATTCTGGATGCCAGGAGATTTGAGTATGTAGATACTCTTCTCTCGACTCTATTATCAAGACTAGAAATGTTAGTGAATCATGCACTATATATATATTTTCTAACTCGCCATTTCTTTCTTTTATATTTTGCAGCTAGTGCCGACGATTGGTGAGATCTTATTCGTCAAATATTTGTTGACAATTTGCTACTTCCCACAAAGAATATGCGAGGGGAGTTGCTTCTAGTTGTAGGGTAGCCGCAGATGGTTGACGCCATACTGATGTATTTAAGTGCAGCAACAGACTAACACACAATAATAATTTTCTAATTTAATTTCATGCAGAGCAGGTTACACATATATAGGAATATGTATTCCTAAAAACAAGGAGGCTGTTCAACAACACTCCCTCAAATCTGTCTCTCAACACCTATATACGTGATATTGTTTTAACTCACAACAATATCACAACTATCAAATAATACAGCCAAATATGTGAATAATTACTCACGTAATTATAATAATGGAGCACTAATAAATTATATTTCCTAACATTCCCCCCCTTAGTGCGAACATGGGGAAAACCTGCCTTTGTACTTGCACCTGCTCATGATCTGGTGATTTTCATAGGATGATCACAAACCTCAGGGATGGTTTTGCAAACGGTTGACCACAAACCGAGAATGGTGGTTTTGCAATTGGTTTACCACAAACCACAAAGTGATAGTTTTGCGAATGGATTACCAACAACCAAGAATGATGGTTTTGCTATTGGTTTACCACAAACCACAATGAAGGTTTTCAAGTGGTTTACCTACAACCACATCATGATATGCAAAGTACTATTCTTAGCCCTCGTCACATCTCACTGCAGGGAATACATAGGAAATTCTGCTGAAATATGTTGCTCATACATACATAGAAAAAGCTGACATACTGGAAATGGAACATTGGAATGATGTTCCCCCCTCAATGTGAAATTTCCACTTATTGAAAACAAGATCATTGCAAACTGAGGCACACCACACTGGAAGCACTGAAATCAAACTGCACACACACACATGTCACCAAAGCTGATATGCGGCCCCGTCGTTGGCAACTGACGAGAGGTCACTGAATGACCTCCAACCTCCGATGCCTCCTACCTCCGGTTTCATGCTCAGAACAAGAAGTCTTCAGAGCCACTGTCTTCATTTACTTGTTCTTCCTCATTCTCTGATCTTTCGTTAGTAATAAAGTTGGCCTCAATTCCTTTGAGTTTTCCACTAAGTATATCTTGAGCTCGAGCTCTACAAAATGAAGCTGTATGCCCCTTTTTCTTACAGTAGAAACATTCTCTTTCCTCTTTATATTTAGAAAAAAATTTGTACTTCCTTTTTACATACATTGTTGTTTCTTCTTCTATATCTTCTTTGGTCCGTTTTTCCTCAGCTAGGAGAGCTGATATCATATCTTCCAATGAGTTAGAAGGTATCTGACCAAGAGTGAAAACAACATTACTGTATTTGGGTGGTAAACTATTCAGCAGAATAGCTTTTGCATCCTCGTCATCTACTGGAGCTTTTACTTCTGCAAGTTGTCTCAGAAGAGATCGTAAATTGTTGATGTGACTAGACATTGTATCTCCATCACTCATTTTTAGCTTGAACAGCTGAAGTTTCAAGGAAAAATTTACATTGACTGCTTTTGAACCAAATAATTTGCTCTGATACCAAATGTAAGTGCAGCAACAGACTAACACACAATAATACTTTTCTAATTTAATTTCATGCAGAGCAGGTTACACATATATAGGAATATGTATTCCTAAAAACAAGGAGGCTGTTCAACAACACTCCCTCAAATCTGTCTCTCAACACCTATATACGTGATATTGTTTTAACTCACAACAATATCACAACTATCAAATAATACAGCCAAATATGTGAATAATTACTCACGTAATTATAATAATGGAGCACTAATAAATTATATTTCCTAACAATGTATTTACACTAGTCTGGAAAGCGAAAGATTTTTTGACTGAGACGAGGACTGAGCTTTCTGCATACCAGCTAGCTAAGAGGAGACAACAACAACGCCATTCTCATAGTGAGATTTCCACTAGCAAATCACCTACCCCATCTCATGGTCACTCTCATCATTCTATTCATGAAGGCTCCCATTTATATCATAGGAGCCACAACATGAGTCCTCATCATGCTCCTTCATCTGAATTCTGTAGAGATGCCTTATTGCTTTAGGTCATTTTTGATTCTATATATCATTTTGTTTTGGATTTTGTGCTCATTGCGAGCGTTTTCACCACACTTGTTAGTGTGACAACATTGTATACAAACTTGAGTACTATAATTATATATACATATACTATTCTTTTTGACTCAGATATCGTGTGTAAAAGTTTTACTTGTTCATGACTTGCTTCATCCTTGTACTCTTCAATGTGTAGAATCTCTGATGTTTTTATATGCTTTTATGAATGCATGTATGGATCGTGATGATGAAAATGTGTAACAAAATGATTCTGTTTTCTGTTTTTGATATATATGTGATGCATATGAGGCCAAATTGTAAACTAAAACTTTGATTTTCAAGCAATATTTGATATTCCTATTTTATTGGCAATTTTTATGAATGGTGATATAATAAGAGAATTAACCCACTCCATTTTTAACTCCATGCAACCAGTAAGATGTGAGGGTTCAACACCGAGAGTCAAGAAGGACACAAGTTATATGAATTTGATTAATGAACGTAATGATATGAAGATAAGATTTTGACATAGACCCAATTAGGAAACTACAACTCAACTCTAGAAAAGGATAACTATTTAGTTTAAAATATAGTTTGCTTGTAAGTATAACTAGACTTAGACCCATAGATGGCCTCTTGATTGGAAAATTATGGTTTTATGGATTAAATCTCTTATAAATTATAATTCTAACTCATTTTCTGATGATTTCAAAGGACTCAAAGCAATTTTTACTTGTTGAATTGTTTACAACTTATTGATTTATTTGAAAGGACCCCCTACGTCTTGCCCCATGCTATCAGTAAGAAGCATGGGCTCCTCACCAAGGACAAGACATAGGCGAGTAAAGGAACTTCCCTCCTTTTGCAGTCTAATGATACCTATAGGAAACATGGGCTCATCACCAAAGACCGATAGGGCAAGGAAGTGTAGTTTTATTTGTTAAAGAAATATTTTTTGTATTTATTGTTTATTTGTATTTTTTATTGATTCTTAAAACTTGTGTTTTTGTGATGGAATACTTTCCCCTAGCCTCAACCCCATGCAACCAGTAGGATACGAGGGCTCACCACCGAAGGTTGAAGCAGGTGAAGAAGCAATCCGGGTGAAATGTTTTAGATTGATTTTTCAAAAGAGATATTTTTGAGGAAAGATGTGACACCAAGAAGATTCCAGTAAAAACTATGGGAAAAAAATTTAAGCTAGAAGTAGCCGTGAATAGAACTAAGCATGTAGATCTTGGTAGGATCAATGAAAAAACTTCATCTACTAGGATGATAAAATATTGAATATTTTAGAGATGATATAATGAATGCTTGAAGATGTATAGTTAAAATGTCTTTCCAATTCTCTGAAAATTAGGAAGTCGCTTGAAAAATAAGTTTCTTGTTTCGCAATATTACAATATGATTATGTAAATGATATACAGTGTGGATGTTGTAATGTACATGTGGAAATGTAAATGAATTATGCATAGAAGCATTTAAGGTGAAGTGAATTGACCGATTCACTAAATTCCCCACCTTCTAAGGTAGATAGATGATATGCACCATTCTTGTAGTCCTCCATGACTAGATATGGGCCTAACCACTTTGGTCTGAAATTTCATCCTTCACCAATCTTCTTGTCGATTTGGCTATCCAATCTCAAAACTAAGTATCCTACCCATATTTCTCATTCATAGACCTTTTTATTATACTGACGACATATTCTGTCAGCACAAACACTATGGCACTACTGAGCTCTAAGTCAAGCTTCATCGAGGGTTTCTAATTGCACTAATTGTGCTTCATGGTATGTGTCTTCATTTAAAATTCCTTGCAAAGATATGTGAAGGCTAGGTAACTAAATTTCCAGCGGTAGTACTACTTCACATCCAAATACTAAATAAAAGGGGGTTGCACTCATAGGCATTCATATTGATGTCCTATAGTCCTATAAGGACCAAAATATCTTTAAATGCTAATCACGTTTATTTTCCTTGACTATTTTGAGGAGTATGGACTTCAATGTTTTATTTGTAGCCTTAGCCTATCCATTGGCCTGAGGGTAATATAAAGAGGTTATGTGATGTGAGATTTTGAATTGTGAGCACAACTCACGCACCTCTTCATTTTTAAAGTACATACACTTATCTAAGATAATGACATGTGGGACCCCATACCTACAAATGATCTGATTCAAAATGCACTTGGCAATCACAAACCCAGGTATAGTAGTGAGAGGCATGTCGTCGACCCACTTCATAAAATATTATGTGGCCTTAATGATAAAGTTGTGGCTTCTGTTGATGAGGGATATATCTTCCCTATCAAATCCATACCCCAAGTGGAAAATTTCCAGGGTGTTACCATTGGCTGTAGAGCCTAAGAAGGCATGTGTATCTCATACGAGAATTCTTGACATTTATGGAACTTGCATGCACATTCTACAACATCATGCTCTAAGGTGGGAAAGGAATAACGCATCTGATAAATTTTTTGAGAAGTAGCATGCCCTCCAAAGTGACCCCATGGACTTCATTCTGAGCTTCAAAGAGAATCTTTTCCAACACTTCTTTCTCTACAAACCTTAAAAGCATGTCTTCAAAGGCTATGTTATAGAGCACCACTTCTGCAATTGCATAATTGGCAGCTATGACACGTAGCTGCAACCTTTGTTGTGAGGTTACTCCCTCGGGATACATATGGTCCACAATGTGATTAATGATATCAGAATACCAAGGACATGACGCAATGGGAGGCTTGGTTTCCACATAAAATACACACTTATTAGGGAAATCTAGGTCTAGTAGGTCTCTAAAATCTATTGGGTTGTCTGCCAACCAAGATGCAATGATTTTTCCTTTGAAGGACTTCTGGTTGATGAAGTTGAGTTCAAATTCACCCATCAATGTAACAAAATGTCCAACCTTTTTGGATGAGGAACCTTGAGTCAAGAAGATTCACAACAAATTAGACTTGACTATCACTCTCGTTTCTTAGTTAAGCATTTAATGCCTTAACCTTTTTGTTGCAAAAATATCACCAGAAATTCTTTTTCTACGTGCATATAACGTGTCTAGTAGTTAATCATAGTGTGAATAATTAAGTAAACAACACACTCACCATTAGCATCATCCTCATGTGCCAACATCCAAGTTAGCGAGACTTCGGTGGCTCGAGAGTATAAGAGGATAATCAGCCTTGGGTGGCATGAGTGTACGTGGTGACATGAGAAAACATTTGACTATTTCAAACACTTCATGATATTCATAATTCCACTCTTTACTACATTCCTTCTTTAACAAGTTGTTAATGGGATGGATGACACAAGTTTGATTGGGAATAAGCCTGTGGATTGCCCCAAGTTTACCCAAAAAAGACCTACTGACTAATTCTTCTGAAGGTGGATTCATCTCCAAAACTGCATGAATCTTTGTTGGATATACATCAATTCCTTGAGAAGAAATCATATACCCTAGTGATTTGCCTCCCATTACTCCGAATACGTAGTTTTCCAGATTCAATGTTACACCGTATTCAATAAGATGAGAGAGGATAACACAAAGCATCTCAAGGTGATCATAATGCTTGATGGCCTTAATCAGTAGGTCATCAATGTAAGATTCCATAATATTATAAATAAGATCATGGAAGATGTATGTCATCGCTCATTGGTAGGTGGATCCGATGTTTTTAAAGCCAAATGGTATGACTACGTAGCAAAAGGTCCCCCTAGGAGTAGTAAAGGTAGTCTTGGTTTGATCCTCCTTGAAGATGCTTATTTGATTGTAGTCAAAGAATCTATCCATAAGTGACAATAAATCATAGCCAGTCATTGCATCCACAATGACATCAATGGAATGTCATTTTTTAAGGTAGGCCATGTTGATGAAACTAAATTCTATATAGATGCGTATCTTTCCATTCATTTTAAGGATCGGGATGATGTTAGACACCCACATGGAATAGTCAACTAGTTTAATGAAAATGACCTGAAGAAGCTTCATTACTTCCTCCTTCACCATTAAAGCTATGGTTATGAACCACCATGTCAAGAGCGATTCCCGTCATTTACTTGTAACTAAAGGTGAAGGATTTTGAATGTTCTTTGAGCACTTTCATATGTGCCTCTATCTCATCTAGAGTAAGAGAAGAACTAAGTTTCAAGATCTTAGGTTCCTCCTCCATTCCTATATTGGCATCTATGGTCCCTTCAATCAAAGAGGTGTTACAATCATTGAACTCAAGCAGGATTGGAGGTAGTTCCAACTCTTCTTCCTCTATCTAAAAGATCTCAAGACCCTCTGATGAGCAAGGATACAATGTGTGATCTCCAAAGTAGGAGGAAGGGTGAGGTATGAGAGAAAATACCCTATTATGGTGTGCAGGATGAAGATTAGTGTATGCATTGAGGTATCCTGGGATTGCCTCATCATTCTTCACATAGTCAAAAGTAGCAGGATCATTCTCGGCCTCAACATATGTCATAATCGTGTTGGTTAACATTTTTAAAACCAAGGGTTCAAATCAAACTAAGATAGTAAACTCAATTTTTTTCAAGCCCTTGTTTGGGTAAAACCGCGAGGAATACATAGCCATTGAATCGACCAGTTGATTATGCTCTCTAGGTTTGTATTCGATAGAGATGAAGTTAAAATCCTTGCTAATCTCAAGGACAAGAGTCTTGTAGAGCTTCAGGTGTTCCACTCTAGTCTCATAAACTTCCGATACTTGATTAGCGACAAGTTGGGAGTCACCCAAAACTCTTACATTGTTGATGCCCATCCTCTTGGCTACGATGAGACCAAGAAGAAGAGCCTTATACTCTATAATGTTGTTTGGACATTGAAAGTGTAACCTAAAGAAAAAAGGCATGACCCTCCCCTTTAGAGAAGTAAGGATTACCACTACCCCTGCACTGTAGCAACATTTCACACCATAATTGAGTGTTCAAGAGTCATTGGGGAAGATAGAAGTTTTATCATTCATGGAATCTTCCTCTTTGACTTCTGAAACCTCAATAATAAAAATACCTCCAAAGCCATAAGTTGGGAGAGTAGCGATTCCAAGAGCATAGCCTATGCCAAAGGAATCGAAAAGAAGAATGATAGGAGAATCAATCTCTAGAAGCTTAATTATCTCAACCATACTTTTTTTGATACAGTTCCTACTTCAAAAGATTTTTTTCGTTGGGATTTACCCCTTCGATTGCCTTATGGGTTTCGAACCCTGAGGTTTGTTCAACTGATTTGTGGGGAGTTCAAATCTAGCATGAACTCCTGGTTTCTTCTTTAGATTGGCCAAATGGATGTCAAATGGCTTTGGGTCACCTTGGGCTATGAAAAACTTTACCCAAGTGCAAGAATCTAACTTCTTGTAATAAAGTGGAAGGCATTAACTTCATTCTATAAATCCAAGGTCGACTGAGAATCATATTATAGTTGGTTACTTGATCTATAATGTAAAACTTAGTAAAAAAAATATTTAGTCCAAGGGTAACCGGAAGCACTATCATCCCAATGGACGTTGCTTTGATGTTATCGCCTCTCAGTGTATTTTGCGTTGAAGAACAATTGGTTTCTCTGTAGCCTAGTTTTTGAAGAAACAAGAAAGGGACTATGTTAAATGCAACCCCATCATCTATCATTGCACATTTAATGTAGTTATTGTATATCCAAACATGGAGGTACAACACAAGGTCACCTCTTCATGCTAACTCAATGTCAGTTGGCATCTAGTTGATGTAAAATACAAACCCCGTATCCCTTTCGGACTTCCCTGGAGGATAGACATCAAAGTCTATATAATTAACTTGAGCCTTCGGAGGAGGGTTGATGTCAATTAAATGGCCAAGGCCTGATGATTCTAATAATGTTTCTCGATGTGCAAGAGTATTCTTTGACAAATCCAAAAATGAAATGTGAGAGAAGGTCCTAGTCAAATCCATGATTAAATCATTGGCCCCTACAAGTTTAGGAGCCATTGGTACATCATCTGACATTAAGGGGTAGACCAAAAGAGGTTGTGAGGAATAATATCATGTACATGTTGTTGTGTTAACTTTGGGTTTGGTTTCTAGCTCCACCAATCCCACAATCTTGCTTTGATTTTGACCATCTAAAAGGGAGTGATTAGAGGGTTTGTAGATGTAGATGCCTCGTGATCGTTGTTTCCAACAGGAATCCCCTTGTTAATACCATGAGGATTGAGCTTTCCATTCTTAGGGAACATTGGCAGGAGGTCTCTATAAACCTCAAGGGTAGAATTTTGAGGGGAAACAGGTCCCATGTGAGTGTTTTACATCGATGTTGTAGGATTAGCCAAAACATCTCAACAAAGATCTTCCTTTACTCCTCCTAAAGTCTTTGTATAAACTTGTTCCAATCGTGGCACATACGAGTGTCATTTCCTCTAACCCTATGAAACCCACAACATAAATCAAGATCATAGTCTTGAGGTCTTTGATTTTGGTTATATTGCAATCCATAGTTTCTATTGTTGTTTTGTTGTTAGTTGTTATAATTGATGTTCAGTGGCCTCTGGCCCTAGTTCTAATACTGATTTAAGAATTGATTCAGATATTGGTTCGAGTATTGAACTGAGCCTTGGGGTTGGACCTATTGTGGAGGTGGAGGAGGGTGACTAAAGTCTACCACATTAATAGGAGTGAAATTGTTACTCCTTTGGTTGTTCACATTGGCATTGTTGTTACCATTATTCGCATTGTTTTTGTTAACAACATTCAGATTCTTGGATTTGTCAGTTATACCATATGTTGTAACATCATGGTTCTTATTAAGGAATTTTGGTCCTTGATTATGGTTGTTTGAACTGCTCATGTAGTTTTAATTACCCAAAGAGGGAGTGAATAGTCTCCCATTTGTGTCGTATGTCTTTCAACCACTATCAACTGCCACTTGGTCAATGCGGAGAGCACCCTCTAGAACCTTCTCATATCTCCTAATAGGGAACTCTTTCACCTCCTCCTTTGTTTCTCTATTGAGTAAATGCAGGAAAAAGTTACAAAGCTTTGTTTGGTCCATGTTTGGAGCATTAGCGGATGAGAAGAGGATTTTTCACCATCTCTGGATGAAATGGGTAGCAGATTCATTATGCTCATGCTTAACATAAAGGAATTCTCTTATTCTTGTCTTAAAATTTTGTTCATATTAAAAGGCTTTATGAACTCTGAAACAACTTGTTTGAATGAATGGATCGAGGCATCTGGTATCCTATAATACCAGTTGAGAGTGATCCCTTCAAGGGTCTTGGGGAAAATCTTAGCTACAACTGCATGCCATGGGAGTATCTCTCTTATGGCAGTCGTGTATGCTTTAATATGCGCATTTGAGTCCCCCTCCCCTTTGAACTTTGGCAAGTCAGAAAGCAGTCATGGAAGCATTACACTTCATATTGTAAAGTCAAGGGGATCCTTGAGATATTCAGCATATATGCCCAATGCATAAGACTCTACCATGGACGAACCTTTATGGGGAGGTAGGGGAGGAATAAGAGGCTGATATGGTATGACATAAGCATTTGTAGGGGCGTAAGGAATCCCCTGAGGCTAAACATACGAGTTGGGAAAGGAAAACATGTCTCTCTGCAGTGATTTAAAATACATGCAAAGGTACAATGAAACATTATTTTGGTACGGAATAGAAGGTGCGAAACCAGGGAACATTGCATTGCAAGTTGGAATGGAATTTGAGAACACAGTTCCAGTTGGTTTCTGTGGAGGATACTTGTATGAAGTATGAAAGGGCATACCTAACGTGCCCGATCTGGTAAGAAGGTTTCCAGGGTTAGGAACACCCATGTAAACCGGAGGAGGTGACGGTGCGGAGGGCACATAACCAAAGTTCTGCACATGGTGGGGGATCTTGCATTACCCTACAAAAGGTGGACCATGAGAAGGCTAGGCAAGTTCTAGTTCCCTAACTATATCCACCAATGTTGATATAATATCACTTGCGGATGCAATTGAATCTAGCTTGGGCGTGTTCCGAGTCCGGTTGGGAAGCAAAGGCACATGATGTCTTGTTATGTATTAATCTACGGGAGGCCACCCCTCTTGGGATATATTACCTATTGTAGGAGGATGGGTAGTAGAGTTGTTCTGAAGAAGAACATCAATGTACTATTGTATCCTGTCTAAATACTGATCTATTACATTAAAACGCTCATCGCTTCAAGTGAAGTTTGCCAAGAGTTCACCATTTGGAAACAGGTACGACGGGAGAGAACCAGATTGCATGTTGATTTGTGGTCTAAAAAAGACTCGAGGATTGGACCCTTGCTCACCCGTGAATATCATGTTGTTTGATCGAGAGAGTTCAGGTTATAGGCATGTATACGTAGGTTGATCAATCTCCTCAATCCTAACTAATGAACTATTGTTGGCACCTTGAGGAGTGTGAAGGGAAGGTAAATTAGATGAGTAATTATCAACCCACCTAGATAGTGAGGGTGACTGTTGCATACCCATGTGGTAATAATACACTTTAAGACCCAAAATGGGCCTGTCGTATTCCTGACTTGGCATATTCTAGGGGAATATAAATACCTACAGAATAATGGGATAGGAGAAGGATGGATGAAAGAAGGTAGAAACAAAGGAAACAAAAATGAACTAGTCCTTTATGTCAGGTTCACCAATTTTGTATGTCTTAAAATCAACATGTGATCTTAAGCGCATGCAACCTCCTGAGTTCGTGCCAGGAAAACCACAATGGAATGAACAAATGGCTATGGAATGGGATAAATAACGCAGATGTGCAGAATATACGAAAAATGGATAAAGAAGAGATCGAGGCAATCTAATGGCTTACATGGGCACTAACAAGATCTTCTTTTCTAAGGTAGTAAAGGCTTGTCAAAATTGCATGGGTGATATGGAATGGTCTACAAGAATGGTAACATATAAATGACAGTCAATATGTGGCTCATGGAAAATTCTCACAATGGGTTGTGAAATGTGTAAGAATTTTCCTGTGTTTTCCTCGTAGAAGTTTCCAGACAAGGTCATGGAAGCATGAGAGGAAAACGTGTGAATATGACAAATGTATAAATTGTGGAAAATAGTTGTAGTTGTGTTGACTTTTCCAGAAATCATAAGCATTGTCTACTTTGATGTTCAAGGCTATCAACTGTGTGATTATAACGGGTAGGAGTGGGGCGGTCTAGAAAACAAGATATCTAAGGCCTTGGTATACATCTATTAATTGTGGTGCTAGGTTTGGTTGTGGTATTGTAGGATCACAAATGTAATCTCTGTGTTGTCTAGGGCCTTGAATGGTCACAAGGGATGTGCAAACTACTAAAGAAAAGAAATAAACAATCTCACAAAGCAAACCGCAAGAGGGCAAGGTTAATCCTAAGGAAACTATGGATATATGGGGAGATGTGTTAATTCTTGTCTAATTAACTCTATTTTCCTAATTTAACAAATGGAAACAAACAGATTACAATCAACTCGATTCAGTTACTTTCCTCAAATTTTATTGAATCTACACGTTGCAAACAACTAATTAACAAATGAAAGCTAACTAATTGAATAAAGGAAACAACTAATCTATCTGTTTTGCTTATTTTAAACGATTTAAACGAAAGAAATAAACAAATAAGGAAACTAACTCCTTAAATCTAGGTTTTTTGTAGTTTTGATGCTTTCTGGAAAACAAAAAGAATATACACAAAAAAACTAACTTCTTCCAATTAAATGAAACTACTTCTATTCTAATGTAAATTAAGCTAAACAAAGAAATATACGGATTTGGCTATTTCCCTATGTAGAGGATTTAACTAATCTACTAAGATAAATACTTTTTCCTATTTGTAATTGTCGCTATAGAAGCTTCTTGTTGAACTACCTCAGAGTCATAGGAAGAAAGATTCTTAGAATCAACCCTTCCCCTAAAACTTCCCCGACAATACAGAAGCTTTTTGAATACTTTAAACTTCCCCAAACAATCTAATGATGAAGAAATATTAACACAACACGATAGCATAAGCTTTCTCCAAATCCTTCT
The DNA here is from genome assembly GCA_019776745.2 of Taxus chinensis. NCBI lineage: Eukaryota > Viridiplantae > Streptophyta > Pinopsida > Cupressales > Taxaceae > Taxus > Taxus chinensis. Next base: position 209,787,645 of record CM034147.1, read on the forward strand.
CAAATAAATCCATAGGGATAAGATGAGAGGAAATCCTCAACAAAATATTTGTGGATGCAAACTATTGTAATTGAATCTTTCTAAATAAATGTAACTAATTGATTTGAAGCTTTGAATCTATTCTAAATAAATGAAGAAACTTGCAGGAATTAAAAGACACCCCCAACCTAGAAGTGTTGTAAAGAGACAAATCTAGTGATAGAAGTGTTAGTGTAGAATCACAACACCCCTGAATGCTTGCAACTAGATGGGTTGAGAATCTCAGTGTGATTGTACAACATGGAGCATCTCTCAAGGTGTGGGACCTTGCGAGTTGAGAGATCTCTCCAGATTAAAGCCAGTTCCTAGACCTCTTTTCAGGTGCACACAAATATATTGTAGAGGATCTATTCTAAATCTACTCTATTTTACCAAGGAGAAAGGGTCAAGGAGATGCAAGAAAATAAACTAAGCTAACGAGGTGATGAACAAAAGGAATGTTAGACCCTCATTTTACAGTTTAACACAAACCACAAAATGCAATACAAACACTATGCATATATGACAAAAATGTAATAAGATATCAAAGAGACAATAACGAATACATGAGAGAGAGTTGAGAAACATCCATAGACATATATATAATTTCTCAGGAATCGATACAATATATTGCAGTAGCCAAGAAGAAAAACTTTACATTACAAACCGAGCAGAGGTTAGAAAAGCTCTATAAATCCTTCTGTGAACAAAAGAAGAAGGGAGGGCGCAAAACAGAAATGTCTAACCCTTTAAAAAGAGCCCCGACCCTGCCTTTATAGATTCAGCACAAAGAGAAGGAGAAAGAGGCGGAAAAACTAATTCGATGCTCAGCTACTATCATCAATGCCTCCTGCAAAATTTGTCCCAAATCTCTCGTGCCTGCATCAATTACTTGTTTGGTGCCTCGAAGAAGGAGGAAATGGTGCATCAGATCGAATCCAATCTGGTTGTTGGGGAAAATAGATCCTTTATTAATGGCACACAGAGGTTTCTTCATTTTTCCAACCTAATCTCTCCAAACTTAAAGTTTTAGATCTCCATGTTGTAAACGAGGCCGAGATCTTCCCAACGATGCCAGATTTGTTGGATTTCAAGCACCGAGTCAAAAGATATGCCCATTTGAAATTTTAATCAAGTTCGAACAAAATAGCGGGAACCACCTACCAAAGTGGGCCCCCTTTTGAAACTAGACACGTGGAGGGCTAGCACATGTCTGAGGGAAGCTTTTGTATTTTGCTTTTGGAATTGCGTCGGGCTGACATGTGGCTTTTCCCGCGGCTTGCTTAGTTTTATTTTATGTTTTTGGCTAAGTCTTTTTGCTTGGTAGGGCCATATATCTGACCGGGGACACACGGAGGCTTAGCGCTTATCTAGAAACCTCCCCTTAATTCTGCTCTTGAATTAGCATCGTGATGATACTCGACACCCTCCACAGGCCTGTCTCAATTCTTTGACTATTCAACTCGACCCTGTCCCTTTACGAAACCGGATGTGTGGAGGCTTCGCGCTTAATTAAAAACCCACTCGGGATTTGCCTTTGAAGGAGTGTCAGGTTGACATGTGGAAGCCTCCGCAAGTTCTTAGACTTTTCAACGACCTCTCTTACCTTTTCAGACCCTGGACAATGTGGCGGACCCATGCTCATTTGGGCCTCCGCTTTTGGATTAACTTTTGGGGATGCGCCAAGCTGACGTGTGGCAGGTTCTGCTAGCACTTCTATACTTGGGTCTCCACTTTTAGGCCCATCCTGTCTAACTTTGGGAATGTTAGCAAGTTGACTCATGCCCCAACTTCTGCTAGCATTTCTATACTTAGTTTTTTGTGAGGGCCGCCATGTCCACCTTTTAACTTTTAGCTGTTGACTCTGCCTCCTCTTTGGGTCTGGGACACGTGGGGGGTTGGTGCTTGTTCGAGTCCCAACCTTTTGGATTCAATATTTGGAGGTGCGCCACTTGGAAACTTGGCAGGGTCTGTTGTCTCCTCCATACTTAGTCATTTTTGGGATCGTTCTGAACCATTTCAGAGCCTAAAGACTTCAAACCTTTGTTAGTCCTTCAATTTTGGGAGCTTCTGGCTTCTTTGACACTACCTCCTCCTTCCTCGACCTTGCTCATTCCATTTACGAACCCACATATAATCTGTTTGCTAGACCTTGAAGCACGGGTTTTCTTGACAGAGACGTTTCTTGAGCTTATGGATTCTTTGCACATTGTCGTTCTGATCTTCCCGCAAGGCCATACTATTCCATTGTCCGAGCCCGCCCGTAATCATGTTTGCTAAGATTTGAACATGATTTCCCTGGTTCCTTCTGTGTGCAGGATCGTGGCTGATCCAATTTTTTCTTGCGGGGAAAAATATGGATAGTAATTTTGTGACTCGCAGGGGTATCTTCTTCCTAGATGAGAGGACCAATTTCTTTGTTATATCCATTGGGAATGGAGTCAAGAACGATGGATTGATACTGATCCGATGCCTATCTGTAATCCACGAGCCCTGATCTGTTTGCACTCTCAATTTTCATAAGAAATATCAAAACAATGGTTTCTGAGAGTAGAAAAGTGCTTATAACTTGGGGCTTTCATCTATGCCTGAATGGGCTGTTTTGAAGACGAACTTTTTAGTTGCTCTGTATTTGTTTTATTTTGAAGATAACAACTATTACAAGCAACAATGATTTTATCTGTCATGAATATTGAAAGGGATAGCACATGCCCACTTGGAGGCATGTTGGGATGTGTAACGATGTAACTTGGAGCAACAAGGAACCTATGCCATAAAAATTAGGGAAAAAAAAACTACACTACAACAAAACAACGTGCATACGCACTTAGGGAAATTAAAATACTATGCTAATATTTTATAGGGGTGTAAACTTCCCATTCAGTAGCAATGTTTGAGATGGATCCCATTTACTGGGATCTGTACAAATCTCTTCGCCATCCAATTTAGCCAGTTGGAAGGCATTGCTACTCTTGCATTTTGTTATCATCTAAGGGCCACTCTAGATAACATCAAATTTGGAGTGTTTTTCTGGCTTTTTCCAATCTGTATCCCACTTTAGGACTAAGTCTCCTTCTTAAAAGGTCCTCATCCATTTCTTCTTATCAAAACTCTTTTTTATCAATGCGTGATCCTTTTCCATGACCTGTGTTGCATGCTCTCTCATCTCTCCTACCTCCATCAGCTCTGCATATCTGATTGCCATGGGTTCAAACTCAGCTAGCTCTAATTATTTCATGAGTTCCAAAGTGGGAAACTCCAATGAGATGGGAAATACCGCCTCCTTTCCATATACAAGTTTGTAAGGTGAGCTACATGTGGACCTTTTTGATGTGATCCTATCAGCCCATAGAGCTGATTTGAGCCTTGTATGCCAAGCCCTCTAATTTTCATCCAGATTCCTTTTGATAATCCTTAATAGGTTCTTATTTTTGGACTTTTCTTGGCCATTACCCTGAGGGTAATAATTTGATGAGGTGTTGAGATACACGCTATTCTTAACTTCCCATTCAATGATCCTTATACCAAGGAATGCCAATGCATTGTCTGATATAATAATGGCAGGTACTCCAAACCCGGTGGTTATTCCTTCATAAAAATCCAAGATGTTGGATTCATTTGCTTCTTTTAGTGTCATTGCTTCAGTCCACTTGGTGAAATAATCTATGGTTGTAAGTATCCACTTGTGGCCTTGGCTTGAATTTGGGTTAATCACCCCAATGAAGTCTAGTCCCGATTGCATGAATGGTTGACTCACTAAAATGGGACGAAGGGGTAGGGCTTGTTAGCTTCTCCTTTCCTGTGAAGAATGCACATGTTTTACACTTCTTGACCCATGAGTAGTAGTCCCTGAACACATGTATGCTAATAATAGCTAGCCTATCATGATCTTGAGAGTTGTTGCTTGAGGGGAAAAGTGACCTCTTTCTTCTCCATCATGGAATTCATGCAACACTCTCTCAATTTGGCATTTCTCAATGCACCTAAATAGAATACCATTTATATCCTTCTTAAATAAGACACGACCAACAAGCACATATGGGATAACTTGTAGTCTGAAGTATCTTCTCTTTTCCTTGTTTCATTCTAGAGGGCACAAAACATGTTTGAAGGTAATGCACCAAAGCTTGGGTCCAACATGGAGTAGGTGCATCATTAGCTGATTTTTCTTGATCACTATGTAGAAATAGGACAGCCTCCTTTTCACCTGTTGACTCGGCCTGTTGCTTAGAGGTGAGCTGTTCACACACTCCTTTTCCTCTAACCAGTTTTTTCACCTTGATCTCAATGTCATATTTCATTACCTAGGGTGATCCAACCTGCCCTCTTCTCATTCAAATCCTTATTTAAAAGGAAGTCTTTAACACCAACATGATATACTAGTAATTGAATCCTATCATTTGAGACCAAGTGCTTGAATTTCTTTAAGCTCCTAATAACAGCAATGACCTATTTTTCAATGAAAGAGTATTTTACCTCGTATTCTTCTAAGATCTGTCTAAAGAAAGCTATGGGTTTCTCTGATCCATCTTTGTTGGGCTGGACCAAGATGGCTAAGATGGTATCTGACCCTTTAAAAGCATATAGCATGAAGTATATGGAAAATTCTGGGTTAGTGCGAGTTGGAGCCTATGATATTGCGAGTTTGATGGCCTCAAAACTCTCCTTACCTTCTGATGTCTATTTGAATGAAATACTATTCTTTAACATCATTTTTAAACACTTCACAAGAGTAGTAAAATTTAAGTATAAACTTGCGAACAAAGTTTATCCTCCCCAAGAAACTTTGGAGAGACCTTTTATGTTATGGCAATGGAAGTGTTCTGGATGGCCTCAACCCTTTCAGGATCAATATTCAACCCCTTCCTTGAGACAATGTGGCCCAATAATTTCCCTTCATGAGATAGGAACACACATTTTTCTGGGTTTAATGACACCCCAAACCTCCTACAGCTCTGGAATACCTGTCTAAGGTGAAAGAGATGATTTGCAGTGTTCTTGGAGAAAACAATGATATCATCAAGATATATCAGGACTATGTTATTAATTAAGCCTTTGAATGCCACGTCCATAGCTCTCTGAAATATTACTCCAGCGTTTGATAGTCCAAATGGGATCTTCTTATAAGCATAGGTTCCCACATTTAGTGGTGAAGGCTGCCTTGAATTGATCTTCCTCCTCCATCGTTATCTAGTTAGAACCTGAGAATCCATCCAACAATGAGAACCTCTCTTAGATCTAACTACCACTTTCTAGGATCTGTTCCATTGATGGAAGTGGATAGTGATCCCTAAGTGATGCTCTATTCAGATCATGAAATTCCACACACAACCTGATTTCTCCATTTTTCTTCCTCGCAAGCACCAAGTTAGCAACCCAGCTCGAATGCTTGATAGGAAAGATGATATTAGCCTCAATTAGTTTGTTTAAATCTTTTCTCATGAGAGGCTCAATGTGGGGATTTATTGCCCTTTGTTTTTATCTAAAAGGTTTAGCTCCTGGGTCTAGATCGATGGGGCGCTATGCCAAATTTGGGTTGAAACCTCTTAAATATTTATAAGTCCAGGAAAATGCATCTAGGAATTCTTGATAGAGTTGAACGAATTCAGATTTTTCTTGTTGAGTACTTACTCTGCCAATCTGCAATGTTTTGCCTTCTTCTACACAAACAGGTTCTGAATTTTCACGCTTTACTTAAATATTTGCCTTTTCTTTTTCAGAATTAGTCATTTTGGTTGAAGATTGATTCCAAAGTGACAACACCCTTTGGTAGTTTGTTGTTCCTTATCTGTACCACTTGATCGCCATACTTTTGCTCCAATCTGTCTTGATTCCTGGAAGAGAACTTAGCTTCCTCTTGTAGAAAGTTTATAATTTCTTGGCCATTTTCAAAGACTTGCCAACTTGTGTTCTTGTTTGGGACAGCTGGCCTTACAACTAGCTTGATATGGGGTTGATGCTTATCATTCTTGATACTCTCCAAAACATCAAATGCTACCCCCAATAGATGTCAATTTGTTTGCTGCTTCATTCTTCTTCCTTGGGATGGAGTTGATGTTGAATACCTCAAAATATTCAATGAGGTCCCATACTCAGTTCTTGTAACTCTTTAACAGTTCATTCTTGGCAGCATTTTCTCCTCGGACCTGATTAGCAACTAGTTCACTATCGCCAAACACTTACAAGTTCTTGATTCCTCGTTTCCTTACCCAATGCAATCCATAAACCAAAGCCTCATATTTTGCAATGTTGTTTGAATAGGAAAAATGGAAACGGAAAGCTGAGTAGTATTTCATACCTTGGGGTGAAACAAGCAAATCCTCATCCTTCTGACTCCTTGCCTACTCCTTGAGCCATCAAAGAACAATTTCCATACTTCATATGTCATCTTTGTGTTCTGGCTTAATGATGTCAGGAAGAGGATAATTCTCCTCATGCAGACAATAGAATCCTAGCTTAGTTTCTTCAATCTCCTTATAGGGGTAAAAAGCATGTCTTTTATTTGCCCATTCATTGAGAGTCAAGTATGGGATACACCCCCACCTTAGCATTTGCTTCACAAGTGCTTTGGAGGTCCTCTTTATCAAAGGATGAATAATTGGTCATTGATCGAGCTAGGTACATAATACTCAATATGGTAATATTGTTATGGGATTAGATTTGATTGTGGCCTTAGTTCCATACCTTGTTCTAAAAATCATATGGGACAAACCAACAGACAAATAGCCTCTAATTTTGGCATTGAAGTCCCTGGAAAAACACAATGCAAAATGGGGTGGAAAGCCTATGACTGATACATTTCACAATATAGTCACATTGGGGCAGACATACAGTGTTAGGCTCAACTCTTTAATGACTCCAACAACTGTCATTGTTGTACCATCCAATTGCACTACCCCCTTGGAGATGAATTCGTATTAAAGACCCATTTGATCGACTATTTGTTTGGGCATTACATAACTACTTTCCCCCGAATCAATCATGCAATTATGTACCAATTTGTCACCAATGATCAATGAAACATAGAATGGAGGAGGCTTCAGATGCTTACCTTGTTGTCCTCCATGTTTTTTCTCAAGTTGAGCTAAATTGGTAAGCACTTTCTCTTACTGGCTAGGGGTCTATTTGAGCTTGACCAATTGGTCATAGCAGTCTGCAACAGATCTCTCTATCCTGGAATGGCCAGTGACTCCTATAGTGAAATGTTCACATTTGTCTTCTTCATTTTCTCAATGATATTAAATGAATTATCCTTCCGTTGCCCCTTCCCTGGAAACATTTTTCTCTTGTGCATGGGTTGCTACAACTGGTGCGTGAGTAGATTTGGGAGGTGGCCTGGACTGAATCTACTTATTGGGAGTTGCATTTTGAGTGTCAATACCTTGTGTTGTAATGGATGATTGAGGATTAACTGAGTTTGGTGGTTGTTCTTCTCCAATATTTCTCTTCTTGGACTACATGTATTGGATAGCTACACTTTGAGAAGGGGTATGATTCATTCCGCAAAAGTCTTCTGCTTGCTAATTGACAAACATAGTTTCACTTGGAGATGCCTCTTGCTAAGCTCCTTGTTACTGATTTTCTTCTTGGCTAGATTATTGTGACACACCAGTGGTCTATACCATCAAGGTTTGGTTTAATGCACCATTGAAGAACATTGATTTATTATGCGGCTGATTTCATGGCAAACACCAATCATATTCTTGTGCCAAGTTCTTTTGTGTTAGAACCAATGCCCTTGATGTTGAAGTTGTATTTGGATCATATGACCTGAAAGGTCTTCCAACTTGAGGTTATCCCTGGTTTTGACTCTAATTTACAGTCTGAGTTGGTGGTCTATTTTGCTGATACGAGGGTCTAGCCTAATACCGAGCTTGAGGCTGATATGCCTAGAGCTCTGAGCATGCTGTCTCTTGATGGTTAATAACTCATTCCCTAGGTTCTAAAGTTGTTTCATAACTTCCTGAAGCTCTTTTGTGGTGCTAGAAAATGAGGTAGAGGCTTTAGCTAAACTTTGATTCCTAGGAGTGGGTATAGGATCTAATGTGGGTGTCTGGTTTGTGCTTGGGTATGCTAATTCTTGATATAGAAGCATGGGTGGCCTAGGAGCAAGTTTTCCAGCCTGAATTAAACATTTTTCAGCTCTTATGGAAATATTATATGTTGTAGGTAAGGTTGTTCCTCCCATTGATTAAATCATTAAAGTAATATAAAAATTTAGAGCTCTAAGAAAGTATAAGAAAGGAACCTTCAACTATGGGCTTTACAGCCACCAGAATTCTGTCCCATGTCCTTTGAAATCTGAGGTTGAAATCTATCAACTGCTCGTTAGAAGCTCTCTTGATTGTTGTTAGTTGCTCCAATAATGGATATATTATCTCCCTTTTCTCCAAATTGTTCATGAAGAGCTCTGCACAAATGGTCCCAATTTTGAATAGAGCCTACTTTTAGACTTTTGAACCATTATGAAGCTTTACCCTCGAGGGAAGAGGCTAGTAGCTTGACTGTAATATCCATCTCAGTGATCTCATGGATTGCACAGACATTTGAAATGTCTTGAACGTGGTCACCAGGAGAAGTTTGGTTCTCTCTAGTGAAATATGGGATACTCTTTAAAGCTATGCCACCAGGTCTAGATTTTGTGCATTAAGGGCGAGTGGGCTGCTGCCAGTGAAATTGACATAAGGATTTGGCTGTGCCATCCTGATTAGCCTGAGAATCCTTGATTGAAAGAATGTCCTACTAGGAGGAGGTGTTGAAAAGGATCTATTTTGTGGAGATGGAGACCTTTGGGCTCTTCTTCCCCTTCTCCTTCTGATAGGATACAATTGCAGATAAACAAACCGTCCCTCTTCTTTGTTTCTTGACCTTGTTTGTATTCTTCTCATGAACTTGGCAAGCTTGGACTGCTGAAACCAATGAATTCTGTCCCTTTTAGAGTCATCAAATGTGTAGTTTCAAAGCTTCTTAAAAGCTAGAATCACAACAAGTGCACATCAATCTTACTGTAATAAGGATGGAGACTTCCTTGGTCCCACCGGGCGTGCCAAAACTATTAGTGTAGAATCATAGCACCCCTGAATGCCTGCAACTAGATGGGTTGAGACTCTCAGTGTGATTAGACAACAATATCTCAAAGTTTGGGACCTTGTGAGTTGAGAGAGCTCTCCAGATTAAGGCCGGTTCCTATTCCTCTGTGCAGGTGCACACAAATACATTACAGAGGATCCATTGTAAATATACTCTATTTTACCAAGGAGACAGGGTAGAGGAGATGCAAGAAAATAAACTAAGCTAACGAGGTGATGCACCAAAGGAATGTTAGACCCTCATTTTTTAATTTAACACAGACCATTAAATGCAATACAAACACTGTGCATATATGACAAAAATGCAATAAGAGATCAGAGAGACAATAACGAATACATGAGAGGGTCAGGAAACATACACAGACATATATATTATCGCTCAGGAATCGATACAATATATTGCAGTAACCACAAAGAAAAAATTTGCATTACAACCTGAGGAGAGGTTATAAAAGCTCCACAAATCCTTCTGTGAACAAAAGAAGAAGGAAGGGCGCAAAATAGAAATGTCCAACCTTTTACAATGATCCCCTACCCTTGCTTTTATAGATTCAACATAGAGAGAAGAAGGAGAGAGAGAGTGCAGAAAAACTAGTTAATTCAAGGCTCAACTACTGGCATCAATGCCTCCTGCAAAATCCACCCCAAATATGTCTTGACTACATCAATTTCTTGTTAGGTGCCTCAAAGGAGGAGGAAACAATGGAGGATTCAGATCGAAATCCAATCTGGTTGTTAAGGCAAGTAAATCCTGTATTAATGGCCCAAAGATGTTACTTAAATTTTTCCCCACCTAACCTCTCCAAACTTAAAGTTTCATATCTCTATGGCATAGATGAGGCCGAGATCTTTCCAATGGTGCTAAATTTATTAGATTTTGAGCACTTGAGTCAAAAGATATGCCCATTTGAAATTTTAATCGGGTTCGTACAAAATAGTGGGAACCAACTACCAAAACGAGCCCCCTTTTAAAACCAGACACATGGAGGGATGGCACATGTCTGAGGGAAACTTTTGTATTTTGCTTTTGGAATTGCGTCGGGTTGACATGTGGCTTCTTCCGTGGCTTGCTCAGTTTCTTCATGTTTTTGGCTAAGTCTTTTGCTCGGTGGGGTCATATGTTTGACCGGGGACACGTGGTGGCCTGCCACTTGTTTGGAAACCTTCCCCCAATTTTTCTCTTGAATTAGCGTCGTGCTGACACTTGCCACCCTCCACTGGCCTGTCTCAATGCTTTGACTATTCAACCCCGACCATGTCCCTTTATGAAGCTAGATGCGTGGAGGCTCCGGGGTCACTAAGAAACCTGCTCAGGATTTTGCCTTTGAAGGAGTGTCGAGTTGACATGTGGAAGCCTTTGCAGGCTCTTGGGCTTTTCAATGGCCTCTTTTACCTTTTTGGACCCTGAACACATGGCGAGCTAGCGCTCGTTCTCCATACTTAGTTGTTTTTGGGCCCGCTCTGTCATAGTTTTCAACTTGGACTATGTGGCGAGCCCGCGCTCATTTGGGTCTCTACTTTTGGATTTACCTTTGAGGATGCACCAAGTTAACGTGTGGTGGCTTCCGCTAGCACTTCTATAATTAGTCTTTTTTGAGCTCGTTCTGAACTATTTCAGAGCTCGAAGACTTCAAAATTTCATCATTTCTTATCTTTGATCCTCTAGCTTCTTTTGACGCTTTCCTCTCCTTCCCCGACCCTGTTATTCCATTTTTAAGCCCGCCCGTAATCTGTTTGTTTGATTTGAAGCATGGGCTCACTCGACAGAGACTTTTCTTGAATTTCTTCTTACATGGGGTCGTTTGATCTTTCGCAGGCCTTGCCATTCTATTATAGAGTTCCTTTGTTGCCTGATTGTAGGATTTGAACGTGAATTCTTTGGCTTCTTCTTGTGCGGGGTCATGGTTGATCCAATTTTTCCGGGGGACAAAATATGCATAACAAGAAGTGTTTCTTGTTTTCCCCTTAGCTTCTTTCCAATGTACGTTCAACGTATCCATAGAAATGTGTTGGCTTGTGTGAAACAAATGATGAATAAAATGTTGGAGAAGGAATGGTTTTCAAGCAATCTGGTAGCAACTCAAACAAGATAATAACAAGGCAAAAGAGTTTAGCTTGCTTGTGTATTTTTTGTTAGGATTACAGCAACATAACAAAGCAATTCAAAACAATAATCTCTAACCAATGCTCCGAATAAAATCTTGGCTCTTATAGGAAAAAGGCAGAGAAATGGTCTAAGCCACTTGACAACCAAGAAGTGCCACCTCTTTCAAAGAAGGGGCAATTAACTCACAATTAATAGCAAGAAGGGAAGGAGAAGTTGGTACGCATGAAATGCGCTCAAGAACAACTGAATTGGTCAAGAAATGTGTGCTAAAAACAAGTTTGAAGAAGTTGACATACGTTCAGAACACACAAAAATAATCTTGGTTAAATGCACACAAGACCGCCGATCTGCGTAGACTGACAATTACACAACCACTGGGGCGGTAACACAACCACCACTGAGAGCATACCGACAGTTGTGTAACCATCAGGGCGATTTCATGACTTAAAGTCACAATTCAAGGAAAAATCTAGCAAAATGATAAAGGAAAGTCAAAAAAGCATGGAAATGGACAAGGAAATCATTCTAGGCTACAAATATACACTGCAAACGAGAAATTGGACTTGAACACCATTGGAAAAGATATTAACTCATCATTGGGGATTTTTGAACCATTCCAACAATGTAGCACTTATAAAATTTGGTGTGTACAATACCCCTCATACCTCTCCACTAACACTTGAGAAATCTTGGATTGACTATATTGGGGGCACCTTAGATTCCACTCACACTTGTATTACTCTCCCTATGTCATTCAAAAATATTACTATTAGTAGTGATTCATCTCCTAATCATTCTCACAATCTCACTCGTTCGTATGCACATGGATGTCCGCCAACACCTTTCACTGATGAAGAATATTCTATAGCTGTGTACACCTTACTGTATGTTGCTCTTGATGATAACCCTCTTGAAAAGTTCAAAATAAAGTTTAAGGGATGAAATAATAAATTCATTGCATGTTAAAGTAGCAAGTCCCATATGGAGTTCTATCAAGTTGGCTTCACGGCTTGAGAGATGATCAAAAAAATGGTTTCAAAGGTCCAGTAACTAGAATTAATATTACATTACAAATATAGATGCAGTCTTCTACACCTAGACGAAGATTTGACTAAAATATTCCTTCTCCAAGTTCCATGGTCTGTTAGGATTAAGTTGTTTCACATTATATGGATGTTTATTTCTTGATGTAATCACATTAGTTAAATTGAATTAGGGAGTATATGTCAATTTCATCTGGGTATGGTAGTGGTGTCAGACGAGATGTGGAAAGCTACAAGTGAGCATTAGACAATCCCAATTCTTAAAAAATATCTTATGTAAATCAAATTGAATAACTGTCAACCATCCCTCTTTTGTAGTGATGTTTGAATCAGAATGTCATCTTGTCCAACTAGCATAGAAAGGCTATAACTTTAAGCCATGATTTTGATTTTCGAGATGTTGGACTACAAGCTATTCCTTAGCAGAGGATCACATTCAAAAATTAGTAACAAATAACAAGTATCCTTGTTTCATGTTATCTACTAATGAATGGGGCATATGTATTAATGAGCACACTTAAGAATGGATTTGCAATACTGCTCTAATAGCTTGTTTGAGGTCCAAGGTTTAAGTATTATCCCTTGCAGGAAGTTTATATTTACTTATTGCATCTACCATACTAACAAACAAATAACAAACAAGAGGATATCCTTGTTTATGTTATGTACCTTATTACGTGACAGTCTTCTACTTCCTTGAAATGGTTGTGTTTGATAATAATTAACCATACAATAAAATAAGTAACCATTTTTTAAAAAAATTACATAAGTAGCCCATTTTTTGTGAAATCCAAAATTAAAGAACGACCTGACGAATGTGTTCCCAATTTGCTTTATCAAAGGCCTTGGAAATGTCTTATTTGCCAAAAATAATAAAAGCTTGAGGATAAGTGTTGGATCTTAGAAATTAAAAATGGCAAAATATAATTAAGAGGAAACAAATGGAAATGAGCACAAACACACCAAGGCTTTGTAAAGGAAGTCTTTCAATGAAACGTGTTATCCCAGAGAATAGTTATACCTCTTGAATTTCTATTAGCATCTGCTGTGATTACACACGCTCATAACTTGAGGCAAAGTAACCATTTATGAAGCCATGAGGATTTTTGTATAAGAGTCTTATCAGATTTATCCTTATGAACTCATGTTTTTATTACATATTGTTTTGGATTAGACTTGATACCCTACATCTTCCATGAAACTACAACATGCAAATGGTTCCTTTAGATATTTTCCTATACACTTGATATTCTATTTTTTGAAGAGATAAGTAGATTCTTTGATTAAGTGCACGAGCATATCCTTGAAGTATTGTTTTTGGCTGCTTGGGACTGGTTATCTTCTTTTTCAAATTACAATGTTAAAATTCTATTCTGGAAAGCACGCCTCATTACACTAATCATGAGCCTATGATGTTTCAGGTGTGCCTGAACATTGAGTTATTGTTCATTAGGAAGAATATCCATGCATTCCAACTCTCATTTTTCCATTTTGTAAGGTTCCATGTCATGCAATCAATTTGTATAATTACAATAAACCTTAATTAGCACTGAAGACCCAATTTGTAAACTGCTACTAGGGGGGGGGGGGAGAGAGAGAGAGAGAGAGAGAGAGAGAGAGAGAGAGAGAGAGAGTTATTTAAATTTTGTAAACAAGCAATGTTGTAAAATGCATCCCTCTTTTTGTGACTATCGTTAAGAAGGTCTTTGTTCTTGATCAGAGGAGGGTTATGGCGGTGATAGAACACCCTAAATCTAAGTTGATTGCTAATCTGGATTATTGGACAAGGGACATTCCTCGTGACTATAATAATCTCTAGATTGGGAAAGGATCAATTCATTATGTGCAATCATCATCTCATTCAACATGCAGGCCATGTGGCTTCAAATGGATCTTGTCACCTAATGGATATTATTATGTTGTCTATCCCAATGCTACTTGTTTGCAGAAATATGAGTGATAGGCATATATATAACACCACTTATTTCAATTCACACAAGAAATAACATTGTGCATGCTTCGATTATGCAATGGTGTAATGTACATAGTATCCAACATACACAAGTGAGCATCAACCTATAACATACATATAAATAGGAATTAATATAGGTTTGCTAGTTGACCAGAATGGTTTGTTTGTAACCATACCATGAAAGTAATAATTTCTAAAAATAATAAGGGGTGTTCAATACATTACATCCCATATCATCATTCTTTTTATTCAATCATGTCCTTGTAGTTATGAAGTCAACGTAGATTGACACATTACTAAAATTGTCATCAAGCTATACCTATACAAATACTCCCTTTACAAAACTTGGTATTAGGCCGACAACATTTAGGAAATAGTGTGGTATCTTGATGTGGGGATTGATTGTATATAAAATGGGAAAATGAGAATTGAAGGATACACGGATAAAATCTAAGGGCTCCAATACCAAATACTATTATGCCACATCCCAAAACAAAAAAGTGAATATTGTTCACCATTGACAACAACCCAGTGGGAAATATATTATTGATCAGACTGATATGCTCTCCTATGCCACTACCTACTACAAGGGTCCCTTACAAGAACCTTCTCATGAAGATGAGACAACAACAGCTAAGACTAAAGTTCTTCACTACAACCCACTATTCTATAGAAGGAAGATGATGAATCCCTCCCACTGCCAATTATTAAGAAGGAATTCCATGGGGTTTTTTTCCCCTTTGAACCTGGTAAAGCACCTAGAACAGATGGATTCACATGCCTTTTCTATCATAACTTTGGGGATCTATTTAAATTGGTGTTTCTCCTTGTGGTGGTGGAATCAGATCATAGTAAGAAAATTCTCAAAATAGATGAATTGCACCA
Source organism: Taxus chinensis (assembly GCA_019776745.2). NCBI lineage: Eukaryota > Viridiplantae > Streptophyta > Pinopsida > Cupressales > Taxaceae > Taxus > Taxus chinensis. The sequence continues at coordinate 209,802,759 of CM034147.1, forward strand.
AACTCATTCTTATTCCAAAAATAAGAAAAGCACATCAACTAGCTCAATAATGGCCAATTTCCTTGTGCAACACGATTTATAAAATCCTTTCCAAACTCATAGCCAATCAGATCAGGCCCCTTCTACCCCACCTTATCTCTCCTTCACAATTCACCTTTATTAAAGGTCATCAAACTACGGATAATATTATTGCAATTAAAGAACTCGTCCATTCCTAATAGACTCAAAAAAGGCCAGTGGTAATGAACAAGTTAGATATTTTAAAATCTGTTGGCTAGATTTTCCACACAGCTAAAAACCTAGGCAGTCGTGAGATAAATCTTCCTCATTTACCGGTGAATCTCCGGAGTAAGATGTTTATCAATCTGGTATGTATGAAACTTAATAACTATTTACGGGGGTTTTACTTTAATCACAAATCTCATGAACCATGACTAAGCAATTTTGTAGCAAGTAAGCAATTGTTTATGAAGTATTTTCAGAAGGGGGAAATAATGGAATGTGGGAAAGAAGAAAGGAAAATATGTAATTCAATCAATAGTTTTCAGAGTTGGCCTTATACACATAGATAAAATAAACAAATAGATCTCACAATATTCAGAAGTAAAAGTAAGGGAAAGCTTCTAATCTAAATCTCAGATAACGCAAAGTTTATCTAAGATCCACACAGAAGAAAGCAGCAAAGCACCGTTAACAAAAATTTCTCCAGAAATCCACCTCTATTAAATTCTTCAACTTTCACAGAGACATCATCAAGGGTTACAACACAAAGTCTGAAAACACTACAATGCTCTAGCAAAGTTGTGATGATTTAACTCATAGGCTCTTCCTCTATTTATAGTGCATAAAGGGCAAAATACAAATAGGAAGCTTTCAAAGAATTGCCACATGTGGACGCTATAAAGGAAACAACTAACAATCCTTCTCCCATAATTCCTCTTTACATGACATGCATCTGAAGACTAATTCAAAGCTCTACATGTATGTCGCCTATTCTTAATTAAATGACCTTTTTAAATAAATTAAAGTGATGGCTTTTAACCAATTACTTTTGTTTTACAATTTTGTTCGAGAAAATAAGAAAGAGAAGAAGAAAGAAGTAATTCCGGCTGCAAAACTTCATAATTGTCCTTTGTTCTGACATCGAATGTATTTGTCTAGCCTGTACTTCATTGTCTTTCTGTCTATCTTCCCTAATTGTTCTATATAAAGGATGGAAAAAAATTTCACACTCTAAAACAAATTCCAGCAACTGAGCGGTAGCCAAAAATGTTGTTGCTTTGGTAATTCCACTATTTCTCATAGCTTGCACGAGAGGTGTCATGCCTATCGCCCTAGATATGTCAATCAAATTACTAGTAACTTCCTGACCCATGTTTGTGTATCATTAATCTCAACAAGCCTCAACACAATGCCTGATTCTATTGGAACATCTCTATCATCACCCTTCATTGTGCCTAAATCAATTTTTGTCTGAGAAATTTCTTTCTTTATTTCTACTAGAAGCCTTTGCAATTATGGGAGCTGGATCTATTTCTGTAGAAGTTGTCATGATTACCCTTGTATTTGACATAAATACTAGCTTAATTCACATAAATATGAGCACTAGTGAATTATTCCTCCAAATAATTCAAAAAAACATGAAGTTCATGGCATGAATGTCCAATTTCTTCACCAAAACTTGATTATAAAGCTTGTTGCCCTCAATTTTTAGACTTTGCTAGCATGCCAAGAAAGCCTAAAATATTATTATATTCCCATGTGCACTCTCATCAACATGAAAATAGCCAGAATAATAACACAATAAGCCTTTCACACCCTAGGCACCAAAACTGGATGCTTCTCGGTAATTAAAAATATTTTCTTTTTAGTGCTAACAACATCTCCCTTTAGCACCAAACTTCTCCAGTAAACATGTTCCACATAAAATAATTAATTTCCCTCTACCTGGTGCTTCCACCTTTGCTAAAAACAATTAAAAGAAACTCATTTTAAAGCATGCAGCTACGTCAAAGTGGGTCACACTTTTTGGCTAGGAATTGTGGAAAAACAATGAGGGCAAGGAAGTGGGAATATTCACCCTTCCAGGCAGCCCCAATATTTTCACTTTTCACTTGGGTGAATTAACTTGCTTTTGTGTAAAAAACATGAGGGCAAGGAAGTTGAAAAATTCAGCCTTCCAGGCAGCCCCAAAATTTCCACTTTTCACTTCAGTAATTTAACTTTAATTGTGGGAATAAACAACCTTCCAGGAAGCCTCCAAATTTCCAGCTTCAAGACAGCCCCAAAATTCCCACTTTTCACTTAAGTGATTTGTGTGAATTTTTAACCTTTCAGGCAGCCCCAAAATTCTCACTTGCATGGAGAAATCGTCCTTCCCAAAAAGTGCGACTAGCATGAATAAAGATTCTTTCCCTAAAAGTGTGACTTGTATTGGCTTCTCTTCCCATCTTTGACATGGAAAAACATAAGTCACGGCAGCTCCAAAAAGTGTGACTTTGTCTAAGAAGCATTTCTTTCCATTTTTGGATTTTCAGTGAAAAAACACAAGCATAGAATAAAATTTTCCATTTTTGGAAAGGGTCTAGGAAGATGTCACAACAAACACTTGCAAGTGCCATAACTTTCACTCCGTGGCTCTGTTTTAGGTGTTGTTTTCTCTAAAAGTGCATATTTTCTCGAGTTGTACGCATTGGTGGCATTAATTTTCATATTTTCATAAAAATCATTATTGCACCCTTTTGGACCAAGCAACCTCTTGCAATCTCCTGAAGGAATCCTGAGCTCTAGTCACCTTTAGACAAATTAACAACCAGTTAAAAAACAATGGATAGCTTTTCAAAACCCTAGGCCCAAGAAAAGGTCTGGCAGGAAGAAAGAATAGGCTACGGAGATTGCCGGACAAAAAATAGAGAAAAACCAAAACACAAATAAAAACAAAACCCAAAAGAAGCTGTAAGAAATTACTCAAAAAAATTCTCCAATTAGCTGATCTTCAAAAATTCTTCTCCCTGAGTGAATTTTTTGTGGTAATAATGATGGGGTGAAGTGTTTTATACAACTCAAACCCTCCAATTTTAGCTCAATCTATTTTTGAAATAATTTTTTTATTTAATATTAAAATAAATAAAATACTTCCAAACAAAGCTCGACGAAGGAATTGAGTGAGCTTCAACATGTGGTTATTTCGCGAATGCGGCTCTTATGACTCTCTATGGATATCTTAGAGAAATGCAAGCAACTGTAGGAAAAAAAACACACAAAACACGACCCGCTACTTAAAAAGAATGAAAACATTTAAAAGGGATAGTCCCATATTTTAGTGTGAAATCTCAGGGACACCAAAATCCTTTACAGATGCAACTAGAAACTCATTCAACAAACCCTCTCAAAATTTGAGTTTCACGATCAGTTCATACAGTGGATAAGTGGTCTCATTTGCACCCCTACTTTCACAATGACTCTTAATGGAGAAACAGGATGACCCTTTCAATCATCAAGAGGATCCATTGAGTACTGACCTCTTTATCCTTAATAGTGCAACCATCAATCATTCGCTTGAGTACACCAAAGATGTAAACAGAATACATGGCATTGCAACCATGAAAGGGGAAAAAAAATATTCCAATTTTCACTTAGTTGATGATACATTTCTATTTCCCACTTGGTACTGAGAGAAATGGAACTTGTTAGCTGATCAATAATGTTGAATCAAACACATTCTTCCTCAGCATTTAAGAAGGTTAAAAAAGGAATTTTTTCAAGTTATCCATTTTACTGAAAGCCAATTTCCTACCCAAATATTTGGAGTTTCCCCTTCATTTCAAAAAGATCACTAGTTAATAGGATTCAATAATATCAAAAATCAGGTCCAAATTTTTTAATTGGACCATAGGTGGCTTATTTTAGCTGGAAAGATTCAAATGATGAAGGCATTGCTCCAAGAAGTCCCCATCTATATGATGTCTCTCCTTCCTCTTCCTACATGACTGGAACATCAACCCATACACCTCTCAAGACTTTCACTAGAAAGAAAAACAAGATACATTCATGTACACCTCGTCACTTGGAGTTAGATAACAAAGGCCATAACAACATGGAGGACTAAAGATTAAAAATCCACAATTGTTCAATCAATCATTGGCCATGAAAGAAGCTTTAAGGACACATCAAACACAGGGAGTTCCTTCAAGAAAATTCCTATATGAAAATATCAGTTTTGTTCACAGCTACAATCTGAACATCTCCAATTACCTAAAATAATGTTTGTTACATATCCGCATCTATTAGCAAGTTTGCAAAATATTCGTCCCCATTTGAGATGGCATATATAAATATGGAAAATAGCTCTATTATGAACATCTCCAATTACCTAAAAGAATGTTTGTTACATATATGCATCTATTAACAGGTTTGCAAAATATTCATCCCCATTTGAGATGGCATATATAAATTGGGAAAACAACTCTATTCTAGAATTCCACCTATAATCGCTACCCTTATTTTTCCACGTTGTTTGATACTTCATTTCAATATCTTTATCAAGACAAAGGATTTCATCATGCAACAAATTATTGCACTTTGGATCTGTATAGAAATAACAACCCAACCATTCCTTCATTATCTGATAAGAGCACCCCTATCTTGCTCTAGGCACAACAATTGAGATATATCTTCTAACAATTTCCTCTTACCCTCTCTAAGAGCACTGAATCTCTAATATGGCACTTTACCCCTTTGAGGATTATAACAATGGCCTCAATATATGACACCTTGAACCAAATTACCTCCAATCAAGGATCCATGAGGAACCATCTTTGGAATAGAAATAATTGGTCCAAAATAAAATATTTTATGTGTTGTCCAACACAAGAAAACTCTTACAAAAGACAAACTCCAGCATAAGGACTTTATAGGTCCTATTTTCCCAAATTACAATAAAGTAGTTAACTCAATTCAACACCTTTTCATTATGGCAGCAACATTATGCGGCAGAGTTAATTTCTGGTTTCAATGAAGAGGATGTCAAATATTATACACCAGGTCCAACATAATCATAGATATGCCAATGTTCCTCCATCTTCCCCATATAACACCAAGACACATTCTTTGGCATTTTTGGAATGAAATAAATTCACGATTTTTCAATAATAAAGGCACTCTATTCCAACTATGTCATTTCAGAAGTGAACTAGGAGGTTTGAATTTATCTTGTATGGCTCATTTATGGACTGATCAACAATGAAATATTCCTTTCAATTTCCACATGAACTGATTTACATTGGATCCAACAACTCAATGGGATTTTCCTCCGCAAGGATGACATAAATTGAATTTTGATGGGGCTTCCAAGCACAACCCAAGTAAATCAATTTTTGGGGCATCATCAAAGATGAACATGGGAACTAATGGCTTTCCTATTCCCATTACATGGGCTTGCAAACTAACAACTATGGGGAATTGATCACTTGCTAGTATGGAATAAAACAAGCTCCTCAAGTTCATTATTAGTCGGATCAAAAATGAAGGGGACTCTCACTTCATCATAGGCATGGTTTCACATGCGATTTATCTTCACATCAAACAATCACATTGATCTAGGGGCATCTACCAACAATGGTTCCCGTGGTACTACCAATCTTGTTCTCATAGATTGTGGTCCATGTTGTTCCTTCTCAATGGATTGCAATACAAGTGAACCTCACCCATATGGGTTACAATACCTCTGAGACATGAATCTATATAAATCATATTTTTTATGCTTACTACACATTTATTTTGTGTAGGGGTTTTTGATGGATTCTCCTCCTGAGCAGGTTCTTTAAGGGGTCCGTCGAGATTGGGGTATGATCGTACTTAGTCATGTGGCCTAGACCACAACATTTGAGAGATGTCGTTATTAGTCTTAGTCACCCCATACATGCTTTGTTTCTTCCTTTTGTTCATACATTGTGCTCATTATGTCTATTTGTCCCATTATGTCCACTTGTTTCCTCTTACTGCACATTATTACCCTTGCTCTCGGTCACTCTTGACCTTATTCATTCATCCCCATTGATCTTCTGGCCTCCATTCCTCATGATTTCATCCCGTCCACTTAGAGTTTCCCCCAAGGCTAACACCATCACCAATTGGTGATGACACCTTTTTTGGCTTTCCCATAGTTGACACCATAACCCATAGGAAATTGTGTCGGGTATACATACCGCTAAGTTTTCTTAGTAGTTTCACCAATTAACAATCATTTGAACACATCTATACTTACTTTTGCTCGCACTATTTTGCACTTATTGATTCACTTTGGAGTCTTGGAGCTTACCTCTTTCACATTTTGGTCACTATATCGAGTTCAAACTTGAGGTATTCTTGTTGGGATTTCCTTTCTCCACCTACAGTGATTTTCTCTTGGTGTTTTGGTCTTTGGAGAGGATTATGCATCAACAATCGCACACACACTACAGGTAAGTATTTCTAACTCTCTTTAGTCTTTCATTTTATATGTATGTTCTTGTTATTGGTCATTCATTGCTACATGTTAGAGTAGATGTAGGTTTTCTTTGATATATTGTTTTGTCTTATTTTTACTACACCCCTTGGCTTTATCCACCCCTTGGATATCTTTCTTATACTTCAAAATCCTAGTAGGATACATATCTTTATTTTGGTAGTAGGCCTTTGAAATCTATAGCTATCCTAGAGCTAGGGCTATCATCCTCTGATTTACAACTCTAGTGCTCTTTCAGCACCTTTTTTATCTGCATGGTGTGGTCATTCTTAGATTTAATCCCTAAATTTAAGAACCCAACTTGGAACCTCTCTTTTACCTGTCATACAGTCTAGTGGACCCGACGTGAATCTTACTCACTCTCCCAATTGAGTCATCTTTACATTTCATCTCTTATATCCACATTAGAATCTTGAATCAAACATATCATTTTTCTCAACTTGTAGCTTCCCTAGGCTTTCAAATATATTAATATTTCAGGTTTGTATTCATATTTCCATCTATTAAAGACCCTAAAATCCGGTTTTCACAATTTCTGCTAGAGTCTCAAGGTTGGTCCTCTTTTGGTCTCTTTCTAGGGCCTCTTTTTGACCAAATCACCTTTCATTTCATATATTGCAATTAATGAATCTTATTTGAAATCCCTTAGAGGTTTTTCTTTATTTTTACTAATTTAACAAAAACCTTTTATTTGTTTGGCATAAATATTAGCATAATTTTTTAAAATTTAAAATTACCATTTTTACTAATTAGGGCATAAGTCGAAATATATCCACGTTTTGAAAATTTCGTTCGAGGTTTTTATTCCACACATTAATGTGATACAATACATCTTTTTGTTTTGTTTTGTTAATGTGATACAATACAATACAATACATTTTTTATTTCTATAAATGGTCATTATAGCAAATTGCCGACAGTCATCTTTTATTAAATCATCACTTTCTCGGCCTACCTTCATTACTAATTTTGTGATCACCCTTATTCATCTCCAATCATCAAATTTTTTGTTCTCTACTCCATGAAACTATAATCCATTGTATTTTGGCCTTATCTTGTTCAAATTTTGCATCAATTATCTTTTTTTATCTTCATTTCCTATGCCATTGGCCCTGTGTAAATCCCCTTACATGAACAATTTCAATTAAGTATTTTATTTTATGCTCTTATACCATAGGTCCTATCTTCTTGCATGACCAATATCTTCAAGTCATTTCCTTATCGCTCTACCCAACCATTTTCTGATGTCATCAGCCCTTGGGTGTCTATGCACAACAAATCCCATTATAATTCGGAGAAAAAATACCATGAGGCACACTTTCAAATGTCGAAACCATGTTGACAACATCATCAAATATCTTGGTAATAACATGACTTACATCATTTATGGAATTGGGGACCTAGAAACAATTTCTTGTAACTCCATCCCAACTGAAGAACCCCAAAATGATATTATCGCTTCTCATAAATTTCCATCTTACTCTACACAAACATTTCCATTTATATCTTTCGATGCCATCGGCCCATTTTCTCTAGCACAAACGATCCCGTCTATATATACAACAATGGATTGCAATGTGGTAAAAATTCAAAAAATTGATCCTAGACAAACCATCAAAATATAAACAATAATGAGTTGTACACACCTAGCAAAGAAGGAAAACTAATCAAAGTTTCTCTAGGGATGGGTCCCATGGAAGAGACAATCATAAAACCTCATTATAAACCTATTGGTCATGAAAATCTTCCTACAACTGGAGCAACCCCTTATCAGTCATCACAAACTCCTTTACAAAACAATAATACCAAGGTTTCTTCCTCTCATGGCCCTAATCCGCCACATGATCTTAATCTCATGATTATCAAGTTGTTGAATCAAATGGCCACTATGCAATCTTATACCACTTCTAACATCCTTCAAAAGAAAAATCAGATTTTACAAATGACATGTCAACAAGCTCAGATCCTAATAGGTCCTAATCAACTTTCAATAGCTCCTTTTCCTTTAAATGTTAACGGAAAGTAACGAAGCCAACTCCATCTACTGAGGTCTCAACTACTATGGCCATGACGGTCTCATCTACTATTGATGATATTTCTTATCACGAGATCGAAAAGATAGGCTAGAAAGGGAGATCAATAGATGGATGGATGGAATGTATACTATAGGAAGCTAACCCTTTAATTAAAGAAGTTGTTGAGATATACAATGATTTGCAGGTTGGGAAAACTACTATTTACAAAATGGATGAAATTTTTTGCAGAAGATAATAACAATCTGATCTTGAATTTGGCAACATGGAGTGAGATTAGAGAGGAAGATTCGGATCTACTCCTCTAGGAGGATGTAATCGATGACACTGTAAAGTTGTTCAAATATCAAAAGGCCATGAAATTCCAGGTTCAAGTGCTACAAGATCTAATTAAGAAATTAGATGATAAACAAGTGGAGATTACAGATGATTTTAATGACATATCAGAAGAATTTTATATTGTTAACTGTAAATTCTTCAATGAAAATATCGACGCTCTTCCAGAGGAGAAAATCAAGTAGAATTTTAAGAATTTGGTGAAACATGATGATGAAGTTACTATAACTTTCAGCAGTGAATCTATTGACAAGTTGGTTTTATGCCAAAATTTCATGAGAAGATTGAAGAAAGTTTTGAGTAAACTTAGAAGAGTCCCAGCTAAAATCATGAGGGAAATTAAAACAACATATGTAGTAAATCACTACACATGTGGGCCCCGGAATGAGAAAATTGAAGGAATCATTAAACACTTCATTGAGCATAAGCATCGAATGGCTACATGGGAGGAAACGCAATAAAAACATGCAGATGAGGAAGGTGTTGCAAAACTAGGCCAAAGTTGAGCCGCCATGAAAGGACAAATACAAGCTCTCAATCAGTCAGAGTTGCAGGGTTGATTGAGTCAAACCCTTGCAATGAATTTGCTATTTTTAGGGGAGCCTGTTCCCTTTAATTAATGACATTTCTATTATTAGCAAATGTTAGTTAAGGGCCTCGTTGTAACGGCTCAGCATAAAAGAACTTATAAATAGCTAGGTTTATGGAGTTATTTGGAGGAGATAGATCATATTTGGTGAAGTTGCTCTTCAAGCTTGGAAGAGTGCTTCAGAGATTTAAAGAACCTTTTTATTATATTCAGAGAGATGTCTTTCCTTGAAGAAACCTATTTATTGTTACATGGCTGATTTATATATGCTTTGTGAATGTATGGTTCCTTAGTATATATTGTTAGCTTGCCTTTATTTCATATCGTTTTGTTTCATGCTATGGAAAAGTGATATAACATCTTTTATGTCAGTTGTGGAAAAAGTATTTTCCTTCTGTCTTTTAAAGTTATATTATCATTGGCAATCATCAGCGAAATGAATGTTTAACATGTGCATGTGGTTTATCCTCGTAGTTAGTTAATTGTGTGTCCAATTCAATTTGGTCTCTCTATTTTGTATGATTCAAGTTTTAACAAAGGAACGCATGCTTTTGGTTTGTGGTATTTTATGCCCTTTCTAAAGTTACAATAGGTGAAGGTAACTAATGATGTCTACATCATACTCACATTAACCCTTCCTACAATTCAACATATCCTTTTATTTGGTGCACCACCATTCCTAGTTTAGTTTACTTTTACATATCTCTTTCCCTAAAACTCATAAAAATGTTAGCCTAAGATTAGATAGCCATTCTATTGCACTAAGAGCAGTACAACACTTAGTTTAGGAAAATGAAGTTGCCTCCTCTGAAGGTCTAAGTAAAACTTGACATCCCGTTGTTTTAAGGAAGGGTAGACACTGCATCAGTAGATAAGTGGCTTTGCCAACTTGAGGCCTACTTCTCCATCAACTTCTTTGATGATGAGAAGCTAATTTTCACAGTGTTGAAGATTTCCACTTCAGTGTCCCACTAGTGGGAGACATTCAAACATGGGATGACTTTGTCAGTGCTATGAAGAAAGAGTAGTACCTTGTCAAATACTACGAGCATGAATACATGAAGTCCTAATAGTTAGGCCAACACAAAAAGCATTCGAGGGAAGACCACCAACATGTTTCATGACAACATTTTGCAATTACATGAAGACCTCATGGAGTAACATAAGATGTTGAAGTACATCAACAAACTTTCACCATATATATGCACCAAGATGGAGTTCTTGACTTTCGCCTCTCTACATCAAGCTACCACAATGATGCCAAGATTGAAGCAAGGAAAATATGTAGTGTTTCATTTATTCATCTAATAGCACAAATAAGAGTCAACCCGTGCCCAATGCACAGTCTCATACTCTTCAACAAAAAAAGGTACAACAATTTGTTCAAAGGAAAGCAACCTAAGAAAGTTGCACAACAATAGAAGGCTTCAGAATCTTCTAACTCAAAAAAAGGAAAGAAGAAATCAGGTGACAAGTGGTGCCACTGTCATTTCTCAAACACACAACGATTATAAATGTCATGCACAACAATCCTTGCTTGCATAGTCTACATCAAGTGCCTCGCATGTAGATTATACTAATCCATACATTTTTTGGCTAAGCACTGGTGCCACTACCATACATACCTCTAAAGAGTGTGGGCACCTCTTTCACACCAAGTTTTGGGTGAAGGGTCGGCCTCTTCATGTTATCATTGATGGTGAGAGCCAAAAGAATACCATTGTACAAACAACAACAAAGGGCCTTGGCCTTGTCGGTGCCATGCATCCCAAACCACTCTTTAGGGTGGCTTCAACAAGGAAGAATTTATAGGATCGGTAATAATGCACCTTCTAGTAAAAAATTAATCCTATGGACTCAATCACTTGTGATATCGCACCTCTAGAAATCAGTGACATCTTGTTGGGGAGATTGTATTTGTATGACCAAGATACTACATATCAAGCCAAACCACAACATTAAGTAGTCCGTGCAAAATATCAGATGTAGAATCTCATGGAGTCAGCTCCAATGACCAAAGCCACTTTGGTCTCTGCCAAAAATGCCTTAAACTCACCTCCCACATGTAGAATCTTGTGTTGCTCAAGATCAACCCAAAGACACCTACGGGAGAGGAAGTAAGCATTGGTAGTGTGCACCATATAAACATCATCACAACAAAATCTCAAAAATTTACTAAAGTAGCAAAGTGAAGTATTTCCAAAGCCCGAAGGTCTTCCAACACACAACGCAACAAAACACCACATAGATTTGGTTCTTGGATCCCCTCTTCCAAATAACCCTTTTTATCATAGATCAATTTGGTAGAATGATAGAGCCCAGTGCAAAATACAAGATGTCATCAATCATGGCAAGACCATGCCCAATTCTTGTTGAGGGCATCAAATAGTCCTTGTGCCCAGGAAAGATGGGACATGGCTTCTTTACACAAAATATCATGCACACAACAAAATCATGGTGAATAATCTGTATTTAATGCCATGCATTAACAACCTATTGGATTAGCTTTGAGGTGCTAAACACTTCACCAAGATTGACCTATAGTCATCATCGGGTTCTTGTCGATCTTGAAGTCAACTTTAAAGACATGAGAGGGATTTTACGAATGGCTAGTTATGCCTTTCGGCTTGACCATTGTGCTAGCAACATTCATGTGTTTGATAGACAATCTACTTACGACCTTCCAGATAACGCCTTTGTCATCGTCTACTTGGATGGCATCCCCATCTTCAACAATACTTGTGAGAAACTTGTGGAGCAAATCTCGTGCGTCCTAGACACCTTGCACAAACACAAGTTGCAAGCCAACTTAGTAAAGTGTACATTTGGGTTATGTTAGAAGATGTGAGCAGAGAAAGAATGAAGAGATACCAAAATGCACACTTGGTAGATTGTGTTTCTGTAAATTTATCATGTAATAGATGGTTACAAAATAGGTTAGGAGGTTTCAACCGAACAATAGTTAATATATAAATAAAAGTAAGTTAAAAAGTAATAAATATACTTTAATACCCCCACTTAATGATTAAATCGAAGACATATTTGTCTCGAAATTTTACAAATACAATAAAACGAAGAAGTTTAGTCATTAACTCTACAAGTTTCTCATGAGATATTACTTTGAAAGTTGTAGTCCTCTAATGTTTTATTGTAAAATGTAGGAGCTTTGGTGTATTCAATAACTGAAAAAGACAGTTGACAACAAAAGAGAGTTCTGATTGTGTGGAAATATGATATATATTAGGTTGTCCAACAAGTGTTCGTTGTGTGAATCATCATTGGCCAAGAAGTTCATCCCAATGTTTGGAGTTTGGAAATCAAATTCTTGGACAGGTTGATTGAATAGAGTTTAACAGATTTGTGGAGCATGTTTGAGTCCATACAGGGACTCAATAAATATACAATCCAGATGATCACCTTCAAGTAATGCAATGTAGAACTCCTCATCCAACTCTTCATTCAAGAAAGCATTTTGAGATACCCTTCAACCAAACTAAGTTGCTATGGAGAAAAACAATTGAGCGAGAAACTTTGCAGGAGTAACAACCAAAGTCAACAGTAGAAGAAATAACCATCTCCGTAGTGGTAGGGGAAAATCTCTTGTTGTTCATCTATTCTCCCTGTTGCAAAAAGGCTTTTGCAACACGATGAGCAAAGTTTCCATCTTCTATTGTCATTTTAACCAATTCCTATGAATGTGTGGCATGTTTTTCCATCTCACCATGTGTCTCCAACACAGCCTAGATGGTGCAGTTTCCCTCCACAACAAACCATGCATTGAATGAGGAAGTTCATCCTCTCAATGCATTTCAGCCTCTTACATATTGTTGGAGTTGACGTGTTCACACTTGTAGGTGGTTTGAAACTTTTTAAAACTAGCCTTGCAAATGTTCGCGTTGACACTCACAAAAGGATAAGCTTAATTGGAAGTTATTTAATTTTTGAGTTGTCGAGGGAAAAATATTATATGCACATAATTTGTTGAGTGCACACCAATAGAAAAACCTCCATATCGGATTTATTCACAACCACCAATTGGTTATTGTGAAATAAACTCATTCTACATATTTAATAGGCTCTCGCTCCCTTTGTAAAAATGTCGGCTAGTATATTTGTTGAGCACTTGAATAATTTGAGATTTATTATGATCATGTTTATTGTATTTAAACTCTTAGAATTTTGGGAATGGTGTCATGGAGAGATTCTCAGGTTGAGGGCATTCTCCTCTCTTATATGGTATTAGAGTTGCTTCATATAACCATTACTCAACCTTCCAATACTGCTTTCAAGCCCCTATGCTGCTACTCGGAGTCAATTGCATATTAGTTGGAGAAAGTATTATTTTGGATTGAAGAAATTCTAATTTCCTTACATTTTGCATTATGTTGGGCTGATCTGGTTTGTAGATCTTATGCAAACATTCATTACATTACAAATTTGTTTTTTTAGAATTTGTTTTCTAGTTGAGTTGCAGAGTTTTGGTTTTGGCCCAAGCTCGACCGACTCCACCTAGATTTCCATCCATATCTTAACAGGATCAATTTTCTCCCTCCTTGGCCTAGCAACAAGCTCCATTGAGAGCAACCCAGATGGTACAAATTCTAAAAGCCTTTATTGGCTTAGATTTGCTTCTTTAAAGAAATTGAAGGGCCGTACTCTTATTCCCTACATTAGCATTTTGATATGATTAACAACCATGCAGTTCACTAAAATTGGATCTGCATTGATGGAATGGGTCTTTTGGCCTTTGATTTGGCCTTGAATAACCTTATTCTAATTGAATGGATGAGTTGTTCCCTAGCTCAATTTTACAACCTCCCTTACAATATACATTAGCTTGGTGAGCTTCTTGAAGAAATCAAAAAAAATTTGACCCAACTCAAATCCTTGGTGAGTTCCTTGTCTTCATTTCTAAGATCTTTATTCATTCTCTACAAGCCTCACACTACGGCCACATTTGCACTAGAAAATTGCTCAATGACAACTTTGTCTATCTCCAACGACAGGTCTCCTCTCACCAGATTTGTTTTGAATTGGCTATTTTTTTGTGAAGGATATGCATTCAACTATTTGCATTGATGGATTCAATCTGGCAATTTTGTTTTTTGGATCCATGTTTTTCAACATTTCTTCATCTGACAATTCACGTTTTTGCTCAACGATGACTTCAGCTCATTTGTTGCGTTGTGCATTATCCACTATGAACTCAATGTTAGCACAGATCGACTCGGCCGCATAGGGTTGGATCAGGTACGGAGGATCTTCACATAGTTTGGCCCTACTCGTGAAATCCACGACAATGAAAGCTAAAAGTTTAGGTCGATTAGTTAAATGATTTTTAGGGTTTAAACCAGAAAATTAAGGCTTAGAGGTGGGCCTTCTTCTTTTATTATGTCTTGATGTTAAGGAAATTATATCTATAATTTCGTCCATTGTAAGTTCCAAAGTTGAGCGTGGAGAGATGGTTGTTAAACGCGTCTTATACCATTAAAGTCACGGGTTCAAGGCATTGAACTATCATTTTTCTCTTAGCTTTCCCATGAGCGACTCTCATAACTCGCCTACTCACATGGCTCAACTCATCTCCAACTCGTTCCCGAGCTCTCTTTCACATCTCGTCGCTCTCCAAGTTCACTTTTCAGTTGACCTGAGCTCTTCTTAAGGAGGTATTTTTTAAAAAGCAATCCCATTTCTTGTCACTTTTACTTTTACCCTCAACCCAACTAGGAAGTGCCCCTTAACCCCGATGGGGGTTGCTTCTCCCAGACCCCCATTGCCTAGTCCATTGTTTAGTATTTTCAGGTGTCCTATTTTTCTCGAGTGTCTAAGACCAAAGGGTGAGGCCCGATTTGATAGATGGTCAAACCCCTCATAGGAAAACACTATTTCTTTTCATGTTTGCTTTCCCGTATTTACTTTTATTTTCTCTTGTTTGCCCCAAGTTTGCTACGTTGTCAAAGCATTGTCATGGATTCTTCACATGATCACATTGCATTGCATTGCATTATGAGGATGAGATTCTTTATTCTGAAGTTTGTGCACTTCAAGAGGATCTAGTCAAATTTGTGGAAGAGAATATATCGCTCAAGAAGCAAAACACTCTACTTCACACCCTCATTCATGGCCAGGATGCCCTTATACACTCCCTACAACATCAAATTGTTAGTTTTGAGCATACCCCTTCTATTATGGGCATACCTGATTTTGTTCCTAGTCCACATGCAGTCATTGCTCTTACACCCACTGACCTTGACTTGTCAGTTTCTGAGCCTGCTCCTACTTCTGATGCTCCTAAGCCTATTGAGCTTGTTATTACATGTTATACTTCCGCATTTGTGCCTATTGTAGTTACACACTCTATGTATCCCACTTCAAATTCCGCTCACATGCTTGGATCCTTCGAGAAGCATACTACTGCATTTGGTCCTCGCATGCTCTGTTTGATGGGGTTTTCTAGTGGAGGTATTGGAAGACACAAGGTATTGCTTCCCCTATATAGGTTGTTAAGTTTCATTCTCTCCATGATATTGGTTTTCGTGAAGGTACTTCATTGGGATCACTTCATGACAAAGCTCTGATATTTTTCCACTACACTCTTCGTGAGGATTTGGAGCAACACATTTGTTCTGCAACACCCTCAAGCCTGGGGAACTTGAGATTTCAGTTGTCTGACATGATCGGAATGGCACACTTATAGATAATCCCTTGCATGCACCGATGATTAATTTTTCACCAACTCAGATGCAGGCATCCTCCTCAGCCATTCGTGTTCATTTGGGATGGATCTATGATCACTTGTGGCAATGACATAAGCATTCATTAAGAAGGATCTATACGCATGGCTCCTCCAACATTCAATTTCTTGATCTGCTCATTTCTCATCTTGCATTGTAATGCTCTTTTTTATTTGAGCCATTTTCTTTGGAAATTGTATTAGGAGCATCTCTCCTCTTTTAGATGGTGTCCTTTTGAGATTGACAACATTATGAAGTTTCTAAGTGTCACTCCGTGATATTGTTTATATAGGAACTTTTGTAGTCATACTGAGTCTACATAGCCATGAAGTTTTGTTTCATGCAGTTGTGCTCTATTTTTTTGCAATCTTCTCTTCTTTGGTTGGATGACTCTCCCATCGCCATCTTCGTGAGAGGTATATTTTGTATTTGTATTTTCAACACTTTTAGGCTTGTTGATAGTCTCTCTTGTGGTAGAGCTAGTTTGGTGAAGCCCAATGTCAAGCTTTTCAATGTTCAAGTAGTTAGTTTAGCCACTCATATAGATTTATAGCGTTATTCCACCCATTCAACAATATGGGAGGGTGAGGTGTTAATCCTACTTCCTCGGGTGTCATGTTCCTTGCTCTTTTGTAGTTAGTGGCCCAGATCTTCTAGTAGTAGATCAAATTATGATTGGTGTTTTTTTGCACTTTCGACATCACCTTTGACAGTCTCTTTTAGTTAGATTTTGAGCTTGCTCTCCTTTTGAAGTGTAGCTATTTTGTTGAGTTATAGTGTCAAAGACTCCATTGAGATTCTCCTTACATGGAACTATTCTGTTGAATTGTAGTGTCAATTGATTTTGAGTTTTGTGATCCTACAGTGGATCCAGACCACAATGCAAACCAAACTTCTTCTTCAGCAAAGTACAAGTTATTTTGAGCCTTGCTTCTTGGGATGCCTTGGAATAAGATATTGCTCTCTACTTTGTTGTTTTTTACTAGTTTTTAGGGTACCTTGCGGTGACTCTTTTTCATCCATGGTAACTCTTTTTTCCCAGTTGTTTGTAAATGGGTTACCTTATCAGGCCTTGTTGTCAGGACTCATATTTGGATTTGTCTCCTAACTTCTCTCTTTCTCACTCCCAATTTTGTGCTTATGGGAGGGTGTTGGAGTTAACACGTTCACACTTGCAAGTGGTTTGAGACTTTTCCAAACGAGCCTTGTAAATGTTCATGTTCACACTCACAAGAGGATAAGCTTAATAGGGAGTTATTTAGTTTTTGAGTTGTTGAGGGAAAACTATTTTAAGCTCGTAATTTGTTGAGTGCATAATGATAGGAAAACCTCCATATTGGATTTATTCACAACAACAAATTGCTTATTGTGAAACCAACTCATTATGCCTATTTAATAGGCTCTCACTCCCTTTGTAAAAACGTCAGCTATTGTATATGTTGATCACTTGAATCATTGGAGACTTATTATGATCATGTTTGTTGTATTTAAACTCTCAGAGATGTGGTAATGGTGTCATGGAGAGATTCTTAGGTTGAGAGCATTCTCCTCTCTTATACACATTCTGGACAAATGATGTTCCCTCCAAAATGAGTGCATGTAAGTTGATTTAGGTGAGATCTAACAAGCCTATGAGGAATGGCATCCTCTAATGCAACCTGAATGATGGAATCTCCCTCAACACATAGCTTTTAAATTGATTGTAAGAGAGTCAACTAGGCTATATTGGCCACCTTGCCCAATGCCAAGGACAATCACCCATGCTTGTTTCACATCTAACACGAAACTTCTCCCCCCAAAAAAATTACAACAATATTGGGATTCTCTATTAGCTAAAAAACAGATAAGAGAATTTTATGCAAGCTAAGAACAAACCTCACATTCCTTACTAATAGTTTTTTAGCATTATTCATCATAATGCATACATCTCCTATCCCTTGTACTACAAGTGCCTCTTCATTTGCTAAGACAACTTAATTAGAACAATTCGTAATTATAGTAAATGATACTACCATCCCCTTCAACATGAAAAATATCTTGATGCACCAAAATCAATGATCCAATAACTGGTAGCATTGTCATTTGAGCATGATGTTGTAAGACAATAAAACACGTGTTCTTAACATCTCACTCATCTACAACTTCTATCGCATTTGCCTCATCCTGTGGCTTCTTGTTTTATTGAAACATATCATATCGTCACTTCCGACAATCCTTTTTAACACGTCCAAGTTTATGACAATAGTAACACTGAGTATTTAGGAGATGATCCTTAAGTTGACATTTCCACTCCTTTGGATTAAGTGACAAAAGCACTCTCTCGGTTTGTTCAGAACTAGACTCAAGTGTCTGAGTTTGTCTCAATTCCTTTTGTAACGAATAGGAACCGACTTTATCAAAAGTCTAAGTTTGAATTCAACCATCAAATGTAGGGCTTTCACAAATGACTCAAACAAGGACAACAAACTGTTCAGCACCAACGCCACCAAATCGTTGTCATCCACCTTTTTGTTAATGGAGGCGAGATAGTCTTGGAGATATTTCATCCGAAGTAGGTATTTTGATAGCAACCCACCCTCTTGCATCCTTGATGAAAACAACTAATTCAAGTATAACACCCATCTCCTCTAAAATCATGTATTTGTCCATCAGATCAGTCCATAGCTCACTTGCCACTACCTGTGGCATCAAATCATCAGATAGTGACAACTTCAGCAGCAAAAAGGCCTCTTTATGACCTTTTTCATAATCTACAAAATTTGCAACCAGCCTTCCTTGCCAAGCATTGTCTTATTGCAATATCGATATTTGGTTATAGTCAGAATTTTATGGCTCCAAACATAATAGTTGGCCCGTAAACTTCTGTACCTCCGGCAGCAATGGGTTTTGTATATTTGACATACAATACTTGATATTTCCAACCCGGAAATCATTGCAGCAAAAGAAATACAATCTAAATCTGAATGCTTGAATTGTTGGCCTACAAATTGAAGCAATGAATGAAAAATACAATTTTCTGAGTTCTGATTTCCGACCCACAAATAAAAGTATTGTATTCTTATTTTCAACCGGAAATCAGTCCAAGGAATTTTTAAAATCTGAATTTTTACAGCAAAGAAAAAGTACCAGACAGAAGATGTACAAATTGTGCCCTAAACAACTGGCTGTGACTGAAACATCACAAAAACTTAAAAGGACACGTGCCCTCATATATTTGTTAGATTTTTGTGCCCTTATAAAATGGTAAACATCCAGTCGTTATGCCTTTCAAACTCAAGACTGTAAACTCAGACTTTTTTTATTTAATTCAGGCCCTAGCAGGTCTGCATTCCCATCACAAACCAGAAATAATGGATAGAAAGAACTGCGAGTTGATAAACTGACGTTTTATGACCTCGTGTTCTAAAAAGAGAGTTGAGAAAACCCATGGAACTTAGAAATATCCTTCAGAATTTGTGTTTTTCAGACTGTGCCCAAGCCAAATTGCTGGAAGACACGTTTTTCAATTAAGAATTCATGAGTTTCGTTCAGGACCTTTCTATTTTTCTTTCAACAGTAAATTTTTCTTTGTTTTGCAATCAATATCTTGTTATTCTGAAAAATGACCTCTTCTAGACTTCATATCATGCCTTTTCATTGACTGTACTGTTCGCTCTCCTCACAGATCATGCCCTGGGTCTTCCTAGTCTATTGGTGTTAGTATATACAACACAAACTCACGGTTTTTGTTGTTTTTCTTTCACAAAACTGACAATTTGAGTTTGCACAACCTTCCACAATCAATCTGCAATGATGGCAAGTGTGTGGAATTTGATTTGAATTAACAATGGCGTCCTCTTTTCCTTCTGACCTGCCCTAGTAGCAAGTGCTCTGATTCACAACCTCTCGCTTCTGCAATCTCTATTCTTTTTCCTGCAATTCGTACCTTTTCTAGGGCTTCCTCAACCTTTAAACTCGCCGAGCACCAATGACTCTGATAGCAATGTTAGAAGACCTGAACAAACAAAGAATGAAGAGAAACCGGAATGGACACTTGGTAGATTGTGTATCTGTCATTCATTATGCAAGAGATTACAAAATAGTTTAGGAGGTTACAACCGAACATTAATCAATACATAACTAATAGTTTTAAGAGTTAATAAACATACTAAGAATATATTTTAATAGGCAACGCACATCGAGTACCTAGGCTACATCATTGATCACACATAGGTTAATACAGATCCAATGAAGAAGAAAGTAATCCGAGATTGGTCTGCTTTATGCAAATACACAGAATTCAAGAGTTTTCCTTGACTCACAAACTTCTACCGTAGGTTAATCCTTGGTTTCTCGCACATATCATGGTCTTTCAACCAGATAACGCATGCAAAAGCCAAGTTCGATTGGACTCGTGCACAACCATGCAATTTTTAGGTTCTCAAACAACGCACATTGAGTACCTTGGCTACATCATTGATCGCACATAGGTCAATACAGATCGAATGACGAACAAAGTAATCCAAGATTGGTCTGCTTTATGCAAATAGATAGAATTCAAGAGTTTTCCTTGACTCACAAACTTCTACCGTAGGTTAATCCTTGGTTTCTCGCACATATCATGGTCTCTCAACCAGATAACACATTCAAAAGCCAAGTTCAATTGGACTTGTGCACAGCCATGCAATTTTTAGGTTCTCAAACAATGCCAATGGGTAACACCTGTTCTCACAATACCTGACATTGCACAATCCTTAGAACTTCACACCAATGCATCTGAATATGCACTCAGCGCAACACGTGTTCTCGCAATACCTGACATTGCACAATCCTTAGAGCTTCACACCAATGCATCTGAACATGCACTCAGCACAATACTCATGCAACATGGACATCCGGTTACATACCACTTGGAGACTTTAGCAGCACGATTCAAAGGCTATACCTATGAAAAAGAGTTGTATGCTATTATGCAAGCAGTTTAATAATGGATCCCTTATATCTTGGGTTTAGAGATGATTATTTGTTCTAATCATAAGCCACTTCAATTTCTACAAACACAAAGCAAGTTGGAGAATGTGCGTCATGTGAAGTGGATGACTTACTTGCAACAATTCCATCTCGTGATAAAGCACAAGAAGGAAAGGATAACATGACCCCATATTGCCTTAACTAGACTATTGGTACACTTGTTCATCACAATGGCTAGACACGCGTGGCCACAACTTCATTCAGGATTGGGTATTCCTTTACTCAACTAATAAGGAATTTTGCACATTCGGGCTATACATAGTTTGGCTCAACACTAGCTTTTGCACAAGGTAAACATGGTTTGGGAGTTCTACATTTCTGTACCAAGCTTCTTTACAAGCTTAAGCCATCTTTGTGTTCTTGATGGTGCACCTTGCCAGAGACGCCTTGGATGACTGTAGTACTCCAAAACTGTAGGACTACTTTAGGCATCACCAAGACACTTAGACACAACATTGCAGGAAACACTTCTACTAGTCTCACATGTGCATCATATGTTGAATGCCACAATCAATTATTGCATTCCTTGTAACATCGTCAAGTTCACGAACAAGAACCTAGGACATCTGCAATCCTCTATTGGTTCCATCCGGACCATGGGAATCCATCACCCATGGCTTACATGAGTAGGTTGCCTATGGACAAGGTGCCTAACACAATGCAACGTGTATGTTGTAGTGGATAGGTTTTCAAAGATGGTCATCATGGTTCCTTACGAGAACGGAAATCGGCACAGTTGGGATTGCTCAAGCTTTCTTCACGCATATTTGAATTTGCATTTTGGATTCCCAACATCCATCATAGACCGATTGAGATCCTCACTTTGTTGGATCATTTCTCTCAAAAATTGCGGCAATTGATGGGTACACATCTAGATTGGTTGACAATGTTTCATCCTAAAATAGATGGGTAAACATAAGTTGTCAACCACACTCTTTTTAATCTTTTGCGTATGTACAACCATGTGTATGCTCGCTCTTGGGATGATAACTTGCTTTACATCCAACATGCCTACAATAGAGGTGTTCATGGTTCTATGGGGCATACTCCATTCGAGAAGGTTTTGGGTTCTAAGCTAGCGACACCTCTAGACATCTCCTATGTGCACGAGTCGACATTGATTCGTGCATATAGGAAAGGGAAGTATAAAAAGTACACAAGTTTTTTGCAACACATACACTTGGTGGTCAATAGGTCTAGTAAATCCTCTTGTGCTTACAACAAAAGTATAGAGAGTTCCATGATGCACACCACACCTCATCAATTCAAGGTAGGTGATAAAGTTCTGTTGCACCTGTAGAAGGAACACTTCAAGGGTCCACACCGCAAGATGAAGCCTTTGTGCTATGGTTCATACGCAATCCTGTGTGTAGTTGGAGAGAATGCTTTTGTTCTTGACTTGCTGCAATACTTGTGTTTTCGTCCAAGCTTCAATGTGGAACTCCTCAAGCTTTATTTACCACTTTTTCTTGAAATAACAATGACACAACATCCTTATAATTTGGATTTCAAATACCCATGTCTCGTAGATAAGGATCAGATTATTGAAGTGATGAACACACGTACCCACCAAGGAACACATCAACTTTAAAAAGAGGTTAAAGTAGGGAATTGTGTTGATCAAGCTAAGTTGTAAAACCTTAAAAAAATTCAAGTACAGTTCTTACAGTCACACCAAGATGCAATGGGGACCATTGATCTTCATGGGAAAATGATCTATGCACATCTGCGTACACTTCTCCTTTGCGTACCTGTGCAGCCAACACATTTGTGATTTTCAAGTTCTCTTCTTGTGCCACACATTTCACAACTCGCGCACATGCACAAGTCTCGTGGTTTTCTTGTGCATGCCCGCAACACCACACAACACATACCTTCTACAAAGATCCTTCAAATCCTAGCAGAACCGTCTATGGCATCTTGCACCCTGCACAGAGCTTGCCTCACTTGATACAATCTTTTATCATCTTTACGATACATTCTTGTGCACTACTCTCATTGGTCGCAATGACTTCTCATTGCATCCACATGGAAAATCCTTTCTTCGAAGCTTAAAAAGCGGCACTTTCCAGGTTTGGGGCATGTCATAGAATATCATGAAGTAACTGTCTGAACTTGAATACCAATAGCTACACTTGGAAGAAGTTCAACTGTCACACTATAAGAAGATGAAACAACCTGTAAGCATTTCTCTTTGAAACCATCTTCAATTTTAATTGCCTTCTTTTATTTGTAGTATAACTATGTAACATATACATCTGCACAAGGATTGACATCCTCGAGATCCAAACCAAACAAATAGTGATTATTAACATGCCCTCAGTATCCAATATTTCTCATATGCACTTGTATATGAATGTTTAGTCTAGGAAAATCAAAGTTAAGTGTTTCCCCTTCTGATCCTAGAAGCCTGCTCTCCTAGCCTTGCTATAACATTCTACATCTCTGTACTTATTTTCTATTCTCTATTAATGAATAGAAGTTGTATTTCCTGCAAATAGACTTCCATGTGTGTCTAATTTACCGTCGTCACTTAACCTACACACATCTCTATAACCTTCGCAGCTATCTTTAGTGCAGGGTTGGCCCCCGCACAAGGTCTTCGGCTCTGTGGTGAGGATAGGTTGATCATCTCAATAGAGCAGAGAGATCACCTAACGTCCTTTTGGTTTCCTCAAATAGGTCACATTTCGCCTTTACACTTACTCATGGGTTTGTCTCTTTCACAACTTTAGGTTGGTTCTTCCTCATCATACATTAAAATCCCAAATCCAATGCAATAACCCTCAATTCTAGATTCCAACTTTGCCCTAATAAGTTGAAAATTGATATAAATCCCCACAAAATCAGAAATTCTATATTTCAGATGACTTGATGATGTCGCTCCAAGGGTTGGATGGGATGATCATGGGTTGTGATGGGTTGCTAATGTCGCAACTTGCTTTGGACAGAAGATTCACAGGTACAAACAATTAGGTTACAATAAAGGACCCCACAAGCAACTAGATGACATCACAATCTACTTTAGAAGGCCAGTTTATGCTATAAAATCTCTAGGATGATTAAATTTACTGTTGTGAAGGCTAAGTGATGCCATGGGACTCCTTAGGCAGTTGGATGGAATAAAAGACTCCATTAAACAACATGATGATACCACGCCCCTTTTTTGATGGTTCAAATTTGCAGAAACTTGATTCGGGTGGCTGAATTTTAAAGTTAGAGTACAACCACAGTGAAATCTAGATGGCCCGTTGACATTAGCACATAGTACAAATGGCCATATAGTGTGCTGTGATGGCCTAAAATTAGACAATTCACTATATAGCTTCAAATGGATTAGAAGTGATGCCATGGGACTCCTTAGGCAGTTGGATGAAATAAAAGCCTCCACTAAATAGCGTGATGATACCACACCCCTTTTTTGATGGTACAAATTTAAAGAAACATGATTCAGGTGGCTGAATTTTTAAGTTATTTAGAGTACAACCACAGTGAAATCTAGATGGCCTATTGACATGAGCACATAGTATGAATAGCCATATAGTGTGTTGATATGGCCTAGAATTAGGCAATTCACAATATAGCCTCAAATGGATTAGAAGTTGCCAAAGAAGGCTTGATTTCCAAAAGTCCTAAGTGCCTCAAATGACTTCGTAAATTCTTTGGAAAGGACTCATGCATGCCTTATAGTTTTTATGGACTTACACCCTTGAATGGCTTGGGTTCTGATGAATACCACCCTTGGATGGCTTGGGGTCGGTTCAATACAACCCTTATATGGCACGAGGTTGTCTCAAGCTACGTGGGGGTTGTCCCAAGAAGCTTTCCATTGGCTTAGATAGTCTAGGGTTAGTTCAAAAGGTCTGGGATCTTTTCAGTGTTGCCGTTATACAGTCTAGTAGCATCTGCTTCTTGGTACAAATACTTAGGGTGAATGACGGAAAAAAATCTCTTGATTTCCTTTGTTTTCTTGTGTTGCTTATGGAAAATATTTCTCAGAACATTGTGTTTGGTTATTAATTTCCATTGGATTCGGTGATTTTGCATTTTCTATAAAGTTTATAAAATATCTACAATCTCAAAGTCCCTAGAATTAAAATTTTATACCATGCTGCATAGATTGTCCATGCAAGAATGATACTATACTTCATAAAAATGGTGGTTGTTGCTACTTTCACCCATACTAATTTTTAATCAATTCTAATATACTTGACTATGCACTTCAATCTAATTTGGCATGTTTACACATTGTTAAGTGCTATCTTGCCAATCCTGAATTCAGTTAAATAACAGGAATGATTATCTATGGCTGAGATAACTGGGTCAACAGTGGCATGTTAATAAATTATGCCAACAGTGGCATGTTAATAAATGACACAATGTTAAATTCAACCTGTTAATTAGATGTGCAGCTAGTATCGAGCAAGAATCCCTCACATTATTTTCGATTTGTATAGTTTTCTCACCATTCTTTCTATCTTTCTTCACATCGCAGAATGGTTATAAGCCATCGATGAACTGATTCAACACTTCTGATTGTGTCATATTTTCCGAACAGTTGAAAAAAATTGAGCTTTCATTTTCCATTAACAGTGGCATTTTTCCAAATAATCAAACACCGGGTAGTTAAAAACTGGCAACAACATTCAAGTTGACAAAAAATCATTCTCTGGAGATATAATCCAAGTGCAAATAAATGTTACATGGGTATGGAATGGATGTTTTGCCCATATAAATCAGGGTCGAAGAGGACAAGTTAAACAGTTTATACACATCTAGAAGCAAAAACATGAAAATTTTAAAGTTTAAGAAAACCTTGAGATTATAAGACAGGTATGGTAACAAAATATAATAAAAAAAAAGAACCAAAATGTGGAAAAGGAAAGCTTACTACAAAATGGAAAAACACTGCAGAGGCATCATCAATTAGTGCTAAATCTCTCTTGTAGAGTTGAAGGCTGCTGATAAAAAATTTGGTTGAACCACAGATTCGTTCAAAATATTGTGGGATCCTTCCACTTAAATTTGATTTCTTTAAAGAAGGTCCTGGATCTTATGTTTCAATGTAATGCATATGTTTGAAGAATGTCCTGAGAGTCTATTATAAGGATAATTACTTAATGAACTAGCATCATAGTTCTTAGGTGATAGCCTTGATGGGTCCAATTCTCTAATGGGAGGAGACACAGTAATCATATTACACTCAAGCAATCTTTGTAACACTTATTTTAGACTTTCTTTTAATATTGTAAATTGCATAGACTCCCTCTATTGAGACAAGATGAGCTTGTTATTTGGTTGCTCTATAACATTCACCACATTCTTGGCCTTAGTATCTGATCGGAAAGCATTACCATTACTTTTGACCTTGAAGTTCATCTTACCGTGAAACTTGGCTCCACTAGAGGTAGGGGCATTGGTCCCATATTTAACCATGTTTGCCTCTAAAAGATTGATCTCAACAATTCTAACTGCTAGACAAAGCTTACTGAAAGATTTGTAAATGCAGAAAACAACTTCATCTTTAACATACAAAAGCAAGCTTCGAGAAAAGAGGCTTTGGAGTTCACATTCAGACAATTTACGATTCATCTTTGTAACCATAGTCTTGAATCTAAGCGTATATTCACTAATAGCCTCATCAGAACCTTGTTTCATACTAATGTTAATTTTAAAACAAATTAAAAAACATCAACTAATGTGGTAAAAGAGTGCATGGACACATGGAAAAGCATATAACCAATCAAGTGCGTAATCTTTCAAGCTTCTTAATTTGTCGTTGTGCGCAAAGTCTAGGTAAGAGGCATAAGATGATCTAATATGGTGAGAAGGATCTTCTTTACCATTGAATACATCAAACTTTGGAGCCACAAATCCTACTAGAAAGGGATAAGCAAGCACTTCATGAGCCAAACAGTTAGTTGAAATATCATTTAAAGTCACCGATGGCTTTTAAGACCATTGGGATTCAGCTTAATTTGATTTTGCAAGTCATGTGTGGCATTCATCATTGTAGTCATTTCAGGAGGAAGAGAAGTAATAGAAGGGGGAATAGAGGCATTGGGAAAAGAAGCAAATTGAGAAACATTGTCAGCAATAAATGGAATTCGAGAAGCATGTTAAGAATTTTGAAGACACTGAGAAAGGCCACCATCAATCATGCAAGATAATGTGGGTTCACCAAAGCGTTTTATGGGAAAATGGTTTTACATAAAAAATGCAATGCAGCTGCCCATAAACACTACAATCAATAGTAAATAGATTAATAGTAACAATGTTGGAAGACGTGCACAAAGAAGAAATAAAGAGAAGGCGGATTGCACATATTTGAAATTGTGTGTCCATCTATTTATTATGAATGATGTACTTACAAAGCGGTTGATATAGTTACAATCGGTTACAACCATCTCATTAGTTGAATAACTAACGAAGTTGTTGGCTAGATTTTTTGCACAGCTGAAAACCTAGGAAATCATGAGATAAATCTGCCTCATTTATCGGTGAGGCTCCCGTGTAAGATTTTGCCAGTTATATTTCTTAGTATCTATTTATTAGTATTATTTTAACTATGTAGCTCATGAACCATAGCTAGACAGTTTTGAAGCAAGTTATATTTCTTAGTATCTATTTATTGGTATTACTTTAACTATGTAGCTCATGAACCATAACTAGACAGTTTCGAAGCAAGTAGCTATAAGCAATATGTGCAAGAAAGGGAAATAATTAAATGCGAGAAGAAAGGAAAGGATCTATGCAACCTAACCAATAGCTGATAGAGTTGATCACATGCACATAGATGAAACAAATAGATCTTAAAATACAGAATTTGAAGCAAGGGAAAGTTTCAGATCCAGATCTAAGACAACACAAAGTTTATGCATAGATCTAAAAATAAATAAGTGACGAATGCACTGTTGACACAAAGTTCTTCGGAAATCTCTTCTCTATTCCTCTGCTTGCAGCAAGCTATCAGGGGTTTCAGATCAAAGTCTAGAACATAAGAATGTTGATTACAAATTCTGATTCTTTAACCCGTAGGCTCTGTTAGTGCAGAATCACAACACCCCTGAGTGCCTGCAACTAGATGAGTTGAGACCCTCTGTGCAATTGCACAACATGGAGCACCTCTGAAAGTGTGGGACCTTGCAAGTTGAGAGAGCTCTCCAAATTAAGGCAGGTTCCTATTCCTCTATTCAGGTGCACGCAAAAAAATTGCAGACGATCTACTCTAAACCTAATCTATCTTACAGGAGACAGGGTTGAGAAGATACAGAAAATAAACCTAAGCTAACGAGGTGATGCACCAAAGGAATGTTAATCACTCATTTTGCAAGCTAACACAGACCATAAAAATGCAATGCAAACACCATGCACAGATAACCAAACTGCAATGAGAAATCGGAAGGCAACAATAAACACATGAGAGGGTCGAGAATCATCCACAGACATATTATTGCTCCAAAAGTTGATACAGTGGCCAAGAGGAAAAATCTTGCATTACAACTTGAATGGGAGGTTTGGAAACTCCACAAATTTGCTTATAGACAAGGGAAAGAGGGAGAGTGCAAAACAGAGATGTCCAATCTTTTGCAATGAACCCAACCCCTTCTTTTATAGATTCAACACAGAGAGAAGGAGAGAGGCGGGAAAACTAATTTGAAACTCAGCTATCGGCCATTAATGCTCCTGCAAATCTACCCACAATCTATCGAATCCACCACTCCAGTTCTACTCGGCACTTTGAAGAAAGAAGAACAGCAGATTAAATCTAATTTGATCTGGTTGTTCGAGCAACCAGATTGCGTATTATTGGTGTGAAGACATTTTCCCATTTTTCACCCACCTAACCTTGCCAAAATTAAAGTTTCAGGTTTCCATGGCGTAGACGAGGTCGAGACCTTTCCAACGATGCCAATTTTGTTGAATTTCAGGCATTGGGTCGGAAAATATGCCCATTTGAATATTTGAATCGGGTCCATACAAAAAATGGCGGAAACTAGTTAGCAGAATGGGTCCGCGGGCCTGAAATTCACTTCTTGCCAAAAAACCATCTGCGGGTCCGCCAGTCCATATTTTCCATTTGGGCAAAAAAACACTCCAAGGCCCGCTGGCCCGCATTCAGTATAGGCCTAACACGTGGCGACTTGGGCATCGGCTAAGCCAAAAAGTTAAAATTACCTCCGGTAACCCGCCATCCTGCTTTGACTTCAAATATGGCCACATGGAGGGTTGTCGCTCGTTTGGGGACTGCTATTTGACTTTGCTTTTGAAGTTGCGCCGGGCTAACACGTGGTGAATTCCGCGGCTTCGCTTTTTTCCTTTATGCTTTTTACTAAGTCCTTTTGCTTAGTGGGGCCGTATATCTGACCAGGGACACATGGAGGCTTGGCGCTTGTCTGGGAGACCCGCTTTTGGATTTACATTTGAAGATGCGCCGGGCTGACACGTGGAAGCCTTGCGCTCATTTGAGTCTCTGTTTTGGGCCGCGCCTTTGAATATGCACCAATGAGACACGTGGCACCTTCTACCTGCACTTCATACTTAACCAATTTGGGCCCACTTTTAGATTTGACCTTTGTTGACCCTTGGCCACATAGAGGGCTAGTGCAAGTTTGAGTCTCTGCCTTGTGCTCCCATCTTGAAATTGCGCCGAGCTGACACGTGGTAGTCTTGCGCCTTCTTGGACTTTTCAACAGCTACCTCTATCTTTTTCGGGCCTGAGACACGTAGAAGCTTCGCACTCGTCTGGGGGTCACCTTTTGCATTTGACCCTATAAGGTGTGTCGTTTGAGCACGTGGAGGCTTCTGCCGGTCCTCTAAACTTAATCGTTTTGGGTACATTCTGTCCTATTTTTTACTCTGGGGCACGTGGAAGCCTGACGCTTATTTGAGCCTGCCTTTTGAGTTTACTCTTTGGAGATGCGCCAATGAGGCATGTGGAAGCTTCCGCTGATTCTTCCATACTTAGCCATTTTTGGGCTCGTTCTAAATCATTCGTAGAGCTCGGAGACTTCGAGTTTTTCTCCATTTCTTTTCCTTTTAGCTTCTGGTTTTCTTTGACACCATTCGCTTCCTTCCCTGACTCTGCTACTACATTATAAAGCTTGCCTGCAATCTGCTTGCTGGATTTGAAACATAGGCTCGTGCAACCGAACCGTCCCTTGTATTTTTTCCTGTACAAGGTCATGTTTGATCCAATTTTGTCAAGGGGCAAAAATGAGATAATAGGCTCTTCCTCTATTTATAGTGTATGGAGGGAAAATTACAAATAGGAAACTATAACTGAACTGACACATGTGGAAGTTGCAAAGGAAACAACTGCAAATCTCCCTCCTGGAATTCCTCTTTGCATGACATGCATGATTTATAACTGAAAAATAAAACCTTCTATTTTGCATGTCTGCCACCTATTTACAAGTAATTGACTTCTTCAAGTAACGGATTTTAAACCAATCACTTTAAGTTTTATAATTTAATTGATTGTTCAATTACTTTGTCGGAGAAAATAAGAGAAATAAGAAGAAAGAGGAAAAGAAATTAAAAGAAAGTTGCAACACTTCCAGTCTTGTTATTTTTCCATATTCTGCATGTTGTTGACTCTTTTGCCTTTAATTCTTTTTCCTTTGACTTGTCTTCCCTCTTATTCTTGAAGATTTTGCATTTCTTCTCTAGTACATGCACCAGTGCAATGTTTGCCATAAATAATTCAGACAAAACTCATCATTTTTATTTTCAATTGCATATGAGCAATTTTAAATTCCGGAAATCACTCTGGGTGAATGCAAATACAAGTAAATTAAATGAAGACTTCAACTGGAAGATTGGGAGCACATGCACAAGATCCTGGAAGGAATTTCCCATGCACTGACTTCTACACGGGTTGCGTTAGAAACAAGAGGATGATTTTTTGTCGGAAGCCTTTGCAATTGTGAGATCAGAATCTGTCAATTAAATCGGTGATAGGTTCAAGGCCTATGTCTGTATTATTGACTTCAGCAAATCTGGAAGCTATGCATGGTTCTGCTGATCCTTCTCTTTCATCACGCTTCATCATGGTTAGAGCAATCTTTGTTTGAGTTCTTTTTTCTTTTAATCCTGCAGGAATTCTTTGCAACTAGATCAATTTGTGCAGATCTAGCAATTTCTTCAATGTACCTAACATTGACTTGAACACCTGTGATGAATACCTACAATTTATTCAAACAAAGATGGAGTCTATGGCATGAATACTTGATTTTTATAACCAAAATCTGTATATAAAGTTTGCTGCCCTAAAATTTGAGGTTTTGCTTGCATGCAAAGTAAGCAAAAATATTATTTAATTCACCTGGGCACATATACTAACATGCAGACACCTAGAATGACAAAAATTAGACTATTCCAACCCTAGGCGCCAAAACTGAAAGCTTCCCGATAGTGGAAAATATTTATTAATGCAACATCCTCCTTTTGGCGCCAAAGCCTATCCGAGCTGCAATCCTTAACAAAAAGAATTAATTGCTTCTTTATTATGGCAGCCCATGCTTATATAACCCTCAGCATACTATTTTTAATAATTGCCCTTCCTATTCCTGGCAATTAAATGAATAAATAATCATGTCTATTCACCCAAATTGGGCGCCCAATTATACATGATGCTAGTTACTTTTAAATAAATTTATTTTATTTATTTTTAGCGTACATCCTTCAATTGTCTTTGGCTTGTCTTCTTGCATTGACATTTCTTCCATTCATGGCGCCAAAATTAGGTGAAAAATCCATAAATAAATATCATTAAATTCATTGTTTAATGCCAAGGTGGGTCGCACTTTTTGGCAAGGGTGATTTCTAAAAATAAAAAGTCAACTTTGATAGGAATTTTTACCCTGCACTGCAGCTCCAAAAATCCCCTCTTCAACTTAAGTTATTTGACTTCCATAATAGAAATTTTTACCCTGCAAGGCAGGTAAGAAATTCCCACTTGCCTGCCACTGCCAAAATTCTCACTGGCAGCTTAAATCATCTCCCAAAAAGTGTGGCTTGTATGGAAAATAGCCTTATTTGAAAAAGTGCGACTTGCACGGGTGAATAAACCTCTTTGATGGGAAAAGTTAGTCTGCTAGGCAGGCAAGAAATTCCCATCAATGCTTTAAGTGATTTTTCTTTATAATGGGAATTTTCACCCTGCATTGCAGGTAAGAAATTCCCGCTTGCCTGCTACCTCCAAAATTCTCATTGCAGCTTAAGTGACTTTGACTTGATGTGAAAAAGTAACCTACAAGGCAAGCAAGAAATTCCCGCCTACCTGCCACTGCCAAAATTCCCACTGACAACTTAAAGTCTTCCTTCCATGAAGTGCGACTTGCATGAACGATAGCTCTTTTCCAAAAGTGTGACTTGCACTGTGACTTCTGCCTTTAAAATTGCATGAAAATTGGAAGCGGAAGGCAACTTTGAAAATTGCGACTGGCATGAAGACAACATTTCTTTCCTTTTTTGGATTTTTGGTGAAGAAAACACAAGTATAAAATAAAATTTGCCATTTTTGGAAAGGGTTTGGGAAGACGTAGTAGCAAAATGTGCATGTGCCATAACTTTCATTCTATGACTCCGTTTTAGGTGTCGTTTTCTCTAAAAGTGCATATGTTCTCAAGATCTACGCATTGATGGCAATATTTTTCTTATTTTCATAGAATCCATTTGTGCACCCGTTTGCACCAAGCAACTTCTTGTAATCTTCTGAAATTATTTTGAGCTCTGATCACTTGTAGACAGATTAGTAATTAAAAAAAAACTGGATAGCTTCTTCAAAAACCTAAGCCTAGGGAAAGATTTGGCAAGAAGAATGAATAGGCTACGCGAATTGATAGAGAAAACAAACCAAAACACATAACAAAAAGAAATAAAACGAAACAAAAACAGGTGTGGGCAATTGCTAGAAAAATTTCTCCATTTAGCTGATCTGCAAAAATTCTTCCCCCCCGGGTGAATGTTCTGTGGTAATAATGATGGGGTGAAGTGCTTTATATAACCTAAATCCTCCAATTTTAGCTCAATCTATTTTTAAAATAACTTTATTTATTTAATAAATAAATAAATAAAACACTTGCAGACAAGGTTTGGCGAAAGGATTGAGTGAGCTTTGGCATGTGGGTATTTGTGGGATTTTCCTTTTATGAATCTCTGGGGATATCTTAGAGCAATGCAAACAACTGCAAGCAAAACAAACATAAAACGACCCGTTACTTTAAAAAGAACGATTTTTTTTTAAAAGGGGTCGTCCTAGATTTCAGGGTGAAATATCAAGGACACCAGAAGTTCTTATGTAATAAGCCTTACATTCTAATAACCTCATTTAAGGATTATTCTACATAAAGCAAAACACAAACATTCTAACAAAACTAGAATCAAACAAAACTATGTAATCTTCATAGGATTTCACTTTGAAAGCAATGCTATGACTAGGTAGGGCTCCATCAAGCTACTTCATGACCTTCGTAATCCCAAATTATTGGACAACCATCCATATTGAGCCATCTACAAGCTCCATCAAGTCATCCCATGACCCTCGCGATGGTATAATTCCCAAGATCCACAGTCTCCCGAACTATCTGAGAAACCATCCACACCGAGCTTCATCTACCCTGTAATCTTCATAGCATTTCACTTTGAAAGCAATGCTATGTGCTGGCTAGATTTTCTACATAGCACAAAACCTAGGCATTCATGAGATAAATCTCCCTCATTTACCGGTGAGGCTCCTGTGTCAAATTTTTCAATTAAAATATGTTAATATCTATATGGGGTTTTACTTTAACTACTCGGTTCATGAACCATAACTGAACAGTTCTGCAGCAAGTAAGCAGCAGTTTATAAGAAAGGAAAAAATTATATAAGGAAAAAGGAATTATATAAACACAGAGAAGAAATGGGGGAGATGTGCATCCCAATCAATAGATAGCAGAGTTGATTGTATACACATAGAAAAAACCAATAGATATAAACACAGAATTCTAAGAAAAGGTCGCTCTAGATCTAGATCTGAAATAATACAAAGTCTATTAAAAGATCTAAGATAAAAAGCAAGAAACACAATACACCGTGACATAAAGTTCTCCGGAAATTTGCTCCTGTATATTCCTTTGCTTCAAGTGGCTCTTAAGGGTTTCAGCACAAAGTTTGGAATACAAGGTTGCTGATTACAAATTTTGATCCGTTAACCCGAAGGTTCTTCCTCTACTTATAGAATGTGGAGGGGCAATTACAAGTCGGAAGTTTTTAGTTGAACTGGCACATGTGGAAGTGGGAAAGGAAACAACTGGCAATATCCCTCCTGGAATTCCTTTATGCATGACATGCATGATTTGCAACTGAAAATAGAACCTTCTATTTTGCACGTCTACCACCTATCTCTAAGTAGCTAACTTTTTCAAGTAATGGCTTTTAAACCAATCACTTAAGTTGTATAATTTAATTGATCGCTCAATTATTTTGTCGGAGGAAATAGGAGAAAGAAGAAGAAAGAGGAAAGTTGCAGTCTTGTCATTTTTCATATTTTGCATGCAGTTGATTCAAATTGGATCTAGAAGCAGTTGTATCTGGAAGTGACTGGAAGCAGTTAGATCCGGAAGCGGCTGGATTTGGAATTCCTTTTATTCTCACAAAACTGAATCTGAAAGCGGCTGGATTTGGAAGCTGGAAGTGGCTGGATCTACCTTTGACATGTCTTCCCTCTTATCCTTAAAGCTTTTGCAGTTCTTCTCCAGTACATGCATTAGTGCAATGTTTGCCGTAAATAACTCTTCATTTTTATTTTTAATTACATATGAGCAATTAAAAATTCTGGAAAGCACTCCAGGTGAATGCAACTTCAATGAAGGCTTCAACTGGAAGATTGGAAGCACATGCGCAAGATCCTGGAAGAAATTTTCCACGCACTGGCTTCTTCACGAGCTGCATTCAAAACAAGAGGATGAAGCCTTTGCACTGGAAGCCTTTGCAATCATGGATCTGAATCTAGATCTGGATCTAGCACACTCCATAACAAATTCTGGCAGTTGGGATGTGAATGGAAATGTTGTAGCTCGAATGATTCCATTGCTTTTGACTGCATGCATGAGGGAAGTCTTTCCAGTGCTGAATTTGTCAATCAATTCGAAAAGAGGTTCTGGACCTAAATCTGTGTTTCCAATGTTTGCAAATTTAGAAGTGATGCATGACTCCGTTGTGCTCTTTTTTTCATCCTTCTTTGCCATGGCTGTGTCTATCTTTGTCTGAATGATTCTTTTTCTTCTTACTCGGCCGGAATTCTTCAAAACTGGTGCAGATTTGGATAATTCTTCAGATTCGAAGGATATATTCAATGTATTGGACATTGATTAAAGCTCATTTTCTTTTGTAAAGCACCTATAACGAATTCCTGTAATTAATTCAGACAAAGATGGCAACCGCAACATGAACAGTGAATTTTAATCATAAAAATCTGCACTATTCAAGCCTGCTGCCCCAAAAATTGATGTTTTATTTGCATGCAAAGTGAGCATGAATTTTTTCAACTTCACTTGAGCACCTGTATCACTTATGCAAACAATTATGCAAACACAAATCAACCTCCTTCAATGCATGCACCAAAATTGGAAGCTTTTAGCCTTGATTTGATCTTCTTTTGAGCAAAATCCTCTTCAATATGGGGCGCACTTTTCCTCTGGCCTGCACTTCTTCACCTATGAATTAATTAATTCACCCTTATGGCAGCCCATGCTTATATAACCCTCATTATTCTATAATTAATAATTTTCCCTCCTATTCTTGACAATTAATTAATTAAAAATCATGTTTTTCTCTTTAACTGATGTGCTAAAATTGCATGTTTAAGGAAAGCCATCCAATAAATTAAATTTAATCAATTTAATCACCCACTCTTCACTTCACTTAAGCTTCACAGTGTGCTTTAACCTTAGCCACTGAAAATAGGAATTAATTTAATCATTTAATATTTTAAAAAATATTATCTTTTTGCCAAAAGGGGAGCACTTTTTGATATGAAGGGGCTGCCATTAAATAAATTTATTTATTTAATTTTAGAGCAATCTATTTTCAACCACCTTTTGTCCTTTTCCTTTGTTGACTTTTCCATAAGCCTGGGTTCCTATTTTGGATGAATAATTAATTAAAGTAATCAATTTAAAGGCTGCCTTTACTTCTCCAAAGGGGGCGGACTTTTTGACATATAGAATTCTATTTTTAAGAATCACATGACAATGGGATTATTTACCCTACAAGGCAGCCCTGAAAATCCCATTGTTACTTAAGTCATTTGACTTCCATAATGGGATTATTTACCCTGCAAGGCAGGCAATAAAATCCCATGATTCACTTAAGTGATATTTCTTTTATTCCACCATGAGAATTTTTACCCTGCAAGGCAGTGAAGAAATTCCCGCCTGCCTGTTGCCTTTAATTTTCCCACTGCAACTTAAGGGACTTTTCTATCATGGGAAAAAGTACCCTGCAAGGTAGGCAATAAATTTCCGCCTGCCTGCTGCCTCTAATTTTCCCATTATCCATTTTGATTCTTTGTTTTCCAAAAATGCGGCCAGCCCAGAAGAGGCTTTTTGGTGCGCGACTTCGTCTTTTCCCAGTGAATCGGACCTCTGATGGGGACTTCCTTCTGGCACAACGTTCGTAAATGATCTCCAGTTACTTCAGGCCAAACTGGAAAAGGAATTGATCTAGAGAAATGTCACAAAAAAGGAAACAGGAAAACACAGAAACACAAAAAATTGCCAAAAGTCACAAATAAAGCCCAAAACTTATTCCTAGTTAACACCCTTCTGGTATATAGGAATAATGATATGTTCGATCACAACAGGGTTAAATCGGAGCGCAAATTGCCTCAAATGGGACTCAAAATAATTAAATACAAATTTCCTGCAGACAAATCCCGACGGCAGAATATAACAATTTTGGGCATCTGGGTATTTGGCGAAAATGGCTAATATGGATCTTTGAGAATATTTTGACACAATACAAGAACTTTCTGGCAATAAAAACACAAAATGACCCATTATTTTAAAAGTACGAAATTTTTTCGGATAGGGTAGTCACAGATTTAAGGATGAAATCTGGGGACACCACTACGACTAGGTAGGGCTCCATCAAGCTACTTCATGACCTTCGTAATCCCAAATTATTTGACAACCATCTATATTGAGCCATCTACAAGCTCCATCAAGTCATCCCATGACCCTCGCAACGGTATAATTCCCAAGATCCACAGTCTCCCAAACTATCTGAGCAACCATCCACACCGAGCTTCATCTACCCTGTCAACCATCCATATTGAGCCATCTACAAGCTCCATCAAGTCGTCTCATGACCCTCGTAATCCCAAATTATTGGACAACCATCCATATTGAGCCGTCTACAAGCTCCATCAAGTCATCCCATGATCCTCGCGACGGTATAATTCCCAAGATCCACAGTCTCTCGAACTATCTGAGCAACCATCCACACCGAGCTTCATCTACCCTGTATCCTCTCTTGCCTTCAAATTTTAGAGCATATTTATATTACGTATTCGTCGTTGTCCTCACTACCTTCTGCATCTGATGAGTCTTCAACCATGGCTATATTGGTTGTATTTGATATGTCTTTAGCCTTGAGCAGATCATTGGCTCGAACATGACAATCCCATGTTGTGTGACCTTTTTTCTTACAATAATGACATTCAATCTCTCGGTTATCTTTATTTGATCTTCTACGAGAGTTTTTGGTTCTGGAATAAAATGCACTTTCTTGCTGAGAATGACCTTTTGCATCTTCTACAGTTCGATTTTCTTCATCTAGAAGAGTTGTAATCATATCATCTAGAGATTGAGATTGAATTTGACTAAGGGTAAAAACTACATTGTTGTATTTTATAGATAGAATATTTAATAGGATAGCTTTGGCATCCTCAATCGCAGCTTTGACTTCAGCTAGTTGTCTGATCAGGGACCTCAAATTATTGACGTGGCTTGACATAGAGACTCCATCCATTTTGAACCTATATAACTGAAGTTTTAGGGAAATTTTGGCATTAATTGCTTTCGCTCCAAATAATGTATTTAGAGCATCCCAAATTTCCTTGGATGATTTTTCTAGGTCTACATGATGAAGTTCAGAGTCAGAGAGAGTAAGGCGAATAATAGTTTTTGCTCTATCATCTCTGCTCTGCCAATCTAACAATTTAGATGCATCGATGGGTGCTTTCTTTTTCCCGTTTACTATGCCCCACAAATTTTTATTCATAAGTTGCATTTGTATTTTCACTTGCCATGTATGAAAATTTAGATTAGAATATTTTACTACTGGGATTTCCATAAATTAAAATAAGTACCACTAATCATTTACCGAGATGAGTAAACAAAGAATTAAATACCGGTTCTTTGTTGCAATTGTGATGTGCACAATTTTGTGCCCTAGCAAATAGCACAAACAATATGAAATTTGTTGTGCCCTCAATTTGATTCGCGAATGTGACTATATTTTTGCCTTTTTGAATTCGCGAGTCACATTTTTTTTGGTATATTCTACCCTCAATTTGATTCGCGAATGTGACTATATTTTTGCCTTTTTGAATTCGCGAGTCACATTTTTTTTGGTATATTCTACCCTATTTTTCGGGTCTATTTCTTGGCTATTTTATGTTTAAGAATCATGAATGTATTCTGAAAACGTGTTAAAAAATTGTGACTTTGGCTCTGTTATGTCCCTTTCATGACTTTGCCCTTGTTTTAATGGCGGAAATGCATGTGAACTTCAATGAAATGGGTGGAAACAAAGTGTATATGTATGACTGTAACTATATAACAGTGTAGACAAAACAGTGAAACCCTACTGTATATGAATGGCTCGCAGAGTGTATATTAATGGCATGATTGTATTTTCATGAATACACTTCGACCCTCATTTCGTACGACTGTTCCCTCAAAAATCTTTTTAAAAACACCTTTGATTCAAACTTCGTGCCCTAATGGGACTGATCTTTTGCCTCTCTTTCCTCACTTGTCTCGCTCTGATACCAATGTTGGAAGACGTGCACAAGGAAGAAATAAAGAGGTGGATTGCACACATTTGAAATTGTGTGTCCCTCTATTTATTATGAATGATGAAGTTACAAAGCGGTTGAAATAGTTACAACCAGTTATAACCATCTCATTAATTAAATAACTAATGAAGTCCTTATTTAATAAGCCTTATATTCTACTAAACAAAATCAGACTTAACTAGTACAATTATCTTAAATACAACTATCTAAAAAATGTTGAGATATCAAAGGTTCATATCTTAGATTTGTCACATACTACATTAATTAATAACTCTATTACATTCTACATAAATTTTCCTTTGACTCGTGACAGGTGGCCTCAATCTACCCATACCATAAAAAATGTGTTAGGAAATAAGGGATGAAATATGTAGAATAATCCCTCACAGAATCGCAACAGTAGAAACTAATATGCAGAAAATATTACAGATCTCAAATAAAAGTGCATAATAAAATAACACAACACAAAGAGACAGTATTTAATTTTAACGTGGTTCACCCAATTTGGGCTGCAGTCCACAAAGAATCACTTGCTCAGATTTTATTACATGCCATTGCTCTCTCAATACAATACCCAGATCCGTTTGGAGCTATGCTCAACAAACTCTACAGAATTCACAGCCGAATTCAAAACACATCTGCAATGTTTACATTATATCTACCATATGCACAAAACCATATAAATAGACAACTGCTTAAGCAATTTTACAAAACCGTGGGTATCAAAACCATGGGCCAAAAACCGTTCCATAAACTTATGAGTCAAAAAACCCGCTCATAAGAGAAAAATCACATTTCCCGGTATATCGAGCAAGTTTTAAGGCCCAAAAAAATTTGGGGGCTGCACCCCCGAACCCTTGCTACCGGGGGTTGCCACCCCCGGACCCCTGCTTGGAGCCCAGCCCGGCGCCAAACCCCGGCGAGACAACTGTGGAAAGTGTACAGTACTCTTATTGTACAGTCTTCAACACTTTCTCACATGAAAACAGGCTCCACAACCTAACAAAATGTTGAGATACCAAAGGTTCAAATCTTAGATTTATCACATACTACACTGATTAATAACCCTTTTACCACTCT
Organism: Taxus chinensis; assembly: GCA_019776745.2. Classification (NCBI taxonomy): domain Eukaryota; kingdom Viridiplantae; phylum Streptophyta; class Pinopsida; order Cupressales; family Taxaceae; genus Taxus; species Taxus chinensis. Next base: position 209,843,116 of record CM034147.1, read on the forward strand.
TAGTCTAAAAAAAATCTTTTTGGAAAAAAAACAAGCTCCAATCTCCCCCATATGGCCATTATATTATGGTTTTTCCAAGCAAGAAAATACAAATGACATCTAAAAGGGCATCAAACTTAAAGTTTAAAATACCCTATGATGGTCAAATGAATGTCAAATTTAAGGTTGACCATTAATTGTTAATATCTCAAGGACATTACAATTCACTGCCACCACCACCCTTGGATGTCATTATAGAACGCCACTCAACATAATAAATGACAAAGAAAGGATTTTTTAGGAATATTAGATTTGCCACAAATATGGAAACAACCAAGACTGTTTCGGTACGGGTACGAGTACGGATACCAGTATGGGTTCGGTACGTTGAAACGACAATTTTTTAAAAACTTCGGTATGATACGCTTTTGGGTACATTTTATATAAACTTATTGAAATTTAATACACGTACAGCTTAAAATCATTCATAGAACATGAAAACAAATTTCCAATACTTTGAGAATCGAGACTTGAGTTTGTATTGATTCATAATGTTCAAAAATATAATAGTTTAAAAACATAGATTGTATTATAGATTTGATAATTCATTATTAATGCCTTAAGCTTGAGTTAGATGTCTCATTGGACATTAAAAAAACATTTAAAGTTTGTAACTAGCTTGGAAACTATAAGAAAATGTCCTCAATTCTTATAAAATTGTGTTGTTATGTGTTCTCTATGCATTTTATACATTTATTCTCATCCTCCATAATTAGTCCAGTAGAGTTTTGAACTAAGATTGAGGAAGCTTATAGAAAGCTTTAAGGTTTTTCCATTCCATCCACTTCCCAAATCTGTACAAGTCATGAAATATTTTAATTCCTTTCTCAAACCAAAGGAGGGCAGAACAACCTCTTGTCAAGGCAAGGATCTTGTCATTATATTTCTGATTCGATGAAATCAATTTGTAGGCTTGGCACCTAATGTCAAATAAAGAGAAGATAGGCTGCCCAACCACCAAGTGCTTCACTTGTTCCCATGCCTTCCAAATTCACTGAAGAATAAAGGACCCATGAGGAGCAACAAGAAAGCCACCAAATGGTAAGTCAGCCAAATGAAGTCTTTTTCATCTCTCTCGACCCTTCGGAGCCTATTGGCAATATTGAATCTCACATGAACTTTCCAAAGTTCAATTCCAATCAAATCCCTCATGTTTTTTTTTTTTTTGCAATTAATAAAAGAAATAACTGCGGGTACTTTGTTTTATTTATTTTTTACATTTAAAAGAAAGAAAACATTGTGGGTACTCTGTGGGTACGTACCCACAGCATATCCAGGACGTACCCGTACCCATACCCGGTACGTACCCAGCTTAGTACCAGGGGTCTAGGGTGTTTCCGTGCAGTCTTGGAAACAACTAATGAAAATGGACATGTAACAAGTCCATAAAGCGCGGCAAAGAAGACCCATAATCAACACGAAGAGATAACATTCGCTGAAACAATTATAATCCTCCCAAAATAATTAGTGCACGGTTCTAGCAACTGTCAACTAGGAAAAATCTGATTTGAACACCCTTGTTTGTTAGCTTCATGGCTCCAAAAACTTTGCCCACTTTTCTGGAATTTTACATGGATCTAAGGAAAAGTGATCTACTCCCTTGTAACCCTAATGGCGAAGCAACACCTTACAAGAACGCAATTAAAAATGGGTAATATTTTTGGGGGCTTGTATTATTGTCAAGCCCATGAGATGTACAATCCTTTGAAACTAGCACACCAAGTATATTGCAATGTTCAGCAAGAAATCCAATGCCATGCAAGTACCCAACCCTTATCACTTTCAATGCTTTAATAAATGTTTGATGCAACACACAATAAATGCTAGATACTTTTTAGATTTCCTTATATGCTTGAATGTCTGCTTCAAATTATTGCAATTGCTTTAGCACGAGGATGCTCTTTTATCACTCATTCATCTACTTACTAATTGATTTTGAATGCACGAATGCACCTTATGTCTTTATATACTTCTTCAATTCAAATTAAAACCCTATTGGCACAAATGCCAACACATGATGGGTGAGAAAACTGACAAAAAATGTCCAAAAACTCTAGGAGGCCGAAAGATAAACTAGAAGGGCCCACACAAGAAAAGACCCAAAACCATAAAGTTACAGTTTTGGGGGTACCAAAAACAACAAAACAAGGAGAGGAGAGAGAAAGACGAAAGGAGAGAGGGAGAGAGAAAGACGAAAGGAGAGAGGGAAACTAGAATGCAAGGAGACGTGCCAATAAGAACCTAATCTAGACCAATAATCAACAACACAAAAGTACCCTAAGACAATGCAATTTTACGACTAAAAACTATTCTCTTACAAAAATTAGGTGTGTACACTTAGACTTAGAAGATGAAGACTTTATACCCACTTGTTGGTCAAGATTTCCTTCACAAAAACAACAAAACAAGGAGAGGAGAGAGAAAGATGACACTTAAAGAATCAGCATCGGCCATTCTTTGAGAATGTTTTTCCACTCCTTGTTCTTGCATTTATTTTCATCATAGCCTTTAACACTGAATAGAACAGATCATATAATCAAAACACTAGAACCCTAAACTCTCTTTTTAAAAGATGTCATAAATTTAAAATACTAGAAATATTATTTTTCCCTACCTTTCTGAATATAAAATGCATTCCCTTTATATTGCATGACTTTTGGCAACATAAAATTTTGGTTAAGCTTAGATCCATATAATTTGTGCAAGATATATGACCAGCAATACAAAGAAATAAAGAAACAATATTAGTTTCCTTGAGCAATCAAAGTAGGTCAATGGGACTTAAAGTACATCCAGTTACATAAGAAAAATATGTAATGTCCCTTTCTAGGGCTGAACTGAAAAGAAATGAAATAACACAAACCCAAACTAAAAATATTTTTGATTTTTATATCAACCAACTGAAAAATAGAACAGCCGTGAACAACGAGGAAAAAAAATAATTCATCAAAATATCACTCACCATTCACATCATCCAAAGTATGTAGAGGCACTTTAGGAATATTTTCAAACAATTATCAACCAAGAAATCAGCTTCTAAACCCAGTAGGAAATTATATTAAAGGCAGCAGAGTATGCCCTTATCAAATGGCTGGAAATGAATGATTCCAAGCCCTACAAATGAAGTAGAACTAGATTTTGGCTGCCAAAAATATGGAGAATGCAATGATGCTGAGTTGAGTGACTCCGTGCCCTAGAAACTACCAATCACTTCTCCAAGGTGGGTCGCTCCCCTAGGAGAAGGGTTGAATTTCACCTTAGGACCAAACCTTTGTTTTAAATAAGCCCTATCCACCACTTTGAAGCACGTGGAACAATTGATTGAAGATTTTTTGTTCTCCAATTATCAAGGAAGGGTTTTGTCTTCCTAGTGAAGGAAACTAAGCAAATAGCCCAGAACCAAGTACAACATAAGTTATATGCCAAAAGATGATCCCCAAATGAGTCCAAGCGACCCCTTTTATATCCTTTTGGTGGCACAAACCCCATGAGGGAGTTTCCCCCATGACCGACCTCATAATGATGTTGCTTTTGTTTTTTATCTTTGGATTTTTACTCCTCCAACCCAGTCGACCTAGCTTATGAGAGAAACCATGAAAGAAAAAGGTAAATGCTCACGAAAAAAACTAAAAACAAAATACTTCCCTTGTTCACCTTCTTCTGGCCCACGGGAAGTCTAATGGGCTAGAAGTCTTCAAAATGAATTAGTTAAAAAAAGGAGACATTACAAAATACTATGGTAGAAAAGAATCCTAAAAGTTGAAAAGGAGACTAAGTCTAAAAATAAAACACAAAAATGTGTTAACAGTGAAAAGGACAGCAAGAGAGAGTAAAGCTTAACCATAGAAAACAAGTACATATATAAATAGTAATGTGAGGGCCCAAGGGAAAAGGGAAAAAGAAGTTGACAACGACCAAGGCAGAAAATTGAAGCAGTTACTAATAAAATATAAGGCTTATAATTTAATATTTAGTTAATATTATTTATGTATTAACTAATAAACGATTGTAACCTTCAACCATTTTGTAACCATCTTTCACATGATAAAATGATAGACACACAATGATAATGTGTGCATTCCAGATTCTCTTCATTTCTTCTTTGTGCACATATTGTAACATTGGTATCAAAGCCCTTGGTGCTCAAAGGCATCATTAAACCGAAGGAAGAACATTAAAAAAAATTCAAGTGTCGTCTAGGGAAAAAATGTGAATCATATAATTTTGAAGGGCACAAGGCATGAGTTCTCAATTTATCTCTACTAAATACAGTCTTAAATAGTTGTTAAAGGGCATAAAATTATTTGCAATACCATTCACGAGTTTTTGAAAGAGTTTATAGGGGTTTTGAAGGGATTATAGTTGATCTCTACCACAAATTATAACAAGAGGATTACAATCGCAAATAATAGATTTTAGTACAAACGCGCGAGGCTCGAAGGACAAAAAAAAGAATAAATTCAAGTCATGAGGGCCTAGAACGAGTCGTGAGGACTTGCAAAGTGATCGTGGGGGCTATCTAGTCACGAAGGAAACACATGCACAAATCCTGCTTCGAAAGGGCATAAACACAATTGCCATTGGTTTGGTGAAAGCTACAAAACAAAAAACACAGTTGTGAATACCAACAGGGGTACACGAGGAAGCAAGGAAAAATCACAATCTCGAATTTCAAGTAAATAAACTCTTTGATTTCTCTGAAATATTTTTGCAAGCAACCCTTATGTTTTTTAAACAATGGAGTTCTCTCTACCAATAGACAAATATTTTGGTTTCAATTTCCACACTTGGAAGGTTAAAATTCAGATGCAATCAATGATCAAATTTTTTTGAGGTATTGTAAATGGAAAAGAAACACAACCCACCGATGTTGCCAAATTGTTTGTGGGAAATCCATGGTGATAAAGCTAAATCTATAATCAAACTTTTTCTTTCTGATGCTGAACTACCTCATTTTAGACAAATCATCCAAAGTTATCTAGGATAACTTGGATAGGTTGTTTGGGGCAAAAGCGGTGAATGCTAAATTTTCTTTAAAGCTTCAACTCTTTCGATTCAAGATGGTTGATGATGTTATCATGTTACTATGTCCAGTCATATAAATAATCTGATATCTCTTCTTAAAAAATTTTCCTTCTTTGTATAACAATGTCATTTTACACTCAGTCAGATACCTTCACAAAGGCTAGAAGATATGATTTCAGCTCTCTTGGCTGAAGAAAAGGAAAAAGTTGCAGACAATACAGAAGGTAATTCTTCACATGAAAGTGCACCATTTCCCCATGAGAAATAAACCTAGAAAATCAGATAAAGACACTAGGAAAATTGAGTGTTATTATTGCAAGAAAAGAGGTCATTCAGCCTGGAATTATCGCATTTGAGCTAATGATGTTCTGAAAGGAAAACTCAAAGATAACCCAAAAGAAGCAAATGTGGCCTTTGTTGACAATACACTAGAGGATGAAATTACTAAAGATTTTATTGATGAAAACCACGTATTTTAAAGAATCCCGCACTTTGAACATGGGAAGGGATGTAGTTTAGGTGAAACTCTGCATGGATGGCTACCCAGATAGTTCGAGAGTCTGTAGATCTCGGGAATTTACTCTTATGAGGGTCATGAGAAAACCTAATGGAGCACTACGAGAGTAGATCAACATGGAGGGTTGCCCAACAATTCGGGAGATTTTGTAATTCTGGATTTTGGGGAGGTGGAATCCAGGAACTTGGGAACTACACCTTTGTAAGGGTTAGGGAGGTAGCTTGATGGAGTTCTACCTGGTCCAGGAATTGTTGTTCGAAACAAAAGCTTCTGAAGATTGTAATTTTATCTTCTTTTTCAGTAGTGTAAGCCTTAAGAGGGCGTATTAAAATATAAGGCTTATAATTTAGTATTGTGTTAATATTAGTTAAATATTAGCTAATAAACAGTTGTAACTACTTCAGCCAGTTTGTAATCATCTCTCACTTAATAAAATGACGAACATACAATGATAATGTGTGCATTCCAATTTCTCTTCATCTCTTCTTTGTGCACATATTCTAACAATTACATGTCTTTACCAATGCTCGGTGTGTAAGAAGAAGAACCAACAATATCATTATTCACAGAAACCAAAGGACTAAAGATTGAATAATATACCTAGGAGAAAGTCTAGGCTAAGGAGGGAGGTTAGACAATCTTGTGAATAAGTAGGACCATAGAAAAAGTCTTTACTATAAATATAATGCCAAAAGAATACTAATTATTGAAAAATCTAACTGTTTATCAAAAGGCAATTTTTTTGGGGGGCTTGGGTACGGCACTTGGGTACATAGAAAAAGTCTGTACAATATATCTAATATATTTTTTTGGGGGGCCTGGGTACGACAACGGTCGTACAATATTAAAAATATAGCCAAATAAGCAAAAATTCATCCTTATACATGAACAGAGTAAACAAATTATTAATTAAGTGAAATAGCCAAATAACATATTAATAATTCAATGCATTTTGTCGTGATATTCATTGATCGAACATCGAACAAGTACATTGTTCAAACTCCAAATGTTACAATGTCCAATTGTAATCATAAATAATAACAAATCACATAACTGGACTAGAAGTCTGACTATTAATAGCTCCCTTCAAATCTGGCAGTTCAAATTCCTTTGGGGTTTCTCTTATTATTCCTGCATTAGTCTTACTTGCTAGTGAAGATGTTGCCACTGCATGCTTTGATCCTACATCACCCAAACTCATCTCAACTATTGCAATTTTAGCCATTGTTTTAGGTACTTTTGTGAATGCCCTTGTTTTACCACAGTTGAACCATTAAGGTAATCCTATCTATTGACCCAAAAAAAAAAAAATTGTTGCTTTTACTGTGGGTACGACTGGGACGTCCAGTAGTACCCAGGTATGTCTGGGTAGTACTATTGGACGTACCATGGGTATACCCTCAGCATACCGTACCCGTGGGCCATACCCATGCCTTGTAGGGTACGTACTGGCTACGTAGCACTTAATTAATAATTTGTTTACTTTGTTTATGTATAAGGCTGAATTTTTGCTTATTTGGCTATATATATATATATATATATATATATATATATATATATATATATTGTACGGTCGTACCCAAGTGATGTACCCATGCCTTGTAGGGTACGTACCGGCTACCTAGCACTTAATTAATAATTTGTTTACTCTTGTCATGTATAAGGCTGATTTTTTGCTTATTTGGCTATATTTTTAATATTATATATATATTGTACGGTCATACCCAAGTGCCATACCCATCCCCCCAAAAAGTTGTCGTACCAACGTATCGGATCCATGTACCCGTACCCATACCATACCTCTTACCAGCTACTTGGTTTGAAATGGGTAATGAATGTTGAGTGTTCTTTAAATGAAGAAAGGTAATTGGAGTTGTTTCTATAATCCAAACTTTTTCTTCCCTGGTAATGTGTATCGTTCAATTGATATTATAAATCTCCCGTTTTTGACAATTCTTACTCTGATGATAATATTTATATGTATGTTTGTATATTGCCAAACTATACATCTCTTTAGTTTTTGTTATTCAGCGTTAAGTGCAAGGCCCTACATTCTGAAAGATCCCCAATAATTTCATTTTCCCAAATCAGAATTTTTTATGAAGTGCAAATGAAAAACCAGGGTTTTTGAAACTTTGGAGATCAATCTAGGGCAAACTGGATTTTATTCCAGCCGAAGCAACTAGGGTTTTTGATAGAACTCAATGCAATTGTTTCCAAAAAAATAATACTTTCTATTCCACTTGATTCCCAATATTTTTAAAAACCAAAATTCATTAAAAATCAGATTTATATGCAGATAAATAATTCAGAAAAACAGATCTGAAATCTGATTTCAAACTGGCTGGAATCGCTTCAAATATTGCTCAGAAAAATATAAATTTGCAGCCTTCTGATTTATAAAAATATAGGAATGCTCGACAATAATTTTCAAAGGAAAATACCTCTGGAATATGCCCCAAACAACTCCCAAACTGGGTTGATACACTGCTGCAATTTGATCACCAAAATAACACAAAATACTATTGGAAACTTGACTGCAAAATCTGAATAAGCTAGCAGGAAATTTCTGACTGAAATCCCCTCTCAATCCCTTGGGGTTTTTGTCTGCAAGAGATAAATCCACAAGGGTTTTTGTCCTTGGAATTTCTTACAAAAGCTGGAAGCTCTTTGCAATGAAAATTTGATAATAGAATTCTGGATATTTTCCCCTCAAGTCAACCTCTCCATATAAAGGAGAAATGGTCCAAAACAACCTCCAACAATATCCAATGAGATCACTTGATTTTCCCTATGCCAATCACATTTTTCTAAGGAGGCTTATAACACACTTTTCTATTTTTCCATTACTTGGGCAAGTCACATTTTCCACTAGATGAATAAATTTAATTTTTAATTGACTTTGCCCAAGTTCTAATTTTATATTAAGTTTCATTATTTTATGTGCATTATAATTTTATATTTTAATATTTTGCACTATACAAAGAAAATAAATAAAACTTAATTACCCTAATTTCACCCTTTGGCCGTCAGGTAAGAATGGGCCAAAGGTCTTCACTCGAACTACTCAAAAAGAGGGACATTACACCGGCTACCTAGTTTGAAATTGGTAATGAATGTTGAGTGTTCTTTAAATGAAGAAAGGTAATTGGAGTTGTTTCTATAATCTAGACTTTTTCTTCCCTGATAATGTGTATTGTTCAATTGATATTATAAATCTCCCGTTTTTGACAATTCTTACTCTGATGATAATATTTATATGTATGTTTGCATATTGCCAAATAATACATCTCTTTAGTTTTTGTTGTTCAGCGTTAAGTAAAGGCCATGCATTCTAGGAATCCAATTTTGACATTTTTGACACAAAAAGCTAATTGGTTGCAAGATTGTCAAAACCTAAAATATTAGACATCCTATCCACCCGGCAAGATTCAGCGTGTTAATGATTTTACTTGACTACGTCAAGCAAACACAAAAAGGGTATGAACTAGCAATTGCACCCTACACTGCAAGGGAACGCCAATAGGGAAATAAAGGGGAAGGTTGTTCACCAATGTGTGGAAAGTACGCTTTTTGAAACCAGAACTTTTAATGAATACAATTCTAGTATAGTGTGAGAAGGCTTGTCCAGTTAGTGTGAAGAAGACTTCTTTCTGAAGTGGACACGTTGCATGGCAGCAGACATCAAAGCAAGCTCAAGAGTTTGTGACAGTGCGAAACTCCATTAGTAGTCAATGAAGCAAAAGGGATTTACTTTTGAAACAATGGAAAATCAAAATACATAAAATCCCCTTCTCCAAAACGACACTGTGATTCATGTTAAGCTTTGAAGATGGATATTAGACATGTTGAAGCTAAACAAGTATTAATGTCTACCAAAGTTGTATGTAAACCGACGACTAATCACAGTTAAGAATAGCTCAGGCATTGGCGATTTAAACTCTAGGCATACTCCCCTGAAATCAAATATAAGTTTAGCACAATCTTAACCTTCACAAGGTTAGGTAAAAATTTAAAGTTGCAACAACATAAGGGAGAACCTACATTAGGGAACCTTTTTGGTTACACATCCATCATAGACAAACTTTGTGTTGACAATTTTAATTTACATGGTCCTTTAATATATCCTTAAATCCAATATTATCTTTTGCTTGGTCAATGAATATCTCCAAAGAGTCTACTCATACACAAAAATAGTAAAAGAAAACAAATAAAGAAAATTTACATCAACGTCAACTTTGTTGATGTTAAAAACTTTGTTGAAGTGAAATGGCCTAATCACTAAAGCATTATTTATTGGGAGATAATTGATTGGAAGCTAATTTACTTCTGAATACTTTACCTTCTCTTTAGATCTCCCCTTACAACAAGTTTATTATTGACCAAACCTTTTTCCTGAGATAAACACGGTGTATAATCTACATTATTTTCCTCTGTAGAGAGGGGGCATGGGTATGTGCATATGAAAGCAGGAACCCCACGCCTACTGCAATCTTTCGTCTGACTTGAAAACACAGGTTGCCTATAGCACAAACTATTTTCAAATGGTTTCTCCCAAGTTAATTTCACCTGCTGCATAAAATATACCAACAAAAACAGGATATTCTGCTATGGCAGATTCAATTGTTGGTTGATCAAAACAAACATTTCTACATACCTTAGCTCTCCCCTTCAGCCCATTTGCATGGTTTGCAATCTGCATTGTGTTGTGATTGGTCACCCACAACTTTGTTCTTCCTCCTATCCACAGACTCCAGCTTTTCTCAAGCTCTGCCATTTTTCTTTTCATTAACATTTTGACTTGATTGAGCTTCCACTTCCCCAATTTAATTTTTCTCTTTTATACTCTGCTTCTTTCTCATTAATTGAAAACTAACTTCTTCAGAAAGCTCTGCAATGCTGCATCATTATCACCAGATGGGTCATAGCCTTTATTTATATAAATTTGGATCATTGAGCATATAACTTGTAAATTATGGAACATGTACTTCTTCCTTGACAAAAGCAGGTGCATCATTGACAGTGTAAAACTGAACAAGATAAAATGGGCTCTTCACTTGTCCAAACACCCCGTCGATGAAACCCAGGGGAACCCTTTTCTATGCTAACAAAAGTAGTATACCTTCATTGAGAGGAGCAGGAGACTCACCCCCCACCATAGCTATAGAATCCCCTAACACCTGAAAATTAAAATTCCACAAATTATATATCCATTATTAGAAACTCAAAAAAAGGATGTTCAGAAATACAGGAGGAAAAAAAGAGATCTAGATCTTTCCAAGGCTGATAAAAGCCTAAATAATGCATCCTTTGTTTTCCAGGGATCAGAAGTTGTTTAATCAAAATATTTAACTTGATATTTTCAGCCATAAATGTTCTCAGATCACTTTCCGTTTTAGTACGAAGGGAACACAGAAGGGAAGCCACTCTTTGACTTGAGATGGAATGGATGAATAAGGTCACAAGGTAAGTCAAAAAGGGTGAGAACTTTACTTTAAGGCCAGGAAGAAAAAAGGCATTGCATGGATCCATTTCTTCAGGTTTACAACCATCAGATCATAAGTAAACAAAAAGAACAACCTTCTTAAACAAGATAAAATACATTCCAGAAATCTTAAACATAGTCATTTACATACTAACCAATAAAGCATGTTCATGCTAAAATCATACAAAACTGCTATGTAAAGATTATATTCTTTCATTTAGATGACTAAAACATAGTTGTACAACGCGTACCTGTGGTAACTCCCATGCTGTAAAGTCTGCGTTGCCTGATTTGGCTCCAAAATAAATGCACAGAACCGTGATTGAATTTTGGTACACACAAAGTTTGCCCACTATCTATGTCCTTATTTGCACAGCTGAGATGTATAAATAAAATAATTACATACAACATGGTTCAACTACTTCCGACAAGTGGTTGCTAGGGATTTCAACACTGACAACCATACGGTATATGCATTGAATAACTACAAAAAAGTGTATGTATCAAAATTTTACATATAGCATATTTAAAATACTTCTAACAATATAGGGAATTTCAATTCTTACATCGATTATCAGCAGTTGCACAGCCAAGAAGTATAAACATACATGTGCATGTGTAAAATTTGAACTAATTCTAACAAGTGGGTATTTGGATTTTTGATACCTTGCCCACACCAACAAAAATTGACACAAATATTCCAAGCTGAATCAATTTCGGAAGACTAAAAAATTTAAAAATAAAATTTCCCACACCTCCAAAAAAGCACGGAATAAAACAAAACACGTCCATAAGGTGAATGTTTAAACACTACAAGCTGAATTAATTTCAGAAGACTAGAACAAAATAAACCGAAGGACCTGCCCTAATTCCACAACCTGAACCTTCTGAAAACTAATGTGTGAATGAATAAAAAAGTATTTGCACAAGCATCACACGCATTTGCAGGCTACCATGTTTGTATATTTTACAGAAAACAAGAACCAAATCTAAGAATTCCAAAAACGCATGCATTAAAGAAATACAAATATAAGGATTCTATAAAAACACACAAGCACACAAATATACACAGACATACCAGAAACACATATACACATGCTACTTACAGAACATTATGATGCATAAAGAAGAAGTGTCACCTTTTTTATTCTTATAAGTAAGTTGATAAATATATCAAAACGTGATATGAAATGCCTCTCCATGGCATGAACTAATTGCTCCTTTGAAGGGTGCATTAAGGAAATACAAATATAAGGATTCTATAAAAACACGCAAGCACACAAATATACACAGACATACCAGAAACACATATACACATGCTACTTACACAACACTATGATGCATAAAGAAGAAGCGACGCCTATTTTCTTCTTATGAGTAAGTTGATAAATATATTAACATGTGATATGAAATGCCTCTCAATGGCATAAACTGATTGCTCCTTTGAAGGGTGCATTAAAGAAATACAAATATAAGGATTCTATAAAAACACACAAGCATACAAATATAAACAAAAATACCAGAAACACATATACACATGCTACTTACACAACATTGCATAAAGAAGAAGTGACACCTTTTTTCTTCTTATAAGTAAGTTGATAAATATATTAACATGTGATATGAAATGTCTCTCCATGGCATGAACTGGTTGCTCCTTTGAAGGGTGCATTAAAGAAATACAAATATAAGGATTCTATAAAAACACACAAGCATACAAATATACACAAACATACCAGAAACACATATACACATGCTACTTACACAACATTGCATAAAGAAGAAGTAACACCTTTTTTCTTCTTATAAGTAAGTTGATAAATATATCAACATGTGATATGAAATTTCTCTCCATGGCATGAACTGATTGCTCGTTTGAAGGGTTGGTACTTACTTCAACCTGTTTCACAAGCACCCAGAGGAACCAGCCGTCATGAGAGCTTGTAGATGATGCATAAAGAAGAAGCGACACCAGAAATATAAATACATGGATTCTATAAAAACATGCAAGCACACAAATATACACAGACATACCAGAAACACATATTCACATGCTACTTACACAACACTATGATGCATAAAGAAGAAGCGACACCTTTTTTCTTCTTACGAGTAAGTTGATAAATATATTAACATGTGATATGAAATGCCTCTCCATGGCATAAACTGATTGCTCCTTTGAAGGGTGCATTAGAGAAATACAAATATAAGGATTCTATAAACACACACAAGCATACAAATATACACAAACATACCAGAAACACATATACACATGCTACTTACACAACATTGCATAAAGAAGAAGTGACACCTTTTTTTTTCTTATAAGTAAGTTGATAAATATATTAACATGTGGTATTAAATGTCTCTCCATGGCATGAACTGATTGCTCATTTGAAGGGTTGGGACTTACTTCAACCTGTTTCACAAGCACCCAGAGGAACCAGCCGTCATGAGAGCTTGTAGATGGTAGATGGGCAAATCGAAACCATTTCCTAGTAAAACTATTTACCATTTACAAGTTTCGTAAGTACACTTACCAGGTTAAAGTGTGTCCAATATGTCCACAAAGCAGCTGTTTCCAACCTACCAATGTTAACTTTCTGCACCACCAATCAAAAAGATTGCATCTAAATAAAATATGGCACATTGTGTGAAACTGTCTCTTTGTTTAAAGAAAATTGCTTAATATTACATGTACACCAGGAATTCCATCTTCACTAAAATTAAAGGAAAAGTTTTGAACATATGACCCACACCATAAAACCATGTCAATCTAAGTCTGTATCATTGATGTGCTGCAGCTTGGGAAACGATTTGTATGTCAATATCCAACCTGGAAAACCATGGTTAATAATTACAACAGTTATGCACTGTTAAAAGTCAAGACATTGAAAGCTAGTCTGACAAACCAAACCACCCATGTATCTTTCAAAAGCCATGATGTGCTTTACCGGTATTCTATGTGAAGCAGGCTTTGAATCTGAATGTAAGTCTTTGCGATTATTTTTTTCTGCTGGAAGCTTTGGATATTGATGTCGTAGATTTACGAGGCCACACTCTAGGCTTGCAAGGATTTTGAAACTCCTCAGAAGATGAAATTAGCAGCGAATACAAAAGGATGAGCAAGAACAAAAGACAGCGAAAATATTGCATTTTTTTACTGATAACATATACCCATCAAGGCATATTCATCAAGGCATATGTATTTTGTCTTATACCCAAATCAGAACTACTCCAGAAAGGATTCTCGTACTCAAGTTCATCATCTTCATCATGCCAAGATGGAGCTTCAACTACAGTGAGTTCATTTCACTGCAGATTTACTTCTACCCCATTCTTCACAACCTGAAAATGAGGAGATATCAACTAAATTAACTAAATATGTAACTATAAATACACATCAAATCAAAACCCTTGATACGGGACCAGGCAGCAACATCCACTCTGAATTCCAGATAAAATCTAGCAAAATGCAACTTAAAAAATCAGCTATCCATCCATCCTAACTACCAATATATCTAACAAAATGCAGTTTAAATCATCTGTAATATCCCTTTCCCATTCGAAGACCTTTGGCCTATTTTGTCAACCCGACGGCCAAAGGAAAACTATAAGGGTGACTTAAGTTATATTTAATTATTATAAAGTGCCATTAATAAAAGAAAAAAATATATAGAGCACTTGTAATAATTTATATGACTTAATAATTATTAAATCTAGGATGGAAAATGCTCAAATATAAATTGTTATCCATCCTAGGTGAAAAGGCGACTTGCCTTAGAAGGGGGAATGGGAACATAGAAAGGATAAATGCCCATTTTACTATGTATTTCCCCTAGAAAAATGTGACTTGCATTAGGAGGGAAAAAGTTGTTGGAAAAAACATTTAATATGGGAAAATATTAAATGTTTGCATAGGGAAAATCCTTGGGAACTAATTGGATATTGTAGAGGTTGTTTCGGGTCTCTTCTTCCTTTATAAGGAGAAGTCGACTTGAAGGGAAAGATATTCCATACCATTTGATATTTTCTAATTTGTGTCTTAAGCTTGTAGCTTATGCATATTCTTTCATGTGCAACTGCTGTTTGCAAATATCCAGCTTGTGGAGTAAGATCCCACGGGAACCCTAGCTTCGGTGGTGAGAGATCCATCCCTAGCTAGCAGGGCATTCTTCGGTAGTGAGAGATCTACCCTAGCTTGTCAATTTTGGAGCTGAATTGATGCCTTAAATGTGCTGGGCGACCTACTTTTTAGGGAAAAATTAGGGTTTCATGTTTGCTGTGCGAAAACTATTTTTGGAATATTATTCTTCATATTTTTGTGGCCCAAGATCCAAAGTTTCAGCTCATTTGGACTTCTCTAGCAAAAGATATTAATTTTAGAAGTTTTCAGCTGTTTAGGGTACGCTGTAAATTTCTGGCAGCATTCTGTTATTTGAAAAATTCTAAAAACAGTTGTATAATATCAGTTATTGTATTAGCAAGCTCCATTTAAAATTTCAAGAGATTTGAGCAAGTATTTTTGGAGTTATCCATTATTTTCTATTCGCTGCCCTAGATTTAATTTTCTGCAAAAATCATATTTCTGTTTGGCTGCAATTTGTCTGTATTTTGCATATTTAAAGTTGGGATTGCCTAAAATCCGTCTAGGGGCTAAATAATGTCCATTGGGGACATTACATCATCTCAAGGAGATTTATCCACTCTAAATTCAAATAAATCTTACAAAATCAACTATGAAGTTGAATTGATTCTAAATTTCAACAAACCTAACAAAACATAGTTTCAAAATCAACCGGGGAGTTCTTTTTACATTAGCTTTTATAAAAACTAACAAGATACGGTTTGAAAATTTTCTAAAAAATTCTACCCAATCTAAATTTCAATGAATCTTACAAAATGCAGCTTGAAAACCAACTAAGGAGTTCTACCCTAAGTTTGATAAATCTAACAAACCACAACTGAAAACAATCATCTACGTAGACCTCAAGTTAGAGAATGGTAGAGATTACAGCAGATCCTGGGCATACTCAGCAATGCAGCTAAACTTAGCTGTAAAATTTACATACAAACTAAATTCCATCAAATTTGGAAACTCAATCTACCTTTCATAGATTCTATTTAAATTTAGAAAAATATACAGCTTTCTCTAGTATGGAACTGAAAGATCTGGAGACTTATCAGCCACCAAGGTCCATGGCCTTCTTCTTGACACCATGAAGCCCAACAAGAACAATTTGTCCTGTTATTTCTGGTCCCCACAACTTTTGTATGCTTTCAAGCACGAAAAGCTCTTCATTTTATGTACAAAGTAAATCCCATCAAATTTGGAAACTTAATCTATGTTTAACAGATAAAAAAATACAGCTTTCTCTAGTATGGAACTGAAAGATCTGGAGGATTACCAGCCACCTAGGCTGACAGCCTTCTTCACAATACCATGAAGTCCAAGAACAACTTTGTCCCGTTATTTCTGGTCGCCACAACCTTCATATGCTTTCGAGCACAAAAAGATCTTCATTTTATGTACAAACTAAATCCCGTCAAATTTGGAAACTTAATCTATGTTTAACAGATGCTATTTAAATTAAGCCCAACAAGAACAACTTTGTCCTGTTATTTCTGGTCGTCACAACTTTTGTATGCTTTCAAGCACAAAAAGATCTTCATTTTATGTACAAACTAAATCCCATCAAATTTGGAAACTTAATCTATTTTTAACAGATGCTATTTAAATTTAGAAAGAAAAAAAATACAGCTTTCTCTAGTATGGAACTGAAAGATCTGGAGGCTTACCAGCGATCTAGGTTGACGGGCTTCTTCACAATTTACCATGAAGTCCAAGAACAACTTTGTCCCCTTATTTCTGGTTGCCACAACCTTCGTATGCTTTCAAGCACAAAAAAATCTTCATTTTATGTACAAACTAAATCCCGTCAATTTTGGCAACTTGATCTATGTTTAACAGATGCTATTTAAATTTAGAAAGAAAAAAAATACAGCTTTCTCTAGTATGGCACTGAAAGCCTTCTTCACAATACCATTAAGTCCAAGAACAACTTTGTCCCGTTATTTCCAGTTGCCACAGCCATTGTATGCCTTCGAAGCACAAAAATCTCTTCATCCCCACTTTCTTCACCACAGGGCAATAGCAGCCTGTCTGTACACACCACAGATCCCAGCATTAGAAATCTCTTAAATTCAAAAAAAAAACCCAGATGAAGTCATTGTTTGGGCACGAATATCAGCCTCCACATACCTGGGCATGATTTAAAATGCTTCCCCAACGGCCTTCACCGCCTGTGCAGCGCCCGATGCCTTGCCTTCAGAGGTCATCAACAATCAACATCTTTTCCACCTGTAAAAGGAAAAGTGAAACCCCAACTGAGATCTGATCCATCCTTGTCAAACAAACTGAAAACCTCCTTGAATTCTGCAATCTAGTCCTCAGTCAACTGCTCTGCTATTTTGCAGGTCAAGGGATTGATACCCAGAAAGCTCTAAAACCCTGAACACAAAAAACCCACATCAAAAATTTAAAAATGAAACATAGCCATAACACCAAATGGACTTCAAATACAAATAAGAGAGATGGGTGCCTGTTTTTTCAAACAAAATCTCCCAAAAACAGTTACAAAAGACCTGTAAACAGCAAAAAGAAGCCCTAAATGCTGAGATCAAATCGCTACAGGACTTAAATATAGTGAAGATGATATTGATTGTTATCGGAAATCCCTGATGGTTGTACTTGTGCTGTGATGGGCTGTGCTGGATCCGTAAGAGGGTGTTGCTATTGCTATGGTTTATCAAGACTCGGCTATTGAGGCATGGCTGTCCATGCTGGTCAACACTTAATCTTGCGCCGTCCAATGGAAGGGACACATGTTGGGTTTGAAAATCTGAAATCCCATCTGACTGATCAAATTGACCCTACGGTCTTTCATGTGCTGAGGTTTAAAGCCAGCCGTTGATGTGAACATGCCAGTTATGATTACTCCATTTTATATTCAAGCCTCCTATAATTCTACTTTTAGGACTAGCAAAATTATCTCAAATTCAGAGCCTGAAGATTAAGGTCTATATGCAATAATATTATACAAGTATTAGTTATGTGAGAATCATTCTCACCAGCCACCCCAGCTGCTTAGCTTGTACCCTTTATTACTTGTAAAAGGATAATGCCATGAGTTGTAAAGCATAGTTGGAAGTGTTGAATCAGGACCACCAGCAGCAATAGATTTTTTCTATTCTTATAGCCAAATGTTTCTGTTAACTTCAGAGTATGTACCGAGAAACATGTAGTGGATGAGTTTACCAAAGTTAGAGCAAAGGGGATGCACAGCTTAAAGTCCAATAAGAAAAAGGTGAATCTTGTTAATTGCATGGCTCAACATTGGTTGAGAATATGCCCACAACATATCAATTTAAAATACATAAATAAAAAATTAAGAAAAAAGGACAAAAAGAATGGATGGAAGAATTTGTACAACAAAAAATATGCATTATTATATGATTATATTAAGGTAGGCCTTGCAGTATGGAATCCTGAATTAAACTGTCATATGTTCTGGGGTTTTAAATGTACACTGAAGAACAATTTGCAAAACTTGTCTGCGTGGCAGTTGTAATGGGAATTTTTTTAGTGCAGCATATAATGAAATAAACGTGCCTCAATTATACCAACACCTGAAAGCAAGAAAGAATTATTATATGATTATATTAAGGTAGGCCTTGCAGTATGGAATCCTGAATTAAACTGTCATATGGTCTGGGGTTTTTATATGTACACTGAAGAACAATTTGCAAAACTTGTCTGCGTGGCAGTTGTAATGGGAATTTTTTTAGTGCAGCATATAATGAAATAAACGTGCCTCAATTATACCAACACCTGAAAGCAAGAAAGAATGATATCATAGACCTATTTGTTTTGGAGAATACTGATAATCAACAAGATGAGAACGAAATAAGGAAAGGCAATGCAAATGTAAAGGATTAGGCACCTGTCAAGTAAGATGCTCTGGAAGTTTCTTCAAATCTAGAAATTGCCACTTTGTCCGTGGCTCTGCATAAGGTGGAAACTGGAAATGAGATTAAGATGTATCTGGTAAGATAATTTTCGTTGATCATAATGCAAAGCTATGTCTAAAGAATATTTTTGTGGAAAAATCGTAATCCAACAACCTCGAGGATAAGATTCAGTTTTGCATCGGGAGTTTTACGTTGCTGGAGAAAAGAATTACGATTGTCATCAACTCTAGATCAACAGCAGGCACTTGTAACTCTTGACAATTCAAACATCTTGCATGAGAACACTAGTGAGAAAGCTAACCTGGAGCAAGAAGAATAAGTGGAGGTTATTATCTGAGGCTGAGCATGAAAACAAAATCACTAATGAGAAGATTGTAGTAACTGCTTTGTCTTTTTTTTTAAGGAATTAAAACTGAAAATGAGTAAGTACAAAATGCATTGCTTGAAGACCACTGAAGAGAACAATTTGAATTTCAATACGGAGGTTTTCTCATAAGCAATTTCTACTACCCTCTCTAGTTTGAAATCTGATGTCGCTGAAAAAATTTATTTGATTTCAGTCAATAAGACTTACCTGTAGCAGAGAACTGAAGTGAAATAGGGGAATTTGCGGTTACCATTGCCCAAGAAATAGATAATCTAATAATTAAGGATCTACCGAGGTTTCTCAAACAGGAGATGATATAATAATTGAGGAATCCACCGAGGCTCCTGTAACAGGCGATAATGTAATATATAATATTCTGCTAGACTCATCTATGTGAGCTCATTTTTGTCCAATATTTCAGATCCCACAACTGGATCATCGGAAACATCGGAACCAAATTAAAAACTATGATAATCTAAGAATTGAGGTATTCACCAAGGTTGCTGTACCAGGAGATGTATTGTCTGCTCCAAATTCCAAAAATGATCTAAGCATCGAAAATTGGATATATGCAATGGTTCATCCAATTTCAAGCGCAACCCCGTACTTTGAAAAAAATATACAGCTAATATATTGTGAAAATGCTTAGTACAAGAAAATGATAAAAAGCAATAATATTAAGTTTTTTACATTACTCTGCAACTCACCAAAAATGAGCTTCTTTCTTAACCAATGGATTATGTACTATGTCTATACCAAAGATAGAACTAATAATATTTTATCCTTCGAAAGGAAAATGTGATGTCCCTTCGCTCATGGAAACACGTACATTATACCTAAATAACATGATAATAATTTGTAAGACACTGCAACTTCATTACAGCTTACCAAGAATCATGCCTTAAAGACTCATGGAAAAATCATGAAGAAAAAGTCATCTGGGAAGAGTCATTGTAAATGATTGTACTTTCTCTTACTCCAGTCAGCCTCCAATGTTATTTCTATCAAGTATTACAATTTCAAAAAAATTGAACTGATTGACCTTTGCAGAGTTGTGGTTGAACAGAATAGGGAAAAGGATTACGTTTCAATTGTCCTTCAAAGAAATTTTTTGCACCTGCATTATTGCAAATATATGTGACTTTCATGCAAGCAAGATTATGCGGATTGATTAAACAATGGAATCATTCACTTAAACCTAAAATAGGAGTTTTGAATTATGAAGCCCAACATGAAAGTGAACCACGCAAAGTTCAAAATGGTTTAGTTCATTTGAAGTGCATAAGGTATGAGCAAAAAATCTCCAGAATAGATGGCACGTTGTGTAAAGACACAATAAATGCATCGACACTGAAAATCAGTAAGTCAAGGGACTCTAACAAACACTTAAAGTATATATTAAAGTTTCTACTGGAAAGGAGAGTGGTTCACACAACATCAAGCAAATCAGTGTAGCTTGGCAACTTTGTACTAGTCCCTTGACAGTTCAGCAAACAACAACAATCATCATTAAGAATGTTATGAAATTATAAGATAAAGGGAACAGAGGGTTCCAATGTACATAAGGAACTTCGCAAAAGAAAAAAAGAAATTAAATGGAAGCTATTTGCAAGAAAACCTGAAACTACCAGTTAGTTACAGATAAGGATATAATATAAAATTAAGGTTTGATTTCAAGGCATTTTTATTCTAAGTACAATTCCATTGCTTTGAAGGAAGCGACACCTATGTACAAACAAAAAGATCAAAACATCCTTGAAAAACCATCAGAATCACCATATCAAAGACAGTTAAAGGCTGTTAAAGAAATAAAAAAAGCTTCCAGACAAAACAAGTAAACTCTTCAAGTCTTCAAAACCTCATGCATGTGTATGCAACCAGCTTCCCCATGCTGTAGAGGCAATGTTCTAGTCATCTGAGACAGAATACCAGCCGTCGAAGATCAAATTTGGTCTCATGAGGTACAAACTCCAACTTTCTGGGTTTCTGGTTGTATGAGTAGATCTATTGGATGATTGAGGTCATAAATTTCAAAATGTGTTTTACAGCATACAAGAAAAGCAAATGGTCATCTAAGCTCTCCCTTATCATTGTTAGTTATACAAAGTCAGTGTTTACGTCACTCAACAATCAAAGCACGTAACTGGTATGTTAGAGAACCTCCATATGCCACCTAGTCATCATCCTCAATTTTCTGTGACTGCGCCATTTGACAGGGTCATTGATGTCAGCCAACCAACTGAGCACATAACACTAATAGTCATCCAAGTCATTGTGTGACATAATCCAACTGTCAGAGTCCTTGTCCATACATCCCTATGACATCAGCATGTTGTTAGTCTACAACGTCAGCAGGGTGTCTAAGCTGCAAGTTTCCTGTTTGAATTTAAATTCTCCACAATATAGTATTCTACAGTAGTTTTTCACTTAATTGAAGGAGGGTTGGCTCTTGATTTAGATATTATTGTTTGACATTTTGGATTTTAAAGTCTTGTTGGAAAATAGTAATTACAGGGGAAAATCAAGAAGAATGTTGAGCCCACAACAAATGTTCAATGCAAAGAAATCAAAATTAAGTTAACAATCACAAACATGTATTTGTACATGCCGAGAGGAGGCACCACTCAGAAATGGAAGCATATTAATAAGCCTTAAGGTACCTGGACTACAAGATTCCTTTTACAAAGAACAGGTCAATCGTGCACTACTTATGTCCAACTTTGACACCAACTAATCTCTTTAAGACCTTAAAAACAAAACCTTTGAGAAAATACTATGGTGGTAAAATAAAAACAAATTAGTGCTGCACTTTGAGAAAATACTATGGTGGTAAAGATTTTAAGTTCCAACAATTCGGCAGCGTCACAGGAGTTCCCACATCTAGTGAAAAGGTTGAAGAAACGAAGGAGAAGAAAATTTGTCAAGAACTTTTGTGCTAGTACCATGCTGGAGGGAATAAAAAAATCCTTGTTGAGACATTGTAACATAGGGCTGAAGATGAAATAAAAGAAGACGCCGGAATAGAAATACATACACGATGCTGCACTCTGCAAACTGTCTAAAGAATCACAAGCTACTGATTTTCCTGTCTGGTTGATTTGTATCTTAAAGGGTTGACTATATAGCACCCATTTTGGGGAATTCATTCAGCCCTTGTGACACAGAAGTTTATCTTCGCTTACATGCTTTAACATTGTTTTGGAAGGATGTTGATGAAGCAAGTGCAAAACAACTGGAAGATATGTAAGCATCACCTTCTGGAGAAAGCAAGTCCATTGTTGTTAAGTGGAAACATAGGGATATTCCCACTTAACAACAGACTGGCTAAAGAATCACAAACTACTGATTTTCCTGTCTGGTTGATTCATATCTAAAAGGGTTGACTATATAGCAGCCATTTTGGGGAATTCATTCAGCCATTTTGGGGAGTTCATTCAGCCATTGTGACATATAATTTTATTTTCGCTTGCATGCTTTAACATTGTTTTGGAAGGATGTTGATGAAGCAAGTGCAAAACAACTGGAAGATATGTAAGCATCACCTTCTAGAGAAAGCAAGTCCATTGTTGTTAAGTGGGAACATATTTTGGGGAATTCATTCAGCCATTTGACACAGAATTTTATCTTTGCTTTCATGCTTTAACATTGTTTTGGAAGGATGTTGATGAAGCAAGTGCACAAACAACTGGAAGATATGTAAGCATCACCTTCTAGAGAAAGCAAGTCCATTGGTTAAGTGGAAACATAGGGATATTCCCACTAACAACAGACTGGCTAGAATCAGCAAGCCATTTTGGGGAATTCATTCAGCCATTTTGGGGAGTTCATTCAGCCATTGTGACATATAATTTTATTTTCGCTTGCATGCTTTAACATTGTTTTGGAAGGATGTTGATGAAGCAAGTGCAAAACAACTGGAAGACATGTAAGCATCACCTTCTAGAGAAAGAAAGTCCATTGTTAAGTGGGAACATAGGGATATTCCCACTTAACAACAGACTGGCTAAAGAATCACAAGCTACTGATTTCCCTGTCTGGTTGATTCATATCTAAAAGGGTTGACTATATAGCAGCCATTTTGGGGAGTTCATTCAGCCATTGTGACACATAATTTTATTTTCGCTTACATGCTTAACATTGTTTTGGAAGGATGTTGATGAAGCAAGTGCAAAACAACTGGAATACATGTAAGCATCACCTTCTAGAGAAAGCAAGTCCATTGTTGTTGAGTGGGAACATAGGAATATTCATGTAAGCCTCCAAAACCAACCAATTGCTTAAGACATGAATGGTTCCAGAGACATTGCCTGCAGAAGAGGAAGCATACAAAATTCTTATTGAACCCCCCACACAGAAAGAAAGCAACAAGGATAATGTAATAGCAATAGGAGACAGTAGAAATAGCTTTGACCAAGAGGAAGAGGAACTAGAGGTATATGCTTCAGCTGAGAATGATAAGCACAATGATTATGGATATTCTAGTGTTAAAGAAGAGGGATTGCCATTAAAAGCTCAGCAACAGACGTGAGTTCCTAAAGGGCCGTCCCCTTCTACTACCAATACTCCCATTCTCCTATTGATGGTTGAACAACTCAAATAAAGATTGAGGATGTTCAAGCATGCAGGAAATTAGAAAGTAGTGTGATTGTGTCCTTTGTTATAATTTCCTTGCACATTCTATGCCTCAGACCTCTGTTAC
Organism: Taxus chinensis; assembly: GCA_019776745.2. Classification (NCBI taxonomy): domain Eukaryota; kingdom Viridiplantae; phylum Streptophyta; class Pinopsida; order Cupressales; family Taxaceae; genus Taxus; species Taxus chinensis. The sequence goes on from CM034147.1 coordinate 209,867,279, forward strand.
TCTTTGTACTAAGTCCAACACAATAACTACCATTGGTGAAGTGCAGTCTTGAAAGCACACCTTTAATGTCTGGAATTGAAAAAAAGATCCATGAAATTGCTGATTATCCGTCCTAATGATACTAATGGCATTGACAGTTTCCATCATTCCCTGTCACCTTCTATGTTGTAGCCCTTCAACATGGAAATTTAAATAACTCCTATAGTGGACTAGATTTCCTATCCCTTTATCAACAGAAAGATGCCTTTATTGAATCTTCATCAAACAAAGATTTCTATTTGGGATGCAGGTGTCTCTCAGGTGTGAACCAAATTTGTTTGGTTATGCCAACAACCCTGTCAATGATTAAATATTAATAAACAATGAGAGGCACATGATTGGAAAAGTATTTCAATTATCATCTTTTCTGCATGTTATGTGTTTTTTTCAAACTTAGAAAGAATCCACGACTATGGATGTTAACTTTTCAGACTTTTTTGAATATGCCCATATACAACGCATTTAAGCCTTGATAGTTAGCCTAACTAACAAACAATTAAGAGAAATGAATTTTCTTTTCTGTGCATCAACAGTGCCAATAGTCATCATATTGTTGCCATTGATCTGAACACTGCAGCAATATCACCCACTTCTCACACTTGATACCACTATGTCAATGCTTCCAAGTGGCAATCTTCTCCAAAAAGGTGCCAACTGTGGTACTTCACAAAATTATTGAAAATTCAACAAACTTTGCCGACAATTTGCAAGCCATATCCATAAATTTCTCGTTTTCCATCACTTCAAAAGGCAAGCAACTACGAATCGAACCTAGGATCTCCCATCAACATGTTGGGGTGCTCTACCATTGTGCTATAAGCACCTCATAGGTTCCATTTTCCTTGGAATGTAGCCTCTCAACACCTCTCAAGCCACATATCAGCTTGAGCTCATGTAGCCTAGCTCTAATACCACATTAAAAAGCATAGACTACCTAAGAATCAAACCTAGGACCTCCTATCAGCATACTACGGTGCTCAAGAATTGAGCTACAGGTTCTACCATTGTGCTATAGGCACCTCATAGGTTATATTTTCCCTGGAATGTGGATCAACCTTTCAATGCCCCTCAAGCCATTTATCGACTTGAGCTCATGTAGCCTAGCTCTAATACCACATTAAAAAGCACAGACTACCTATGAATAAAACCTAGGACCTCCCCTCACCATACTAGGGTGCTCTAGAATTGAGCTACAGGCACTTGATAGATTCGACACTCTATCACTAAGCTACCACACTCATAGGTTCTAACTTCTAACTTTCCTATAGTAAGTATTGACCTTCCAACACCCTTCCTCAAGCCACACACCAACTTGAGCTCTCTTGACCTAGCTCTCTTTAAACACATGTACCAGCTAATTCTCAAACCTAGGACCTCCAATCAACATGCTGGGGTGCTTGACCATTGAGTTACCAGCCTCACAAGTTCTATTTTTCCACGAGTGTGGACTGACCTTCCAAAAATATACATACCAGCATCAAGCTTGTTAAGGTATTTGAAAGATACAACAGTTTTGTCAACTAGTTTTTCCCTTGACGATTGAATGAGCCCAGTTTTGATAGACCATTTGGTGGTGAAAGACATAGGTGAGCATTCCTTATGGAATAACTACCTCATATTCTTGACTTGAGCAGTACATACGTAAGAAGGAGAGTGAACACAAACATCCTGGTTTCTAGAATATAACCATGAAAAGCAATAGTATTGGTAGTTTTGGGGATACATTATGAAGGTTCTAATTCTCTTTGCTATTGCAGTCTTCATGGCTAGTAGTCGATATGAAGTTGAACAAACATTGGCTGTAAGTTTTATATCTTTTCCACCCAGATTAAAGAAGTATTGTTGATGTATTTGTACTTACTATATTATCAACATATTTCACCAGTAAATCAAGGGCATCTGCGGGATATGCTTCAATGAAATTATCCAGGGCATGGCCTAGAAACATAGTTTGACTTAAAATTAATTTAACAAACATTTCCTGACCATGGATCTCCACAAGAAGGATCTGTTTATTAAAAATTGTATAAAGATAAAATACCTGATAATATAAGGGCCGAAAGAATACACAGCATGCATGTTTATCAAGAAAACCTCTTGAAAAGTGATAAGTTGCACAGCCAAATGCAATGAGTAAGCTTTGCTGATAAAGCACTTAGAGAATAGAAAACTTGAAAGCTTTTACAAATAAATTATAAGATAATTGTTGTCCATAAAAGGTAATAATAAACATACCAATCAAATTTTCAATGAAACACCAAAGCCCATAGTGCAAATACATTTGATTCAGCCACTGGCCTTGCGCTTGCACCACCAACATGTACATGATCATGCAACAAGACCAAGAAAAAACCAACATGTCTCTGAGGCATTAGATTGCGTTGAATCCTCTCTTGAAATTGAATTCCACAAGGAGCTCATCATTAACTTTACTAGTTGGTCCACAAGAAAAAAGAACTGTTTATAATCTTTGGTCTATGTACAAATGTCCAAACAAAAAGCAAATCAGGCATAACATATCACAAGAAAAAGTTGACTTAAAAACAGCATAAAAAACAGTCTTTTATTTTCTAGTCAGAAGAAAGTGCACTCATACAATCAATGAGAAGAACAAGAACCAGACCCGCCTGATAATCATTACAATTCATAGAGGAGGAAGCAAAAAACTATGATTGATGTTAGCCGTAAATATCTGAAATGTGTACAGAAATTTATAATCTTGCTATTAACTTTGCCTCCATTCTAAAATTCAAGTATAGCATTCAATAATGATAAGAGGCGACTTAGATGTATAATGTCTACTTCATTTTTATTTCCTGTCTTCGATGATTATAATCAAATGACTTTACTCATGCATATAATCACATGCCTAAGAAAAGATGCTCAAACTTTGGCCTTGGGTCATTTACCCTAGCCTTGGGTCATTTACACTTGTCATGCAGAATTCAAGAAGTAAACAAAATATTTCTTCAAGTAAACAATCTCAAAGACTAAAAGCAGTCTCAACTTTTCACGCTTAAGATTTCCACACAATCATCGGAAAAATCCCATCACCACCATAATATTCACACTGACTCCTGCAACACAAACACAGGGATGCTAAAACTCAAATTTTATGCATATTTTTCATCTTCAAGAACATTTGGTTTTAGTCTTTGACAATTCTACGACAGTGATGTAGAGATGTGCCATTAAGAATCACACAAGAATCCCATGTATTATTACCAAAGATTTGCTCCTGTACAGAGATTATACCTCTGCTATGTGGTTCCTCTGTTATATTAATATATAAGGAAGGCCATAAAACATGAATTAGGGGATATAAAACAATGTCAAAGTTCTCTAGCTGAAAGTTCAGTGCACTATGCTGCTAATGGGTTTGACCAAAGAAACTGTGAATGAAATGCTTCTAACAATGCAAGTTGGACAGAAAACCTTTCCAACAGAACAGACATGACCATCAGACCTTTCCCTAATGAGATTTTTAAGTTTTGCTAAGACAAACTACTAATTCAGTTTCTTTTTTAACACCATTAGTGGAAAAAAAGAAATTCTGTTGACAATAATTCACAAGATTCATGAATTAACTACACTTGAGGACTCTCAATTATGTTATTTCACGTTATTCGTGTGTACAAAGATCAGAGCTCCTTCAAAGATCAGAGCTCCTTCATAGAACTACTGGAACTGATTTTGCTGTTATATTAATACCAAAGTTTATTAAAGAAAAAAACAAAACTATCATAATAAACACATATGATATCTTCTGGGGGATCTACTGAATTTCATGAAGAGTATGGCAGACTAAGCTTTAAACATTAAGAAGGGCAAGGTGGTCTCTAATGACACCCCACCCATCCAAGATTGGTAAAAGCTGGCATAAAAGTGCTAGTCATTTCTGTCTTATCAATCTTCAACATAAAGTCCAGCTTCCCTTGACTAGATGTTTACACTTCACACACTGCCAATAATAGGTCCCATGTGTATCACCACAACCCAAGGGGACTACGTTGAAGTTTCAGTAATGGTTTTCCAAACTGCCCCAGCCCTGCATATTGCTCCTACATCTCATAAACTTCTTGTCATTGTATGAGAAAGCATCAGAAAAGATCTCCTTTGATAGAGAAATAAGGGATAACCATCATCACTCGTCTGTATAACATTTTTTAGCTCATCAAGAAGAAACCAATTATGTACACTAATCAAAGCTGGATGGAATTGATAAAGTACCTTTCAATAATTGAAGAGTTTGTTTTAGTCGATTATGACCATAAGGGAGTGAATTTTATAAAGAAAGAGCATGTTGTGGTTTGAAATGGCATTTGCAATGCAATTTTTCAAATATCCACCTTATTTCTTATGTGAGCTTATTTGACTGGCTCTATAGCCATCGCCTCATAGTGATAAAATGGCCAAGGTTTAAAGATGTTTCAGGAGAATCAATGCCTTGTTTTAATATAAAAACACTAGCATTTATATTTTCTGGTCATATTATACCGCTGTAGCAAGGGAGGGAGTTTCCGAAGCCCTTAGGTATTTATAGAAGTTTTGTTGCTCAAATTACTCGGGCTCTATTTACATGTGTCAACTTTCCCTATGTTTAATGATGTTTCATCAGTTTGTAGATTTTTCCATGAGCTCAAGATAAATTCAAAAAAAAAATCAGTCTAAGGTGTCTAATCAAGTCAAAACGGTTCCCGAAATTTGTAGTTTCTCATGTTTATAAGATGGTTAGAAACTATGTCTCAAGTCAAGCTAATTATGCTGCTACCTCCTCTGGTTTCTACTCATAAAAGAAGGTTGATATCTACTCTGATGTAATATTTGTGCTATAATATAAAAGCTATGACTGCTTTGTTTTGTTTATAGTTTTTTTGTTAACATAAACAAAAGAAGGCACTAATATTATTAATAAAAGGCCATTATGTGATGCAGAAAATGGAATCCTGCTATGATAAAACCTCTAATACATAATACTGACACTGTAAATACAGAGCACCACCTAACAACACACCAAGCAGAGACTTTGGATTAATCAGAAGAGAAGACTAAGTGGAACATTCTGAAGATGTACTAAAAAGTCAAATTGATAACACACTAGAACCACAATATAATTTTAAAATCCAAAAACACCCATCGGAACATAATTTTATCAAGTTCATTATTATCCGAATTTGAGGAATGGACAGGTAACAGTATGACTTTTCTCAGTAGTATCATGCTTCTCATTGGATTGAACAGAAGATGGATCATTCATCACCTCTGCTTTCAGAGACTGCAGCTCCATGTGGATGGTACTACAGCTATTAAGTTTTTGATATCAAAAGAAACAAAATACTTATCAAGTGTAAGCTAATAAAACTTCATGTCAAGAGAAAGCCCACCTATAATGTATAAACAAAGAGACAGAGCACATTCACAACTTCCATAATAATTTTAATTTCTGGCCTCCTTAACTTATTTCTTTGTTGAGAAATGAAATGCAATAATCAAGCTGACACAAATATTATGAACTGAAACGATATATGTGGTTCAAAATTCATACCATTTGAATGTCATCATCTAATTAAAAATAATTTCATACTTGCCATACCTTTCACCCATAGGCACCCCAAACCCTGGAATACAATACAAACCCATGACTTAATTTAGTCTAGAAATACAATTAAATATTCAAATCAATTGAACAATGAATATGCGTGTGAATGCTATGCATTAAAGTAATGAACTGTACCACAAAGTCAAAGACATAACAATATAACATCAAGTTAAAAAACATAGGGAATCTGAAACATCTACCCATCTACAACATAACAAATGAAATTCAAATTGCAGGTCTACCATACTAGATTTTACACATCAATTAATTAATCAGAGGCAATAGATGAGAAAAATGCAACAAGAAGTAACACCAAATGCAAAACTAAACATAAAAACATATGTTATTGAGTATTTACTGATATATTTGAATTTATTTTTTCAAGCATCATTTCATCCTTGATCTTTGTCCCTAGTCTGTTAATAAATAATACTCGTGCTTATTAGAATAATAAAAACAATGCCTACCCTTTTCCCATCTGATCCTTCTACTTAATCAGACAGAGAGAAGAGATGCTGTCACCCCACATTCTCATGTACATGGCGGATATTCACAGCTTCATACTCTCAACTTCATTTTTCTTGAAATTCCATGGTAAATGTAACAAATTAAGTCTGATTTAGCAGATTCAACTATTTATGAGTTTTGTTTCCTTAATACATCTAACCAATTCACTGATCACATAGATAAAGAATGACCATAATTAATTATGAGAAACGTGCATACCTCTTTTCAATGAATGAGATCATTTATCGTTTCCAACTTGTGTTCCTTTGAAAGTCGGTTTGCAGGATCATCTGCACAAAAAAGTGACAAAAACCTTAAACACCAACCTCCAACCAGTCTAAACCCAATATTCAGAAAAAACAATAAACCAAACACTTCGTATTATTTATAAACCTTCGTTTTGAATTCCCTGGGTTCTCATATTTGCATCTGACAGAATGAAAATTATACCCACATCCGCAATTATTTGCAAGAGTTGAGCTCTTCTGGGGCTTCGTCAATAAAGCAACTGAAATTTTAACACCCAAAAAAAATGAAAAGAAAAACATAAATAGATTACCAGCCGGTGTGATGTTAGAGACAGTAAGCAGAAAACAGTCGGAAAGCAAAATGTTAAAAAAAGATACACCGTAAATTCCAACTGCAGGTCTACCTTACTAGATGTTTCCCATCAATCAAATAATCTAAAATAACAAACGAGAAAAATGAAATAAGAAGGAACACCAAATGCAGAACTAAACATAAAAACTTATGTTATATTTTATTTTTTCAAGCACCATTTCATCCTTAGTTCTTCGTTCCTAATCTGTTAATATACGATACTGATGCTTATTAAAAACCAATGCTAATAAAAACAATGCCTATCATTTCCCCATTTGATCATTCTACTCAATCAGATAGGGCAAAGAGACCAGGTCGCCCCAAATTCTCACGTAAATGAAGGATTTCATTGCTTACCTTAATTTTTCTTAAATTACCATCATAAATGTAACAAATTAAATTAAATCTGATTTAGCAGCTTCAGCCGTTTGCGAGTTTTGTTTCCTTCACATATATACCCCATTCGCTAATCACCTACGTAAAGAACGGCCCTGGTCAAAAATGCTTACCTTCTTTCCAATGAATGGGATCATTTAATGTTTACAACTTACGTTTCGTTGAAATTCTGTCTGCGGCGTCACTGCACAAAATTTGATAAAACCCTAAATACACCAAAATCCAGCCAAACTAAATCCATTATTCAGAATTAAAAAAAAAGAGGATTCAAACACTTAGCATAATTTTAATTTGTATAAACTTCCAATTGGAATTCCCTGCGTTCACATATTTGCATCCGGCGGGTGAATTTACAGCACATCCGCATTTATTTGCAAGTATAAACCCCACATTTCAAACCAGCAAACCTAAAGGAAAAAAAACATACTTAACTAAACTACCAGGTTGTATGATTTTAGAGACATTAAGCAGACTAAGCAGATACACAGGAAATAAAATATAAAACAATATAGAATACCGCAGGTACACAGAAATCAAAACCAATTGCAGCAAATACGAGCAATGAAGAATTTGAGGAAATCTGCAGCGCAATGGCGATATAAATACATGAAAGAAAAAGCTTATTATGACCGTTATACATTTTGCTTTTTTACCCCTCGGGACGCGTGAGGCCTGGGCCATTATTAATTAAGTAAGCAGGATCAATGAAGATAATCCTCAGACTTCCATGGTAATTGGGAATTAAATCTCAAAATTTTAAATATTTACTTTCGTCAACTTAACTCATTTTAGGTATGACATCTTGGAAGCTGGATGCACCTTTTAATGTGTACATGTTATATATACGTCTCTTAGTTGTAGTTTTTCTTGTTTATTGTGTCCTTTTTCTTTTATCTCTTGTGTCATTTTTCTATTTATAATTCAAGAAGTCTAAATATAAAAATACATGGATTTGGACCAAAAAAAACAACCACACCGTTTGAGACAATGCAATGAATTCAAGTATTTAGAGTTGAGATTTAACAATCTAAACAAATTTAAAGCATTTATCAAAAATCTATTCTAGCACAAAAAAAATATAAATACATAGATGCATTAATGAATTTAAGACATGATAAAATAGAGTAGATTTTCCCAATTTTTTGAAATGTTCAAATTTTGGAACATGAGAAATGAAACCAAGGGTGCCAAAATAATCAATTCGAGCATTTACAATTGAGATTCAAGAATTTGAAGCATTTGTTTCTTCATAAACATTCATTCTAGCACGGAAATATAGAGTAGACTCTACATTACATTGGTCTAAGTGAAGTGTTGCATTATACTTGGTGTGTTATTTCAATACTATACATCATTGAGGGCCCTAACAAATATCAAGGTAGTTATGTTGTTCAAGCAGTGTACTTTAAGTCCCAAAATAAATCATTTTCCTTAGTGTTTTACAAATCTAGCTATCCCATTAAGGTTTCAAGAAAAGTAATCAATTTTCTAGAGATCGATGTAAAAGTTTTGAAATATAAATGAGGATTATAGAACCCTAAACTTGAGGAATAAACTTGTCAATTAGATAATCCTATAAAAGTGCATTTACAATCCTGGGGGATTGCATTGATGAACCTGGGATAGAAACTTAATAGTTTTGAGGAGGTATTTTATTCATCAATTTTTGTGTGCATAACCTTGTAGTTTGGCTTGTAGCAGCTTGTAGAAGCCTCTTTAATCCTCTTGTGAAATTTGGGATCCGTATATTTAAAGCATTTTGGATTAACAACACAACCTTGCAGTGATGCACTCCAATAGCTCATCTCCTCACAACCATCCACGTAGCTTCTTTCTTTCATGTATCTCACTCGAGACTTAGTGTCTTTCATTAAGTACCATGATTCCTTGGTGTATTACTTTGTGTAGTCATATGCATTCCACATGTTTGCTTCACAACCCACACAACTCATGCAAAATTTTGGCATCCTTGTGTAACCCTCACTACTCAAGTTATAGTGTTCACAACTTTTGTACCACCATGCACCATTGTGTTACATTTGTAACTTCTACAATATCACATAAATTTTTCAGCACGTGTAGATCACCTCACCACCTTGTAAGCTTCTCGTGTATTCACTAACTTGTGTGTTGCTTCTTTGCTTGCCAATTGTAGTTACGAGTACGTACATGTTTGTTTTACCTTAGGGTTCACCCATTGTAGACACCTAAATTTGGTTATCAAGTACTTGACACTATTAATTTGACTTATATTTTTTCTCCTATTTTGTTACCCATACCCCTACATGACTACATAACTAATCTCGTCGCTCATAAATTTCTTATAGCTCGCATTTGACTTCTCCATATATCAACTTAAAACCAAACAACCACCTTAGACACTACCATCTGGGTTGGACATTTTTTTTCCATATTCAATGGTTCCTTTTACAGAGAGCTAACAATCAAATTTTCTTATGTTTATTGTATTTCCACTTTCTAGTTGTCCTTATTTTGAAATCACATCATATGGAATGATATAATATCAAAATAGAAATATTCATTTACTCACCTGGAATTCTCAAATATTATTCTAGAAAATACATATAAAGTATTATGCAAAGATGCCCTAATCTTCCCTAAATTAAAAGCATACATTAAGAGCAGCCTCCACACAAGTTTGAAGCACTCTAAACTAGATCAAATTAAGACCAATCCAAATCAAAATCATCTCAAGGCCAATTCAAACACTATCAAGTAACTACACTCCAAAGGGCACTTCAAGGAGGTTTTACTCTAGTGAATATCAATATACAAACATTCAAGTATAAAATTTTATTTTAACACTTTATTTATCACTCGCAAAGGGTACATCTAATGTATACCTAATAATATTTTTATTGGTGTTAAGGCACCAAGGGAAACAATATGGGAAGGGCACTCTAGACTTACAATCACTCTTGTACAAGCATTAAGAGAACTACATGGAGTTTTAGCCCCTCTTTTGGATAATGTAGTGCAATGTTTGGTCAGAATCAACAAGTGGGTTGGCCACTAAAGGTATTCCAACTCAACCACACACTATTTTTTATTATCTAATGTCTATTTGAGTGCCCATACAATAAATTAGGGTTTGATCATTACATGAACATATGTGATTAGTAGGAAAAAATACACGAGAAAACTAAAAATGAAGATGAAATGACCTAAATCATAACGTAAGTGTAGAACAGTGCTAGAAACTAGCATGAAATTGGACATAATCATTTCACTCTAGTGTGTAAATGTCATGCTAGTGTTTAGAAGGATTTCAACACTTTTTTCAGAGATGATGAAGCAATTTTAACCTTGTCATATCATGTTTGACCTAGTTCTAAATCCAAATCAACCTACAAAGCAACAAGAAAATTTTAGTGTGCCCATCTTATTGAGTTTTATTATATTTAACGTGTTTCTTAATTGAATGTGAATTCTTAATATTGTTTTACATTTTTTTTCATATCGGAATAGCTAGAGTATTTATCTATTAATTTGATTTCATGTTAGTTTTTAAGATTTCAATCCTAATTAAATTGAATAATATTTAACATTGTGTAACCATTTGGTAAACCCGCTTATTGATCCTACACAACCTTCCCTAGCCTTTAGGTTTTTAGATTTATTTCTTCTATGATTTTATTTCTAATTTATATATTTTAAATCTGATCAACCAAAATTTCCCTAGTGTTTTCATCCTTTGTATACCTCTTTTAGGGTTTACATATCATTTACGCTTTATAGGGTTACAATGGGCTTTGTTAGTGTGAGTTATCCTATGTGTCCTCCTCTCATATTGAAGGGTCATCTCACACTGGTTAGGTTTAGGGTTTTCTATTGAGTCATGCACGAGGGTTACTCAACACCCTATATGTACCCTTTCACTATTCATTTATGAGCATGCCAAGACACTCTGTTGTCTATCCTCTATGTGCAAGCTTTGTTTCTGTTGAGAAAGTTCTTCCATTACTGATTGATTCTTTCTTGCAATTACGCTAGAGCTATCACGATTCCATTGGAGTGTAACTACTTCATGGTGCCTCGTTTCCGATTCGATTCTTGCAAACTCTTTTCATGGTATCAGAGCTGAGATCGGGTAAACATGCACTCATTATTTTTTAGTTGCGATTACTCTTTCGAGGTTTCGTTCTTTTACTCTACATGCAAGTCTTTCGATCACTATTTTCTAGTTTTTCCTTGCTAACGTATCTAACAAGCTTTCTCAGAAAGTTGTGTCAATTTTTGTGCCTTTTTGGTGCATGTGCAGGTTTTCATCATACCTTGAGCAATCAGGGGTTTTGCCGCCATTTTTAGCTAGCTACAACTAAATCCAAAATAGAGTATTTTCTAGTTTTTTAATTTTTTTATTTAACTGGAATTTTTTTCAGATCTCTATTTCTGGTTTCTCTGTGTTTTTTACATGTTTTTGTAGGACATTTGTGGCTTCTCTGTGGTTGTTGCATGGTAGTCTTGTTTCTCTGGGAGATTGAGCTAAAAACGGAGAATACGGGTCAAATTTTTTTGGGTGAAATTCTGTGTTTTGCTCCTCTACATATCCTTTGCACTGCCCTGCTCGTGTGAGCCATGGCGAGTTATTTTTTAAAAGCCCTGGCAAGTCGTGTTTTGTTGAGTCGTTTCTTTTTTACCACATGTGTGTGTTCTTTGTGTTTTGCTAAGCCTGTGCGTGTTTTGTTATACACTACTTTGGCTGCATGTCCCCTCCCACCACACTTGGCCACTCCCAAACAACAAAAATAAAAATAAAACTCGGCCGCCAAACAATAAAACCCTTGCGTTTTTTTCAACAACCATGCTTTTTTTGGGTTCTCCTTGCCATACTCTCCCACGTGCTGCTCTCCCACACCCTGCCACCTACCGTGACCACTCCTTGCTGTCCTGCACATTGTACACTCACAAACACAAAACCTTGTGTTTTTTTCATGGCCGCGGACTATTTTTTCCCTCACGACTGTAAGTCACATTTTTTTGGTAAGTGTTTTATGTTTTTTGATAAGTATTTTTACATACTTTCTAATTTTTTAAAAAAATATTTTCTTAGTTGGTTTTTAAAAACAAACAAAAAGCTTTCCTTTTTTAAAATCTTTCCTTTTTAAACACAAACATAAAGCTTTCCCTTTTTTTAAGTAAAAAAATGAATACCTTCTAATTTGTGTTTTTAAACAAAACAAACAAATTTCAACTGATTTCTTTTAGTTGGAATAATTTAAATTTTTCATTAAAAAGGGATAGTTTTTAAAACAAAAAAACACAATCTTAATTAATTAAGTTTTTTCTTTAGATGTTAATTAATTGTAATTAATTAGATTTATTTAAAATCTAGTTTTTTTAAAATAACGTTCAAATATAATTTTTTTAAAAACTCCAAATTGCTTACTTAGCTAAATAGGACGTTTCAAAATGGTAAATTTTTAACGTTATTGTCGATTTTTTTTCTCTAATTGTGCACTCAAGTGTGCAGCATCACTTTGAGCACTTATTTCCCTTCCAGGTGTTTTTTCCAGCGTTCTGAAGATATCTAAAACTCCTTGAGTTCCCAATCATTGTTTTTACCCTTATTATTGCTTGCGACTAGTGAGCGCATCCGCCACAGTCTGCAGCAAGGGGGTTTTTCATTTGCGACGTGAGACACTTTTTCTCACAAACAGGATTGGCTTTCGCCTCCTTCCTTGTTTCTTGCTTATTTACGGTGTCCTATTTGCTGTGCTCCACGAAACACTGTTGTGGTCTCCTCTCTTGCATGTTATTACGCTGATTGCAAGATGAGTTACCAAGTGTTTCAAACCACATGCATGGACCTGATTGTAATCAACGCACTAAACTATAAAGTGTCAAAACAGGGGGGTTGTTATTGTTCTGGGTGGTTTTGTTTCTTTTTTGCATTTCTTTCTCTCTCTCTCGCTCTCTCACTATGGATGCACTTTCAATTCCTTTGCTTACGTTGTTCAACTTCTTCAAATGGAGATTGAAAATAATAATGAAACTAAGGGGAAAGGGTTATTCCACATCACCATGGGAACTAAGACTGAACCAAATGACGAACTTGAAAAATCTAAGTGGTTAAACCGTAGTGATGAAGCTTTAGGTCTTCTTTACATGTATGTTTCTCCTAACTTTCTCTTCCACATTGAGGCGTCTGAAACACCTAAATCTATGTGGAAAATGTTGGATGCGATGTTTGGACAACTAGATGACATGAGAGTGCATGAGTTGGAAAATGAACTGCTAGGGTTAAATCCTAGTGACTTGGAAAACCTACAAGCTTTCTTCTTGAAAATTTTCCACATTAGATTATTGTTAAAAGGATGTCAACTAGAGAAGAAATATTCTCAAATGATCTTGTTGATTCTCTCTAAGCTAGGTCCCGAATATTCTGTCTTCGTGTCAACTTTCTACGCTACAAAAGCTGCTTTGGGTGATACTTGGACTATGCCCTCTGACTAATTTTTGTCCCAACTCATTCGAGAACATGACAAAATCATTCAAATGGGGTCTCTCAAGTCCAAGTCACATGCCCTTGTAGCAAGTAGTAGCAAGGGAAAGAAGAAAGAAACAAAGGATCAACCTAAGAAAGAAACCAAGACCAAACCTAAAAATGACACAAACACTTCGACTTCTGAGCCTAAGGCACAGAAAAGCAAGTATTTGTGTTCCTATTACAAGAAGTCTGGTCATGATGAGCAACACTATTTTTGGAAACAGATTGATCACTTATCTCATTTACTTGAGAAGAATAAAATAAGTGTTCCTGAATCCATAAAACAAAGTGCTCCGAAGGTCGAGTCTTCTGCTGCAAAAGGTGCTAAAAATGATAAGAAGAAAGGAAAGGCCCTTGTAGCTAGAGTTGCTCCTTCATCAACATGGATTATAGATTCCAGTGCCTCGCATCACATGGGTTCTTTACATGTTGAGTTTTCCAACATCGAACCTTGTGGAATGTCCCAAATCACGATGGGTAATGACACGACAATGTCGGTTTCCGGTAGTGGATTAGTAGAGATGGATGGAGGAACATTTAACCAAGTGTTGATTTTTCTTGATCTCTCTACAAATCTCCTATCGGTTTACCAAAGTACTCACCTTGGTGAAGGAATGCGAGTGGAATTTGGTCCTAACTCGATGATTATTTGAGAGCTTAACATTGACACTACAGTGGCTGAGGGAAAGGCATATCACTGTTCACGGTTGTACACCTTCTCCCACTTTACTTTTGATTCTATGCCCACTACCTTTCTCACTCATGCAAATGAGGTTAGTAAGCTATGGCATGAGCATTTCAGACATCTAAATTATCGCTACCTTGAACAATTGAGCCAAAATGAAATGGTCAATGGGTTGCCTCGCGTCAAGTTTTCTAAGGGTCTTTGTGAGGGTTGTACCCTTGGAAAGCATCCTGAAAAGAAATTTGACAAAGGAAAAGCTTGGAGAGCCACTCGTCCTTTAGATCTTATTCACAGCAATGTTTTTGGTCCATTTCCTTCTCCTTCGTTTACTAGAGCTTTTTATGTGCTAACATTCATTGATGACTATTCGCGATATACTTGGGTATATTATCTTAAGCTTAAGTCTGAAGTCTTTGAACATTTTCAGGACTTTAAGGCTCTTGCTGAGAAATAGGTTGAATGGTCTATCAAGGTTCTTCGAACCGACAATGAAGGTGAATATTTAAACAATAGGTTCATGGATTTTTGTACTTTTGAAGGGATCTCTTTGCAGCATACAGTTTCTTATAGCCCTTCACAGAATGGAGTCGCAGAAAGAAAGAACCGTACTCTGAAGGAGATGGCCACTTGTATGATTCACTCAAAGTCTCTTCCTCCGCAGTATTGGGCCGAAGCAGTGAATTGTTCAAATTACATTCAGAACCATGTTCCACATAAGGCAGTAAGAGGGATGCCACCCTTTGAAGTGTGGTTTCGACACAAGCCTAATGTTGAGCACTTTTGAGTCTTCAGATCCAAGGCTATGGTTTGTATCCCCAAGAAGAAACGTAAGGCCTTGGAACCACAATCCAAACCTTGTATCTTTGTAGGGTATCCTGATGGCGTGAAGGGATATCGATTGATGAATCCTACTTCTCATGAGCTGTATATCAAGAGAAGTGTTAAGTTTGATGAGTCTTCTTCGACTTCTACTTCTCCACCTATTGAGGTTCTTCAACTCGCTAATTTGGATTCTGACTCATCAGATGATGATGCTGTTGAGCGTGCTCCTCTTCTTGATCCTTCTGACCATCAAACCTTTGAGTCTTGTGATTCTGACAGTAGTGATGATGAAGACTATGTCCCTTCTCACTTAAGCGAATAATCTTCTGACTCTGAGCCTGATCCTTCTAGTCCCCTTTGGGCCAGGAAAACTTTGCAAAGTGCTAGAGATTTAGTTGGAGATACTTCAGATATGAGATGTACTCGCTCATATTTCGTTGGACCCCACTCTTTCTTCACCTCTGCTTCTGATCCATAGTCTTTCCGGGAGGCTTCTGGTACTCCTGAGTGGGATTCTGCCATGGATGAGGAGTATTCCTCTCTCATGAAGAATGATACTTGGGATCTCACCACTCTTCCGAAAGGAAGAAAAATTGTTTGGTGTAAATGGGTGTTCCGAACAAAGTATGGAGTATATAGAGACGTCAAAAATTTTAAAGCACGATTAGTAGCAAAGGGTTTCTCCCAGATAGCTGGGGTTGACTATACATAAACCTTTTCTCCAGTTGTGAAGATGAATTCTATTCGACTGACCCTAGCCATTGCCACAGCAAACAGATGGAAAGTCCATCAAATGGACGTTAAGAGTGCCTTCCTTCATGGTGACCTAGAGGAAGAGATCTATATGGAACAACCTCTGGGTTATGTCCAAGATCCCTCCCTCGTTTATAAGTTAAAGAAGTCTCTTTATGGCCTTAAACAAGCCCCTTGGGCTTGGTATGCCAAGATGGACTCCTTTTAAGTACATTAGGGTTTACTAGGTGTTATTCTGATCTAAATGTTTACATTCTATGGCAAGACGACTCCATACTCATTCTTGTTCTATATGTTGATGACTTGTTGATCACAGACAGCTCTTCCTCTATTATTGATTTTGTGAAGATTGCCTTGGCCAACAAGTTTTCCATGACTGACTTAGGTCTACTTCATTACTTCCTTGGGATCCAGATTTCACAATCTGACTTGGGAATCTTGATTTCGCAACCTAAGTATGCTCTTGATTTGCTAGCTCATTTTCAGATGTCCGATTGCAAGTCTTCTCCTACTCCTTTTCTTTCCGGGGTTAAGTTGGTTTCAGATTGCTCTACTCCCTTGGTTGATGGTACTCTTTATCGATAGTTGGTGGGGAGCTTGATTTACTTAACTCACACTCGACCAGATTTATCATATGCTATTGGGATCATGTCCAGATTCATGTAGGAACCACATGAGCTGCATTGGAAAGTAGCTAAATGGATCCTTCATTATGTTCATGGCACCTATGTTGATGGCATTCACTATCATAGAGGGGTAGATATTGACTTGATTGGGTTCATAGATTTTAATTGGGCTGATGACTTAGATCATCAGAAATCTACTTCTAGCTATAATTTCTCTCTTGGTTCGGGTCCCATTAGTTGGTCTAGCAAGAAACAGAATGTAATTGTGATATCATCTACAGAGGCATAATATAGAGGAGCAATTAACGCTGCCATAGAATTTATTTGGCGACAGGGTATTATGACAGAGTTTGGTATCCATTTTCGGTGGCCTACCATTATCTACTGTGATAACACGAGCACTATCTCTATTTACAGAAATCCAGTTCAGCATCAGTGGATGAAGCACATTGAGATCCATATGCACTTCATATGGGAGCTTATTCATGATGGTGTCATCGACATTTAGTACATTCAGATAGTTGATCAGATTGCAGATTTATTCACGAAGCCCTTCACTGAGTTGAAGTTTCTTCACTTACGGTCTCTTCTTGGGGTAAGGTCTTCTGCAGCTACTCATCTTCTTCGGGCTATGTAGTCCTTCTTTTCTTCTTCTTCTTCTAGGAAGATTGTGTTTGTATATGGGCACCTTATTAGGCCTTTAGTTACCGGGCCCCATTGACACATCTTTCTTAGTTGTTTAGGGGTGTCTTCCTTTTCCGTCTGTCTTTAGCTGCTACCCCAGCTTCGATGAAGGGGGGTGTTAGTGTGAGTTATCCTATGTGTCCTCCTCTCATATTGGAGGGTCATCTCACATGGGTTAGGTTTAGGGTTTGCTATTGAGTCATGCACTAGGGTTACTCAACACCCTATATGTACCCTTTCACTATTCATTTATGAGCATGCCAAGACACTCCGCTATCTTTCCTCTATGTGCAAGCTTTGATTCTGTTGAGCAAGTTCTTCCATTACTGATCGATTCTTTCTTGCAATTACGTTGGAGCTATCACGATTCCATTGGAGTTCAACTACTTCGTGGTGCCTTGTTTCTGATTCGATTCTCGTAAACTCTTTTCAGGCTTCTTATCCAAAACCCATAATACTTTATTATCTATTTCTATAATGCACAAAAAATGGTGCTATCATTTTTAACCATATTGATTTAATATCTAAAGATCGTAGGGACCTTTATCAAAAATTTCTTCTTGTTGTTCGCATTTAAAATTTCTTAATCAATACAGTCTTAGTTGATGGTGGTTGTGAATAAAATATATGTCCTAGATATTTACTCTAATAAATGGGAATATATATGAGGTATGTTCAATGATCAACCCTTATTGTCAAGAGATATGATTATACTCCCCAATGCAAAATGTGCAACATCACATTTGACATTATTTGAACCTATACTAATGCATGTTACATTTCATATCTTGGATGTTCCTTTCCATTGTAATGTTATGGGAAGAACATGGATCCATGATATGATAGTTTTACTCACCTCTATGGTACATATATATGTTAAATTTATCAACGAGGGATATGAGCACATTATCCTAGTCAACGATGAACCCTATAAGTTTTATCAAGTTCTAATGTTGAATTCTCACATGTATTATATTATCCCTCATAGATATAATTATCAAGTTGTTAACATTCCTTCTTCTAGGCACCCTCTTAACAAATCCATCATGGCCATTAGCACTAAAGCCTTTTATGGAGAATTTAGTCAAGATAATATCCGCCATGATCATGATTCTCATGTATTTAATGAAGAGGATGAGAGTGAATTTTCATAATTTATTAATCATAACTTGGATGAAGTGAAATATTTATTATACATAGTTTAAGATGAATTCTAGAGGATATATGCACATATTCCACCTAAATCTCATGTAGAAGTTCCTTTTCAAGCTCTCAAGTCTACATCTATTGTTCCTACATCTACCCTTGGTATAGGGACATCTTTGGTCAACCAAAAAATATCTACATCTATTTTATCTACTTCTCCTACTCTTACATCACCTCTTGTACACATCCATGGATTCATACATACCTCATATGTTGCACATTCCCTGATACATACCATTCACAATATGTAGGATAAGGTGTTGCAATTAGAGTAAGGTGGGTCTAGGAAATTTAATACCATGGATTTACATGGTTTACTTATAATCCATTATCACACAAGGTGGCTTCCTATTCTTTACAATTATGGGTTTTATTGTTCACAAGCTTCTTGTTTACAAAGGTAAAGGAGATCTAGAACAACATCTTATCTCTTTTTCAAACAACATGCCTTGATTATTCCTACAATGATAAGATCCTTACCAAACTATTCTTAATTCTATGACCTCCCTATTCAGTTTGTTATGGCATTCAATCCGGTTGATTAATTCTTAGCACACTTCACAATTGATATTGGTAAGAAAGTCTCCTAGACTCAAATTTTAAAACTCAAACAAGATTCTAATGATATTTTTAGTGTTTATGTATTATAGTACAAGATTATGATTACAAAGATTAATTAATTCTCTCGTGGATAACGAGATTTAAGATCTATGCACATAGAGTTTACTTTCTCCCTTGTAAGAGTCTATCATATTTTCAAACTTTCAATCTTTTGATGAATTATGTCATACCCTAAAGGACTAAGAGGTCATGCTCCTAACATTACACAAGCTTAAATATGGTTCCAATGTACAATATGCACATAGTACTAAGTTTAAAATTAATCAAGGTTTTAAAGCTAAATATAATGACACTAAGAATGATGCAAAGATAACAATCGTGTTATATCTCTACTAGTTAATTATTTATTATAGACCCCTCTTGTAGTGCCCACTTCCCTTCGACACTTATTACTGTTGTTTTCAATACTATTGACTATACTTATGGACATTTTGCATTATTTTGACTTAGCATGATGTTAGATGTTGGAGATACTGATACTATTGTTGGATCTCGATTCATAGTATGATGTGTGTGGATTATTAGAGACATTTTATATTGATGATGATATGTTGTTGACATGGTTATATATATTTCTGACATGCAATATTTTCCTCATATTGAGTAGACCTTAACAAGTGAACTAATTTTGTGACCCTATTGATATTGATGAAATGTAAAATTGAGATGTTGTTAGAAATTGTAAATGATAACATTAATTGCCTATATGATGATTTGATTCATATGTAGATGATTGTGGATTTATATTGCATATTTTATCTTGGATGTTTTGATGTGGCCATGAGGCCGAAGGAGGTATTATGTGTTTTGCAAGTAAACATTATAACAACAAACAACGGGGTGATTGGAGACCAACCACCTTAGAATGCTAGATAAATTCAACAATGGTCACCTTGGCAACATGTAATTTTGTTGTGTGTGGGTGTGAATTGTTGTTAGGGGTCCCCATGGGGGGATTACCTCCAATTGTGACCAAGGGGTTTGTATGTTGTTCTTTTGTTTAGTTTCTTTTATTTAATTTTAGTATGTGATTTTAGTGATGTATTTTCCTTGTATTAATTATTAGATTGTGGTGTATTTTTCCCCTTTATCATTTACGGGTTTAAGTGTCTTAATTATGTTAATTAATCATGTTACTAAACTAATTATAGATGTGACAAAAGAATTCATTTATTAGATTAGATGGCTCTTAGGGTTATGTGTTGTAAGTTGAGTGCTTGTGATCTTAAGTGTTGTACACTCTACCCCTTAACGGAAATTCGGATTTGGCTTTAAGGGCCAATTTGGAGACTTGTGGGACAAATTAAACTTGTCCCACACCTCTTAAATTACTATACAAACCCTACCGAGTAATTTTTCATTCCTCTCACCCACCAATTTATTGTGCATTAGGGTTGAGGTTTGACTTATGAGGTGGAGTTGAGGATGAGTGATGTGGCATCCTACATGGAGCCACCTCACCATCCTCTCTCTCTTTTCTATTTATTCAAGTTCTTTTGTTTGTTTGGGGGTTACTTCATTTCTTTTGTGATCTTGCATTTTTGGAGTTGGAGGATTGTGGAGTACTTGTGGATATTTTTGGAGCTTTTTGGTGATTGTTTGGGCTTGAATAAGTTTGGTGTGTGACACTTGGATCATGGAAAGGTAGGATATATACCCTTGTTTTCCTTTATTTATGTATATGCATATCTTATAGCGTGTTATTGTTATGCTTGCTGGGTGCTTGGGTAGATTGCTTAAGTGTGGTGTAGGAGGGGACTATGGGGAGCTTACATGTAGGGAGACATAAAAGTTTATTTCATGCTTTGGAGGGAGTTGGGTTGGGTGCCCCACCTTTGAGAAGAAATGTTTGTATTTCTTACTTGTCTTTTTATGAGGGAGACATAAGAGATAGTAAGGAGGCATAAGAGAATGTGGGAGGCATAAGAGATTCTTGAGGAAGGCATAAGAGTTGTGTAGGGGTTTTGAGAGGTATATTGGAGGGCTTTAAGGTGGACACCTATTACCCATTGGGAGGCATAAGTGACCTTCCCATAGCTTTACATTTTGAAGCATTGTATATTTTTTGTTGGTTCCCTTCATGTGATGGTAGTTGTGTTGATTGTGTTTTTGTTATGATTGTGGAATCCTTGTATTGTGATGTAGAAGCTTGTTTTGTTGCCATGAGTTGGATCCATCTTTAATTACAATGTGGTTGGGGTTCGGGGGCCAATGAGGAGGATAGCTTCTTCTCCTCATTGGATTTTTGGTTGGGTGGAGAGTGTTGCCTCTCCCCCCCTTTTTTTTTGTTGATCAAGTGAAGCATGGTGGAGCTCTCTTTGGTGATGTGAAACTTGGAGCATTTTTGGTGTCCAATAGAAATCCTTCCTTGTGAGAAAATATTTCTTGTTATTCCCACTTAAGGTGGAAGAATTGTAATATTGTATTTTTTTAAAAAGGAATGTTGTATTATAAGTTGTAAAATTATTTGAAGGAAGCTCATTGGGGAATTGTATAATTTTCTTTCTTCTCTATTGTAGTATGTAAAGAAATGAACCAAAATGGAAATCATGTTTAAAATTTTAGTTGTAAATTATTTCATGAGAAAATAAGATCTTGCATTAAAAGAAATGAGCTAGGCTCAAGGAAAAGAAAGTTTATTTTCATTGTTGAAGTTATAGTGTTGTGAAAAGAAAAGAAAGAATATAGAAAATTTAGAATTCTAATAAGTGTTTGTTTGGAAACCTTGAATGTGGAACAAAGTTGTTAATGGTTGTTTGAACAAATGGTTGTAGTGGAAATGGAAAGATTAAATAAATGTTAAGTAAGTTATTATGTTGAAATGTTGCATTTGGTAGTAACGAAAAAAAAGACTACAACAATATTAGAAGTAGATTTAGTTCTTTTCTATTCTTGGTTTTGAAAGCAAGTTGTTGAACAAAAAGAAAATGACCTTGTGGTTGTTGTTACTATTGAATTAGGAAATGCTTAAATTGAGTAAATGTTACTATGGAATGAAAAGATGAATTAAATATTGCAAATGGAAACTTTAGGCATATAAAATTAAGTTCAAAATGACCTTTAGAACACCCTAGTTACTTTTGTTTTTTTTTTAAATCTAGGATTTGAAGGTTATGTTTCTAAGGAACAGGACCGCCACCCTGTGCAGAGCGGCAGTCTTGTAACCGCTGCTCAGGCAAGGCGGCGATCTCAAAACTGCCGCTCAGGAAAGGTGGTGGTTCATGAATTATCACCCACGTAGGGTGGTGGTCTCAGGACTGTAGGCCTACTTTGGGCTGTGGTTCTATCACTAATTGTGGAAAACATAAATCTGCACTTGTGTAAATTTTAACTTGGTCAAAACATAAATTTAAGCTTGTAAAAATTAAGAGGAAACTTCTAGCTAACAAATAATGGTTAAAATTCATTGTTCAAGAAAGTAAAACTCAAATGGATAATTAAAAGTGTTATTTCTCATATATATTAATGGAGGTAGGGTTTGCCCCAAATAGAGAATTCAAAGTACCAATAACTTGTAATAACTCCAGATTTGGAGTGGAAACCCTTCCAATCTTGGAATGAAATAAATTACAATGACAAATCTACAACCTAGACTAAACTAAGCTTGAATTTGAGAATTCCTCCATAGTTTCTTCCTTCCTTGCTCCCATGGCTTCCATTTCTCCAACCTACAAATTAAAAAAAAACAAAGTGACCAAATGAGGAGAATAGGGTAAAGAAAAGGATTTAATAAGAATGCTTAAGGATTTTTAGGGTTAGTTTGGAATCCTAGGATCTAGTGGCCACAATTGAAGTGATTTAAGGGTTGAGGATCAACCCTAATTTATCTTGGTAGGAATGAAATTTATAAAATGTTTTAAATAAATTTTAAAGGTATTTGTAGATGGGTGAATGGGGCCTTTTAATTGCCTTGGTGTGCAAAGTCATTATTAGTTCCTAGTATGCTTTAGAAAAATTAATGAAATGGACATTAAAGCTATTAAGTTAATGAAACTAAATTAATTAAGTATAAGGTTAAACATTTTGGGTATGAATGTAAATTTAAGGAGGAAGAAAACATTTAACCCAATAGATTAATTATGGCACCTTCCTAATTGATTTTAATTAATTGACCTTAGAACTAAATTAAGAATATTTAATCATTTAACTTAGACTTGGTTCATCCTTTGTGATGTAGTGAATAATGGTAAAAAATTAATTTAACGTACATTAGGGGTTTGACACCCTTGTAACCTTTTAACTTAAAACAAAAAAACCTTTGCTGTAACTTTTGGGATAAGTGTTTAAGATTTTAATGTGTTCCTAGAATGTCGTTTTTGCGGGTGTTACACCTCTTAGCTGACCATTCATGTGACTACCATTTCCATCACATGTACTTAAGCATTGACTTGAGTGTAACATTATGTGTCTCCCTTTGTGTATGGAGGTTGATGTAAGGAATCATTAATATATATCTTTCAATGCCAAATCATATTATGACTATAATTATTGTATTATCCATTATATAAATCATTGCTTCAAGTTTGCGAAGGGGTTCATTATCTAGGAAATATTCTATCACATGCATTCATATTGAGGTAATTAAAATTGATAAAATCAAAGTCAGTATGTCGTTAAAGATTAGGGGGTGAAAGAGTTTAATTTACTAATATTTTGAATTAGGTATTGGGGGTAGGTTAGAGAGGTAGATCGAAGGAGAGGTGGGCTGATTTTAATATTAAAATAATTTTTTTTTATTAAAGATAAAAGTTTTGGAGGGACCTTACCCATAAGTACATAAAAAAGGATGAACAACTAGGATAAGAAAGAAAAAACAAAGTGGTTTTTAGATATGTGGGGGCCACATCCAAACCAAAAGATAACAAACTATAGAAGTACTAAGGTAGGGGCCAAATGCCTACAAGAAGCCCAACTACATATAGACGACAACAAAATTACAGCTCTACAATAGTACCACAACAACTACACAATGAACACAAAGACAAAGGCACTAACTATCATATTTAATATAAACCTTAAGAACAATCATGAGTTCCTGATAGAGATTCAATATTGTGATAATATTAGGATCCTAGTTGGAAACTTTGAACTTCTTGGCGATCCTTCCATTCTTCCAAGCTAAAGCTGGAATGCCACTAATATCGTAGATCCGATGAATGTGGACTTGAAGAAGATCCAAGACTACTCTATGAATGGCCAAATAGTTGTTTTGATTTTCCTCAAGAGCTTTGATTTGAGTAGTAAGAGTGTTGAATTCCTCTCTGAGGCTGGAAATGGAGTTAGAATCTGAATTCTTGATGCAAGACTTGAGGAGAAAATCAACATTATCTTCAATGGTCTTCAGGGTTTTGGCTTGCAGATTAAAAATTTCCAAAACAGAGGGGGTGACCTATTCACTGGGGCTTACAGGGTTGAAAATAGGGGGGTTTTCTTCAACAACTAACTCTTTATCCATTTTTTTGCTTCTCAGATTCTGTTTTGGAGGGGGTTCAATAAGAGGGTCATGGAAAAGGGGATTCTCAGAGTAGATACAGGGCTACTGAGGAAGTGGAGGACCTAAAGGAGGGCTAGGGTCATTAGCCAATATGTCTAGAATGAATTGGTGAATAATAAAAATAACCTTTTGATGCATTGGTGCTACCCTCTTATGTCCTTAGACCTCCAAAAAAAACTTCTCTTAGGAGTGCAAAATATACTATGGAAACTTACTTTAACTTTGCACTTGAAATGGTTGAGGAGAACCAAATGATGTAGAGGAAGATTTTAAAACCTTCCCTCGAGAGTAATATAGTGGACCATCATGCAAGAAACTTCGTCAAAAGGGCTACAGGATAGAAGCACAAATGATGCCTTCATTTTTAATTTCAATTCTTTCTCCATCATCAAGGAACAACCTTTCTCTTGCCTCTTTGTGAAATTTGTTTTTGGAAAACTTATTACCTTCCATGATTAACCCTCTAATGAAGGAAATAAATTGTTCAAAGATAGTGAATTCCTTGCCTCTGAACTTGATATTCCTATCCTTTCAATTTTCCACAAATTGAAGGGAGATGTGTTGATCATGCCCCTTAATCCTTTGATTAAATTTTGTGAAAACCCCAATGTTAAGGGTTTCCGAGAGTTCCACATTTTCTTGCCATTATGCCCGTCAAATATGGGCTTGACTTTGGAGGGAGATCCCACCATTGTGAATGAAGCTAGTGAAAAATTAGATTTGAGTATGAGACAACAACAAGTAGGCCTTTTGGTGGAAATCCGACAGCCTAATAGCTTGGTGTTTTTTGTGATGAACACCGACGCCTCTCTCCAGACCTGATTAAAATGGAAAAAGCACTCAAAGTTTGAGGTGTGGTGAGACTGAAATCGAATGAATTCGATTTGTTTTAAAAATATAGGTGAAGGATTCCACACACATGGAATCTGCTGCTTAATGATAACTGCTGAGATGTGCATTAGTTTCATTAATAATGATGGGATGAACTTTGCGAGGCGTGTCCTTGATATCATACCACTCGCTATAATTTAATGTGAACCCCAACATTGGCTAATGCATTTGCTAATTTATTTCCTTCCCTATACACATGTTGGAACATAATGTTAAGGCCATTGTAAAGGTTAGAAAATTCATTAGTAAAGTCTCTAATGGTCCTTCTCAGAGAATGGATTTTAGAAAGGTTGTTAATGATGTTCGTAGAATCTCCTTCCACAATGAGGTTATCCAATTTGAGATTTCTAGCAATAATGATTCCCCAAAGAGTTGTTGGCCTATGAATAGTGATTAGATTGCTTACCCATAGGTCTAGCATACACAGTGATTAGTTGACCTTTATGATTTTTGATAAGACCTCCACCACCTACTACTCTGGGGTTGCCTTTGGAGTCACCATTAAAGTAAATATTTGACCCCTAGATTATAAAAATAAATATCTCAATATTGTTTAAGGAGTGTTTTCATGAAGTTAAACTGTAATTATTTTTGAATGAAGAAATATCAATTAGGAGATTCTTAACCAAGAAATAATAATATTATAGAAAACTAGGATTGAGTATTCTTTTCAATGTAAATGATATTATTTCACCATTTTAATTATTTGAATAACTATTAATAAATGATTAAAGTTGACATTAACATAATTGATAATATATCTTGATTGGTTTAAAAATATATTTCTAGATAAAAGACATGTTAAGAAAATAATAATTGAGTGGAAAACATGATATAGTTGGGTAGAAATAAAAATATGTTATATGTGATATATTAGGGTAGAAAAAAAGGGGTAAATAAAATTGTAATGGAAAAATGGGCATGTGAGGTAATAGGGGGTATTTTCATTCTAATAATATAACTGGAGGGGGTATTATAAATTGAAAAATTGGAGATAAAAACTAGCATTAAGGGTATTCTTTAATACCCTTCGAATGAATGTGCTATACCATACTTATTCTAAGTGAACCCCCCATTTTCAAGTTAAAGCATGTCAGTCAAGATATCAACAATAATCAAACTACTAAACTCGACACCAATCAAGAGGATTCTTAACTGACAATCCATGGGAGTGAAGATATTAAAATATTCATTAACCCATTACCTCAACATATTGAATATCCTAAAGGTGTCTCTAAGGTTCATCATGCATACAATGTGCACCTTCTTCTAGCTTCCTATAGCCATCCATTAAATTCCATTATTGGAGCTATCATTTCTATTATGTCTCGATGAACTACTATCACCTCTTATGCGGATAAAATAATGGATGATGCTTGGGATGGCCATAAAATTTTTATTCAAACATCTATTAATAAACATCATATATCCAAATTGTTAGGGTTGGCAATGTCTCCTATGGAAATTTATTTACTATGACATTTTTTAAACCTTTGGGATTAAATGAGAAAAATTTACAACCCACTTATTGAGATATTTGTAGATGTATTGGACATATTGTGTTACCCTTTGAAGTGGGGAGAGTCATCTTATCTACACCTTTCTTGGTTCTTCAAAGTATTAAGACATGTGACATGTTATTGTATAGACCTATGTAGGTGCTTGGTAACATTGATTTGGATTATACTCTTTGATTGTGACTTACACGAACAAAAAAGAGCATAAAAACATTATTCTACCCATTCATAAAGCTTGAAAATACTAGACATCTACATTATTGATCTTATCACGAGTGCACATATTCTATATCTTGTTATACTCCTCCAAAATTCTACATGACATTTTTTACCTCCTTGGTTACTTTCATCTAGTTTGGAAAGAAGTGTCACATGCCTATGTGCCCTATAAATAACTACTACCATCTATCTCAAAACAATCATATTTATTAAGTTTATCTTGATTCCCCTTTATAGGTTAGCCTTAATGCAAAATTATATCTCGTGGAAAGGTATAAAACTAAACCAAACGTATTCATTTACTCTCTTGGAAACTATTGGAGGTTGAAAGCGTTTGATTTGTAAACTAAGTTCACTACTAACACATATATGAGATCACTTCACATGTGTGAAATTTGTGTAATGATGCAAACCTTTAAAGAGATATAGTTATACAATTCTCATCTAGTTATATTCTTAGTGTTATTTTTAATTTACGTAATTTAATATTGCAGTGGAAAAGGGAGGTGGAAAATAACATAAAAGAAAGGTGACATGTCAAGATATAAATATGGTTCTTCTTATTTCTTTATATGTTTAAGAATAAAAAAATATATTAGGTGAATTAAAGTATAGCACCCACACACACAACGACAACATATAGTAGATAAGAATGATGTATAAAAGATTTAGGAGATAGCGGATAAGAGTAGGACAAATACAAGCCACAATATTTAATAGTTGCTCAAATATACAAAATTGTATTAAACTGTAAGATGAGGCCCGAGATGCATTAAAATTTTCAATATAGAGGATAAATCGTTATATAAATAAAATGAGAACTAAAGAAAATCCCAAAGAATAAGAATATCAACCAAAATAAATCCAAAGGTCAAAAGACTAATGGAAAAAAGGACCAACCCTTAGAATAGAATAGACCCTTAGAATAGAATAGACTATACTCTTTATAGAATAAATTTAAGGGAGAAGAATTTGAAAGAAGTAAGATTAAGTGTGAATGAATAAGGTATTATCGTTATAAACCATAGACAATATAACATTCTAGTGTGTGTACTGCATCTATAGAAGATTTTTTTTTTGTATATAATCACAAGTAACAAAAAAAATCCTACGGCGTGCAAGTCTGTTCTATCACTCCACTTACATTTGGTTAGGTTGATCATTATCATTAGCAAAAACTTGAGGAAAGAAGATGAATTTCTCAACCATCATGACATTAATGCGATACTGGAGTAACTTAGGACATCAATTAGGGATAATAGTGAATGCCAATAGCGATATGAAAAATAGAAGACATGGGTCTAAATATACATCATCAGGGAAAGATATAGTGAACTAAAGAAAATATCTATGTAAGTCTATCGAACAAGTTGAAAAATGCATAGGAGAAAATGTTATGACAAAAAGAACCCAAAACAACAAGGCATGGGTTGTCAAACTATTTGGGAGGTTAAAGAGAGGTATCACAACAAGACATAGTGTTATGCGACATGGGAAGAGTATCATGGGTGTTGACAAGGTGATGACGATTTGTAGAGTGTTGTACAACATAGGAAACTTCTTGTAGCAAAATTTAATGTCTTGTGACTTGAAATTTTTTATTAGATAAGGTAAGAAGACATGGATTATGGCTCCCAGAGGTGGTACAATAGAGGATAAAAAAGATATTACAATGAGGAATAGAAGAGATGGCCACTAGTATCTAGAAGAAATAACCATAACTATGACACACAAGAAAAATCTCCTCCCCTACTAGCGAAGGAAAGGTAAAAAAATCTTGACCCAAAACAAATCACGAAGTGGCTCGAGAGCAACTTTGAGTAAACCAACGATTACGTGAATGGTTTTTGGGATGGACCATAGTCCATCCATCCCCATCATCTATAGATTCCCTTGCCAAACCATCATACTCCACCCCATCCTCCTTCCTGAATACACCATCACCGTCCACCATTCGATCCAAATTCCACTCCTCATCTACATGCCCCACTATTATTCCTTCACGCAACAACCCGAGATCAACCACCAAATCTAGCACAATAACTCCCTCCTCTTTGTTCTTCGTTGGAAATTAAACAAACGACTGGCCCCCGTCCTGTATAGCATGTGTGGATGGAATCCTCTCGTACGTTGAGCCAGTGCATCTAATATCCACCATCGGCCCCGTCATTCACCACCTCTCCTGCTCAGACATTCGTCCATCATGTGAGGATGGTATTCATTTAGACATGAATTGGAAACACTAAACTTATCAACCATAGAAAAAATCGACGCAGGGGCCAAGCTAGCCAAACCAGGTAGTGCCACCCCCACTGCATGGGTAACATATTTACTCATTGAGCCACCAAAACTTTAAACACCCAGATTCAACATGCTCCTCAAAGGTGCACACAACTGTTTCTAATTCATCCTCCCTGTTCGTGTCAATAACACAGCGATAATACTTTTCTTTAAACCCAACGCTCCTGCATTTATCACAAATAATATTTAACTTTTCAATCTCAATTTTCTATTCAAAATTTTCATAAGAAGTATCCAAGAATAATTTTATAGGCACTATGGCACCAACAGGGACATTTATGCACATCCTCACAAATAGTAATCTGGATCTGGCCTTCATCACAGGGTCGACAACAATGAGCACACCCGTGGCTCTTGTTATCTCAAAAAACACCTCAGGCTCCTAGAATTCCAAGGGAAGACCTGAGAGACAAATCCAAACTAGAAGTTTAGGGAAAGAGTACTCCGTAATCAACCTAGGTCATCATTGCATAAGGCTAAGAGACATTTTCCCATAAAACTAGGGTGCCCCTAGGAACACCCTTTGCATGTCTGATTCGTTCCGGAAAGAAAAGATAAAATCCCTTTACATAAGTGTAAGAAATTCCACCTTATAGACCCACTTCCTTTTGCACCAATCTCACAAAAAATTGATATTCAAACTGAGACCTCCAAATCTCCCCATAGTCATATATTTTAATATATTCTTGGACCTATTGAAAATGTTCTCGTGGATTTTCAGATGTAGAGTTTATTCATTCCATGGAGGCAATAATTTTAATGGTTCCAGGTGAGCCTCACCAAAGAGCCTCTGTGCCCAAAAGAGAGGACCAGATGTTGATCTAAAGTGGATACCTACAGGGGGTACGAAATGTGCATGGTAGAGACCAAGGCACATGCAAAAAAAGTAGGCCAACAATAAATGTTAGTAGTAAGATGTATCATGCAATAGAAAGCAATGTAACAAACAAGTGTGCAAACAAGATGGACCATAAAAAGTGGGTTTCAAACATGGGACATCGATCACAATGTCACAAGAAAATCAATGCTGAAGTGGCAAAATGCATAAAATTATCAAACAAGACATAGGGAATAGCCCATAAACACTAACAAACAGTAGAATATATTAACAATCAAAATGTATCAGATAGTCATGGTTATATATAGTCCTGTAAGGAAAATGCTACCTATGAAGTGCCTGTTAGCATTTTAGAAAGGTACATAGTATCTGAAAACATGTATATATCATTGAAAAGTAAAGTTCTAGTAAGAAGAAGTAGTAATTGACGAAAAAATAACACATGTAGTGTGTGAGAGTAATCAAAGTAAATTCCCCCAGGAGCCTTGGTGGGACTGGTAAATGGTACAATGCCAAACATAATTGCAATGTGAAAAAACTTATAAGAGATCTACATTCACCTCAACAGACCAAGTGAACACGCATGTTTCTATATAGAAAGATGATGACGTACTAAGTATCTGTCTAGCATGGAAAACAAAGTGTAACATGTAAATAGAAGAAGCTAGCAAGAGTAAATGTAACCAAGATATGAAAATGTTATGTATGGGTGTGATGGTGTTGTATGAAAAATGTGAAGATGATGAGAGCAACGCCCCCCCCCAACGAATGTGTATGAGATGAGGTTCATTTATAGGAATCCTCAATCGTCATAAATGAACCATAGAACAAGAATGTGTCATCGGGTAATGTGAGTGTTGCACGAATAGATGCTAGAAATATGTACCATGAAGCATAGAGCGTGAAATGTGTAGTGGATGTGAGGTTCATTTCAAAACTAGACCCTCAACAATTGAGTATGAACCATGGAACTAGAGTGCAAACTAGGGTGATGATGATACAAAGTGTGCATAAAAGGGTGTGGAAGTTCTTAGAAAGATTAGACATGATTCACGGAGCATGAAGTTTAGCAGTAGGTACTAGAGACAAATAAAATTAATGGAAGGGGGGAATGTAAGATGCCCCCAAGTGTGTGAGGGGTGAAGAATCATGTAAATTCATGAAGAAGATCGTTAGTGTCAGGGTTGTAAGTGATAGGATTTGGATTAGAGACTTGGTAGGAAATAGTTTGAGGCTGATCATAGAGGGAGCAAGTGCGGTGTAAATTATACATGCCCATAACATATTCTTCATTAGTAAAAGGAGGTTGTGGGAAATCATGTGCATAGGTCAATGAGTTATACTTTAAGTATATCGAAGGAATGAGTCATTGCAAATAGAGATGTGGCCAAAAGGCATGGGAAATGTGGTATCAATATGATTAAGATCTAGAATGCCACCAATGTAGTCAAGCGAAGAATGTACAAGTGCGAGTGGAGAGGAACTGAGAGTACGTGTGAGGAAGACCAATAAATGGAAGATGCGGAGGCCATAGGTAGTGCTAACAAATACACATCCATGATACACATGAGGAGAGTAAGGCGAGGGGAGGATATCAACAAGTGTGAATCCTAGGTGTGCTAAGCCATCATGCATGTAAATAGTTTAAGAGAAATTAGGTTTGAATGGAATGTGAGGCCAATAAGAGTCATGTATGAAGAGAGTTCATGTGAAGGGATCAAGGTGTGATGTAGAATGAGTTTAGGGAGATATAGTAGGTGGTAAGATGTCCAAACTAGAGTGCAAACTAGGGTGATGATGATACAAAGTGTGCATAGAAGGGTGTGGAAGTGCTTAGAAAGATTAGACATGATTCACGGAGCATGAATTTTAGTAGTAGGTACTAGAGACAAATAAAATTAATAGAAGGGGGGAATGTGAGATGCTCCCAAGTGTGAGAGGGGTGAAGAATCATGTAAATTCATGAAGAAGATCGTTAGTGTCAGGGTCGTAAGCGATAAGATTTAGATTAAAGACTTGGTAGGAAATAGTTTGAGGTTGATCATAGAGGGAGCAAGTGCGGTGTAAATTATACATGCCCATAACATATTCTTCATTAGTAAAAGGAGGTTGTGGGAAATCACGTGCATACCAATGAGTTATACTGTAAGTATATCGAAGGAATGAGTCATTGCAAATAGAGATGTGGCCAAAGGCATGGGAAATGTGGTATCAATATGATTAAGATCTAGAATGCCACCAATGTAGTCAAGTGAAGAATGTACAAGTGCGAGTGGAGAGGAACTGGGAGTACGTGTGAGGAAGACTGATAAATGGAAGATGCGGAGGCCATAGGTAGTGCTAACAAATACACATCCATGATACACATGAGGAGAGTAAGGCGAGGGGAGGATATCGACAAGTGTGAATCCTAGGTGTGCTAAGCCATCATGCATGTAAATAGTTTATGAGAAAGTAGGTTTGAATGGAATATGAGGCCAATAAGAGTTATGTATGAAGAGAGTTCATGTGAAGGGATCAAGGTGCGACGTAGAATGAGTTTGGGGAGATATAGTAGGTGGTAAGATGTCCAATGTATGGACGGTCCTCTGGAAAGATATCATGGCATTAGTAGAAGGAGGAGGCTTTTAAATTGGTATTCACCAGGGCCAATAGCAACAAAAGTATCTTGAAAATAGGATTAATCTATTTTAAGAGGAGTAAAGTTAAGATTACACATTGTGTCATCATTAAGCTCTACGACCTCAACCTCATCATCAGAATCATCAGTGCTAACATTATCTTATTGGATAACATTGTTAAGGATATTGGTAGGGATGGATCTAGATGTAGGATTGAGAGGAATTGTGATAGGTGTGGTAGTGGTAGCCATATAGGTAGACATGTTGGGTGATATGAGATCAGTAATATGCGTAGGGACGGACAAAATGCGTATGGACGTAGAAGAGGGACTAGAGGCACTATATTGACCAACATCATTTGTACTTATATTATGATATGGAATAGGCTGTAATGAAGGTATGGGCATGGCAATGACTGGGTCTATGTGGAAAAAAATTGAATGGGTCTAGGTCAACAAAAATGGTATGCTCATGGCCATCATGTAGGCATTTACAACACTTATGAACTATAGAGGAAACAACATGCATGACATTAATAAACTAAAATGAACTAAAATGATGCATCTATGAAAAACAACAAGGTAGGAATGATTTTTGGCCCAACTTGTAGAGGTAAGGTGATAGTGTCCATACATGTGTGAGTAGTGGAATCATAACCATGAATGAGAGTAAAGGATTTATTGATTAAGCTATCTAAAATTTGCATTTTTCTAAGGAGATATATGGCACATAAATTTATAGTGACCCATTTTAAATGAGTACACACTTGATACAAATAGAGCCAATAGTAGCAATGATAAGAAAAGGGGCAAAAGGATTTCCAGTAGCAAAAGGAGGGATATCCTCATCACTGAAAGATATGACATGTTGTCAGTTTTTGAGGGATTGAATGAGATGAGTAAAGGCAATGGGTGAGTTCTTAATTTCAATGTGGATGGAGTGAAGGGAGGCCTCTAATGTATGATGGCAATTGGGTGCAATGCGTAAGAGATCATGAGAGAGATTTTGGCTGGTGTATTCTTAAGTTGGTCAATGATGTCATAACCTTTAGAGGTGGCGGTGGGAAATGTAGAAATTTAATAGCAAGTGGGACAAAGATAGGTGGAGCTATAGGAGGACAAGTGTGGGGAGTGACGATTACATTAATGGTTGGATCAGGCATTGGAGTAACAATATCGGGAGGGTGTTGAGTACGGACCTGCATAAAATCAGCAATGGTGGCAGCCATACATGAAACATTGGTTGGAGTATAAGAGGAATAAGAAGATTGATCCATGAATTTTGAATATGGGGATAGATTTCAATGCATTCTCAAAAGGTAGGGGTTGGAGTAAGTGGGTTCACTAAATAGTTTAACATAAACTAGATTAAATCTTATATTCAGAGTAACTATTGTAATAAATAATGTATGAAAGCTAAAATACAATAATGATATAAGCAATAAACATGTAAAATGTAAAACCCTATGAACATGGTCCCATGGAGGGGTTTATAGCTCCCATTCTCTGTATAGCGGAAGTTCCCATGATTATTTTTAAATCATGTTGTAGGAAATAATAGAATCTAGGCCTGAAAATAGGAGCTCCACTTTCCCCCCCTAAACTTAAGAGGTGGTTGGAGAGGGGGGTTGGGAGTTTCCCCTACAGTTTAGGTTGATTTTTGTCCATGTGGTATATAATATGCATTCCTGCCATTATTTTTTGGCAATTTTAGAGGGAAATATATGATTTTACGTACTTACAACTAACAATAAAAATCCAATGGGATCCTATAATATCTCAGTGGGTATAGTTGAGGAAACTAATAAAACAACATGGGTACTTAAAACTGTTAAAATGCTCCTAAATTTTGTCAGCAACACCCACTGAAATATTTATGGATCCCTCCTCCATGGGACCATGCCCTACACAAATGAAAGAGAGTAAGAGACTTACCTAATTTTAGAGGATATTGAGGTGATCTTGTCAGGTAACAATATTGAACAAACTATAGACAATGTCGTCAATGCTCACTATAAATTTTTGAACTCAGGAACAATGCAAGAAAGGGGCACCCATGTAAGGGCACTGACACCTAGGTGTTGGTGATTGTGTAGATGCTTAGGAAACTAGTTTCTTCTGTGTTGTGAGGGTTTCACTACTTATTCTTGTTTATCATTTGATATTCACTCTTTGATTGTCGAAGCTAATTATAGCATGTAAAATAGAATAATTACCTGCATATGTCCATAAACCACATCAAATCTAATAAAAAATAAAGCAGAATGTAGAGTCAGGTCGACCTTGATGGTCACCCAAAGAGTGAACTTACTGCCAATCGCTGCACTAAATCTCAGGCTCCATGTAGCTCTTGTGTGTGTAGAAATGATACCCTAGGATGCCCTTGTGCAAGTTTAACTATGATTGCGGGATAGATCTACAGTGTAGCAATGTATAACATATGTGTATGGGATAGAATAGACTTCAACTCCTATGTAGTGTATGTAGAAGTGAGGAAACCATTGTCCCTTGTATGAGTGCTAGATGGATGACTTTGAAGTGCTTTAATGCATTTGAAATGAAATCTTAGTGTGATGATAGTAATGCTTAGTGTTTGGTCCTTATTTTTGAGATGTAACTGACTCTATATATGATTCACTTGTTTGAATTTTGTAATTGACAACTGGAAGCCTGACCCATAAATGAAAAAGATGTCTGAAAGATAAAATAGACCCAAAAAGAGAGAGTAAAGGTAAGAAAGGGTTAGGAGTGCCCAGTATGGACAAGAGTGCTTGGGTGCTGATGTCCTAGCTGGGTGCCAGTGTCTACAACCTTAAATAAAAATTAGTTAGGTATTGCCAGGGCTATAGGGTGTGTAAGACTAAAGAGAAAACAAGAGAAAAATAAAACAAGCCAAAGATAGTTGTCAACCACTAGTTTTATTGCTTAGGAATCATATATACATTAGTATTCTTCTGGACATAGTAATGTACCCAAGTGATTGATTTTGTGTCTAAAGAACATAGGTTGAAAGGTGTAAAAGGCACACAATGCAACATAGTTGGGTGCTTAATGGCTTGGATTTAAGGCTTTAGAGGTTAGTGTAATGGTTCACATCTTGGAACAATAATTTGTTGCATAGAGGGACCTTAATAAGAGAAAAATAGCATTGTGTGGAAATATGTAGTAGTTTTTGGCCTACAGAATAAAGAAAGGGTTGAAAAGTTCACCAAATGAGACAAATACTCGGGTCTTAGATCATTAAGAGCACAAGGTTAAAAAAAAAAAATTAGGGGCTCAATTTGGTTAATATTTATGCCAACTCATGAGATGATTACCTACTAAGTGTAGATAACCAATATCCTTCAGGAATCTATTGGGCATAGAGTTTTCTTGTAACATCTTGCTTTAGTTCCTTTATGAATCTAGATCCTTGTAAGGGCTCTAAAAATTATGTAAAAATTGAGAAACACGTATAAATCACAAGTGGAAAATGTAAGGTGTGGAAGAAACTTATTATGTAGAAATAAAACCTGCTCTAAAATTTTGTAATAATGTATAGAATAGATCATACAAAGCCATATAATGGTTTAGAGACATTTCGTCCTATTATGATGATATACAACCATGTGATGAGATTTAAAGTAGCCACAAAAAGTGACAATAACTTAGATAGAGCTTAGTGTTACTTATCCTCTGAAATGTCAACTTTTTCAAAAGTTTACACTCCTCTATTCAAGTGATTTGCTTAAGAGTATGTATATATTGATTTTCAATATGTCGAGGTTCTCCTTCATGCCACACAATGAAGATGACCAATGGAAAGTATGAGTTAGGATTTGAGATATATTAATTTTTGATTAGATACATTCCTCTTATAGTAAATAGACTACATCATATAGAAAGGTTGGCCCCATGCTTGTCTCCAAAATAGGGCACACAAAAATATCCTCCATCTTCTCCTCCTTTACTTGAACTTCAGGATTTGATGGATTTGTAACGATATCTTTCTATGTGATATTTTTAAGTGGAGAATGGGTCTCCTCATTAGAATCATCACATATGGAAAGAACAAGGCCATTAATGTCTTCTACCTCAACAAGCTCCTCCCTAATGTAACTTAGAATCATGAGTTCCTCAATAACAATGTGCATACACTCCTCCTTAGT
Organism: Taxus chinensis; assembly: GCA_019776745.2. Classification (NCBI taxonomy): domain Eukaryota; kingdom Viridiplantae; phylum Streptophyta; class Pinopsida; order Cupressales; family Taxaceae; genus Taxus; species Taxus chinensis. The sequence continues at coordinate 209,904,356 of CM034147.1, forward strand.
ATCCCGTGACTTTGTTTGATCATCCCTGATAACATAAGTTCTATGAATAGGCATAAATCATGAATTCATCATCACTGTCAGATTCATTTCACCGTGGCTTCTTTATTTATTTCTTTTTAGTGATGAATTTTTTCTTGATAGGCCACGAAGTACTAGCAAGGATCTTGTTCCATCTTAGAACTCTAAGAAGAACTTGTTCAAAATCAAAGTATTCAATATTCCTCTCTAAGTGTTGGAGATGATCCTTAAAAATGTGTTGTTGTTCCTATAACTCAAGTGTAATTAGGAAGTTATGAATGATTTTATCTTGTTCATGGAGATCCTCTAATCTCAAGGGATTCTCAAATATTGTATCTGGTTTGGAGGGTTGTGAACTAATCTATGAGATTTACTCACCATAATGAAAGTGGAAGACACACTATCCACCATCTTTGGCTCATGTCTAGTTTTGAACATAGCTGGGAACTAAACAAAGAAAGTTTTCAAGTTTTCATAGTCTTCCAATGTTTCATGATGAAAATTCTAGGGGTGGGAAACCTTTTAGGTGGTGGCAGGGGAGTCTTTTGAATGCAAAAAATGGATGATTAGGATATCAAGAGGTTTTTACATAGAAGGTGTGTAAATATTTGGACAGAGTTGTAGAAATAAAACACATCAAACCGAAATTCATTCAATATTACATACAAGGATTACTTACAAAATATATAGCCGATAGTACTCCTATAAAAAAGGAGCTACAACAAAATAAATCAATCCCCATTATCTTTCAAGTCTATTTACATGTGTGGTTATAACAACCACTATTCACACAAATCATATAGCTAATTATTCAACAACCCTCACTAACTCTTGCTAATGGAGCACTAATAACATAATTTCCTAACAATCCCCCCTTCGTGCGAATATGGTAGAAAAAAATCACACTTATTTTTGCAGCTTGACACCTTTACGTGCTCATGAACTGGATGGTTTTTCAGGATATCGAACAACCTTCAAAGATGGTTTTACTAGACAACCACCAACCAAAAAGGATGGTTTTCCAGGACAGCCAACAACCTCAACAAGGATGGTTTTCCAAGGACAACGAATAACTTACACATACAAATGGTTTTATAGGAAAACTAACAACCCAAATATCATGATGTTGCATTTCATTGTACTTTCATATTTCCATTGCATTTACACATCAGGGGATCGAATAGGACAATCTTCTCAATTATTACAAATCAAATCAAGACCACACTACAAACATGAACAAACACAGGTGCTCTAAAATGAAGCACACCATAGAACACACAACAAACTGCCACCACATCTTCATGCGGCCCCGTCATTAGTGACTACACAGTGACTGATGAGAGGTCACTAATTGACATCCAACCTCTTGTGCCTCCATCATGTAGTTTGATGGTGCTACTTACTCAGTTGATGAAGACTTGATGCTCATTGGTTTCCACATTGTGCTTATTCTTATCTCCCCCCAAAAGTGAAACACTTTATTTTATTGGATGTCAGGTTACATCAAAAATACATCCATAAGGCAATTTTTGTTTTGTTTTTCGACACTTTGACAAAACGACACAAAAAATGGTGACTTAAAATAGTGACTATTAACTTTCATGGATGATACTTGAAATTTTGAAGACAATACAATTTGACGATACTGACCATCTAATGATTTTGACAACACTAATTGACACAATTTTGACTCTTACTTTCAATATATAATAGATTCACTTGATAACACATCAAAAACCAAAGCAATTTGACATACACTTCGCGGACTTGATTTTCAATGACAATAGACATTAAAGACTTTAACAAAATAAAATACATTAATGAATAAACAATGATCTATAAGATATTCTACTAATGTTATTGTTTATAAGGACAAAAAAGACATACTTGTTAAGTGTATGCCTGGAGACACCCGACACGGAGAGTTAAAAGGTTGAAGCCAAGATCATGCCCTGTGTGATTTTGATGACATGGATACCCTTTACTTGTAACTACTTAGCTGAAGGTAATGACTGGTTTAGTTTCTTCACTTACTTTACGTTGTTGAATCTATATGTTCCCTCCGGAACTTAGGCTGAGATGTCATTAAAGTATGTAATCCAGTGCCCAATTCGACACCCTTACAAGTACTCAATAAAAAAAAAGACATAGATGAAACTACAGTTATCAAACTACACACTAATAAACTTATTTGCCATGATTCAAACTAGAATTTTAAAACTGATACCTATATAGCATCACTTTGAAGAAAGGACTTTGAATGGGTATCACTGCAACCAGATGGTACAGATGTATATGTCAATAAAATCTAATTTGCATCGTAAGCTTCAATGTACTACACTGCCGTGTATCCACGTATTCTCCACATGCAATCTGATATTGCTTCTCTTACTAACATAACACTAATGCTCCGTCAGAACCTTCAGATGATTCATTTGGATTGCACCGTGCAGACTTTGCTTGGAGGCCGCCGATCAAACGAACTCTCGATGAAGACACTGAAAAGTGTATTCAAGCCCAGGTGAATAAAAAATCATTTAGCCATGGAGATTGTTGTCGATCCAATACACGCGGAGGCATGTAATATTCACACAATTCAACAGACGCAAATAAGATCTAAGTTCAGTCAATAGCAAATGTTTGAACAATAAAATGTTGCAGCGAAGTATAGGAGTCGATGCAAAATGCTATGCGCAATGCAAAGTTCATAAAAATGTAATGAACTCCATAAAAATGCAGCCGCCCTAAATGTCATACAACGATGATTTTTACTTTGCAGTCCATCGTTTAAGTATCTGTGTAGATGTATATGTGCACGCACAGCTGAAAAATCAGCTCTGAATCAACCCCTACTATCTCAAAAAGCCTATTTACCTGTGTGGTATTCAAATAAATCATATAACTAATTATTCAACAAACCTCACTAACTCTTATTAATGTAGCATTAACAATATAATTTCCTATCAAGGTGTATGGGAGGGAGTTTAACATGTGTATGTAAGGTTGAGGGAATGTTGCAATATGTGGGAAGGAGGGGAAGGATGGAAATGGGATGCCTTTTTTTTTTTTTAGCTTGAATGAGGTTGTTCTCTGCCTGAATAGTTATGTCAAAGGGTTGAAGAAGAACACTACCTCAGAGAGACTGAACTATCACAATAAAATCAGATTCAAAGGCTCTTAGTTAGAATAATAATGCCATACTTGTTAGGGATATGTATTCTTGGTTATCCCAATTCTTTCTGGATTTGATGTTGAAGTCAAAAACATACTCCATAAAGGGTAATTTATGGTGCTGAGGTATTCTAAGAGAGATATGACATCTGTAACCTCCTTGAACGAGTTTTTCAATTTGTTTCTCAGTTGATCCCAAGAAGAGATTATTTAAATGCCTAATATTTTATAGCAATCTAGAGCTTTTCCTTTGAAAGAAGAGGAAACTAGTCTATTAAAATATGTTCTCCTCTATGATGTTACACATAACGCATAGGTTGGCCACATCTTAAATATGGTAAACATAGCTGACTAATTTTTTTCCATAAAAGGGAAAGGATTTGAGATATTCTTTAAGAATTACATCCAATTGTTGCAAAATAAGGGGACCATCATATTTCCAAGAAGGAAAAGGAAGAGCTTTAGGAAGAGTCATGGAAATATATGAATCATTAAAACAGGGGGGCCATATTGTCTATATTTCGTACGATGAGCTCCTACAAAAGTGTAGTCACAAAGTGATGGATGTGTGCTTCAAAAAGTGGGTAGAGTCAAGATTCTAACCAAAAATTTTGCTGGAAGTATAAAAAATTGTATAATGTTTTCAACAAAAAAAAAAAGCCTTGATCCCACCGGGCATGCCAAAATTGTTATAGGTTGGAAGCATACATTTTTAAAACCGAGTTTACTATCAACACAACATAAGATCTCTTCACAAGTGTGGGACTTGCAAAGTAAATAAAACCTCCATGGAGAGTTGGTTTTCATCTACTTCTACTCTTAGTGCTATTATTAATCTACCTAATCTAATACTACAAGGGAAAAAGGATGACAGAAATAACATACAATAAAGGTGATTCACTAATATTAAAATAGGGATTTTCTTCCTTTTTTTTGTTTGAGGACAACACATTATATTACATGAATGTATGTCTATAGTCTGTTGGGGATTATGTTTGTATAGTTGTCATTAATGTCAAATGTCATTGATGTGAAAGGGAGTTTAGGTGGCATAGGTATCTCCATGACGTGTTATTCATCAATTAGAGTGAAGGCTGATTAGTAGTGAAGTGGCATGATGAGTTGTATTCATAGAATGTCTTGGTGCATGCATGTTCTTGAGGCATGGTCAAGCAAGTCTGGTCTAGTGATTGTACTCCAGAGGTTGTTTGAGGTTTCCATGAGGTATAAAATGTTTAGATACATGTGTCAAAGGTATAATGAGGTATGCATGATGTTAAAAAGGTCAGTTCATGAGAGTCATGTGGTGAAACAAGCCATTCTAGGTCTTGTTCTTGATCTAGTGCAAGTAGGTCGAGATGGTAGCATAGAGTATGAGGCAGAACAAGTTGGTGCAAGCATGTAAGGTGTGTTTTAAAGTTGCATGGCATGTGTGGAAGATTCCAAAGGTCACAATTCAAGTGTACGATGCATGATTAAGGTCCTTTTGAAGAAAATCATTGAAGACAAGACATGCATGCATGGGTAAGTCATGGTGTATAGAGAGTTTTAGGTATGAGCAGACATAGTTGAGTGTTGGAGAGCATGGAATAGGTATTCATAGTGATGTGGGTCAAGTTTCAGATGAGGGGGGTGAAGAAAAAGTAAGAAAAACTATTTTTAACCCTATTGAGTTATCAGAAGTAATATTTCCAGTTTGAAGGTCACTCTCCTATTCTCTCCCACACAAGTGTGTTCTACATAGGAGTCTAAGATTTTTTTGGATGATTGGGCATGGAGTTAAGAATATATATCAAGAATAATGAGGTCAATGGATGTCAACCATTTATGAATCATTGTTAAGAAGTAGAACAAGTCAAAACTAGTGCTAAAAGCCTAGGTTCAAAGCGATAGGAAAGAAATGGTGTGCATGGTCTCCAAATGAATTGGAAAAGCTAATATGATGACTCAGGCATGTAGAGGACTCCTTAAAGGTCATTTTGGTGGTGGATGCATGATTCAAGTTCACTAGTAAGTTGAGGAAAAATGTTTTTTTTTGAAGAGATTTGGTGGAACAAGTGTGTGTTGAAGGATCCATAATGGAAAACCTATTGTTCCAGGTACCTTAGGAGTTGTGTTAGATGATCATGAAAATATCTTAGTAGGATTTGTGGAGAATATTGATGAAACATATGTCACAAGTAGGTATACCGCTTAAAGGCTTAAAGGTGTGAAAATAGTCTTGTGATCCAAAGGTGTGTCTGATGAAATACATGATGTAGCGGTTGTTTTTGAGTATGAACAACATACATAGAGGTATGATATGAAGTATGCGATTCCTTGGTTTGATCTAGTGAAGTATTTTTGTGTTAAATTTTTAATGGCCTAATGAGCTTTATTGGGCTTGTTAAGAAGCTAGTTTGAACATGTATGTTGATGATGTTTTCTCCATGTGACTTATGGCTATGAGTGCTTGAGGAGGTGTAAAAGGTTTCCCTTGAAGTGTTTCAAGTGTTGGTTGAGCCTGGAAGTGATGCTTAAGGTGTTTGAGATCATATTTCTCAAGATAGGTGAACTTGAGTCCTAAAAGCTAGTATGATTAGTTTCAAAGATGCATGTGTTTTGGGATCTCGTGCCATGATTTGAAGGTTAACCCAAGTTGTCCTAGTTAGATGAAAATGTGATATTTCAAGTGTGTTATCAGCTAATTTTGATTCCGCAAAAATAATATGCTTGAAAATTTAAAAAAAAATTGAAGTGTCATTTATCTTGATTTATCACCTTCACCATGATTGTTTTATTCTCCCGATCATTTTGGTCTTTGTTTCATCAATTTTGGGAGATAACTCCTCCCACCATGTTGCAAACTGCATTTAAATTAATTAATTTCTTGCCCTTTTATTTAATAAAATTAATTTTTTTAATTTTTGGATTTTTTTAATTAAATAAATATTAATTTAAAATTCATTAAAATTTGATCAACAAGTTTTTATCTTTGCCATGGGCTATTAAAATACTGCCTCTAATTGCCGAGAATGCCAAGTTGGCTCTCCACTCCCGATTTTCCCTTTCCTGGCAAAAATTTCTTTTTTTCCTGCTTGGAGATTTCCTTGTTGATTGTCAATCTGATTGAATGGAAAAATGGAAAAATATCTCCCAATTTCCCACATGGGGAAATAGCTGGGAATTACCAACCTGATTTACCATTTCCAGAGGAAAATGATTAAGCTTTTTCCCATACTCCCTGGCAATTAATGTCCACTACCTAAAGGAGGAGGAAATTGGTTGTTTCAATGGAAAGAAATAAATGATTACGGGGAAGTTTCTTTAATCCGCGTAACAAATCCTTCATGAAACTTTGTTGAAAAAAGTCATGCGAAGAAGCTTTCAATATTTTTCTTTCCTCTGTAGAAGTGTTTTCCAAGAAATATTTTTATCACATCCCACATAGACAACTCAGGAAGTAATAGTTCATGCTTGAAAACAAAGATCAAGTATTCACTCATTCATCCTTGGTAATTTCTCATTATGCATCCATTGGGTAGAATAAGAAGATCACATGGGAGAGGTAGAGAATGTTGTCTACACGCATTTATTTTTGCAACAATAATACCAGTCAAAGCCATAACCAGCTCAGGGACAAAAAGGAAGTGCAAAAATATACAAGTTTCCACACCAAGAAAAGATTTCACGCAACTAAAGAGACAATCCACGCCAAGGTGAAAGAAAACAACTTCCACGTAGGCAAAGAACAGTCCTCAATGCATGCACATGTGGCCATAAACAAAAAAAAATACAATATTAAAAAAAGGGGGAAATACCAACACATTTACACAGGTAAATTCCCACACATTTGTAGAAGTAAAAGACATTTTTCTAGATAGAAGGTAATAAAAAATAAGAAGGTTTTTTAAGTAAAATAGGAGCCCATACATTGGTAAAGTCATCGGTAAAACAACAAAACAGTCCAAGAATTAGTGAAAAGCAAGACATTCCACGCATGGAAGGAAGAAGGCCAAAGAGGTAGCTCACGTAGTCCAAGGAAAGCAAACTTCCATGCAACCATAGAGAAGAAAATCATTGCCATGCTGGTGAAGGAGATATACCATGTATATAGGTAGAAGTAAGCTCACACAGACAACATTAGGAATAAAAAACAAAAGATTAAAAATTCATGCTAAAAATACAAGTTTCAATGCAACTAAAGGTGAAAAATAACAGTCCACGTGCCAGGAGGAATAAGAGTTTTCAGTGCATAAGGAAAATATATCCATATCAGTCCAAAACAACTACCCAGGTGGGAAATAAAAAAGAGGACAACCAAAACCAAAACAAGGAGAATTCAATGCATTACATAGCCAAAAAGGAATTAAAACACATTCATGGATGTCCATGCAAAGGAAGGCAATCCAAACCCATTTCCAACGCATTCACAAAGAAAAAACAAGTTCAACGCATTTACCAGGTAGTCAAAGGCACACAATTGCAAGAAGATAAGGACTGTGCGTGAAGAGTAATTACGTGAACAGTTTGAAAAAATATCAAATAGGATATATATCAGCACAAAAAAAATGAAATTAATGAAGAAAACAATAGATGCAGAATGAAGGCAGCTGCAGGTTGTATCTGTCGAAGTAATCAACATTGGAACTTGATATCTCAAAGATAGATGATTTTCGTTTAAAAACAATCATTTCCTGTAATTTTACTAATGTTAAGGTGCTTCCATACTCATTTGCAAATACACAACACCTATTTGGTATTTTTCACGAACCTAAATAAAACGTAGTTTGTTTGAATTTCACTACCTACATAGTTTCAGCTTGTCAAAAGGCCTACTTTGAGAATCCATATTTCAGGTCTGAGTGATTGTTGAGAAGAACAATTTGTTTCTTTGAATTCTCCTCATCTTCTGTAATCCTTTTCTGACTTGTAAATGCACAACACATCATTTGATATTTTTCATGAAGCCAAATAACACACATTTTTTTTGATTTCGTTGCGCGTGCAGTTTTTAGCCTGTAAAGGGAACTCACTTTGAGAGTCAGTATTTTGAACTTGGGTGATCTTCAAGAGAAAAGGATTAGTTCTTTGAATTCCCCCCAACTTCATGTGCCCCCTTGCTAAGTTATAGATTCCCAGAGTGACGTTTGGTATTTATCCTAGGCTAAAATAAAACAGAATTTTCACAGCTCCATACATGCATGTTCTTGACAGTTTCAGAGAAGTTATCTTTGACCTTTAATATTTTACTAAAAAATTTTATTTAGGAAAAAAACCTCTGACATGTAGACTTGTGGTACCTTAATAGACTCCCTCATCTAATGAGAGCTTCTTAGAACAAGATTTGGTATTTTTCCCAAGGTAGTTTCAGAGGTGATTTGTTCAGTATTGAAGTCTGGAAGTAATAGCTAGAAATCAAGGTTTTGTCACGTCTTCACAATCATGTCATCTTAAAACAAGTGCGGTTGTGTGGATCATCAATAAATTCCACATCATTCAAGAATGTCCCTGTTAGCTCTCAGTTAGCAGCGGGCACGATACATCATCGACTAGTCTTAAAGCTTGAGCATTCTCGAATTGGATGATCATGAGAAAACTAGAATGACAACACTTCAGGATGGTGAAAAAGACGAAAGACATAACTCCAGGAAGTGAATTGCAATCATAATTCTTGGAAGATCTTCTCAATGATGAAAGATCAGGAGCTGGATTCTGACAAGCTAAGGTTGCTTAACAACTACAGTCTCGCGACAGATGAAAAATTCGCCATGGAAAGGTATTCAAAGCATGTGGAGAATTGTGTGTAATTGTGAATGTGAATGTGAATAAAGAAAAAATTTCTCACACCAAGATGTTTCTCAAATGGAAAGGTGGATGAATTACTCATGTTTCAAGCTCAAATTTCTTGTCATCTGGAGGACTACAGAGCACGATCAATGAGTTCATTCTTGTATGACCAAGATATGTGGAATCTTGGCCCAATGGATAAGGCATTGATCCCATGTGTCTATATGTAGGGTGGCACATTGTTGAAAAGAATGTCTAGCTGTATGTGTCTAAGTCATTTAAGTTGTGTCCACATGTACCCATTGCTTTTATTTTTGTACTTTTCCTAAAATGACATTAAAATTGTTATAAAGTGATGTTATTGTTAAACTCGCTTTTGGAAAACTTTTGATAACTTTAGTGGTTTCTATTTTCAAGTTAATTTTTAGGAGTTGGTTGAAAAATTCAAAGTCACTTAAGATGCCCCATTTAATGTTCATGTAAACCCTAATTACTTTTTAACCAAATTTTGGGTTATAAAAGGAAGTTAGAGGCACATTTGTAAGGGTGATTTTAAGAGAGGAAAAGAAAATACTTTTGTGTCCAAGATTTGTTTCAAGAAAGAAACTTTGTGTTCTTTTGTGAAGACATTTTTGAGTTATTTAAATATGAACTTTGTGTCGCATTCATTATCTCTTGTAGCATTTGATGTTCTTATGTTCATTAGATGTTAGTGTTTAAATATTGCATGCGAATACTATCTTGGATCTTATTGTCAACACTATTAATCTGTTGTTCTTGTTCATAGTGATCAAGATGTGATATTTACTTGCTCATGTGTGTTCCCTTTACTTATTCTTGTTTAGTTGATTCAAAATCTGTTTTATTTGAGTTAGTTATTCGTTATTCTCCCCTATGTGATATTAGGCTCTATTTTTACGTAACTATTGCATGTTATTTCCATTCATTCCTTTCCATTTCTTTCCTTCATTCCATTCCATCTCCCACATACAATTTTGAATGTATAGATGTAAATACAGTGTTGGTTTTCAATAAAGGAAACCTCACCTTCATTGACGAGGGACTTCATTCCCTTATTGTTGCATGTCATTTTCATGCATGCAAATCCATATGCTAACAAATAGATATGTTACTTATGTCTTGATGAGGTTATTTAAGGTATGAAACAACTTGATCTTGAAGACCTTATTTTGAGAAGAATCACCATGTGAAAGTGAGGTAAGAGAAATGGAAGGTTTGAGTTCTTGTGTCCTGTTTGATGGTGTCTCATGGATGTGTAGAGTGAGTTAAGATTATAGTAGATTAGAACATGTGCCCAAGAAGGCTTGAAAACATGTTTTGAGGTGAGAAGTTGCTAGGTCTTGGAGAGGGAAAACTAGGTGCTTAAGATCTAATCGTAGGAGCTTACAAATTGGTGTGTTTCACAATGGAGTTAGCTGGTGCAGAGTTTTTTGAGCTTGTTGGTGGTGGTAAGAGGTTGTGATTGACTTGTGTGGAGTTGGGTGTTCCTTGGTGGATTTTTTATGTGCATCTGAAATTCAAAATCAAACTGTTGGAGATGAAGACCTTATTCTAGGCCTAATTGAGAAGCCTTGTGCAAGTTTCAATTGTTTGAGCTAATACCAACCTATATGGTATCTTGAAATGATTTATATGATATGGTAGACATTTTTTAAAGTTTTCATGGCTGACATTAATGGTCTTGGTCGACATGTGGTTGTGTTTGTGATGAGTCGTGTATATAAAGTATGTTATGTTTGTTCATTTGATCTAGTGGAGTGAAAGTAGATGTGAGTGAGCTAGAAGATGTGAAATAAGAGATTATTGGGCTTAAGGGAGGAGTTGAGAAGAGGTATGAAGAGTTTATAAGAGTATATTAATAAGGCTTAAATGTTACTTGACCTAATATGCATATGAGGATGAAATTTTGAACAAGAAGGAAGGAGTGTTTAAGAGAGTGTTGAGTGCATGGAGCAAAATTAGTGATCATAATCAGTTGTTGGAGCAACAAATAATCAAGATTTCTACATCTTTAGGTGGCTGAGTGGGTGCTTGGTCATCTTAGGGGGTTGTAGCTTCCTTGTGGGGCTAGTGCCTCACTTAACTAGGGGTTGGCCCTCCTTGTAGGATTGGTGCCATACTAAACTAGGGGTTTGTGCTTTCTTGTGATGTTGGTACTTCACTAAATTCCTTTGTGTTATGTAATATATGCAAAGGTTCAGTGGGTTTTATTCCCCTTAATGGTTTCCCACTATATATATGGTGCTCATGTGTTCTCTCTCTTGTTTCATGTACTTGTGGATGGATGTTACACACTTAATAAGCTCACAATGATGATGTATGTTAAATGGTTGATTTGAATGATGTATATAACTTATGGTGAAATGAAGTAAAAGTTTTAAGTATGAATGATTTATCTCCCCTTCTCAGTCACTGTGCTTCTAACAATCGGTATCAGAGAAATGTCCTTGTGAAGCAAGTCTAACAACTTGGAGGATATCCTTAAACTCACAATGGGAAAATCATCTGATATTGAAACAACATTGATGTGTCTAAGGAAGAATAATGATGTTTTAGAGTCCTTGGAAAATGGACATGAATATTAGATCAATTGTATGGATGAGGAGCATAATCAGGCCATCAAAGGTTTGAAAATTCAAGCTAGGAGTGTGAAGAAGAATCCTACAAGCTCAAGTTTGAAGTAGAATACCTAAGAGCTAAATAAGAAGATTACATTAGGTATGAAGATGAGTTGAAGTCATTAAAGACAGAGTTGGGATAGACATCTAGAAAATTAAATACCGATGAGAGATTGGATAAGAGTTGTATTTGATAACCAAGCAGGTCCAAGTTCTTTTGAAGACATGAAGGATACCAAGAAGATAGATTCAAAGAGGCCGAACCATGTTAAACAACCAAATACAATGAGATATGGTTATTCTTTAAATGGTTATTGTTATGCTTGTCATGAATTTGGTCATAGAGATAGAGATTACAAGAGAAGGTCCTCAAGGAATGATATTTATGGGATTATGAAATCTCCTTTCAAAGGTCAGTGTTATTCATGTTGTGAATATGGTCATAAGTCTATGGATTGTAGTTAGGAACCTAAGCTCATATCAATCAAGAGGAAGGAAGAATAGTTGTTTTCTATAACTATCATAAATCTAGGTCATATTGCTATATTTTTCCATATAGACTAAGTTTGAAGTGTACAAAATAAGAAGTTTGATGCCCTCTAGACAGGTAGGATAGAAGAATGTTCAACAAGAAGTGTGTTAAAGAAGAAGCATGAGAAAGTGTGTATTCCAAACATACTTAAAGAATAATCTAAAATAGTCAAGGTTATCTTGAAATATGATCATGTAGGTAAGGAAAAGGAGACAATCAAAGAAGTGTCAATCTATATCAAGAAGCCAATAGTTGTTGAAAAGGATGAGAAGGAAGAAATCAAGACAATCAAGTCCAATTTCGATGTGTCCATAAGAAAAAGAGGGTTATTATCTCCAATTAAGAATGAGCCAGTAATCGAGGAGAATCATATGTGTTTGAAAAGTGTTCAATCAGTAGATGTAAGGAAGATAAATTCAATCATCAATCATAATGTGTCAAGGAAGAGAAGAAGGACCTTAAATGCTAAATTCAATAAAGATAAGAAGGACATGGAGTTTTGGGACTCTTCTGAGGAGTTCATATTGTTCTAGTACCCTAAGAAGCTTGGGATGTATTCACTAAGCTTCTTGAAGACATTCATCAAATAGAGAAGCATAAAATATGATATTCCAAGGAATATACAAGTTATGTTTGATTCATGTGGGACTCATGAAGGATTGGTATATGTTTTGAGCTTGGATCTCTTGTTAATGGTTGTATGAAGGTCTCATCACAGTAAAAAGGTTATCATGAAATATTCATGGACTCATATGATCATAAGAAGGACATTAAAGGAGTAATATATGTTCTTGGTGCTTAAAATGTTCTAAAAGTTGCATTGAAGTTGTAAATGTGGTCTTAAGGTGTTGATAGCTTTGGCAGAAGGTCAAAAGATATGTTCAAAGTTTTGTTATTCCTAGAATGGAATATGAATGATTGGAAGGAGTTTGACAGTACAATCATAATGTAATATGGTACTTGAAGTGGTTAGAAATCATTCATATCTATGAGGAATTCTTTGTTCCATCTTGATTAAATTTATGAGTTATGTTATTAGTATAACACATGAAGAAGGTTGTGAAACCTGTGGACCCGATTGTGTAAAACAAAATCAAATATGTAGAGCAAGTTGATCAGGCTCTAAGGTTTAAAGTGTATTTGATGATGACATTGAGATATATATACTAGACATCTACATTGAGATATTCAACCCATTCATAAAGCTTGAAAATACTAGACATCTACATTATTGATCTTATCACGAGTGCACATATTCTATATCTTGTTATACTCCTCCAAAATTCTACATGACATTTTTTACCTCCTTGGTTACTTTCATCTAGTTTGGAAAGAATTGTCACATGCCTATGTGCCCTATAAATAACTACTACCCTCTATCTCAAAACCAATCATATTTATTAAGTTTATCTTGATTCCCCTTTATAGGTTAGCCTTAATGCAAAATTATATCTCGTGGAAAGGTATAAAACTAAACCAAATGTTTTCATTTACTCTCTTGGAAACTATTGGAGGTTAAAAGCATTTGATTTGTCAAACTACGTTCACTATTAACACATATATGAGATCACTTCACACTGTGTGAAATTTGTGTAATGATGCAAACCTTTAAAGAGATATAGTTATACAGTTCTCATCTAGTTATATTCTTAGTGTTATTTTTAATTTACGTAATTTAATATTGCAGTGGAAAAGGGAGGTGGAAAATAACATAAAAGAAAGGTGACATGTCAAGATATAAATATGGTTCTTCTTATTTCTTTATATGTTTAAGAATAAAAAAATATATTAGGTGAATTAAAGTATAGCACCCACACACACAATGATAAACATATAGTAGATAAGAATGACGTATAAAAGATTCAGGAGATAGGGGATAAGAGTAGGAAAAATACAAGCCACAATACTCAATAGTTGCTCAAATATACAAAATTGTTATTAAACTACAAGATGATGCCGGAGATGCATTAAAATTTTTCAATATAGAGGATAAAACGTTATATAAATAAAATGAGAACTAAAGAAAATCCCAAAGAATAAGAATATCAACCAAAATAAATCCAAAGGTCAAAAGACTAATGGAAAAAAGGACCAACCCTTAGAATAGAATATACTATACTCTTTATAGAATAAATTTGAGGGAGAAGAATTTGAAAGAAGTAAGATTAAGTGTGAATGAATAAGGTATTATCGTTATACACCATAGACAATATAACATTCTAGTGTGTGTACTGCATCTATAGAGGAAAAAAAATTGTATATAACCACAAGTAACACAAAAAATCCTATGGCATGCAAGTCTATTCTATCAGTCCACTTACATTTGGTTAGGTTGATCATTATCATTAGCAAAAACTTGAGGAAAGAAGATGAGTTTCTCAACCATCATGACATTATTGCGATACTGGAGTAACTTAGGACATCAATTAGGGATAATAGTGAATGCCAATAGTGATATGAAAAATATAAGACATGGGTCTAAATATACGTCATCACGGAAAGATATAGTGAACTGAAGAAAAGATCTATGTAAGTCTATCGAACAAGTTAAAAAATGCATAGGAGAGAATGTTATGACAAAAAGAACCCAAAACAACAAGGCATGGGTTGTCAAACTATTTGGGAGGTTAAAGAGAGGTATCACAACAAGACATAGTGTTATGCGACATGGGAAGAGCATCATGGGTGTTGGCGAGGTGATGACGATTTGTAGAGTGTTGTACAACATAGGAAACTTCTTGTAGCAAAATTTAGTGTCTTGTGTCTTGCAATTTTTTATTAGAAAAGGTAAGAAGACATGGATTAAGAGGTGGTACAATAGAGGATAAAAAAGATATTACAACGAGGAATAGAAGAGATGGCCACTAGTAGCTAGAAGAAATAACCACAACTATGACACACAAGAAAAATCTCCTCCTCTACTTGCGAAGGAAAGGTAAAAAAATCTTGACCCAAAACAAATCACAAAGTGGCTCGAGAGCAACTTTGAGTAAACCAACGATTACGTGAATAGTTTTTGGGATGGACCTTAGTCCATCCATCCCCATCATCTATAGATTCCCTTGCCAAACTATCGTACTTACTACCCACTCCATCCTCCTTCCTGAATACACCATCACCGTCCACCATTCGATCCAAATTCCACTCCTCATCTCCATGCCCCACCATTATTCCTTCACGAGATCAACCACCAAATCCGGCACAATAACTCCCACCTCTTTGTTCTTCGTTGGAAATTGAACAAACAACTGGCCCCCGTCCTGTATAGCCAAATCCTCGAATAATTTCAATTTTGAATCCTCTCGTACGTTGAGCCGGTGCATCCGGTATCCACCATTGGCCCTGTCGTTCACCACCTCTCCTGCTCGGACATTCGTCCCTGCCCTGTCACACCCCAGGTCCATCATGTGAGGAAGGTATTCATTTAGACGTGAATTGGAAACACCGCCCTTATCAACCATAGAAACAATCGACGCAGGGGCCAAGTTAGCCAAACCAGGTAGTGCCACCCCCACTGCGTGGGTAACATATTTACTCATTGAGCCACCAAAACACCCATATTCAACATGCTCCTCAAAGATGCACGCAACTGTTTCTAATTCATCCTCCCTGTTTGTGTCAATAACACAGCGATAATACTTTTCTTTAAACCCAACTCTCCTGCATTTATCACAAATAATATTTAACTTTTCAATCTCAATTTTCTATTCAAATATTGTCATAAGAAGTATCCAAAAATAATTTTGTAGGCACTGTGGCACCAACAGGGACATTTATGCACATCCTCACAAATAGTAATCTGGATCTGGCCTTCGTCACAGGGTCAACAACAATGAGCACACCCATGGCTCTTGTTATCTTGAAAAACACCTCAGGCTCCCAGAATTCCAAGGGGAGACCTGAGAGACAAATCCAAACTAGAAGTTTAGGGAAAGAGTACTCTGTACTCAACCCAGGTCATCATCGCATAAGGCTAAGAGCCACTTTCCCATAAAACCAGGGTGCCCCTAAGAACACCTTTTGCATATCTGATTCGTTCTGGAAACAAAAGATAAAATTTCCTTTCGTAAGTGTAAGAAATTCCACCTTATAGACCCACTTCCTTTTGCACCAATCTCACAAAAAATTGATATTCAAACAGAGACCTCCAAATCTCCCCACAGTCATATATTTGAATATATTCTTGGACCTATCGAAAATGTTCTCGGGGATTTCAAGATGTAGAGTGTATTCATTCCATGGAGGCAATAATTTTAATGGCTCCCGGTGAGCCTCACCAAAGAGCCTCTGTGCCCAAGTCCTACCCTTAGCAGGGGGAACCGAAGGGGTTGCCACTAGAACCATCAGCTCGTTGCTCGTTGTAACCCAATAGTTTATTTTGGTTGATTCTCGTAATGTGCAATAGTGCTATACATACCAATTAGAATATTGAAGGATTTATGCAAACATCTATAACTTTGACCACATTTTGTTGTATCCCATGATTTAACAACATGACACAATGAGAAGAAAGGAAGGGTGTCAAGGAGAAAGAAGGGGGGAAAGGGAAAATGGATGAGGAAGATAGGAAGAAGTATGTAGGAGTGATTGGTCAACATTATATGGGCGGAAAATGTGTTTGTGGCTTCTACAACTACAAATTTAGTGCAAAAATATGGGCAGAGGAATTTCAATAGTACATGATTTAATATAAATTTAAATAATTATATATTTCAGAGTAACTATTGTAATAAATAATATACAAATACTAAAATACAGCAGTGACATAAGTAATAAAGCATGTAAAATGTAAAACCCTAAGCAAATGCAAGAGAGGAGGAGACTTAGCTGATTTCGAAGGATCTGGAGGTGATCTAGTCAGGTAGAAGTGTCGAACAAATTGTAGACAACATCATCAATGCTTGCAATAAATTCTGAAACTCAGGAACTGTGCAAGACAAGGGCACCCGTAGAAGGGAAAATGCACCCGGACACTAACGACCAGATATGGGTGTTGGTGGTTGTGCAAATGCTCAGGGATAGGTTTCTTCTATGTCACAAGGCTTCTGTTGTTGGTTCATGTTTGTCAATTGATATTCACCCTTTGATTGCCGAAGGTACCTATAACCTGAAAAAAAGAATAACTACATGCATATGTCCACAAACCACATCAACTCTAATAAAAAAGATGTAGAATGTAGAGTCAGACTGAACCTGACAGTCACCCAAAGAGTGAACTTACTTCCAGTCAATGCACTACATATCAAACCCCATGTAGTTCTTGTGTGTATGTGTAGAAAATGATGCCCTAGGATGGCCTTGTGCAATGATAATGGGATATATATAGAATGTAGCAATGTATAGCATGTGTGGGTGGAATAAAATAGTTTTCCCCTCCTATGCAGTGTATATAGAAGTGATGCAACCCTTGTCCCTTGGATGAGTGCTAGATGGATGTCTTTGAAGTGCTTTAGTGTCTTTGAAGTGCTTTAGTGCCTTTGAAATGCAAGCTTAGGTGATGATAGTAATGGATAGTGCTTGGTCATTATTTTTGAGAAGTAACTAAGTATATATATATATATATATATATATATATATATATATATATATATATATATATATATGTATGATTCCTTTGTTTGAATTTCATAATTAACAACTGGAAGGCTGACCCATAAGTAAAAAAAGATGCCAAAAGGATAAAAGATACCCAAAAATAGTTATTAAAGGTAAGAAAGGGTCAGCAGCGCCCAATATGGATAGGAGTGCCTGGGCACTGATGTCCTAACTGGGCGCCAATGTTTGCGGCCATAAAATATAAATTAGGTAGGTTTCATCAGGGCTACAAGGTGCGTAACATCAAAGATAAAACAATAGGCAAATAAAAGAGGCCAAAGATAGTTGTCAACTAATAGTTTTCTTTCTTATGAATCATATATACATTACTATGTTTTTGGACCTAGAAATGTACCCAAGTGTGTGATTTTGTGTCTACATTTGCCTCCATTTTATGTTGTTGAGTGAATACTTGATAACATAAAGTAGATAGAAGATGCGTACCTTATGATCATGAAGGGAAGAGAGTTGCCGATAGCGTGCCAAGTGGACAAGTGAAGCATGAAGTGATTACAAAGTGAAGCATGAAGACTAAGAAAGGGAAATGGACCCTATGGGTGAAGTGTGTGTGTGTTGTAGCTTGTGTGATATGCTTCTTGTAAGGATAGACCAGCAAAAGAAGAGAAAGAGATTAGTCAAAGTTATGTATATGTTAGATCAAAGAAACATGTGCATAAGTACATAAAAAGTGTGTAAAAAGGAAAGTGCGCACTTGATCTATAAAAGAGAATATGATAGAATATTTTCCCGTTGCTTGGAGATTACTGATTTGAATGTTGAAGGTGAGGTTTTTTGGTGTTCTCACACCAAGAGCAAGTTTTTTGGTGATTTGATGCTAAGTGCAAGTTTTTTGTGTGATCTCATGCCAAGAGAGAGTTTTTGGGTGATCTCATGCCAAGAGCTATTGTTGGGGAGAGAGGTATGATTTTACTCTCCTTCCTTGACTTTGCGCAATAAGAAACACTGTAGATGGTATGCCCCTGATTTTTTTCATTTGCCATGACTTGTTTTGATTAGATCCAAATTGTTCTGATTGTAGGAGATATAATGCATTCTGTGACTGAAGACCAGTTCTTGTTATAGTATAACTACTTTTTAAACTACTGAAGACTGTGTTGTATTGAGAAATTGATTTTTTTCCCCCCAAGACATTAGCACCCAGGGGAGGACATGATTGCCTAGATACTAGTGTCTAGTTTTGGGTGCTAGTGTCTGTATTATGTTTGAGGTCTAAGTCAATTTTTGAACCATTCTATGACTGTGTTCCTGTGCCATTTATGTAATGTATTGATCTAAAATGTAGCTCTAAGATGTTGTAGGGGTGATTTATTCACACAATGTATATCCCCCTTGTTTAGGGTGCATACGATGATAGTAGGAGAATACTACCCAAAAGAGAGGACCAGATGTTGATCTAAAGTGGATACCTACAGGGGATACGAAATGTGCATGGTAGAGACCAAGGCACATGCAAACAAAGTAGGCCAACAACAAGTGTTAGTAGTAAAATGTATCATGCAATAGGAAGCAATGTAACAAACATGTGTGCAAACAAGATGGACCATAAAAAGTGGGTTTCAAACATGGGACATCGATCACAATGTCACAAGAAAATCAACACCGAAGTGGACAAAAGCATAAAATTATCAAACAAGACATAGGGAATAGCCCATAAACACTAATAAATAGTAGAATATAATAACAATCAAAATGTATTAGATAGTCATGGTTGTATATAGTCCTGTAAGGAAAATGCTACATATGAAGCACCTGTTAGCATGTTAGAAAGGTACATATTATCTAAAAACATGTATATATCAGTGAAAAGTAAAGTTCTAGTAAGAAGAAGTAGTAATTGATGAAAAATAACACCTGTAGTGTGTGAGAGTAATCAAAGTAAATTCCCCCAGGAGCCGTGGTGGGAGTGGTAAATGGTACAATGCCAAACATAATTGCAATGTGAAAAAACTTATAAGAGATCTACATTCACCTCAACAAACCAAGTGAACATGCATGTTTCTATATAGAAAGATGATGACGTACTAAGAATTTGTCTAGCATGGAAAACAAAGTGTAACATGTAAATAGAAGAACCTAGCAAGAGTAAATGTAACCAAGATATGAAAATGTTATGTATGGGTGTGATTGTGTGGTATGAAAAATGTGAAGATGATGAGAGCAGTGCCCCCCCCAATGAATGTGTATGAGATGAGGTTCATTTATAGGAATCCTCAACCGTCATAAATGAACCATAGAACAAGAGTGTGTCATCGGGTAATGTGAGTGTTGTACGAATAGATGCTATAAATATGTACCATGAAGCACAGAGCGTGAAATGTGTAGTGGATGTGAGGTTCATTTCAAAACTAGACCCTCAACAATTGAGTACGAACTATGGAACTAGAGTGCAAAATAGGCCGATGATGATACAAAGTGTGCATAAAAGGGTGTGGAAGTTCTTAGAAAGATTAGACATGATTCACGGAGTGTGAAGTTTAGTAGTAGGTACTAGAGAAAAATAAAATTAATGGAAGGGGGGAATGTGAGATGCCCCCAAGTGTGTGAGGGGTGAAGAATCATGTAAATTCATGAAGAAGATCATTATTATCAGGGTCGTAAGTGATAGGATTTGGATTAGAGACTTGGTAGGAAATAGTTTGAGGCTGATCATAGAGGGAGCCAGTGCTATATAAATTATACATGCCCATAACATATTCTTCATTAGTAAAAGGAGGTTGTGCGAAATCACGTGCATAGGTCAATGATTTATATTTTAAGTATATCCAAGGAATGAGTCATTGCAAATAGAGATGTGGCCAAAAGGCATGGGAAATGTGGTATCAATATGATTAAGATCCAGAATGCCACCAATGTAGTCAAGCGAAGACTGTACAAGTGCGAGTGGAGAGGAACTGGGAGTACATGTGAGGAAGACTGATCAATGGAAGATGCGGAGGCCATAGGTAGTGATAAAAAATACACATCCATGATAAACATGAGGAGAGTAAGGTGAGGGGAGGAGATTGACAAGTGTGAATCCTAGGTGTGCTAAGCCATCATGTGTGAAAATAATTTAAGAGAAAGTAGGTTTGAATGGAATATGAGGCCAATAAGAGTCATGTATGAAGAGAGTTCATGTGAAGGGATCAAGGTGCGAGGTAGAATCCGTTTGGGGAGGTATAG
The DNA here is from genome assembly GCA_019776745.2 of Taxus chinensis. NCBI lineage: Eukaryota > Viridiplantae > Streptophyta > Pinopsida > Cupressales > Taxaceae > Taxus > Taxus chinensis. The sequence continues at coordinate 209,925,263 of CM034147.1, forward strand.
TAGGTGGTAAGATGTCCAATGTATGGACGGTCCTCTAGACAGGTATCATAGCATTAGTAGAAGGAGGAGGTTTTTAAATTGGTATTCACCAGGGCCAATAGCAACAAAAGTATCGTGAAAATAGGATTAATCTATTTTAAGAGGAGTAAAGTTAAGATTACACAATGTGTCATCGTTAAGCTCTACAACCTCAACCTCGTCATTAGAATCATCAGTGCTAAAATTATCTTGTTGGATAACAATGTCAAGGATATTGGTAGGGATGGATCTAGATGTAGGATTGAGAGGAATCGTGATAGGTGTGGTAGTGGTAGCCATATAGGTAGACATGTTGGGTGATATGAGATCAATAATATGCATAGGGATGGAAAAAATGCATATGGACATAGAAGAGGGAGTAGAGGCAATATATTGACCAACATCATTTGTACTTATATTATGATATGGAATAGGCTGTAATGAAGGTATGGGCATGGCAATGATTGGGTCTGTGTGGAAAAACTTGAATGGGTATGGGTCAACAAAAATGTTATGCTCATGGCCATCATATAGGCATTTACAACACTTATGAACTATAGAGGAAACAACATGCATGACATTAATAAACTAAAATGAACTAAAATGATGCAGCTATGAAAAACAACAGGGTAGGAATGATTTTAGGCCCAGTCTGTAGAGGTATGGTGATAGTGTCCATGCTTGTGTGAGTAGTGGAATCATAACCATGAATGAGAATAGAGGATTTATTGATTAAGCTATCTGAAATTTGCATTTTCCTAAGGAGATATAGGGCACATAAATTTGTAGCGATACATTTTCAATGAGTAAACACTTGATACAAATGGAGCCAATAGTAGCAACGATAAGAAAAGGGGCAAAAGGATTTCCAGGAGCAGAAGGAGGGATATCCTCATCATTGAAAGATATGGCATGTGGTCAATTTTTGAGGGATTAAATGAGATGAGTAAAGGCAATGGGTGAGTTCTTAATTTCAATGTGGATGAAGTGAAGGGAGGCCTCTAATGTATGATGACAATTGGGTGCAATGCATAAGAGATCATGTGAGAGATTTTGGCTGGTGTATTCTTAAGTTGGTCAATGATGTCAAAACCTTTAGAGGTGGTGGTGGCAAATGTAGAAGTTTAATAGCAAGTGGGAAAAATATAGGTGGAGCTATAGGAGGACAAGTGTGGGGAGTGATGATTACATTGATTGTTGGATCAAGCATTGAAGTAACAAAACCAGGAGGGTGTTGAGTACGGACCTGCATACAATCAAAAATGGTGGCAGCCATACCAGAAACATTGGTTGGAGTATAAGAGGAATAAGAAGATTGATCCATGAATTCTAAATATGGGGATAGATTTCGATGCATTCTCAGAAGGTAGGGTTGGAGTAAGTGGGTTCACCAGATAATTTAACATAAACTAGATTAAATCTTATATTCAGAGTAACTATTGTAATAAATAATGTATGAAAGCTAAAATACAATAATGATATAAGCAATAAATAATGTAAAATGCAAAACCCTAAGAACATGGTCCTATGGAGGGGTTACAACTCCTATTCTCTTACAGCGGAAGTTCCCATGATTATTTTTAAATCATGCTGCAGGAAATAATAGAATCTAGGCTTGAAAAATAGGAGCTCCACTTTTCCCCCCTAAACTTAAGAGGTGGTTGGAGAGGGGGGCTGGGAGTTTCCCCTACAGTTTAGGCTGATTTTTGTCCATGTGGTATATGATATGCATTCCCGCCATTATTTTTTGGCAATTTTAGAGGGAAATATATGATTTTATGTACCTACAAATAACAATAAAAATCCAATGGGATCCTATAATATCTCTATGGGTATAGTTGAGGAAACTAATAAAATAACATGAGACCTTAAAACTGCTAAAATGCTCCTAAATTTTCTCAGCAACACCCACTAAAATATTTATGGATCTCTCCTCCATGGGACCATGCTTTACACAAATGAAAGAGAGTAAGAGACTTACCTAATTTTAGAGGATATTGAGGTGATCTTGTCAGGTAACAATATTGAACAAACTATAGACAATGTCGTCAATGCTCACTATAAATTTTGGAAGTCAGGAAAAATGCAAGACAGGGGCACCTGCGTAAGGGCACTGACACCTAGGTGTTGGTAATTGTGTAGATGCTTAGGAACTAGTTTCTTTTGTGTTGTAAGGGTTTCACTATTGATTCTTGTTTATCGCTTGATATTCACTCTTTGATTGTCGAAGCTAATTATAGCTTGTAAAATAGAATAATTACCTACATATGTCCACAAACCACATCAAATCTAATAAAAAATATGTAGAATGCAGATTCGGGTTGACCTCGATAGGCACCTAAAGAGTGAACTTACTGCCAATCGCTGCACTAAATCTCAGGCTCCATGTAGCTCTTGTGTGTGTAGAAATGATACCCTAGGATGCCCTTGTGCAAGTTTAACTATGATTGCGGGATAGATCTACAGTGTAGCAATGTATAACATATGTGTATGGGATATAATAGACTTCACCTCCTATGTAGTGTATGAAAACATCTCCTATAAAAACCTAGCTGATTCGCCGGGTAGTATACCTCAAGTGAGGAAACCATTGTCCCTTGTATGAGTGCTAGATGAATGTGTAGTGCCAACTTCCCTCCGACACCTTTTTTATTATTTTTTTGATACTATCGACTGCACTTATGGATATATTATGCAGACGCGCGACAGGAGATTTTGCTATCGCCCGTCAAGAAAATGCAGTTTGATATCGCATGTTAGTAGAGATTAGAGATACTGAACTATTGTTGATTTATTTCTTATATAATACATATGGACTACTGGAGACATTTGATGTTGATATTGATATACTTTTGCCATGGTTACTTATCTGTAATTATGACATGTGATATATTTAGTCATATTGAGTAGACCTTGATAATTAGATTAATGTGATGATCGTTTTGACATGAATGAAATGTGGAATAGAAATTTGCTAGAAATTGTAAGTTATATCGTATTTGTATAGATGATATTAATAAATATATAGGTGATTTTAGATTTATATCGCATATTTTGGCATGAATGTTTTAATGCGGCCATGAGGCTGAAGGAGGTATCATCTGTTTTATAGGTATATTATATTCACAACAACATCGGGGGAGTGGAGACCAACCACATCGGAATTCGAGAAGAATCCAACTAGGGTCACCATGGCAACGTGTAATTGTGTGTGTGTTAGAATTATTTGGTTAAGGGAAAATTGTGACCTAGGGATTATGTGTTGTTTTGTTTTAAATTTCCCTTTCTATTATGTCAGTATGTGTTTTCTCTTAGTAAGTGAAATTCTACTTGTTTTATTATTTAGATTCTTGGAATTGTGTTTATCCCCTTTTTAGTCATGGGTTGTAGTGTCTTAATTAAGTTAATTTGAATTTGTTTTAAACTAATTAAAAGATGTGACCAATAGGGAGTTCATTTATTAGGCTTGATTTACCTTGGATTTTGTGTTGAGTGATGTGTGTTTGAGTTTTGAGTGTAGCACACTCTACCCCACATGGGAAACTCGAATTTGGCCTTAGAGGCCAAATTTGGAAGCTTGTGGGACAAGTCAAACTTGCCCCACACCTCTTAAAATCCCATGCCAACCCTACCTATGGGTTGGGAGGTCAAATTTAGGGTCTTTTAGGTGTTTTGGGGGGATGAAAAGGTAAAATATTAATTGCACTTTCTTTCAAAATTTAATTTTGTCCTTTGGGGGAGTGGGCTTAGATGGAGTGTGTAAGGTGCTTGTCATTCCTCCAACCAATCATTAATGGTGCATTGGAATATGAGGTTGACCAAGTGATGTGGAGTGGAGGGAAAATGAGGTGGCATCCTACTTGGAGCCACATCATCCCTCCCTCTCTTTTCTCTATTTATTGAATCCTTTTTGCTTGTTTTGGGGTTAGATGTTCATTTTTAGTCTCTTGTATTTTTGGAGAGCAGAGGATTTTGAAGGAGTGTGTGGATTTTTGGAGCTTGTTGATACTTGTAATTTTTTTGGATCTTGTGGATGCTTGCTTGATCTTTGGAGGGGTTTGGAACTTCATACTCGGAACAAGCTCTACCATGGAAAGGTAGGAGCTTCACCTTTGTTTATATTATGTTATAGTTATATGTATGCGTGTATATGTTGTGTTGAATGTTATTGTTTCTTTGAAATGCTTGTTGGGTATGGGTAGAATGCCTAAGTTGGGAGTGGGAGGAGACTATGGGGAGATTATTTGAGGGAGGCATAAGAGATCATTTTCTTGAGGAGGGAGTTTGGGTTGGGTGCCCACCTAGTATGAGAAATACTTGCATTTTCTTCTTGTTCTTACTTTGAGGGAGCCATAAGAGTTGAGGGAGGCATAAGAGTTGATGGAGGGATAAGGGGTACTTGAGGGAGGCATAAGAGTTGTTAGGGGTATTGAGTTTTGCATTGGAGGCTTTTTAGGTGGCACCCATTCCCATTGGGAGGCATAAGTGGCCTCCCCATAGGTCTTACTCTTTGGGCTTGTTGATAAGCCTTGTTATATTGTTTGTTCTATTGATTTCTTCTTGAGTTGTTGTTCTGTTTGTATGTAAATAGAGTGAATGTGAAATTATTGTTAAGTATTGTGGAAGCTAGTAGTTGCCATGAGTTGAAATCTTCTCCCATTGTGATGTGGTTGGTGCTCGGGGGCCAATGGAGAGGATGACTTCTCTTCTCCATTGGGTATCTTGGTTGGGTGGAGAGCGTTGCCTCTCCCTCTATCTTTTTGTGAATCAAAAAAACTTTTGAAGGAGCTACCTTGTTGGGTTTAGAGCATTGGAGATTTCTTGAAGACCATGTGAAATTCCTGGTATTTTTTTTACTCACTTAGAGTGGAAGAAATTGTAATAATGCGATTCATTCTTGTATTCACATTTTGTATGGCTTCCCTCCTCAAATGGAGAACATTTTTTTGATCTTGTGAAGGAACATATTGCATTTCATTGTGGCTATGGAAGTGTTTTTTTTTTACATTGAAAGAGAAGAAGAAAGAATTGCGTGAGTTATTTTTCAAAGGGAAAAGAAATATTAGTTTCATTGTAGTATTGCTTCATTGTAAGTATGTAATAAGGAAAAATAAATGATCAAAATGGATACATAGTACAAAATTTAATTAGAAGTTAAAATGTGAAAATGAGATTTGCATTCCAATAGTTTTAATGTTGTAAACTTGTTCAAGTAAAAAGAAAGATCCATTTTCATTATACTCTTGTATTTGATAGTTAGTGAGCCTCTTACTCATTCCTTGGATAGGAAGGTTCAAGGCAATTTACATGGAAGTATAGAAGGACTTATAAAAAAAAAGAAAAAAAAATTATAAGTGGGTGTCAACCAAATGGGATTTTTGTTCTTCCTTTGTAAATTTAATGTAGTGAATCAAAATGATTGACTACTATTAGCCTTAGTCTATATTGTTTGGAATAGTCTTGTGTTAAATTTAAAATAGATTATACAAATATATTTAGTCATTCTAATAACAATAAATTGAAGAGAAGAGATTTGGTTGTGCATCCTCTAGATTTCTACCGAACTACACTAAAAATCTTAAGTTTGGAATTTAAAATTTGTGGACTCTAATGTTGACTTATATAACACTACCTTGTTAGTGGAATTAATGAAAGCTAAAGTATTCTTAATATTAAGGTATTAATAATATTTAATTAGTAATTGTGTTAGAGTGTCATTATTAAAAACAAAAAAAAAAAGTCATTTACAATTATATATAGCATAATATAGGTAGATATAAATGTGTGTGTGTGTGTATATATATATATATATATATATAAATATATAATATTGTATATATTAAATATGGTAAAGAAAAGAAATTAAAATGAATAAAGTTGCTGACTGTATTAAATGACAAAAAAAATATAAAAAAAATATAAAAAAAGGAGGGGGCGTTGTAAAGTGGCGCGGCCACTATGGAATTAGTTTTAAGTTTGGGGTAGGGGTCGCCGACCCCACCCCTCAAGGCATTAAATCCCCCACCCACCTTCCTCTCTACTGAAACTTCTACACAGACCCCTACGCCTGGCCCTAAGCACGACATGCAAAAAAAAAGAAGAAAACTTCCAAGGCTGCGGCCTATGCATTCACATTTCTGTGTGTGTGTGTGTGTGTGTGTGTGTGTGTGTGTGTGTCTATATATATACACACACACACACACCTAGACTTATATATGTAACTAAACAATTTCCAAATAAATGAATATATACAAAAGTATAGAAATAAATATATACATGTATATATGTATATCTTTACTTTCTCAATAAAACTAGTTATCAAATGTAGCTATGTAAATAGATTTGAGCAAACAAAAAAAAAGACCCCACAAGCTCATTTGGGTATATCAAAGAAAGCTAAGATAAATAGAGTAAACCCATTTGAAACCCTAGGAGAGGGTGTGAACAAAATATAGAAAGGATCACAACTTGGAAGCCTCTCTAAAAGCTTTGAGTGCCTCTAATGGCTTCCCTTCCTCCTCCAATAACCTGCAAAACAAATTAGAAACAATGAGAGAAATGTAATGAGAAAGAAGACTTCATAAGGATGCTTTAGGGTTAGATTGCCTATTTCCTAATCAAGGGTCTAAATTTGATCCATCCTAGGGATGAGATTCATCCCTACAAAAAGTAGGTGGAAAGGGGGTGAGTGGAAATTACTCCTTTTTAATTTTAATGTCTTGGATATAAAAACATGAGTTGAATTTTTAAGGGGTCACTTTATGGGGTAAGGGAATGTTTGTTCTAACCCCATTTAAAATGGACATTGTCATTTATTTTAAATGTGGAATATTTAACTATAGTAGGAATTTAATTGTTTATTTAATTACCGCTTAGAGTGAACTAAACCTTGCTTGGACAAAATCTACTTATTAGTCTTAATGCGGGTTTAATAATTGGCTATAATGGAAAGTTTTAATTATTAAATATAATTGACCTTAAAGCATTTCGTGACAACTGTAGTTTCGAAACCTGTATGCGGGCACACTTTAAAAATTAAAAAAAATAAATTATTCCATAATTTTTCTAACTAAACCTAGGTTATTCTTTGGTCTTGTGCAAGCGATTTAGCGGGCGTTACAAGATGACTTTGAAGTGCTTTAATTCATTTGAAATGCATTCTTAGGTGATGATAGTAATGCTTAGTGTTTGGTCCTTGTTTTTGAGATGTAACTAAGTATATATATGATTCACTTGTTTGAATTTTGTAATTGACAACTGGAAGGCCGACCCATAAATGAAAAAGATGTCCAAAAGATAAAATAGACCCAAAAAGAGAGAGTAAAGGTAAGAAAGGGTTAGGAGTGCCCAATATAGATAGGAGCGCTTGGGTGCTAATGTCCTAGCTGGGTGCCAGTGTCGTCAGCCTTAAAAGAAAAACCAGTTAGGTATCACTAGGGCTATAGGGTGTGTAAGACCAAAGAGAAAACAAGAGAAAAATAAAACAAGCCAAAGATAGTTATCAACCACTAGTTTTTTTGCTTAGGAATCATATATACATTAGTAATCTTTTGGACGTAGAAATGTACCCAAGTGCTTGATTTTGTGTCTACAAAACATAGGTTAAAAGGTGCAAAAGGCATGCAATGCAACATAGTTGGGTGCTTAATGGCTTGGCTTTAAGGCTTTGGAGGTTAGTGTAATGGTTTATGTCTTGGAACAACAATTTGTTGCATAAAGGGACCTTAGCAAGAGAACAATAGTATTGTGTGGAAATATGTAGTAGTTTTTGGCCTACAAAATAAAGAAAGGGTTGAAAAGTTCACCAAATGAGACAATTTCTCAGGGTCTTAGATCATTAAGAGCACAAGGTTAACAAAAATTTGTAGGGGCTCAATTTGGTTAATATTTATGCCAACTCGTGAGATGATTACCTACTAAGTGTAGATAACCAATATCCTTGAGGAATCTATCAGGCATAGAGTTTTCTTGTAACATCTTTCTTTGGTTCCTTTATAAATCTAGATCCTTGGAAGGGCTCTAAAAATTATGTAAAAATTGAGAAACACGTATAAATCACAAGTGGAAAATGTAAGGTGTGCAAGAAACTTATTCTATAGAAAGAAAACCTACTCTAAAATTTTGTAATAATGTATAGAATAGATCATACAAAGCCATATAATGGTTTAGAGACATTTCCTCCTATTCTAATGATATACATCCATGTGATGAGATTTGAAGTAGCCACAAAAAGTGACAATAACTTAGATGGAGCAAAGTGTTACTTATCCTCTAAAATGTCAACTTTTTCAAAAGTATACACTCCTCTATTCAAGTGATTTTCTTAAGAGTATGTATCTATTGACTTTCAATATGTCACGGTTCTTCTTCATGCCACATAATGAACATGACCAATGGAAAGTATGAGTTAGGATTTGAGATATATTAATTTTTGATTAGATACATTCCTCTTATAGTAAATAGACTACATCATATAGAAAGGTTGGCCCCATGCTTGTCTCCAAAATAGGGCACACAAAAATATCGTCCATCTTCTCCTCCTTTACTTCGGCTTCAGGATTTGATGGATTTGTAATGATATCTTTCTATGTGATATTTTTAAGTGGAGAATGGGTATCCTCATTAGAATCATCACATATGGAAAGAAAAAGGCCATTAATGTCTTCTACCTCAACAAGCTCCTCCCTACTGTAACTTAGAATCATGGGTTTCTCAATAACAATGTGCATACAATCCTCTTTAGTATCCCATGACTTTGTTTGATCATCCTTGATAACATAAGTTCTATGAATAGGCATAAATCATGGATTCATCATCACTGTCAGATTCATTTCACCATGGCTTCTTTATTTATTTCTTTTTAGTGATGAATTTTTTCTTTATAGGTCGTGAAGTACTAGCAAGGATCTTGTTCCATCTTATAACTCTAAGAAGAACTTGTTCAGAATCAAAGTATTCAATATTCCTCTCTAAGTGTTGGAGATGATCCTTAAAAATGTGTTGTTGTTCCTATAACTCAAGTGTAATTAGGAAGTTATGAATGATTTTATCTTGTTCATGGAGATCCTCTAATCTTAAGGGATTCTCAAATATTGTATCTGGTTTGGAGGGTTGTGAACTAATCTATGAGATTTACTCACCATAATGAAAGTGGAAGACACACTATCCACCATCTTTGGCTCATGTCTATTTTTGAACATAGTTGGGAACTAAACAAAGAAAGTTTTCAAGTTTTCATAGTCTTCCAATGTTCAATGGTGAAAATTCTAGGGGTGGGAAACCTGAGAACTAAACAAAGAAAGTTTTCAAGTTTTCATAGTCTTCCAATGTTCAATGGTGAAAATTCTAGGGGTGGGAAACCTTATAGGTGGTGGCAGGGGAGTCTTTTGAATGCAAAAACTGGATGATTAGGATATAAAGAGGTTTTTTACATAGAAGGTGTGTAAATATTTGGACAGAGTTGCAGAAATAAAACACATCAAACTTAAATTCATTCAATATTACATATAAGGATTACTTACAAAATATATAGCCGATAGTACTCCTATAAACAAGGAGCTACTACAAAATAAATCAATCCCCACTATCTCTCAAGTCTATTTACATGTGTGGTTATAACAACCACTATTCACACAAATCATATAGCTAATTATTTAACAATCCTCACTAACTCTTGCTAATGGAGCACTAACAACATAATTTCCTAACAATCCCCCCTTCATGTGAACATGGTAGAAAAAAATCACACTTCTTTCTGTAGCTTGACACCTTTACGTGCTCATGAACTGGATGGTTTTTCAGGATATTGAACAACCTTCAAAGATGGTTTTACTAGAAAACCACCCACCAAAAAGGATACTTTTTCAGGACAACCAACAATCTCAAGAAGGATGGTTTTCTAAGGACAACGAAGAACTTACACATACAGATGGTTTTACAGGACAACTAACAACCCAAATATCATGATGTTGCATTTTATTGTGCTTTCATATTTCCATTGCATTTACACATCAGGGGATCAAATAGGACAATCTGCTCAATTATTACAAATCAGAACAAGACCACACTACAAAAATGAACAAACACAGGTACTTTGAAATGAAGCACACCATAGAACACACAACAAATTGCCACAACATCTTCATGCGGCCCCGTCATTGGTGACTACATGGTGACTGATGAGAGGTCATTGATTGACATCCAACCTCTTGTGCCTCCATCATGTAGTTTGATGGTGCTACTTACTCAGTTGATGAAGACTTGATGCTCATTGGTTTCCACATTGTGCTTATTCTTATCTCCCACCAAATGTGAAACACTTTATTTTATTGGATGTCGGGTTACATAAAAAATACATCCATAAGGAAATTTTTGTTTTGTTTTTCGACACTTTGACAAAACGACACAAAAAATGGTGACTTAAAATAGTGACTATTGACTTTCATGGATGATACTTGAAATTTTGTAGACAATACAATTTGACGATACTGACCATCTAATGATTTTGACAACACTAATTGACACAATTTTGACTCTTACTTTCAATATATAATAGATTCACTTGATAACACATCAAAAACCAAAGCAATTTGACATACACTTCGCGGACTTGATTTTCAATGACAATAGACATTAAAGACTTTAACAAAATAAAATACATTAATGAATAAATAATGATCTATAAGATATTATACTAATGTTATTTCTTATAAGGACAAAAAAGACATACTTGTTAAGTGTATGCCTGGAGACACCCGACACGGAGAGTTAAAAGGTTGAAGCCAAGATCATGCCCTGTGTGATTTTGATGACATGGATACCCTTTACTTGTAACTACTTAGCTGAAGGTAATCACTGGTTTAGTTTCTTCACTTACTTTACGTTGTTGAATCTATATGTTCCCTCCCGAACTTAGGCTGAGATGTCATTAAAGTATGTAATCCAGTGCCCAATTCGACACCCTTACAAGTACTCAATAAAAAAAAGAAGACATAGATGAAACTACAGTTATCAAACTACACACTAATAAACTTATTTGCCATGATTCAAACTAGAATTTTAAAACTGATACCTATATAGCATCGCTTTGAAGAAAGGAATTTGAATGGGTATCACTGCAACCAGATGGTACAGATGTATATGTCAATAAAATCTAATTTGCATCGTAAGCTTCAATGTACTACACTGCCGTGTATCCACGTATTCTCCACATGCAATCTGATATTGCTTCTCTTACTAACATAACACTAATGCTCCGTCAGAACCTTCAGATGATTCATTTGGATTGCACCGTGCAGACTTTGCTTGGAGGTCGCTGATCAAACGAACTCTCGATGAAGACACTGAAAAGTGTATTCAAGCCCAGGTGAATAAAAAATCATTTAGCCATGGAGATTGTTGTCGATCCAATACACGCGGAGGCATGTAATATTCACACAATTCAACAGACGCAAATAAGATCTAAGTTCAGTCAATAGCAAATGTTTGAACAATAAAATGTTGCAGCGAAGTATAGGAGTCGATGCAAAATGCTATGCGCAATGCAAAGTTCATAAAAATGTAATGAACTCCATAAAAATGCAGCCGCCCTAAATGTCATCCAACGATGATTTTTACTTTGCAGTCCATCATTTAAGTATCTGTGTAGATGTATATGTGCACGCACAACTGAAAAATCAGCTCTGAATCAACCCCTACTATCTCAAAAAGCCTATTTACCTGTGTGGTATTCAAATAAATCATATAACTAATTATTCAACAAACCTCACTAACTCTTATTAATGTAGCATTAACAATATAATTTCCTATCAAGGTGTATGGGAGGGAGTTTAACATGTGTATGTAAGGTTGAGGGAATGTTGCAATATGTGGGAAGGAGGGGAAGGATGGAAATGGGATGCCTTTTTTTTTTTTAGCTTGAATGAGGTTGTTCTCTGCCTGAATAGTTTATGTCAAAGGGTTGAAGAAGAACACTACCTCAGAGAGACTGAACTATCACAATAAAATCAGATTCAAAGGCTCTTAGTTAGAATAATAATGCCATACTTGTTAGGGATATGTATTCTTGGTTATCCGAATTCTTTCTGAATTTGATGTTGAAGTCAAAAACATACTCCATAAAGGGTAATTTATGGTGCTGAGGTATTCCATGAGAAATATGACATCTGTAACATCCTTGAACGAGTTGTTCAATTTTTTTTTAGTTGATCCCAAGTAGAGATTATTTAAATGCCTAATATTTTATAGCAATCTAGAGCTTTTCCTTTGAAAGAAAAGGAAAATAGTCTATTAAAATATGTTCTCCTCTATGATGTTACGCATAACACATAGGTTGGCCACATCTTAAATTTGGTAAACATAGCTGACTAAATTTTTTCCATAAAAGGGAAAGGATTTGAGATATTCTTTAAGAATTACATCCAATTGTTGCAAAATAAGGGGACCATCATATTTCCAAGAAGGAAAAGGAAGAGCTTTAGGAAGAGTCATGGAAATATATGAATCATTGACATAGGGGGGCCATGTCTATATTTCATGCGATGAGCTCTTAAAAAAGTGTAGTCACAAAGTGATGGATGTGTGCTTCAAAAAGTGGGTAGAGTCAAGATTCCAACCAAATTTTTTGCTGGAAGTATAAAAAATTGTATAATGTTTTCAACAAAAAAAAAGCCTTGATCCCACCGGGCATGCCAAAATTGTTATAGGTTGGAAGCATACATTTTTAAAACCGAGTTTACTATCAACACAACATAAGATCTCTTCACAAGTTTGGGACTTGCAAAGTAAATAAAACCTCCATGGAGAGTTGGATTTCATCTACTTCTACTCTTAGTGCTATTATTAATCTACCTAATCTAATACTACAAGGGAAAAAGGATGAAGGAAATAACCTATAATAAAGGTGATTCACTAAGATTAAAATAGGGATTTTCTTCCTTTTTTTGTTTGAGGACAACACATTATATTACATGAATGTATGTATATAGTCTATTGGGGATTGTGTTTGTGTAGTTGTCATTAATGTCAAATGTCATTGATGTCAAAGGGAGTTCAGGTGGCATTAGGTAGTCAGTCCATCAGGTGTCATCCATTAGATAAGAGTGAAGGTATGATTGGTAGTGAAGATATATGGCAGTCATCAAGTATGTATTCATAGTATGATATCTAGGTGTAATTGCATGATCTTGAGTGTATGGTCAATCAAGTCTGGTGATATGTGAGTGGGCTTCTAGGATGTTGTATGAGTGATCGATATGATGTAGAACATGATCAACATACATGTGTTAGAGGTGTTATGAGGTATGCATGATGTTAAAAAGGTTAGTTCTTGAGAGCCACATGTTGGTGAAACAAGCTCATTCTAGGTCATAATCCTAGACCTAGGTGCAAGAAAAATGAGCATGGTGAGCATGTATTATGATGTAGGGAATACTGTTTTTGCAAGCATGTAAAGTGTGTTGTTGAGAGTTGTATAAAATGTGTAGAAGGTTCCATCATGTCATAACTTCATGTGTACTAATGCATGATTAAGGTCCTTTTGAAGCAAAGCTACAAAAAACGCCAAGACATGCATGGATGGGTACAGTCATCGTGGTATAGAGAGCGTTTTATAGGTATGATAGAGGCATGGATGAGTGTTGGGAGAGCATGGTAGGAGGTCTGTCATAGTAGAGGTGAATGCCAAATTTCAGATCAAGGCATTGAATAAAAAGTAAGAAAATATCTATTTTTGGCTCTACCGAGATTCTTAGAAAGTACAAAAACTAGTTCAAAGGTCAACTCTCCTATTTTCTCATCACACATGTGTATGTTCTGTATAGGGGCCTTGAGATTTTTGATGGATGTTATTATTACATGGAGTTAAGATATAGTTTTATCAAGAAAAATGAATTCATTTAGATGTTATAGCCATTTATGAATCATTGTTAAGAAGTCGAACAAGTCAAAACCAGTGCTAAAACCCTAGGTTCAAAGAAATAGGAAAGAAATGGTCTGCATGGTATCCAAATGAATTGGAAAAGCTAATATGATGACTCAGGCATGTAGAGGACTCCTTAAAGGTCATTTTGGTGGTGGATGCATGATTCAAGTTCACTAGTAAGTTGAGGAAAAACCTTTGTTTGGAAGAGATTTGGTTGTACAAGTGTGTGTTGAAGGAGCCATAATGGAAAACCTATTGGTCTAGGTACCTTGGGATTTGTTTTAGATGATCATGAAAATATCTTAGTAGGATTTGTGGAGAATATTGATGGAACATGTGTCATAAGTAGGTCTACCGTGTAAAGGCTTAAAGGTGCGAAAATAGTCTTGTGATCCAAAAGTGTGTCTAATGAAATACATGATGTATCAGTTGTTTTTGAGTATGAACAAAATACATAGAGGTATGATATGAAGTATGTGATCCCTTGGTTTGATCTAGTGAAGTATTTTTGTGTTAAATTTTTAATGGCCTAATAAGCCTTATTGGGCTTGTCAAGAAGTTAGTTTGAACATGTATGTTGATGATGTTTTCTCCTTGTGAATTATGGCTATGAGTGCTTGAGGAGGTGTACAAGGTTTCCCTTGAAGTGTTCCATGTGTTGGTTGAGCCTGGAAGTGATGCTTAAGGTGTTTGACATCATATTTTTCAAGATAGGTGAACTTGAGTCCTAAAAGCTAGTATGATCAGTTTCAAAGATGCATGTGTTTTGGGATCTCGTGCCATGATTTGAAGGTTAACTCAAGCTGTCCCAGTTAGATGAAAATGTGATATTTCAAGTGTGTTATCAGCTAATTTTGACTCCACAAAATTAATATGCGTGAAAATTTAAAAAATTTCTGAAGTGTCATTTGTCGTGATTTATCACCTTCACCATGATCATTTTATTCTCCCGATCATTTTGGTCTTCGTTTCATCAATTTCCTGAGATAACTCCTCCCACCATGTCGCAAACTACATTTAAATTAATTAATTAATATTTAATTAATTTCTTGCCCTTTTATTTAATAAAATTAATTTTTTTTTAAATTTTTGGGGTTTTTTAATTAAATAAATATTAATTTAACATTCAAAAAGTTGATCGACAAGTTTTTATCTTTGTCATGCGCAATTAAAATACTTCCTCCAATTGCCGAGAATGCCAAGTTAGCTCTCCACTCCCGATTTTTCCTTTCCTGGCAAAAATTTCATTTTTTCCTGCTTGGAGATTTCCTTGTTGATTGTCAACCTGATTGAATGGAAAAATGGAAAAATATCTCCCAATTTCCCACATGGGAAAATAACTGGGAATTACCAACCCGATTTACCATTTCCAGAGGAAAATGATTAAGTTTTTTCCCATACTCCCTGGTAATTAATGTCCACTACCCAAAGGAGGAGGAAATTGGTTGTTTCAATGGAAAGAAATAAACGATTACCGGGAAGTTTCTTTAATTCACGTAACAAATCCTTCATGAAACTTTGTTGGAAAAAGTCATGCGAAGAAGATTTCAAGATTTTTCTTTCCTCTATAGAAGTGTTTTCCAAGAAATATTTTTATCACATCCCACATAGACAACTCAAGAAGCAATAGTTCATGCTCAAAAACAAAGATCAAGTATTCACTCATTCATCCTTAGTAATTTCTGATTATGCATCCATTGGGTAGAATAAGAAGATCGCATGGGAGAGGAAGAGAATGTTGTCTACATGCATTTATTTTTGCAACAATAATACCAGTCAAAGCCATAACCAGCTCAGGGACAAGAAGGAAGTGCAAAAATATACAAGTTTCCACACCAAGCAAAGATTTCATGCAGCTAAAGAGACAATCCACGCCAAGGTGAAAGAAAACAGCTTCCACGTAGGCAAATAATAGTCCTCTATGCATGCACATGTGGCCATAAAGAAGAACAAATACAATATTAAAAAAGGGGGGAAATACCAACACATTTACACAGGTAAATTCCCACGCATTTGTAGAAGTAAAAAACATTTTTCTAGACAGAAGGTAATAAAAAATAAGAAGGTTTTTTAATTAAAAGAGGAGCCCATACATTGGTAAAGTCATAGGTAAAATAAAAAAAAGTCCAATAATTAGTGAAAAGCAAGACATTCCACGTGTGGAAGGAAGAAAGCCAAAGAGAAAGCTCACGTAGTCCAAGGAAAATCAAACTTCCATGCAACCATAGAGAAGAAAAGCATTGCCACACTGGTGAAAGAGATATAACATGTATATAGGTAGAAGTAAGCTCACACAGACAACATTAGGAATAAAAAACAAAAGATTAAACATTCATGCTAAAAATACAAGTTTCAATGCAACTAAAGGTGAAAAATAACAGTCCATGTGCCAGGAGGAATAAGAGTTTTCAGTGCATAAGGAAAATATATCCATATCAGTCCAAAACAACTGCCTAGGTGGGAAATAAAAAAGAGGACAACTAAAACCAAAACAAGGAGAATTCAACGCATTACACAGCCAAAAAGGAATTAAAACACATTCACGGATGTCCATGCAAAGGAAGGTAATCCAAACCCATTTCGAATGCATTCACAAAGAAAAAACAAGTTCAACGCATTTACCGGGCAGTAAAAGGCACGCAATTGCAAGAAGAGGAGGACTGTGCGTGAAGAGTAAATACATGAATAGTTTGAAAAAATATCAATTAAGATATATATCAGCACAAAAAAAAATGAAATTAATGAAGAAACCAATAGATGCGGAACGAAGGCTGCCGTGGGTTGTATCTGTCGAAGTAATCAACTTTGGAGCTTGATATCTCAAAGATAGATGATTTTCATGAAAAAACAATCATTTCCTGTAATTTTACTCATGTTAAGGTGCTTCCATAATCATTTGGAAATACACAACACCTATTTGGTATTTTTCACGAACCAAATAAAAGGCCAAAGAGGAAGCTCACGTAGTCCAAGGAAAATCAAACTTCCATGCAACCATAGAGAAGAAAAGCATTGCCACACTGGTGAAAGAGATATACCATGTGTATAGGCAGAAGTAAGCTCACACAGACAACATTGGGAATAAAAAACAAAAGATTAAACATTCATGCTAAAAATACAAGTTTCAATGCAACTAAAGGTGAAAAATAACAGTCCATGTGCCAGGAGGAATAAGAGTTTTTAGTGCATAAGGAAAATATATCCATATCAGTCCAAAACAACTGCCCAGGTGGGAAATAAAAAAGAGGACAACCAAAACCAAAACAAGGAGAATTTAACGCATTACACAGCCAAAAATGAATTAAAACACATTCACGGATGTGCATGCAAAGGAAGGTAATCCAAACCCATTTCGAATGCATTCACAAAGAAAAAACAAGTTCAACGCATTTACCGGGTAGTCAAAGGCACACAATTGCAAGAAGAGGAGGACTGTGCGTGAAGAGTAAATACATGAACAGTTTGAAAAAATATCAAACAAGATATATATCAGCACAAAAAAAATGAAATTAATGAAGAAAACAGTACATGCGGAACGAAGGCTGCCGCGGGTTGTATTTGTCGAAGTAATCAACTTTGGAGCTTGATATCTCAAAGATAGATGATTTTCATGAAAAAAAATCATTTCCTGTAATTTTAATCATGTTAAGGTGCTTCCATAATCATTTAGAAATACACAACACCTATTTGGTATTTTTCACGAACCAAATAAAACGTAATTCGTTTGAATTTCACTACGTACATAGTTTCAGCTTGTGAAAAGGCCTACTTTGAGAATCCATATTTCAGGTCTGAGTGATTGTTGAGAAGAACAATTTGTTTCTTTGAATTCTCCTCATCTTCATGTAATCCTTTTCCGACTTGTAAATGCACAACACCTCATTTGATATTTTTCAAGAAGCGAAAGAAAACACAGTTTGTTTGATTTCGTTGCGCATGCAGTTTTCAGCCTGTCAAGGGAACTCACTTTGAGAGTCAATATTTTGAACTTGGGTGATCATCAAGAGAAAAGGATTAGTTATTTGAATTCTCCCAAACTTCATGTGTCCCCTTGTTAAGTTGTAGACTCCCTGAGTGACATCTGGTATTTTTCCTAGGCTAAAATAAAACAGAATTTTCGCAGCTCCATACATGCATGTTCTTGAAAGTTTAAGAGAAGTTATCTTTGACCTTTAATATTTGACTAAAAATTTTGACTCGGGAAAAAAACCTCTTACATGTAGACTTGTGGTACCTTAATAGACTCCCTCATCTAGTGAGAGCTTCTCAGAATAAGATTTGGTATTTTTCCCAAGGTAGTTTTAGAGGTGATTTGTTCAGTATTGAAGTCTAGAAGTAATAGCTAGAAATCAAGGTTTTGTCACGTCTTCACAATCATGTCATCTTAAAACAAGTGTGGTTGTGTGGATCATCAAGAAATCCCACATCATTCAAGAATGTCCCTGTTAGGTCTTAGTTAGAAGCGGGTGCGATACATCATCGGCTAGTCTTAAAGCTTGAGCGTTCTCGAATTGGATGATCGTGAGAAAATTAGAATGACAACACTTCAGGATGGTGAAAAATACGAAAGACATAACTCCAGGAATTGAATTGCAATCTCAATTCTTGGAAGATCTTCTCAATGAGGAAAGATCAGGAGCTGGATTCTGACAAGCTAAGGTGGCATAATGACTACGGTCTCACGACAAATGAAAAATTCGCCATGGAAAAGTATTCAGAGCATGTGGAGAATTGTGTGTAATTGTGAATGTGAATGTGAATAAAGACAAAATTTCTCACACCAAGATGTTGCTCAAATGTAAAGGTGGATGAATTACTCAAGTTTCAAGCTCAACTCTATTGTCATCTGGAGGACTACAGAGCACGATCAATGAGTTCATTCTTGTATGACTAGGATATGTGGAATCTTGGCCCAATAGATAAGGCATTGATCCCATGTGTCTTGATGTAGGTGGCGCATTGTTGAAAAGGATGTCTATGTATGTGTCCAAGTCATTTAAGTTGTGTCCACATGTACCCATTGCTTTTATTTTTGTACTTTTCCTAAAATGAATTTAAAATTGTTATAAAGTGATGTTATTGTTAAACTCACTTTTGGAAAACTTTTGATAACTTAAGTGGTTTCTATTTTCAAGTTAATTTTTAGGAGTTGGCTGAAAAATTCAAAGTCACTTAAGATGCCCCATTTAATGTTCATGTAAACCCTAACTACTTTGTAACCAAATTTTGGGTTATAAAAGGAAGTTAGAGGCACATTTGTAAGGGTGATTTTAAGAGAGGAAAAGAAAATACTTTTGTGTGCAAGATTTTTTTCAAGAAATAAACTTTGTGTTCTTTTGTGAAGACATTTTTGAGTTATTTAAATATGAACTTTGTGTCCCATTCATTATCTCTTGTAGCATTTGATGTTCTTGTGTTCATTAGATGTTAGTGTTTAAATATTACATGTGAATACTATCTTGGATTTTATTGTCAACGCTATTAATCTGTTGTTCTTGTTCATAGTGATCAAGCTCTGATATTTACTTGCTCATGTGTGTTCCCTTTACTTATTCTTGTTTAGCTGATTTGAAATCTGTTTTATTTGAGTTAGGTATTCATTATTATCCCCTATGTGATATTAGGCTCTATTTTTACGTAACTATTGCATGTTCTTTCCATTCATTCCTTTCCATTTCTTTCCTTAATTCCATTCCATCTCCCACATACAATTTTGAATGTATAGATGTAAATACAGTGCTGGTTTTCAATAAAGGCAACCTCACCTTCATTGTGGAGGGAATTCATTCCCTTATTATTGCATGTCATTTTCATGCATGAAAATCCATATGCTAACAAATAGATACGTTACTTATGTCTTGATGAGGTTATTTAAGGTATGAAACAACTTGATCTTGAAGACTATATTTTGAGAAGAATCACCATGTTTAAGTGAGGTAAGAGAAATGGAAGGTTTGAGTTCTTGTGTCCTATTTTATGGTGTCTCATGGATGTGTAGAGTGAGTTAAGATTATGGTAGATTAGTAAATGTGCCCAAGAAGGCTTGACAACATGTTTTGAGGTGAGAAGTTGCTAGGTCTTGGAGAGGGAAAACTAGGTGCTCAAGACCTAATTGTAGGAGCTTACAAACTGGTGTGTTTCATGATGGATTTAGCTGGTGCAGACTTGTTTGAGCTTGTTGGTGGTGGTAAGAGGTTGTGATTGACTTGTGTGGAGTTGGGTGTTCCTTGGTGGATTTTTTATGTGCATCTGAAATTCAAAATCAAACTATTGGAGATGAAGACCTTATTCTAGGCCTAATTGAGAAGCCTTGTGCAAGTTTCAATTGTTTGAGCTAATACTAACCTATATGGTATCTTGAGATGATTTATATGAGATGGTATACATTTTTTTAAGTTTGCATGACTGACATTAATGGTCTTGGTTGACATGTGGTTGTGTTTGTGATGAGTCGTGTATATAAAGTATGTTATGTTTGTTCATTTGATCTAGTGGAGTGAAAGTAGATGTGAGTGAGCTAGAAGATGTGAAATAAGAGGTTATTGGGCTTAAGGGAAGAGTTGAGAAGAGGTATGAAGATTTTATAAGAGTATATTAATAAGGATTAAATGTTACTTGACCTAATATGCATATGAGGATGAAAGTTTGAGCAAGAAGGAAGGAGTGTTTAAGAGAGTGTTGAGTGCATGGAGCAAAATTAGTGATCATAATCAGTTGTTGGAGCAACAAATCATCAATATTTCTACATCTTTAGGTGGCTGAGAGGGTTCTTGGTCATCTTAGGGTGTTGTAGCTTCCTTGTGGGGCTAGTGCCTCACTTAACAAGGGGTTGGCCCTCCTTGTAGGATTGGTGCCATACTAAACTAGGGGTTTGTGCTTTCTTGTGATGTTGGTGCTTCACTAAATTCCTTTTTGTTATGTAATATATGAAAAGTTTCAGTGGGTTTTATTCCCCTTGATGGTTTCCCACTATATATATGGTGCTCATGTGTTCTTTCTCTTGTTTCATGTACTTGTGGATGGATGTTACACACTTAATAAGCTCACAATGATGATGTAAGTTAAATGGTTGATTTAAATGATTTATATAACTTATGTGAAATGAAGTAAAAGTTTTTGTATGACTGATTTACCTCCCCTTTGAGTCACTGTGCTTCCAACAATCAGTATTAGAGAAATGTCCTTGTGAAGCAAGTCTAACAACTTGGAGGATATCCTTGACTCACAATGGGCAAATCATCTGATATTGAAACAACATTGATGTGTCTAAGGAAGAATAATGATGTTTTAGAGTCCTTGGAAAATGGACATGAATATTAGATCAATTGCAGGGTTCATTTTAAGAGACCTCTTGGAAATCAGATTTGGAGAATACTTGGCGAATATCCCCAGAACTGGTTTCGCGAGAAGGCAAATTTTTTGGGGGTTGTATGAAAAAATTTCGCCTGATTGTCAAGTGGCGCGACAGAAGGCTGCAGACACACAACAGGAGATTTTGCTGTCGCGCGTCAAGAAAATGCAGTGACGCGCATCAATAGACCTTAGTGACGCGTGTCAGCAACTAGCTTGTTCACGCGCGTCACTGAGGTTTGTTGATGCGCGTCACTGAGGGTGCTGTGACGCGCGTCAATAGACCTTAGTGACGCACGTGAACAAGACCTCAGTGACACGAGTGAACAAGCTGGTTGCCGACGCGTGTCACTAAGGTCTATTGACGCGCGTCACTGCATTTTCTTGACGCGCGATAGCAAAATCTCTTGTCGCGCGTCTGCAGCCTCTGACCTCTGCTTTCTCATCAACTCTGCACTTGTCTCACGTCAACAACCCATTTCCTATCGCGCGTCAATACCTCCTCTGTCACGCGTCACCACTGCCCATGTCGTGCATCACCACTGCCCATGTCGCGCGTCACCACTGCCCATGTCGCACGTCAATACCTCCTCTGTCGCGCGTCACCACTGCCCATGTCGCGCGTGAATACCTCCTTTGTCACGCGTCACCACTGCCCATGTCGTGCGTCACCACTGCCCATGTCGCGCATCACCACTGCCCATATCGCGCGTCAATACCTCCTCTATCACGCGTCACCACTGCCCATGTCACGCGTCACCACTGCCCATGTCATGCGTTAGTACAGATGTTGTCACGCATCAACAATCACAGGCTAACAGTAATCTGAATCTCTGGTGCTTAAGGGTATGCGAGTTAAAATTTCACAGTATTGGTAATTTGTTAAGCTACTTGAGGTATACTACCCGGCGAATCAGCTAGGTTTTTATAGGAGATGTTTTCAAATGAAGGCAAAGCCGACCCCCCAGAAAAAATATACTATATATTTTAGGCGAACAGGACACCGACCCACTCCGAATAATTCGCCTTTTCAAATTTTCATAAAATGAAATTTTCGCCATATTACGAATATTCGCCGCTAAAATTATCCCTGATCAATTGTATGGATGAGAAGCATAATCAGGCCATCAAAGGTTTGAAAATTCAAGCTAGGAGTGTGAAGAAGAATGTTGTAAGCTCAATTTTGAAGTAGAATCCCTAAGAGCTAAATAAGAAGATTACATCAAGTATGAAGATGAGTTGAAGTCACTAAAGACAGAGTTGGGATAGACATCTAGAAAATTAAATACCTATGAGAGATTGGATAAGAGTCATATTGATAACCAGGCAAGTGTAAGTGCTTTTGAAGACATGAAGGAGACAAAGAAGATAGATTCAAAGAGGTCGAACCATGTTAAACAACAAAATACAATGAGATATGGTTATTCTTTAAATGGTTACTTTTATGCTTATCATGAATTTGGTCATAGAGCTAGAGATTACAAGAGAAGGTCCTCAAGGAATGATACTCATGGGATTATGAAATCTCCTTTAAAGGCCAATGTTATTCATATGATGAATATGGTCATAAGTCTATGAATTGTAGTTAGGGCCTAAGCTCATATCAATCAAGAGGAAGGAAGAATGTTGTTTTCTACAACTGTCATAAATCTAGTCATATTGCTATATTTTTCCATTAGACTAAGTTTGAAGTGTACAAAATATGGTTTCAAGCCCCTAGAAGGTAGGATAGAAGAATGTTCAACTAGAAGTGTGATCCTAAGCATGAGAAAGTGTGTATTCCAAACATACTTAAAGAATAATCTAAAATAGTCAAGGTTATCTTGAAATATGTTCATGTAGGTAAGGAAAAGGAGACAATCAAAGAAGTGTCAATCTATATCAAGAAGCCAATAGTTGTTGAAAAGGCTGAGAAGGAATAAATCAAGACAATCAAGTCCATTTTGATGTGTCCACAAGAAAAATAGGGTTATTATCTCCAATTAAGAATGAGCTATTAATTGAGGAGAATCATATGTGTTTGAAAAGTGTTCAATCAGTAGATGTAAGGAAGGTAAATTCAATCATCAATCATAATGTGTCAAGGAAGAGAAGAAGGACCTTAAATGCTAAATGCAATAAAGATAAGGAGGACATGGAGTTTTGGGACTCTTCTGAGGAGTTCATATTGTTCTAGTACCCTAAGAAGCTTGGGATGTATTCACTAAGCTTCTTGAAGACATTCATCAAATAGAGAAGCATACATATGATATTCCAAGGAATATACAAGGTATGTTTGATTCATGTGGGACTCATGAAGGATTGGTATATGTTTGAGCTTGGATCTGTTGTTAATGGTTGTATGAAGGCCCAATCACGGTAAAAAGGTTATCATGAAATATTCATGGACTCATATGATCATAAGAAGGACATCAAAGGAGTAATATATGTTCTTGGTGCTTAAAATGTTCTAAAAGTTGCATTGAAGTTGTAAATGTGGTCTTAAGGTGTTGATAGCTTTGGCAAAAGGTTAAAAGATATGTTCAAAGTTTTGTTATTCCTAGAATGGAATATGAATGATTGGAAGGAGTTTGACAGTACAATCATAATGTAATATGGTACTTGAAGTGGTTAGAAATCATTCATATCTATGAGGAATTCTTTGTTCCATCTTGATTTAATTCATGAGTTATGTTATTAGTATAACACATCAAGAAGGTTATGAAACTTGTGGACCCGATTGTGTAAAACAAAATCAAATATGTAGAGCAAGTTGATCAGGCTCTAAGGTTTAAAGTGTATTTGATGATGACATTGATATATATATATATATATATATATATATGAACAAATTTTGGCATGAGTATGTGTTTAACCAATTGAAGGTGTTGAGACTGTCAAAGTGGTCTAGAAAAGAGAAGAAAATGTATGATTGTGTTCTACATTTCTCTATATCATTCATGTATAATTTTGTGTTTGAGGATGAATTAAAATGAAGCTTAAAATATGCTTGGGCCTACCCTATGAAAGTGTATTAATACCTCATCCTGATATGTGATGTTGGTGTTGCACTATGAAGTTTTGTTAGGACCTAACATGTCACGTATTAGTCTAGAAGGTAAGTATACTTGTGTCCATAAAGTGTTAAAAGGGATCATAGTACAAATATGTAGTATCTTGTGAGATCCTATTGATGGTTTGAATGATGACAACAAATCTTGAGAATGAATAATATGTTTTTAGGTTTATGCATTATGAAAAATAATAATGTGCATGTTTGAGATGTTCAAGGAATGATAGACAATTTGTTATACATATGATGGTGTTTTTTTGGTCTTAAAATGATTTGTGTTTGTTGAGAAATAAGAAACATGAACATAGTTAAGAAGTTATGTAGGAATGTGTATAATTATCTTGTATAAAGAATATATTCTAGGTGTTTCTTGCCAAGTATAAAGGTTTATGAAGTGACCTATATCAATTTAAGGATAGTGTAATGGCCTAGTAAATATGTGAAACAAAAAATGAAGAGGTGTTAAGAAGTTTACAAAATATGATTATCAATTATATGTGGTAGGGCTTAATAATATCAGGGTGTGTAAGATGCTTCACAAGGGCATGAACTATCTCAAGGAGATAATATGTTATCAGGTAGTTAGTAAGGAAAGTAACAATGGTCTAAAGAGTGTTGATTCTAGAAAGGAGTGAATCCAAACATGTAAATGTATGATGCTCATGATTTTGATAAAATTATGTGATGTTTCCAGTCCATACAGTCCTTAAAATAGGGTTAGATAGATGACTTGAATAATGATGGTTTCCTAATCCATTAAAAAGTCATCAAGAGGCAAATATCCAAGATGTTGTTCACTTGTGTAAGGTGTGGACACTAAATGTTACTTATCAAGAGACTATTTTCAGTTAGAAAGTACGAAACAAAGTCAGAGAGCATAGTTCTACGGGGAGTTTTTTCAAGGATGAAGATGCATGGTTTACTATTCTTAACAGAAGTTTGTTCATCTTAGAGTTAGGGTCAAAGGATGTATCATCCCAGGGGATCCTATCAGGAGTATGACACATTTCAAGAGATCAAGAGAGCTTTGTAAAGTTGTGATTGGATAATGAGATAATATGTCAAGAAATAGAGCTGAAGAACATGATCCATAGGAGGGTAAATTTCTTGGTTTGTGTAGATAGAAAATCATGCAAATATTACTATTTTACTACACTGTTAGTATGTTTTTATATACATGAATCTTAAGTAAGAAAAGTATTCACTGGTGACACCATCTCTTGTCCATCCATGTTCTTTGATTGTTTTCTATTATGATTCTATTCGACATATGTCATTTTTTTATCCACTTCTGGTCAGGTGACATGGATCCCTATATGTCTATTTGTTCACATATGCCATCATTTATCTCAGGATATTAACACCCACTTTATACACTAGTGTTAAAGCACTTGTGTCCAGTCTGCGTGCTTCTATCATGTTTATTATTTTTACACATTTTGACATTTGGGGTCAGCCTTTCCACTTTTTTATCCTTATCCCATGTTCATAGTTGGCCTCTTGTGTCACCAGTGTTGAAATTCAAACAAGAGAATCATATATATACACAACATACACTATTATTCTAGCTGGAAATTCAAAGGGGCTATCATATCTACATAATATCACTAATATCAAAAGGGACTGCATTCTGGGCTGCATACACTACATAGGAAGGGGAAGTGATGAATTTCATATCACACATTTGTATCAAAGCTAGTTATATCCTGCCATCTTGGCATCATTGGCACAAGGAAAAACCTAAGGAAATAATTCCACACACAAGCACAAAAAACTACATGGGTTCTGAAATGTAGTGCAGTGCTTGGTACTAAGTTCACTCATTGGGTGACCGTCATGGTAAATCCAAATTCAAATAATGCATATTTTATTTAGATCTAATGTGTTTGTGAGCTTGTACATATGACCAGGTTTTGATTTACAGGTTACAAGTGTTATTAAAACCTAAACAACAAATTCAGAGTGGTAAAGTAGATATTGGAGTGAGGATCCTTAGACCCCAAAAAAGAGCAAATCCTGAGTATTCACATAGATGCTAGTGCTCGTTAGCTCTTGTCCTCATGTAGGTGCTCCTATCCCTCACAACAAAACATCTCAAGACTATCTTCCAGCCATTGTTGCATCATTCCTAGTCATATCCCGTAGATAAATAGTCCCAACTATCTCCATGTTTTATAGGAACCCGCTACATCATTTACCCCTCTCATTTTCTTAGAGTTTTACACTATTTAAATGCTTAGCATTTGTATATTTTCATTTTTACATACCTTGTTACATTAGTTACTATGAATTTATATATAATTTAGTTTATATTAAATAAATTTTCTCTAGTGATGATGAGAGGTATGAAACATGTTGGCTATTGTGTCTATCTTCTAGGAATATGCACATCATAATAGGGTAAGCTGTGTAAAGGAACTTGAATATTACTAGTATTATGAAAGGAGAATAGGTCTACATTAAGGTATGAAAAATTATTTGTGTTCTCTCTTGAAGGGTCTCTTAGTTGGTGTGTATTTTCATCTATTATATGAATCTGAGGATGCATCATTTAAGGGGGAGTTGTGGCAAGTCATGAATATTGATATAAAGATAAGAAAAGTTGTAACTATTGGTTGGTCAAGGACGAGTCAAGGTGAAAATGTTGTCTATAGCTGGTGTGAATACAAAATTGGTTTGTATTTGTTTAAAGGGAGCACTAAGGATTGTTGAGGATCAAGTCTAGTGGATCATAAACAAAATTTAAGGTTAGAAAAGAGCCAAGAAGGTGTACACAGACCAATAAGGAGCAAGTAAGTAAATATTTGAGAATTTTTATTTTTTCTTGTTGTCAAGGAGTCGTAGTGCCCTTTTTCGTAGATGTCAAAGGGGGAGATTGTTGGGAATTATGTTTGTATAGTTGTCATCAATGTCAAATGTCATTGATGGCAAAGGGATTTTAGGTGGCATAGGTGTATATATGAGGTTTCATCCATAATGAAGAGTGAAGGATGATTCGTAGTGAATTGGCATGGTGAGTTCTATTGGTAGAATTTCTTGGTGCATATATGTTCTTGAGGAATGGTCAAGTAATTATGGTCTAGTGAGTGTACTCCAGATGTTGTTTGAGGTTTCCATGAGGTATAAAATATTTAGATACATGTGTTATAGGTATAATGAGGTCTACATGATGTTACCAATGTCAATTTATGAGAAATGTTTTTATTAAACAAGTCATTCTAAGTCTTTTTCTTGATCTAGTGGAAGTAGGTTAAGATGGTAGCATGGAGTATGAGGTACAGAAAGTTGGTGCAAGCATGTAAGGTGTGTTTTCACATTACATGGAATGTGTGGAATATTTCAAATGTCACACTTTAGGTGTATGATGCATGATTAAGTTTTTTTTGAAGCGGATTGTTGAAGACAAGTCATGGTGTCTAGAGTGTTTCAAGTATGAACATGCACATGGATGAGTGTTTGAAAGAATGGATGAGGTCTTCACAGTGTTGTGGGTGAAGTTGTAGGTAAGTATAGTGAAGACAAAACAAGAAAACCTATTTTTATCCCTATCGAGTTCTCATAAGTGTTATTTCCAGTTCAAAAGTCAATTTCTTATGATCACCCACACATGTGTGTTCTACATGGGAGTCTGAGCCTTTTTTGAATGATTGGGCATGGAGATAAGAATAAATAACAATAATAATGAGGTTAAGTGGATGTCAGACATTTATGATTCATCGTTAAGAAGCAGAACAAGTCAAAACCCTTGCTAAAACCCTAGGTTCATAGTGATAGGAAAGAAATGGTGTGTATGGTCTCCAAATGGATTGTAAAAACTTATATGATGACTCAGGAATGTAGAGAAATCTTCATATATCATTTTGGTGGTGGATGCATGATTCAGGTATGCTGGTAAGTTGAGGAAAAACCTATTTTTTGAAGATATTTTCTAGTATATGTGTTTGTTCAAGGTTCGTGATAAAAAACCTATCGTTCTAGGTACCTTGGGATGTGTAATAGATGATTATGAAAATATCTAAGCAGGTTGTTTGGAAAAATTTTATGTAACAGTTCTCACAAGTTGGTCTACTGCTTAAGGGCTTAAAGGTGTAAAAATAATCTTGTGATCCAAAGGTATGTCTGATGAAATGCATGATATCTAGTAGTTATTTTTGTGTATGAAAAACATGTACATGTATGATATGAATTATGTGATCCCTTGGTTTGATTTGGTGAATTATTATTTTGTTTAAGTCCTAAAGGCCTAATCAGCCCTATTAGGTTTGTCAGGAAGCTAGTTGGAAGAAATATGCTTATGAGGTTTTCTCCATATGAATTATGGTTATGAGTTCTTGAGGTGGTGTAATAGGTTTCCTTTGAAGGGTTCCAAGTTTTTTTTGAGCATGAAAGTGATGTTTAATGGGTTTGAGATCATAAATTTGGAAAGATAGGTTCTTGAGTCCTAGAAGCCAGTATGACCAGTTTCAGAGATGCATTTGTTTTGGGGTCTTGTGGCATGATTTGAAGGTTAGAAGTTTTTTTTCTAATTATATGAAGATTTTATATTTATAGTGAGATGATACTTATTCCATGATGAATTATTTCTTTTAGGAACCAACTTGTTCTTAAAGACCTTATTTTGAGAATTATCACCATGTTTAAGCGAGGTAAGAGAAATGGAAGGTTTGAGGTCTTGTGTCATGTTTGATGGTGTATCATGGACCTGAAGAGTGATTTAGGATAATAATGGATCATTACAAGTACCAAATGAGTCTTGACATCATGTTTTGAGGTGAGAAGTTTCTCAATATTTGAGAGTGAAAATTAGGTGCTTAAAACCTAATTATAGGATCTTGTAAATTGGTGTGTTTCATGATGGAGCTAGCTGGTGCAATGTTGTTTGAGATTTTTTGTGGTGTTGAGAGGTTTTGATTGAATTGTGTAGAGTGGTTGTTCCTTGGTGGAGTTTCTATATGCATTTGAAATTCAAAATCTAACTGTTGGAGATGAAGACCTTGTTCTAGGCCTAATTAAGAAGCCTTATGCAAGTTTGAATTGTTTGAGCTAATGATGAACTATATGGTATCTTGAGATGATTTATATGAGATGGTAGATGTTTTTTTAATTTTTCATGACCAAATTTAATGGTTTTGGCTGACTTTTGGTTATGTTTGTGATGAGTTATGTATAGAAAGTATGTTATGTTTGTTCATTTGAACTAGTGGAGTGAAAAGAGATGTGAGTGAGATAAAGGAGGTGAAAGAATAAGTTAGAGGGCTCAAGGTCAGAGTTGAGAAGAGGCATGAAGAGTTTATAAGAGAATAAGAGCATGGATTAAAGGTTACTTGACCTAATCAACATACTAGGAAGCAAGTTTGAGTGAGAAGGAAGAGATGATTGTTTGAGAAAGTGTTGAGTACAAGTAGCTGAACTACTGATAACAATCAGCTGTTGGAGAAATAAATAATCAAGTTATCTTCATATTCAAGTGTCTAAGTTTGTGTTTGTTCATCTTAGGGGGTTGTAGCCTCCTTTTGGGATTGGTGCCTCAATAAACTATGGGTTGGTGCTCCTTGTACAGTTAGTTCTCTATTAAACTAGGGGTTGGTGCTCCTTGTGAAGTTGGTGCTTCACTAACATTATTTTTATTTTGTAATATATGAAAATGTTCAGTGGGGTTTTTTCCCCTTAAGGGTTTCCCACTTTATATCTGGTGTTCATGTGTTTTCTCTCTTCTTTCATGTACTTAGGGATGGATTTCACACACTTAATAAGCTCACAATTACGATGTATGTTAAATGGTTGATTTGTATAATGTATATAAGCTACATGTAATGAAGAAAAAGTTTTTTGTTTCAATAATTCACCCCTCCCTCTTAGTCACTATTCTTCTAACATAGTCCCCACACATATAATGATAACATACAATAGGAAAGAGTGACCTACAATATATTTAATAGATAGGGGACAAGAGTAGGAGAGATATATGATACAACATTTAATCATTGGCCAAATATACACAATGAAATTAAACTACAAGATGAGGCCTACGATGTATTACATTCATCAACATAGAGGTTAAAACACAATACAGATAAAAAGGGAACCCAAAAATATCCAAGAGAAGAAGAATAATGACCATAAGAAATCTAAAGGAAAAAAACACGAATGGAAAAAGTGCTAGACCTTACAATAGAACAAACTATACTCTTTATAGAGGAAAATGGAGGGAGAATAAGGGTTATAAAAACATTGTAAGAAGTATAAAGGAAGAAGGGTAGATTATCCCTCACCATAGAAAATCTAGTTTTGGTGTGTGTAGTGCATCTAAAGTGTAAAAACAACCATTTATAGTTGCAAGTGGCCTAAAATGTCATGTGGCATACATGTTTATTTTTTCACCCCAACCGCATGTGGTTAGGTTGATCATTATGTTTGGAAACAACTTGAGTAAGGAAGATTTGTCTCGTGACCATCATAATATTCGTACGATATAGGGGTATCTCATGATGTCAATACATTTTTACATTGACTAATGATAGTCATCCATGGCATAGAAGAATATAATAGACATGTCTGAATACACTAAAAATATGGAAAAATGCCATGAAATAAGGAACATCTCTATAGGTCCATCAAATAAGTTGAATAGGGAAATAAATACAATGTTTTTTTTACAGATGATTTGAAGGGTTCTATTGGGGCCCTCACCCATGATAGTAGTAACATAAATACATATAATATATAGATAAAGAAGAGAAGAATTTTAAGGAAGAGTTCTAGATGTTGTGGAAAGGAAGGTCAGATTAGAGGAGGGAGAATGTGGAATGCTACATATTTCAAAACATAATACATGTATATATCATATATATGAAAAAAGTATGAGTATGAAAAAAACCCACATTCAAACTATGCAACCCCTATGGTTAATCCATGGCATATTCTTTGAATTTCTAGGTTGGTGTTGACGGTGGAAGAGTATACATATAGAGAATATTTTCCTTAGGTTGAAGAAAAAATAGGAAGTTCTCTTGTGCACCCATAGTGAATGAAAATTTGTGTGCCAAAGTAGACAACATGCCCATTTCACAAAGATCTTACAGGGACCACATTGGTCCTATAATTATGGATTTAAGATGAATGTTGTCCTTCTTAGAATACATCCATTCATGTCCTCTCCTGTGAAGAATGGTCTTCGACCCCTAGGTTTAATAGCCCCCAATTTTAGTTGTTTGACTGCCCTTCAAGTGTTGGGGGACATGATTTCGTAGTATAGACTTTTATTTTTCATTCCTCAATGCTAATGGTTTCACATAGATTCTTCAAGCATATTGACATGATGAGCCAGAGTCACAATTAATGACTGTTTCACTTTTGAGGATGCATAGATTTACTCAAAACCATGTGATGGAAACTCCTCTACTAGTCCATAATTAAAGAGGAAAGATAAATTCTCATTGAGAACATGAACATTGAGTTTCGTCCTGAAAAATCTCCCATGTTGATTTCAATTGATCCTTGATAAGCTTGTGACCAAGGTTAAAAATGATGAAGAATAAACTAAAACATATAGAAATCTTGACAAACAAGTTTCGTATGAGACTAAGTAATTCATGGATTGTTTCCACCATATTTTCCTTATCCTTGGATTGATCATAAATACCAACTCTGCTGCAAATATGGTTGATAAAATTAGTGTTATGTTTGTCATATTGAAATAAAATACTGAGGAGAGGTTCTGGAAGTTTTTTGAGTTTTTCTCATGTCTAGGACATGGTTTGGGAGCCATTGAAATATATTGTGGGTAGAATAGGGAAGTGTTTTTAATGAATCTTTTTGCCTACACAAGTATAGATATATATAGTCATTCAAAATGGAAGGAACGAGGTTGAAATGACAAGTGGAGCATGTGTATATGATGCGATATTATTGAGTGAAAGAAATATAATGCATGGGGAATAGAAAGAGAACATGAGAAGACAAAGGAAAATCAAGTGTTCCAACATTCTATGTCATGAGTGAGTAATTTAATTAACATAGGATTTTAAAAATTATAGTAATAAGTAAATGTATGTAGAAATATAAAAGATACATTATAGAATTTAATTGACATAGGAACACATTTGTTTAATATGGGGAAACCCTGAATGGTAAGAAATCCACAATAATGCACTATCCAGTAATGAAGAACTTACAAATCTCTGACAATATCATGCTTGCATAACAATTATAGGTCATAACTTGAATTACAATATTTATTTTGACTTTTTCACAATTATTTAATATGCATACACAAAATCATGCACTTATTACTATTTCCTACACAATCGCGTATGTTGTTTTATACATGGATCTTGCGTGAGAAAAGTACTCACTAATAACACACTTTCTAGTTCGTCTTATTGCTTTGAGTGTCTTTATTGTTTTTATCTCTCAATTATCTCAATTATGCACCCAATTTCAGTCATGTCACAGGGATCCCTTTCTATCGGTCTTCATTATTTTTTTGTTAGTTGTCTTTGGACACTAACACCCAGGACTGGACACTAGCACCCAGGTGATCCTGTCCATCCTGGGCACCCATGTCCTCTTTTTTATTGTTCAAATTTTTGACATTTTTGGTTGGCCTTTTCGGTTTTCTTACTCCTATCCCGTGGTACTAGTCGACATGTCTTATAATTAGTGTCAAGATTCAAGCAAGAGATCCCTATATAAATACAACATACATACCATTATAATGGAGGGAAATTAATATCAAGAGCTATCTATCTACATATAAAAGGGACTGAATATTGGACTTATTACTCTGCATACACACTAAATAGGATGGGGAAGTTCATTTTTCCATCCACACATTTACATTCTATATAGCTATCATCCTCTATCTTAGCGTCATCGGCGCGAGGGAAACCTAAGATCACTATTACACACAAAACCACATAGAACTACATTGGGTCTGAGATGTAGTGTAGTGTTCGGTCATAAGTTCACTTGTTTGACAACCAAGGATAGTCTGACACCTCATTTCGCATCTTTCTTTTTTAGGATTTGATGAAGTTTGAGGGTTTTGCAGGAGATTATTTGTGTTGCAGATTTACAGGTACTTCGGTGATCCAAGTGTAACATATAGGTGATCATTAGCGAACAAGTGTGAAACCATATTGACAGTGGTGATATCATATTTTGACCTTTTCAGTAGACTCCAACACCCCACAAAGTTCTAAGCGTCTGTAGGTTCCCTCGTTCCTACTTAGGCATCAATGTCTCGACATTCCTGATACTTTTACATTTTTCAGTGAGAGGTTACAAAATATTGAGTTGTGGTTTTATCATTTCTTTCGATCCAGACAAACTTCAGGATAAGAGAAATCAAGGTAAGTGTCCTATCCTTCTCATTTTCCTTCATAGTCACATCTCTAAAAATAGCTAAGTAGCATTTGTATCTTGTTGTAAATTATTATATAAATTTTCTAAATTCATGTTTTAATAAAATATTTCAGATTTTAATGCATCATTTTGGTGAACCTTTAGCTTATAACTCCTTTCCCTAGGATCCACTAAAACCCTAAATTGCTAAAATTGGAACTTATTCTCCTAGGAAAGTTATGCATCATGAGTGTGTCGATCCTATCCTTGATGATGTTGTTGAGGCTGAATTTCTTGATCTTTATTGTTATGCTAAATTTTATGATAACGTTCAAAGATTGCTAGATGCTAATGAACACATGATTCCTACTAGTTTCGAACACTCTATCGTTAGCATTGTTTCTAAAGATATTTTTTCTTGGTTATACTCCATGTTATTCCATAGGCACTAGGACCACTTCACCTTCTTCTATTTCTATTAAAACTCTCGATGATGCTATTATATATAATATTATTGATCTTGATTGTGATATTGTAGATAAAAATCATGATGAAAATGTACATGTGCATTATGTTATTTCTCACACTAGTCAAGATGATTGTACAATTGCATATCACACTCCTTGCATTTCTAAGAATGTTTCTAATAATTGAAATGATACATATCATAATAGTTCTTATCTTACTTCATTATATGTTGATGATACGATTGATGAAATCCTTACATGTGAAACTTTGTCTAATACTGATAATGCACATGCTAGTAATAAATTTACTTCTCTACATACCGTTGAATGTGAATTCTCTACTCTGCTTTCATATTATTTTGAGGTTGTATGTAATAACATGAATGATGATCCTCCTCAGGTTCTATTCTTTTTTATCCCATAAATTCTTTCGATGTTATTCCCAATGATTTTAACAATACTCCATGTTCTTCACAGTATATTACTTCTTCTGCACCTACGTCTAGTGTGCTTATAACATTGACATTCTCCACTTCTTTTTTCTGAAATTCCTATGATAACTCATAATGGAAATCTTAAACCACTCAATGTACCTCTCACATCTTCTATTATTCCTCCACATGATATTATGTCACTCATGCATACTATTGGACAATTACAATCTCAGGTCCAATATGTCACTCTTGAAAGAAAATACTATTATGCTTCTATTGATAAAATTTCTTTACATGACAATCTCATTCCAAAAAATATTCACAATTCAACATTCCCTAAATATTTTATCATGCCTACATTTTCATATTTCAATGGTATTGAAAATCCATAGCTACATCTCAAACATTATCGTTTAGCTATGGTTTCTTACTTGAATGATTAGTTATTACTTAAATGATTTCATCATAGTCTTACTGACAATGCTCTCCAATGGTACATGTAATGCCCACATTTTATACACACAAAAACAACAGTAAAAAATATCGGAATAATTTTTTTGACTTACATTTTAGTATACTCGACGCTACATGAAATCACTTAGGACAATGCACAACACATGCCATGTTTGCATAAACATTAACCCACATAGATAACATGAAAAACATGTGATGCACGTCCAGGACACCAACTTTTGTTTTCTCAAATGAGAATGCACAACATAACGATTCAAATACAGTATAAAAGTATAGATGGTGTACCTATTTCATATATAATCCTTAGTGGGTACTAAATCAACTATCAAATTTATAAATGAGTGAAAGAAATGCAACCCTAAATCCTTAAACAAAAAAAATGTGAACTTCACACATTTATTTGGACTTTTAGACTAGATTTCCGTTGTGTACACCGAGGTATGATATAAGATCAAGATGTATGCCCTTAGGAGTGAATCCTAGGGATAATACCCAATAGCCTTGTGTGTATGTAAATAGCCCTGTGTGTAAATAAATATCCTTTAAAAAAAAATGAATTAAAGAAGTAATTGAAATAACACTGTAGATGCTATTAGGTCTCACCCCTGAGGATTCACGCCGTAAGTTAAATGCATCTTAAAATGTATATCATGACCTCTGTTAAAAAAGGAAAAGAAATGTAAAGATTTCCATAGGAACTGAGTGTTTTCTATAACTCTAAGTTAAGGATATTGAGGGTCATGATTATTTCATTCATTTATAAATTCATAATTGGTTTAGTGCACAATAAGTATTATACAAAATAGGTGGGTTATCCATAGCAAGAGGATTTAATCACATTACAAGGAAGATCATGTTTAAATTTTCCTATGGAATAACATCCCATGATTACACTTCCCAAGGTCAAGCGTGAATTGTAATTCTTCTATAATTATGCTCCAAAAATTAATCTAGGGATTTGAAAGCAACTTAAGATGGCAACATACATACTCATTTTTATTTCTAGATTATGTTTCCTGAGTGTCGTTTATGTCCAAATTAAGAGGGTTTTCCCTAACTAGGTTCATATGCTTTTGTAATGAATTGTGTAGCCTATTTGCTAATAGGGACATTTGTATCCTCATGAGACTACTAGTCCCTATCTTAGGGAATTTGTCTCTAAGAACAAGATCACCTAGTTTCACATTAGATATCCATTACCTAATAGGACTAGTCGGAGAGCAAGATGGATTAGTTCATCGTTTTAAGGGGGTTAAGGTTGACATTAGAGTTTACACCACATGTGGATCTCATTTCTCACCAAAATATGGTATAAACATGATATAGAGAACGACCTAAACTTCACCTTTCTCGAAGAACATCATATTATGGTTACATTTTCTCAAAATAATCATACACTAAAATGTTGTTAAGTTTCATAATTAACTCTTAGTATTGCATCATAGAGCCCAAATGACAATTAAGATTGGGTATCGAGTTCATGTATGATCTCAACTTTTAAAGGTGACTTTCAAGGGTAGTTGGCGATCTTTTCCACCTAGCACTCATTCAACTCTACACGTATAGTCGGGCAAAGAGAGTTTTATATTATATTGGAGTGTTAGTTACCCATAGAGTACTACATTAAGGAGAATCACATTCTCCTTACTATGCACACAACTATCAATCCTAGGAGGAAACTTCATACCCAAGAAAAATTTTAACCATGTTGTTCCTAACTGCCAGGTTCACGGATAATGTCGCTAAATATATAGGCTAAGGCTGAGTAAACTCAGACTTGGGATTCTTATTTACGTTAAGCTAGGAAGGTGTTATCGAGTTTAAATGATTTATGTTCACCCTATGGTTTTAGATTTCCACATGCTAAAGAAGGATCACATGCGATGAAGAATAGTTATGCAAGAATTTTATACCAGGGCTGACTGATTCGTTTAGATTTTATGTATCTACATTTTCAAGAAAAATAACACAACACGCACTAATTATTTAGTCATCAATTGTCACACTGAAAAAGGCACAATAAAATATGTCAAGATACAATTTTATTTAACATATATGTCCAACCCCTCTTTTTTTGTTTCCATATACATAATTTTGAATCAACATGAAACTCTATGGTTAGGTATGCACATTTCCGAAAGCAACCACTAAACACTTGTAACTCATACATATTACCAAATTACAATAATAAGCTTTACTGTAACGTAGAAATATATATATATATATATTCCTATTAACATATATAAATTACAATAATACACAATGAATTACAACCACGTCGTTTCACCATCTTACTTGCATCCTGCAAAACCATGTGAGCATGAAATCGACAATAAATCGTTGGCATGACATCCACCTAAATCTAACATAATTAACGTTTTTAGTTTCCCATTTATATAATAATAATAGTTTTCATTTGAAACGAGAGGGTTAGAGACATATATTCATTTCATTTCATTTCTTAACCAAGGAGAGAGAAAGAGATAGGGAAGAGAGAGAAACACTATTTCTCCAAAAGTCACCTTTCACACTACAAGCCACATGGGAGAAATTCATACATTTACGTATACATTTCAATATTTTTCACGATGGTATATTATCTTGGCTGGAGTTCTACAAAATGTATTTCTACATTCTTCTAATAGTTACAAAAACGTCTAAATCCGGCCTCAGAGGCTAAGGAACCACATACGAAATAATATACCTTCCAGACGGGCAAAATGACATAATGAGTTAAGTTCCTTCATGTAATCCAATATACCAAATAATTCATAGGGATTTACAAAATTAAAAACTGGCGAACGGTTTACAATTTGCGGCTAGCTTTTCTAGTGGCCATCGGTTGTAATTGGGCTAGTTGTAGAACGATAACCAATTTCAGCTTGAGGGCTAAGAGAACCTACATCCCAAAACTGATACTTTCGGTGGATGAACATCTCTACATGATAAGATTTCCTACAAGTTATCCTATACATGGAGAATACGTCAGAGTTGACGGAACTACGAATCGAAAAATGGGTTACAAATGACGACGAGTTTTCTGGAGCCACGAGTTGTAATTGGTCCAGTTTGACCTAGTCAAACTATGATTGGAGACCTATAATACCCCGTTGCCAAAATATCTAGAAATAAGTTTTTCCCCAAACTAAATATTGTAAGCTATTGTTTAGTAGAAATACTAGAGGTTTGCGAGAATGGAAAATCGTTCCTTCGCTCAAGGTCCAAACGGTGAGACAAAACGAAAGCCAATTTTTTCAGTTTTAGTAGTCTCCTAAAACTGCAAAAATAGGGTAACAAGAATCCTAGAGTGAGTGGTGACGATTGCGCAAATGGTAAAACAAGGTCGAGCTAATGCTTTATACAACTTTCCACATAACAAGGAACACATACGACACTTGACATCTCTTTTACAAGGCTGAAAATGTTGTTTTACAAGTCTCTAAATGTGGTGTTTTTCTAAGCTTGCAAGTAAAAATAAAAAAGGTTGTGATTAGTTGAAAAATCATCTAACTTCCACCAGTAACCATGGAAATGAGCACCTATTTATAATAATCTAGGTAAAAAATGTATCAGATTGTGGTAGTAGTCACGATTGATAGTCAAATAGTAAATCGGTTATGTAAACCACAAGGTGTAGTTTTATTGTTTTACACTGTTTAAGTTTTGTTGAATCTCCAATTGTATAACTATCAAGTTGTTTAATTTTCTATTAAAATAAAAATGAAGAAAAAAAATATGAAATTTATAAAAGATGAAGGTAACGAGGCCATGCCTGAGGGACAAAAAAATCGACCAAAGTGGCTATGAACAAGCACAACGCACATAAGATACTAGGGTCTGAAATGGTTTTCGAGCTTGCAAGAGACAACTCATCCCGCATCCAAAATTCCACCCTTTTGATCAATTTGATCTAAGTGCTGAGAAATCAAGGACCAAGTTTTGTATTTCATTTTCAGCATTCTCCAAAATGATCATCAGCTCTTGAGGACCAATTTTGGCCAAGGGTGAACTCACATCTTTCAAACAATTTCCCTAACACATCCTTTTCGAAGCACGTCCATGTGTTATTATCATTTACTTGAGAGTTTCTAAGGACCTTTTTCAACGAACCAACTTGCACATACCTTTTGCATATCCTGCAGTCAATGTTGCTAACCACATATTGATACCACTATTAGAAAAAGTGATTCTTTCAAACACTAACCTCCTAACATGTGATTTTCTGTAATTCTTTAACACACTTCCACATTGTCCCAAAAGCTTGCTATTTTGACAAGAAGTGAGATGGTGCTAGCAA
The DNA here is from genome assembly GCA_019776745.2 of Taxus chinensis. Lineage (NCBI taxonomy): Eukaryota > Viridiplantae > Streptophyta > Pinopsida > Cupressales > Taxaceae > Taxus > Taxus chinensis. Next base: position 209,964,621 of record CM034147.1, read on the forward strand.
GGGTGAATCGATTGGTTACATTTAGTGGAGATTTCTAATGCATTGCTAAAAAATCCCCTTTTTTTCTCAAAGATCCCATTTTGACTTACAACGCTGCTGGGAGGATTCTCCATTGACAGTAGCTTACAAAGAAAACACAAGTTGTTCCCCGTGGATGAAGGGTGAAAGAGACAAATCTTGTAGACACACGTGGGGTAGAAGGATGGCACTTCTAATCTCTTAACCAATAAAAATATTACTCCCAATAAAATATAAAGAGTAGGAAACACGTGTTGCAAAGGTTATTGTGCATGAAACACAAGTGCGTAGAAGAAGTAAAATCAATACAGTTGGACATTATGTGCCCTTAATGTTTCAATCTTGGTATTAAAAAATGATTTTCTGCATACTTGTAACAAGGCATAATAGCAGTAGGCACCCTATTTGTGAAAATTTTCTTCCCTCTCAGAGACATTAGACCACTTCCTAGAAATAGATACATTGCCATGATCGATCAACTTTCATAAACTAAAACAAGGTGAGGTTATCTACATATTTAACTCCCAGTTTATCATAGATCAATGGGGGACATTGGTAGGCAAGATAAAAGAGGACGTGTATTAACGAGATACTCTGTCTGGCACCCCTTCCTTGCCAACACTCTGACCTCGTTGTAAGTAACTGATTACATTATTTAAATTTCCATTAAAGCTTACAGAGGAGAATGTTACCAAGGGAAAACTGAAAATGATAATTTCAAGATCAAAACATGGCACAGAATTGGAGGACACGGTAAGGAGGGACTCCACTCTGCATCATCGAAGCTAGAAAGGAGAAATTCAGTGGTTTCCAAGGTTGTGGTGGCATGAAGTTTTAGGCTTGAAAAAATCATTTGCAAGAAGCTCTGAAATAGGGTGTTATCATCCAAACAACTCATATTGTACATACACATCCATCTCCTATCAATTTACAGACATGTCTGACCAACTCTGTGTTAATACCTACCACCACACTCGCATTATGGGCACCCGTGCACATGGATTAACTCTTGCCCCTACGTATGCATCCTAATGCTTCCAATTTGATTATTTTTATTCTTTTACTTATTAAAAATCATTTACGTATATTTTATTACAAGTTATTCTTATTACAACAACCAAATTTTCGCCATGACTCAAACTCATGATCATCACCGTCGCCGATTTCGATATCTCCCACATTCATCTTTGTTTTATTTATTTATTTAGTTTTGTTTATTTAATTTTGTTTATATATATTTTATTTAAATAAGTGATTGTTGGAAGTGGCCATTGATTCTTAACCATTGCCAAAAAATGTGATAGGGAAAATTGGCGTCAAAACATCTCCGTCCAATCATAAGAGCATCGTCCTCGATGTGACACAAAAGTGAGGCTACAAAGGTATATAAGCTAAGGATTTTAACAATGACCAACGATTCATTTAAGAACAAAAAGAGATAGTATCACTGCAAAATGTGATGATAATACGAGAAGAGGGAAAGGTTTTATGAATACTTGGTGTTATGTGAAGATTAGTAATTCCATTTTTCATTATTACTTAGTTAATCTTTTTGCTTAAAAATATTTATCAATCTCAAGCTCTTAATATTTTTTTAAAAATATTTCAATTAATTTATGTTTCATGGGTTCCCAATAGACAACTGAACATCACAATGATCCCACAAGGACCAAACACAACACTAATGGTCCACAAGACATATCGCTACATACTTTCATGGCTATAACACATAACAAGAACTCAACCAAACCATGAAAAGAATATGCATAGACTACACAACATAATACTGGTCACACACTTCCTCCTGACAAAGATACACTCGTAACATAAACATCCTATAACACATGAAACTCCCAACAATACACATACAAATCTTTCACAAAACTCAAACCCATAACTGTAGTTACATAGTGTTAAAATTGGGTCAAAATTGTACCCTCAATGAGGAGTATCAATCCTCAACATTAAAAACACAATCGAACCCACATGAGTACACATACATGATAATACCAACTCCACACACCTCCCAAAACATCACAAAACAACTCAATATACCTCCCAAAGCATCAGAAAACAACTCCATATACCTCCCAAAGAATCACAAACAACTACATATACCTCCCAAAGCATCACAAAAAAACTCCATATACCTCCCAAAGTGTCACAAACAACTACATATGCCTCCCAAAGTGTCACAAAACATCTCCATATACATCCCAAAGCATCACAAAACCAACTACATATATCTCCCAAAGCATCACAAAACAACTCCATCTACCTCCCAAATCATCACAAAATAACTCCATATACCTCCCAAAGCATAAAAAAACAACTCCATATACCTCCCAAGATTTTTTTTTTTTTTTCCTTTTAACTACACTAAAGAGTTCAGTCACCATATAGCCCTAGGCACATAGATTTCGGACATTTTTAACCCAAGTGACATAATAACTCATGGTTTAACAACTCACTAGTTATCTGTAACTCCTTGGGGCGTACCCCCATTTAATGAAGCAAGCTCATAGGTACCACCTATCCTTGGTGAACCCATGTCACTAGCACAACACTTACAACATTATAACCAACATGCCAAAATAATAAACAAAATTGTCATGTGACATAAAATTAAATCGCTTTGGGACAAACAAGGAAACTAATTTAAAAATCAAGGAAGAATTTTAACTTAAATTCAACTTTTAATAAAAGTAAAACAAATGGCTAATTAGTCGTAGTTAGTGTAAAAATTTACATTTTAGTGCAACAACTAAATAAAATGCCCAAAATTACAACTCAATCAAAAGTTAAATAGAATTTTTTTTGGTTCCAGTAAAGGGAGAGAAAAGAAAAGTTAAATTTACGAATAAGATACATATAGAGAAATAACACATCACAATCACCATGTTGCCTTAAACAGCCACCAAAAGGGTACTCATAGAGTTGTTGGCACTCAGAAATCGAGCCTCGGCTCATAAATTACCTATCAAATAATACAACAGTCATAATCTTTGCCTAAATCATCCCTCCATACTTCCATAAGGCTCAACATAGTCAAAATCACATAGGATAGTTCAATGGACAACCTAATAGAAGAGAGTAGGGGACTCTAGTTTGCATAAGTCGAGCCTAAGGTGGTGCACATCCACAATATACTGAGCAAACTCGAAGCATAATAAATAGATAGAAGTGGGTTTTCAGTCTATATGAGACTCCACTTCCTAATTCGTACTCGGCTTAGGATTATGAAAACCTAGTCCACGCCTCCTCTCTACACACATACACTCTTAACGATTGTTTCCCTTGTTGAGATGTGGAGTTCAATTACTTCAGTTTATCATGCTATATTAAACTTGTTAGAAAACATAGTAACTGACATCAGTTATGAAGTTACCGACATCAGTCACCTATGACCGACATCTGTCAAACAAGTAAGAATCAACATCGGTTAGGGCTAACCGGTGTCAATTACCTATGCGTGAGTGTTTTATTTAACTCACAGGAATTAGATCTAATTTTAGTATTAAAGCAGATCTATTGATTGTAATTACATGGCTAAGCTCCCTAAGTTTGTAAAAGGTACCAAATAAGCTGGGAAGCTAGGGTTATAAGTAAGTATTGATGATTATTGTGAAAATAACATATCAAATAATAAAATTTTCATAATCTCTGAGAATCATTCCTCCATACTCCGCACAAGGCTCAACATAGTAAATATCACATAGGATATTTTCAATGGAGAATCGATAGGATAGAGCTTGGAACACCACATAGGTTGAGCCAACTGGTGGTGTACATCCAGAATTATACTCTGAGAAAGATCAGAAATATACTAAATAGAATAGAAGTTGTATTTTCAGTCTATATAAGACTCCACTTCCTAACTCGTACTCTAGCTCAATATTATGAAAACCTGGTTCACACATTTCCTCTCTGCCACACATACACTTCTTACCGTGATTGCTTCCCCTTAGGGTCATCTAGTGTAAGGTTCAAAACATAACACATAACTACATCACTAACACAATGGTGATTCACACACATTAACCATAGTGATCTTACACATAGTATATATACAGGGTATAACAAAATCATTACTTTCATGGGTTACAATACATCACGTTTCCACATAATGCACCCAAAGTGCAAGTATTGTACAATAGGGGTCATACAATCACCATATGCCCCTAATTCACGACATGAACCATCACATATTACACGAATTATACATATGATGAACACAATGACTAACATTACAACATATAGTCAATTGCAATATAACATGGTGACACACACGATTCATCACAACACGGTGGCAACATCACAATACAATCCAATTCACTATACACCAATTTTATCATGCAACACATAACCACACCTACATATCAAAGAATAAAAAGACACTCCAACACTCTGCAATCCACAATAACATCCTTTTTACACACAACAAGGTGAAACATTACATGTGAACTCCTCATTGAATCCACAAAAAGGAGAGTGAATACTCTCATCACAAGCACATAAAAATGATAAAAAAAAATACACACTAAATGACATGCAAAACATGTGCGTTCATAATATCACAATTACAAGGTTGGTCACATCACAAAATATATCACATTACTCTTCCCATATTCAACCACCACCATGCATAATCATCACAACTCCAATCCATCCCAGAGGTTTGAGAGCATGAACCTCCACTCTGATACCAAATGTAACACCCACATTTTACACAAAAAAACAACAGTAAAAAATACTGGAATAAATTTTTTTGACTTAAATTGTAGTACACATGACACTATAGGAGATCACTTAGGACTATGCCCAACACATGATATGTGTACAAAAAATTTATCCCACACAGATAACATGAAAAAATGTGACGCACATCAAGGCCATTTTTTTTCAAATGGTAAGGCACAACATAATGATTAAACCACAATATAAACTTATAGATAAGGTCTTCCCTTGAAATGATATTTTAGGATTACACATTTATTACAATCATGTTTCAATCATTAACTTAAGTTCTAAAAAGGATCATAATATGTGAATCATACATTTCTTTTCCTTTTTGCTATATTTCCTTTATATAGTTTAACATTTAACTTATGGTGTATCTCATTAAATAAGGATCATCTACATTATTTCAATTACTTGTTTTATTCGTTCATTCATTAATAGGGTATTTATTTACACATAAGGCTATTTACATACACACAAGGCTACTAGGTATTATCCCTAGGATTCACTCCTAAGGCATGCATCTTGATCTTATATCATACCTCTGTTACACAACAGGAACAAGTGTAAGTCCAAAGGATATTAATTTCACATTTTTTTGTTTAAGGATTTTGGGTCATGTTTCTTTCACTCATTTATAAATTAATATTTGATTTAGTACCCACTACGGATTATATATGAAATAGGTTCTTTATCCACAACAAGAGGGTTTAATCACATTACAAGGAAGATCATGTTTCACTTTTCCTATGGAATAACATCCATGATTACACTTCCCAAGGTCAAGCGTCAATTATAATTTTATTATAGTTATGCTCCAACAATTAATTAAGAATTCGAAGGATTCTTAACATGGCAACATACTTCCTCATTTTTGTTTCTAGATTAGGTTTTTGAGTATCATTTTATGTCTAACTTAAGAGGGTATTCTAACCTAACTAGGTTCATATAAATTTTGTAATGAATTGTGTAACCTATTTGTTAACAGGGACATTTGTATCCTCACAAGACTACTAGTCCCTGTCTTAAGGGATTTGTCTCTAAGAAAATAATCACATAGTTTCACACATATAAGGACAAGTGGGAGAGAAATATGGAGTAGTCCATCATTTAAAGAGTTAAGGTTTGCATTATATTTTACACAACATGGATCCATTTTCTCACCTCAAGATGGTTTAAGCATGTTATATGAGTGATCTAAATTTAAATTTTCTCCAAGCACATCATCTTATGGTTACATTTTCACAAACTAATCATACATTAAAATGTTGCTAAGTTTCACAATTAACTCTTAGTATTGTACCATAGAACCCAAATGATAATTGAAATTGGGTATCGAGTTCATTTATGATCCCAACTCTTAAGGTGACTTCCAAGGTTAGTTGGTGACTTTCTAACACTCGTCACTCAACATGTGTGTTGGTATAAGAGGGTTTTACACTATGTTTAATGTTGGTTTCCCATGGAGTACTACCCTAAGAGAATCACATTCATCCTTACTACACACACGATAACCAATCCTAGGAGGGAAACCACATACTCAAGACAAAGTTTAACCATGTCATTCCTAATAGTTGGGTTCACGATGATGTCGTTAAGCCTATAAGCTATGACAATAAAATCAAACTTGGGATGTTATTTACTAAAGCTATAAGGTGACATCGAGTGTAAAGACTTAAGTTCATTATAAGGTTTTAGTTTTATATGTTAAGAGAATCACATAGGAAGAATAGTTATGCACAAATTTTATACTAGGGTTGACTGTTTCATTTAGATTTCTTTATTACATTTTCAAGGTAAGGAACACAACACAAGAATTATTTAATCATCAATTACACACTAAGAATGCACTATAAGATATTAAATTCAATTTCATTTAACATATATATCCTCCCCCCCCCTTTTTTTAATACATAATTTTGAATCAAAATGACACGTATGCTTAAATGCACATTTCCCAAGGCATCCCTAAAACTAGCAACTCATACATATTACCAAATTCAATAATAAAATTTACCATGACATAGAAATATATATATACTCACTAACATATATAAATTACAACAATAACCAATGAATTACAACCACGTTGTTTCACCATCTTACTTGCATCCTGCAAAACCATGTGAGCATGAAATCAACGATAAATCACTGGCATGACATCCACCTAAATCTAGCATAATTAACATTTTTTAGTTTTCCATTTACATAATAATAATAATAATTTTCATCAGAAAGGAGAGGGTTAGAGACATATATTCATTTCACTTCATTTCTTAACCAAGGAGAGAGAAAGAGATAGGGAAGAGAGAGAAACACTATTTTTCCAAAAGTCACATTTCACACCACAAGCCACATGGGAGAGTTTCATATAGTTACTTATACGTATTAAATTTTTTCAAAAGGTTCCTACAATCTTATTCCCATTATTCTAATAGTTGCAAAAATGTTAAATTTTGGCTCAGAGGCTAAAGAACCACATTCAAAAATTTCCTTTTGATGGGAACTCACACAATCATTAAATTCCCATGTGTAATCCTATACACCAAGAATTTATGGGAACTAACAGAATTCTGATCTCAGAAATGATTTACAATTCACGGCTAGTTTTCTGGAGCCAATATTTGTAATTTTCCTAGTTGTAAAACAACCCAATTTTAGCTCGAGGGCTAAGAAACCTCATTCGAAAAATGAATTTTGATGGTTAGACTCTCCATGGGAAGATTCCTACATGTCCTCCTATATATTGAGAATACGTCAGAGTTGACAAAACTGGGAATTGGAAAACGGGTTACAAACGGAGATGAGTTTTTTGGAGCCACCAGTCGTAATTATTCCTGTTTGACCTAGTCAAACTATGACTAGAGGCCTACAAAACCCCATTTCCAAACTATCTAGAAATGTTATTTTCCCCAAAATGAAGGCTCCAAGAAATTTTCTAGTAAAAATACTAGAGGTATATGAAGGCGGACAAATATTTTTTTGTCTAGGGTCCAAACTGCGAGCCGAAATGAAACCCAATTTTTTAGTTTTAACAGCTTCCTAAAAGTGCAAAATGGAGTAATAGGGGTCCAAGAGGAGCAACGAAGAGAGTGAAAATATTCAAATATGGTTGAGATAATGCTTGAAGTGACTCTCTACATAGCAAGGAACACATACGATGCTTGAAATATCTTTTATGGGGCTCAGAGTGTTATTTTCTTAGTCTCTGGAAATCACATTTTTCTAACTTTGCAAGGTGGACAGAAAATGTTGTTCTAGTTAATTCATCTAGCTCTCGGCAATACCAATGGAAACGAGCACCAAGTTTTGACACACTGGTTTTAACATTGTATAAGGTTATTGTCGTGACATGGTTGAGGGTCAAATTGTAAGTCGGTAACATAAATTATGAGGTGTTGTTTTATTGAATGCACTAGTTGTCTCGATAAAATATTCAATTGTTTACCTAATATTTTAATATTTCTATTATATTGCAAATGAATAACCATTCATACAAAAATTATAAATGATGCAGGTAAGGAGAGCATGCCTTGAAATACTAGTGTTCTTAGTGCAAGTGGTGCTCCAGGTGGGTTTACCCGCATTCTACAAGGCTCAAACTCTCTTTTGGCATTCTCTCAAATAATTCAGGTGTGCCCAAAACCCCTCCATATGTACCATTCAAGACAATATCCAAAGCCATGTATACACTGACCCTTTAAGCACGAAGAGCTCCACAACACTATTGAACTTCCGATAAAATTGACCATCTCAAATGTTGTTTTTTTCATGTTTTGTAACTATCATAAAACTTTAAATCCTTCTCACTTATTACATCTTGTACAGACACTATGTCATTAGAAACACAACTAATAATTTCTCCAGCAAAAAGAATCACCGAATGGGTGTGATATTCAGAATATATCCTGTATTGAAGGTAGAAATAGATCAGACCAATATTAGAATAGACCAACTGACATCAAGAGTGATGCTTAAAGATATATTAGTATGATAAAACAAAAACTCAATTTACCAGACTAATCAACTTTCCAGGTGACTATTACCCTTCAGAATATGACTTACATTATATGTAGAACTAACTTAGTCAATATAAATAATCTCTTAGCCCCATATTCCATAGAGATTTTAATTTATATAAAATATCTTAACAAATGGATACGTTATTTCCAAAGATAAAAGGAGACTCACTTTCAGAAACACAAATAGGGTAGAAATTCTACACTCTAAAACCATCTCGATAACTACATATGCATTCCCAAATAATCCACACAATGCATTCACAGTTACAAAACGTAACAAAAAAGTGACTAGGATTTACACCTGCCAATTGCATTTTCTTGAAATTTTCTAAGCCTTTTCAACAAAAACATTTTTTCAATATCCTATAGTCAATGTTGTCCACATAACCACATTTTTAAAAAACATTATGTAAAATAGTTAACCTACCTTGTGTAAGGTTCCACATTTTGCATACATGTCTAGCAGAGCATTTACAACTACAACATCTAACAACATTTTTGTATATTTTATTCTTTGATGGATGTCCATCCCCTATTCCAAAGATCTTATTTTGGCACAAGATGGGACTATGCAGGAAAATGTAAACTAATCAAGTTGGATACTTGTTTATTGCATAAGTGAAATAGTGTGAATTTCGTATGAGGAAACCCATGTCTTCTGTACACTATCGTAATCATATTCTATGAGAAGATGCCTTGTTATTTCATTTGGTCAAACACTTCACCGAAAGAAGTGCTCCCCCAACCTCAATTTGTTTTTTCCTTAGCATGTACAAATAGAGCAGCGGTAGGCAGAATTTTCCTTTCATTTCAGAGACCAATGAAACCACGCTAGGGTACAAATATAGATCCAGAAAAGACAATTTGTATAAAGTAAAATGAGTGGATATAAGGGATACAAATTTTTCTCTATGTACAGGCTGATTGAACCAATGAGAGATTCATTTAGAACAGTCAATGCAACGTTCTGTATACGCTGCAAATATCCCATTACTGCTAAAATTTTACAATGTTGCCTTGGGTTTCAGCTTGGTTAATGCCTCTGGATCTCAAATAAAGTGCAATAATTATTATGTAAGGAATATGACAGGTCTGAAAGTTTTTCAGGATGCCCTTTCCCTATATAACCCCTACTACATGCCACTCGATGTCTCTACCCAATAAAACTACCTTCCAGTTAACTCACCCACTCTGCAAACTCCATTAATTGTCTCCTTTTTTAAAACTTATTTATTTGTTTATTTTATTTTACTACAAGAAGGTAGAAGGGGCATTACAATACACACATATTCCTTTTGGGTCTATTAGTACCTATTGTGATATGGAAGAGGCCTTTCTTTGAAGTTTCATGCTCAACAATGGTTCTAGAGTCGCACATGATTTCTTACCTGTATTTTATCAAGGAAGGACATAAACTATCATCGATTATATTTTGCGTTTCAATTCTTTCATGCATCATCTATTTTTTTAGCCCATTGATTTAGAAAAGTAATTAATATTTTGTTGTGGCTTGATTCCTTATTTTAGAGAGTGTTTTCAATATGACACATTCAAATAATTTACACTATTATGATATAAGGTCATTGATTTCGAATAAGATCTAATTTCTACAAATGTTATAGATCCTCGTACTATTTCTTCTACTACTATATCATCTTCTAATTCTTCTCCTCTTGCATATGTTAAGTGTTGTCCAAGGTTCCCATCTCCTTCACCCCTCAAGAAATTCTAGTATACTCCATTACACAAGCATCTTTCATATCCTCCACTGCAGTGGTCGCTTGCCAAGGATTTTGTATCTCCTACTCGGGAGCCATTACAATTTTCACATGTTGCTAAGCCTCATAATGTGCTGCATTATTTGCTTGATGATTTTTTGATTCACTTTCCTTCTAATCAACATCATCCTCCACATCACTTGCAATAATAATGTGATTATCCTTATTGCAATTATCATCACATCAATGGCCATCATGACAATGAATGTTGTGTCCTTCATGATAAAATGTAACAATTAGATTATAAGGGCGTCATTATTTTGGCTCTCGCTCTCATGAGTGGTCTATTTCTCCAATTCCACATCAACATGATGTTATTCTATTTCACTTATCACCTTCTCCTCCTTCTAAGGTCATTATCCATCTACCACATATAGTCATCATTCATGCATGCTCCCCATCTCATTAATCCACCGCTGCACCATCTCATTTTTTGCATAGTTCTCCTACTTCACATTGGATTCCTAAGCCATCGACCCCTGTTCTTCCCACCACTACATCTACCATCATTGACACCATCTCATGAAACATTCAGTTTGGCTCATACACTCATGCTACTTCCACTTCACATTCTACCACCACTCCATGCCCACTTAATATTTGGTAGGTGATTCTACTCACCTCACCACCTGATGATGCACTCATTGTCTTATAATTATTACATGATTGTTTGTGGAATTTTTTACAATAAGAACCCCATTTCATCCTTGTATTATACGTGTCATTGACATATATATCTAGTATACACTATCATACCATTTCTTGATGACACAATCTTGCTTTATGGCTCATTCTTGATTGCTGAGGGGTCTTATATAAATGAACTTCATCCTCATACACACACATTGGGGGTATCACTAATCTTCTCCACATTTTCATCATACTAAAACACAATTAAATACTCGTTCACAATCCTTTCATTGACATTGATATTTTAGATCATTCATTCTATACATAAATTTATTACCATGTATCGCTATTCATACATACAATACAATTTTTCATCACTTATCTATTTATGTCCTAATCAACATTACCATCCATTTTTCAATATCATCATTTACATAATGCACATCAAATAATCACATATGAACTACAATCATCAAATCACATATCACAAACCATCAACATAACACATTATACCAATCATCCATCTAAATATATCATAAAAAATCATAGTTGCAAAAATTGAATCATTGGGGTTCAAGCCCCCATACATTGATACATGAATATACATCATATATCATCATCACTATCACTATATAAAACTACAGGAGCTTTAGAACTAGATCCTTTTATGCTCAATCTACATTGCTCCTCGCTACATCTATATCTCTCCATCTGTCTATGCAAAATGCCAACTTGACTGGCTGCTCCGTAAAATGGCCTAGTAACTCCACAAACTTTATGAAAACATCATGTGCTAGGAATCCTCTACTTGTAGCCTCCCTAATTTGATGAGTATCATCCCACTCCTTGTCTCACTCACTTAACAACATGGTACATGTCGCTACTGCTATTGCCACTAGCTCAAACAAGTGGTCATGTTCATCCGTAATAGCATCTACCCACTCTAGCATCCCACCTCCAAAAAACACATCAGTGGGAACATTATGTTTCAATGTGTATATCGATGTATCCACTATAAGTGACCAATATGCATCCCCTGCAACCATCTAGACATAACATTAGTTACTACACACAATATCCACAATCAATCAACTAAGTGAAAAACCACAACTAGCAACAACAGAAGCACTTACGCTCTGCTATTGCTGCCACTATGCCATCACCATCAAGGGAAGATACTTGCCCCTCTACTCCTCCAACTGGTGGTGCTACCGTGACATCCACAACTGTAAGTTCCCATTGGTGCACTTCCCACCATGTACTATATGCCTTGGTACATCCCAACAACATACTCAAGTGTCAACCTCCACAAACTCTCTTGAATGGATATCCCTCTAAAAAACATAGAACACCAATAAAAAATGACATTAGTACCACATATATATGCCATAACAGTTAATACTAACATCAACAAGCACAAATTTTTACATTCATCACATTCTAGGTTCAAAATAACCTCCTAGGTTGCCAACGCCCAGGGACAGGATGTGGGTTCCTAGGACAAGGTCACCAATGCCTAGATTTGGGTGCTAGTGTCCCAAGGGATGTTAGTGCATCGAACTCTCTTGCTAAGGTTAGAAAATCCTAGAAATTTAACAATAAAAATTTCACAAAAATTCACAAAAATGAGCTTCTTTTCCCACATTTTTCAGAAATAAGCATAGTTACCAACTCTGATGTCATGTTTCACACCATAACCACTGTCAACATCTTTAATCAAATCAATATCATTGCTCTAATTTGTGGCACCTTCATATACTCAGAGCTCAAAATTACACTCAATCAAGGTTCAAATGAAGTCCCTATTCACTTTTCACCATTACTATATATAAGACTTTTATTAATACCTAATTTTCTATCGTCATTATTAATAATCATTGTCTATCTAATACATGCCATGCATTTTCACTCATATCTTGAGCTACATTACTCCATTTTCCTCCCAATATGTTCCATTTGGTTTAGAATTTCTCTTGCTATTATCTGATACACATTCCATAACATTATCTCGTATATCTTATATTTGATATTAACTCAATATTGCAAAATTTACTCACTCTTACATTAGTTTACATCTATTTTCAACTTCACATTCATTCTTTCTATCACTCCCCTTTCGCCGAAAGGGGGGAATACAATCAGGATCACTGTATGATCCCCCTCACATAGCTACACAATCGCGATCATTTCACATATCTAATTTGTCATTATCAAAACATTTCTCACACATTATGCGGCATTTCACACTACTTTCTAGTGACCCCCCTAATGACCTAATCTTGGGGTAACAAGTGAAAAATATCTCCATGAGTAATCTATCATACATATTCAATCTCAGCACAATTTTCCACTTCTTGAATCAAATCGACTAATCAACACAACACAATGTAATTTAATATTCCTCCCAGATGACCTAACTTCGGAGCTACATCACTTTGTATCTTTCCTAGATGAATTAATATGGGAAGTCACTTTTTATTTTAAATCACTTCGAGATGACCTAACATGGAAGCCATCAAACATCATATACATCACGATGACACCCTTGGAGTAGGGGAAATGAGACATCATTTCCTTTCTTATACTACTCTTATATAGGTTATTCTCGTTGGATCGAATGAACATTTTTTTTTGTCTTTTTCCTTCTATAGTGGCTAGACTTTTTGAGGATGTAATAAAAGTTAGAGGGTAAAAATAGACAACTCTCCCTAAAAAATTTGTCTAGCAGTAGGACACCCAAATCCTAAAGTTTTTCACGCATACAAAATTGGGTTGGGAACCAACCACTACCTACCTTGTCAAATATCCATCAAGAGATGATTGAAAATCAACAAATCAACTCAAAATCAAATCATCAATCTTGCCAAGTGCTCCTCACAACAGTTCCCTATCTATCTTTACACCACATGGATCGACACAGAAATCCATGGTTCGCGATGCTATATGTTCTTATGCTGCGCATACTTATACAATAGGGATTCTCTGGACTTCTCACAGGTATGTTCCTTGCTTCCTTTACACTACTTGAATTTAATTCAAATAACATAAATTTGGGCAAAATGTAGACACACAATCACGCACTTATAACTATTTACTATACCGCAAAGTATGTTGTTTTATACATGGATCGTGCATAAGAAAGGTACTCACTAAAGACACACTGTCTAGTTTGTCTTCTTGCTTTGAGTGTATTTTTTGTTTTTATCTCTCACCTATCTCATTTCTACACATTGTTTTGGTCAGGTCACAGGGATCCCTGTCTGTTAGTCTTTGTACATTATTCATTAGTTGTCTTTGGACACCAATGCCCTGGACTAGACACTAGCGCCCAGGAACTCATGTTCATCTTGGGCGCCCATGTCTGCTTTGTTATTGTTCACATTTTTGACATTTTTGGTTGGCCTTTTCAGTTTTCTTACTCCTATCCCGCAGTACTAGTTTTTTTTTCATGTGATTAGTGTCAAAATTCAAGAAAAATATCCCTATATAAACACAACATACATACCATTATAATGGAGGGAAATTTCTATTAAGGGCTATCTATCTACATATCAAAGGGACTGTATATTGGTCTTATTACTCTATATACACACTGCATAGGAAGGGGAAGTTCATTTTTCCATCTACACATTTGTATTCTATCTAGCTACGATCCACTATCCTGACATCATCGACATGAGGAAAACCTGAGACCCTATTGTACACACAAACACATACAACTACATTGGGTCTAAGATGTAGAGCAACACTCAGTCTTAAGTTCACTTGTTTGAAAAATGAAGACCACATGGCCCATCATTTTGCATATAATTTTTTAGGATGTGATGTAGTTTGAGGGTTTTGTAGAATATTATTTATGTTACAGATTTATAGTTACTTTGGTGATCCAAGTGTGACATACAGAGGATCATCGACGAACAAGTGTGAAACCCTAGAGACAGTGAAAAAATTAGATTCATACCTTTTCAACAGACTCGAGCACCCCATGAAGTTATAGGATGCCTGCATGCCCCCTCACTCTTACCTAGGCGCCCATGTCCTGACATTCACGATACTTCTACATATTTCTGTGTGTGGTTGTGACATTGTCAGTTGCAGTTTTATCAGTTCTTCTGGTATAGACACACTTCAGGAGTGCCATATCCTTCCCATTTTCTTTCGTAGTCACATCACTAATATTTTCTTAGCATTTTTGTCTTATTGTACATCATTATAACAATTTTCAAAATTCAAATTTCAGTAAAATATTTTAGATTTTACTGAATCACAGTATCACACTATTTTCTTGTATCTTTAATTTCCAATGGAAATCACATTTGTTAATGTATATGGATTTATTTATAAAATTTTGATTGTATCAAATCACTCTTGAAAACCAATTTAATTAATTCTCTATTTACAATTTATAAATTTATATCATTTTTAGAAAGTTATTTTATAAGCTTATCTAATAAACTTAACGTGGAGAAGTATTCAAGGATTAAATGTTTCCCCACAAACTATCACATGCTCTAACATTTTTCCCTAATGTTTAGTTGGGACTCATGCCAAAGATTTATTTTTATACAAAAGGATTGACAATCCTTAAACCATATATGATTTTTTTTAGATTAACATTTCTACAGGGATAATCTAATAAAAATTTCCCAAGTTCCTTTTGGATAAGTGTATATGAGAAGCCTTATATGATTTTTTAGATTCTTTTATAATACAAGTAATTTCCATAACACAATTCTTCAACGAGTTCTCAAATAAACTCACATAGGGTAATGTTTACACAAAATCACGTAGGGTGACATATTAAAATACAGAGGAAGGATAAATAAGGAAAACACAAATAGGTCATTAGGATGTGGTATTGTCATGAACACTCCCCCTTAATGGAAAATTTGAAAGTCCTAACATTTCTATAAACTTGCAAAACTTCACAACACATAAGGGCGTCATGAAGATATCTGTAACTTGATCTTCAGTAGGTCATAATTACATACCAATATCACTATTGAGGAATTTTTATTGAATGACATACATAAGAAAATCTATATTATTATTTTTGAATTTAAACAAAATAAAGGAAGATTCATCTAGGGATTAATTAACATTCGTATGAATTACATAAAATGCATGGATAACTTACATATAATGTTTGTAATCTTATATGTGCACTCAGATCTAATCCAATTCTCATAGGTCTTACATGGTTGGATGTGTATCATTATTGAACATCTCAAATATTGAATAGATGTGCATTCCCAACTATCAAATGATAGCCATCCATTGATATTTATATCTCTCACACACATTTTGGTGTCGCTACATGTCCATTTAATATCTTATATCATCTTATACACTTCTTAAAATATTTTTTGGAAGTTTTTTATGATGAAATAGATTTATAGTTAGAGCTATGTAACTTTGAATTTTACACAAAAGTTTTGTACTTTCATTGAAACTCATAGGGAGTTCTTACAATAATATTCGTAGTCATATTACATCTTTCAGAATTTTCATAACACTTATATACTCATTTTATGTTGATGATGTAAATATGGTCGGTTGATTTTACTACTTCGAGTGACATCTCTTATACCGAACTTAAAAACATATCGAAAAGTATAATTTTGCATAATTGTATAAGAATAATAAATATTATCAAGATATTTTCTAAATCTACAAACATAATGATCTAAATTACTAAATATTTTAGGTTGAGATGAATTTGTTTCATGGTGTTTTACAAGGAAAGTGTGTTTCTTACCACACAAACATCCTTCAAAAGTTTCATTCTAAAGAACAAGGGTCTTTAAGTACCTAAAAAATATTAGATCCCCAAATGTACAAAACATAAGGTTGGGGAGTAGGGGTTTAGGGGTGATAGCCCCCAACAAGGTCAATGAGTAGTGCTCAATATAGGTTCTAAAGGTAGTGTCCTGGGCATGCTCGCTATAGAAATACATGGTGTATTTGAGGGGCATTGCTTCCGATGCCAAATAAAAAAAAAAGCTTACATTACCTTTGAAATGGTCACAAAATCACTATTCATAAGCAAATGATTGTCCCCCTACAATAATTTTTTTAATATTTTTTTTATGTTTGGTACCACTTTTATATTTTTCTCCTTCCAAATTTTTTTAGGGCTTGCAAAATTTTCATGAACTTGAACCATTTTTTGAGGCCTAAAATTATGTCTCCAAGGTCTGTAATTAATTTTTTGAAAAATAAAACAATTTTTTCAGGAATTAAATTATTTTTCCTTGCCTAAGATTTCTTTTTGGCCCTATAATATTTTTTTGTGAAATGAAATTGATAGATCACAAAATTTTCCCAAAATTTGAAATTCAATTGAGATATCAAAAGAATATTTTTTCCAATAAAAAAATCAAGTCCTAAATATATTTTATGAAAAATGAAGGAGACTTAAACATTTGTTGAAAATAGAATTATTTTTCAAAAATTTAATGAAACTCCTTTCTTATTTGTTTATTTTTATAACTGTAAACACCATGTTTTCATCACCTGAGATAACTTGCCTACACCCCATACAAACATAATTAAATCATTAAATCATTATTCTAATATAACCTAAGAAACTACCCTTATTTGGTAAAATCATACTTTTACCCCCCGTAAACCTATTCTAACTTCCCTTTAGGCACATTAACCATCCACCACCCATCTAAAGAAATTTTATCCCTTCCCCCCTAAGCCATTAAGACCCCTAACCTCTCCACCTCACTTCCCTACTCTTGTAAGCCCAACTCAGAGGTGGCAAAAACCACTTCTAAGTTAATTTTACCTAATATCCTAGATTTCCAATGATCCTAAGTGATCACCAATGATTATAAATAGAATATCAAACCTCCTATTTCAGGATCTAGGATCATTATAGTGAAGCTCTGTCATGTTAGGAAGTTAGAAAACCCTATCACGAATACCCAGAAACTATAAACACATCTGTCAGGTCATGAAAAGCTCCACACAACACCTCTAAGAAATCAAAGAATCAACAAGTTGTTTTACCCTATCAAGGTGAGTAAGTTTAATTTATGACCATTTCATTACATTTTCATATCAGACGAAAGCTCAAAACAATAATTTATAGTCTCTTTCTTCATCAATTATCTTTGTTATTGAAATATCAAATTTTAACAAGGATCACTAATGATCTTCTTGATCACTAGTGAACTATCTGATCACCCAAGATCCCTCTTGATCACTGACAATCTCTATTAAAATTCAATTATTTATCAGTTATAGAATTTTTTTTTTATCAAATCTATCTTCTCTAATCAAATTGTTTGCAATCATGTATTCTATGTGGATAATTGTTCCAAATATATCTCATCCATTCACCAAAAAATTATGATCTTTTGATCACCCAACAAACATTCATGTGTTAGAAGTTCAGTATCCTCCATGAGCTCACCTTATGCGCCATCGCATTTGTTCCAAGATTTGAGGACATTGAAGGGAAATTCAATATCCTTAACAAACTTCAAGAAGTAATTGAGGAGTAGTGGTATGATTATTTTGAAGTTCTCAAGCTTTCCACATCCCTAACCTGGGCCACTTACAAAGTTGAACAAGATCTTCCTATCCATCTTGAATTTTATATTTTATGTTTTTTATCATATATCTTATTTTATCAATGAACTTAATTGTATCAAAACAAGTTGACACCCTTCAAAGAAGTCCTTTTGGATTTCGGGGATCGGCCTTTACTGAGTAACTCATTGTCATATATATATAATATCTTCCATTCATTTGTTGAAATAATTCTCACTTTACCCACATTCCATCATCCCGACATTGGACTATCGACGAAGATATCGATAAACCCTGCTCATTTATTTTTTAGGTACTTTCTGTGTTTGATAGAACTAACAAAAAACTACCTCAAACATTCCTAGCATGCCCGGTTGGACCTCTTACTCCCTTCTTTATTTAGATTCCCATTTTATCTTTCATTTCTTTTGTCTTCTATTTTTCATCTAAATTTTTAGCTTGGAGCGCACTGCTATTTCTTAATTTAAAAATCTAAAAATTAAAAAGGAAAAATGATCGTAGGTACGTCTCTTTTCTATAATTTTATTTTTAAGCATTGAATTTTCATTTTTGTTCTCATTGAATCAAAATTTCCTTTGGAATGTAAAACGAACACTCATTTTTCCCTGATCACATAACTTAATTAGGGATTTAAAGAATTACATCCACTTAACTCCCGTCACAAAAAACCAAACCACATTAAAACATAACTCACATTTAAAAATTCCTTCCCAGGTGGACCTACTTAGACTTATTCACCAAGAGGATAAGCCGAATTGGTGTTTTGGCCGGGTATAAATAAGATGGTGGGAGGTATATTGGCTAAGCAACCAACACCCTTATCATTGTGGGACCGTGAAGTGAGGGGGTAGGTCCCAATACCATACCTCATACTGACACTAACATAGATTTGGGCCTCATTTAAATTCATGTATATTGAGGAATATGTCCTTTAATATCACCTAAAACCAACCTTAGTTTGTCATTTCCTAGTACCTTCTTAACTAATTTTCACATTGCATATTTTCTTAATTTAATCCAAATAATTGAAACATTCTATTATGTGACTTGTCTACATGATTGTAATCAACCATCTAAGGTTTTCCTTTTCCTTAGTGATTGATTTTTTATTTCATGGTTCTAACTAGACAACTGTCCCGTCTACAAGACTAACCATTTCCAAGAGTCCTAAGAAAATGTCCAGTCTTGCCTTAATGATATTCCATGCATGATTGACCGATACTGATCATCTTCATCACCTCCAAAAAATGATCAAGAACCCCCACACTCTCCTAGAAGTCAATCAACCACATCAGAGATCCCAGATCCACCCAGTCCACGTTTATTCAATAGTGGTGATCCAATTTTCACTAAGATTTTGTATTCAAACCTAGTGGCTCTTAATTCCTATTTATCTACCCGAGGTGTACTCCTCTAACAACCTACACGTGAACAATGACTTCCCATCTCCAATGTCACTTTCTACCTTTCTCAGCTTGTTGACCCTAATCACAAGATTATTATTCAACAAATTCATCCTTATTCCAATGTTAATGGACCAGAAACATCAGCCCCTATGTCATCAGTACCTGTGATCAATTTTGACCTTAATGTTGTTTCATCACAAGATACAACCAATCAACAACTATATTCCTCATCATATCCTTCATATGGCTCATCATCTTCACAAAACAATACAAACACATAACATTCCACGTCTATCCTCATAGCTTGTAGTGTCTCTTATACACCTCCTATAAGCTTGGCTGCCATCATTAACTCAAACACTCTTACCTCATCACAACAAGCCACCTCTATAGTTTATAGTTTATTCATATCCATCCCCACGTCAATACCCTTTATCAACACCAACTCCATTGATAACACACATCCTTCTTCACAACATATATCAATCACCCCTAATTCATAGATTCACACTCACTACATATCTAAACTATCACAACCACTCACCTCTATCTCGTCTCAATATATACCACAACAATCTTAAAATATTATCCATACTTCCACCCCCTTTTAAGATATACCATAATAATCTATACCCTTTATCCATACTTCCATCCCATCTAAATATATACAAAACCAATCACCACCATTTATTAACACTTCAATGCCTATCAAGTATCAATATATCCAACCCTCACAACCTCTAGTTTTATAGCCAACATATAACATTCCCACAAGTATTATTATCCAACATAATATCCCTTTACGCTATCAATTGTACTAACAACCAAAACCCCATAAATATAATCAACCAGGATCTTCATCATTTAATCCCCAACAACCATCACAAAATTATCCTTTGTAGATATTGATGAACATAATTTCTATCCTCTAAGTTGCCTCCATGGGACCTAAAAACATGTAATCTTACAAAACAATTTGCAACAAACCCATCCATCCCACCATATCATAAAAGGCTCACCCTCCACACTGGGAACTCTCTAAGAAAAGAGGACCCTCAAAAACACATTCGAGCCTTCCTTCATGGTTTTTATCTTATCACACACGGCCAAGACCTCATGCTGAGAACATTTCCTACGTCCTTAGATAGACTCACATTAGATTGGTATAACAATATCCCATAATACTCAATCTTCTCCTTTGCGCATATCACACAAATATTCTAAGAAAATTTCTCGATTAACATCACCCACAAAGTTACTATTACAGACCTTTATGTGATTAAAAAATTGAAGGAATAAACTATTGCATATTTCGTCACCTATTGGAGCGGTATTATTAAAATCAATTATTCTTCTCCCTCCCACAAACTAGATTGATAGAGATATTTTCTTGTTCTTGTGTAAAATATATATCATCAAAACTACAAATCCAATCTTTCCAAACAATCGATGAAGCCTTCACCATGGCTCAAAAATTAGAACTCCATGCCCTGGAGGACGATAGAGTTAAACTCGGATCAGAGAATCTTAAACCTAAGTCCTCGTTCAAACCACTAACATAGAGGATCATGCACATGATATAGACATCGCTTCATAACCTATATGTAAATAAAAGGTCTACGTCGAACTAGGTAAATACATATTTTGTGTCACACAAGTAAAAATATTGAATCTCCAATCATGGAATATACATATACTTACAAAGATCAAATCTATTCATGACATGCCTCATCCTATGCCTGCATATGAAATCCACACTTTCCTAGGGAAGCTTGGGGTAATCCAGAGGACTATCCCCAAATTTTCATATCACTCTCATTATATTAATAACCTCCTCAAAAAGGAATTTATGCTCAAATAGAACAAAGAATGTCAACAAGACTTTGAAAAATTGAAAACATATTTGCTCACTACTCCTACATTGTAACCTTTGTCCTTTGATTGACCACATATTCTATATACCTCATCTACACTAATATATGTTGGGGAAATGCCTGTGCAAAGGATAAAAAAGGGAAATACCATGCCTTCTTCTACATTAGCCAAGCCCTCATTGAATTTGAAAATACCTATAAATCTATTGAATGATCTTGTTTGACCATTTATTTTACTTCCACCACGATTCAATGTTACATGATCTACTAAACCACCTATGTTAATTTTCACAATGATCCACTTTACTATTTCTTCTCTCATGTTGTCCTTCTAACATTATATTTCAATAAATGGGTTACAATCCTCATATAATTTGACTTATTCATCATTATGAAATATTTATCAAGGATCAAGTCACCACAAATCAACTCAATATTGCTCTAATGCTAACAATCCAACCCATTTCAGATCCGCTACCTAACGACGATATATTACTCATTGAAGGAATGGATCAATATCTTACAATCAAATATTATTACTTTAGATTCACTATTTATGTCAAGGCATAATCCCTTATAACTAGTTATGTGAATCCCAAGCCCAAACCCATAAAGACAAACAATAAACCTAAAAATGATGAAATCATCATGTACCTACATGAAGACACTTGGAACCGTAGCAAACACACTCCCCTGCTCCTTTATACTTGAATTTTATCTCACCAACAAAACAGATGAATAAGAGGCTCCCATCCTCGGCATGAAAAACACGCCAAATGACCTACTAATTCCAGAGTGATAACCTAAAAAAATTACACAAAAAAACAGAAGAAATTACACAGTAATTCACTTCTTTCACCATTGAATATATTTTTTGGGAACTCATTTCCTTATTTAATTCTACGACATCATCTTCTACGCAATTCCAATATCACCTATACATCCCTCAAGACCAATACATGGTCCAAATATGAAAGAAAATCTTCTATACAACCTTCTCTCAAGGATCCTCTTATTTTTCATACGTATTCTATGCGTACTTTTAACTATTCACATCATACTTTCAACTTACCCTTTGGACTATGATTATTTCAAGTGCACTAGAATCCCCAAGAAAACTCTAAAATATGTCATTGAAAAAAATATCATCTACTATCACAACTTCTAAGGTTATCCTCTTTTGTGTCTTTAAAAATGAAGTTTCTTCTATCCTAGAAGAGGTGAAGGGGGAACTTATGTTCAACATTATGGAGGTCATGCCACAACCTAAAAAACCCTACATATGGTCTATTATTGGCCTACATTAGAATTTGATATGCATTCCTTAGCCAAGAAATGAAAACCTACCCAATATCATGATGATCTTATTCACTCTCCACCGGTTGAGCTTCAAGTTACCAAAACTCCCTAGTCCTTTAGTATGTGGGGATTTCATTTCATTATTTTTAGTATTACTTATTCAAGGTTCCAAACAACTATTGTACCCACACAAAAAACTATGAAAAATAAAAATGTAAGTATATTTCATTTTTTGGAGTTCATTATTGCTTTACAAAACTTTTAGAACAACTTTACTTTTAACATTATTTTCAACTTTACATGTTACATTTTTTTTTTCCCGAAGATAACCTCATGTTTCATTATTGTGGCACATGATGATCTTGAGTTGGGGCATATGTATACACCAAATTATTCATGTTTGATAACCGTTTCTTTCATATAGTGGATGCTTGTGTATTCTCCTCAAAAGCAAGCCCCTTAAGGGGCTTTCTAGGATTGGGTTACAATCAAACTTGGTCTTGTGGGCCAGACCAAAACAATTTAGAGGCATTGCTATTATGCATTAATTTCCATATTCTTTCCCCATTTCTTACCTTTGTTCACACATTACACCAATTGTGTCCACTTATACCATTATATCTACTTGTTTCTTCTTGTTACACACTATTATCCTTTTTTTTGGTTACCCTCGACCTTTATCATTCACCTCCATTCACCTTTTGAACTTAGGGTTTCCCCTAAGGCCAATTCCATTGTCCATGGGAAATGGTGTCTATTTTTTATTGTTCCATTGTTGATGCAATCACCCATGGGTGATGACTTCCTGTATATATACTCCACCTTTATTTTTGAAACCCACCAATATAGCACTTACTTTGTCATACATGAATGAACTTCTTTCTTGCACATTTTTTTCACTATTTTTAACTTATTTTTGGACTTTGAATCTTGAATCTTATCCTTGTGCATTTTGGGTCACCATAGTGAGTTTGGTCTAGAGATCTTCTTGTTGAGATTTACCCATCTCTACCGACAGTGATTCTCTATCATTTGTTTTATCTTAGGGGAGGTTTATGTATCAACCACCATAAACAAACTATAGGTAATTATTTATAACCCTTTTAGTATTATATCTTGCACATATATGTTGTATGTTGGTTATTAACTTCTATAGACTAGAGTATATGTATATTTTCTTTGATCTATTGCATTGTATTATTATATTATGCCCCTTAGATTTATCCACCCCTTGGTTACACATATTTATGAATCCTACTAATATACCTATATTTATCTTAGTTTTAAGACTTGGAAACCTATATATATCATAGGGTTAGGGTCAATATCAACTAGAATTACAACACTAACATGCCTTGAGCACCTTTGTATCTACATCATGTGTCTGTACTTATATTAGATTACTATATACAAGAACCCATATGGGAACCTATCATTTTACCATCATACATGAAGTTTATTCTTCAAATTATCTACCCAATAATATTTATCTTTTAACAAAACCTTATGGTTGCACCAAATACACTTCTTCAATAAATTTATATAGGAATGCGATTTTGACTTCCGTTTGATGGATTTTCCATTATTTATGATAAGCTATAATTAAAATTAATTAAGTATAGTATCTTGGTATGTCACAAGTGCATAATTATACTCATAATCAACCCCATATGTTTGTACAATTTTTTTTACAACTAGTCTAGATTTTAGATTGTAAATTGTGCCATCACTCTAGAAATTGGTCTTGTAGACCCATTGATCCTCCTCTCATAGTCCTGATCTAATGTTTGATTGGTTAGGCGTGGATTCAAAAATGTTCCTTCTTCCTTGGAGGTGTTGAAGATGGATGAATAGTCTTTGGGGATGAGAAAATAGTCTTTCCTATAGAACTAGACACATGTGTATGACTTTTAACCCCTTAACATCAACTTACAGAGGCTCCACCCTTCACTTATGAAATCTTTAAATAGATCAAAACAAAAATGCATATCATTTTAAAATATTACAACCCCTAAAAAAATTGTCGATCTACTAGTAGGGTTATAAAACTTGTATGTTTTTCTTTGATCAAAATATCCTATGAAGATGTCAGTCATATTCTTAGGATATAATATTTTCCTCTTATCATTAGAAACATGTACAAAAATTAAACAACTAAATATTTTTATATATCTACATTTTATTTTCTACCAAACCAAGTTTCATAATGCTTCTTGTGTCTGAAATCCATTATATGACTCATGTTGATGATAAGGACTACTATTTTACTACCTTATCTCAAAAACAAATTTTGATATTTTTTTTTTTCTGCTACACCATTATGTTGTGGTGTGCAAGGAGTGAGTAGATTCCTTTTGATTCTATGTGAACACAAAAACTCATGAAATTCATCAAACCAAAATTATTCTCCTCTATATGCTCTTAGGAAATTGATGGAATTCCTAGATTCTTTTTTAGCCAAAGGATTAAAAGTTTAAAAAAATGAAACATATGCACTATTTTTAATAGAAATACCCACATAAACCTCTAGTATAATGTGATTGATAAATGAAAATTGCATCACTTATTTGTTCTACCTCAATGCCAATAAAATATCTCATCAAACCTAAGTCTGACATCTCAAAATTTTTCTTCATTTTTGATTTGAATAGATCAAATGAAAATTTCATATGAATATCAAATAATCAACATATAAATACAAATCAAAACTTCAACTTTCATTCACCTTAGTTTATAGAGTCGGTTTGATGATGCTTATCTTGAAACCACCACTGATTTAGTATGAATTAATTCAACTATATGAAGATCTTAGTGCTTTATTGATACCATGTAGAGCTTTCTGCAATATGTAGACTTTGTATTCTTGAGAAAAAACTCATATCTTACTGGTTGTTGCAAATATACTTCATCTTACAATATTCATTAAAAATTTGGACTTCACATCCATCTAGTAAACATTCCACTTGATGAAATTACGGGTTTATGTGAACACTCTCTTACAACTGATATTGTGTTATACTTAACATCTTTTCCTCCAAGAAAATTCACTAGACTCCAAGTTTAATTTCTCTCCATTTAATCAATTTCTTAATTCATTACATTTTTTTGATTCTCATGTTCAAAATTGCTTCTTCAAAATAGATTGGATCAATTATAGTGATAATGGAAAATCCAAAAATCTACCATTTTCTATTTTTTCATGTATTTCTTTCGAACTTCTTGTCTTCTGTGAGTGAATATTCCAAAATCCATGAATCCATCATTTTGTACTTTTACATTTATTTCTTTCAAATTGATTTCTCTTAATTCCATCAATTTATTCATAGTTTCTGCCAATTCTTATGTTCTGAATTTCCTCTTCAAAATATTCTAGATAACCTATAGTGAATAATGCCAAATCCACTAATCCACAAATTTCTATTCATACACATATTTCTTTCAAACTTCATGTCTTCTCATCTTCTTGTCTTTCATGAGTGAGAACCTTATTTGTATGTAAGTAATTATGAACGTAATAAATGAAAAAATTGACAAAGAAGACCCAATAATTCCAAAAGCCTAAATTAGGTTTAAGAGGGTGACCCACATAATAAAATGCCCATATTATTTTTTATACCCTCGAGAATATGATGTTTATTCTTTAATGTGTTGGTTCCTAAGGTTTTGTTGTTATATTCCTAACTTAAATGTTTGGATCAACATATTAGTTACTTAGGGTAAACTTTCATATGTTAAGATAGTCATATTGTTAATATATGAAACGATTCCTTTGTAAATTCCTCATTGGTTTTTTTTAAAAGACTTTTAGAAGGAGAATATTGTGAAGGTTATGCTACTAGCTATTAGCCTATTTCTCGTGTACTAAGTGCAATTGTCAATTTGTTAGGTAAATACAACGAAACAAAACAATTGAATAATGGTACCAATAATTTTGTGTAAATATGTTGATTGAGATGGGAAGTAGTGGATGAGGAGTGCTTATCAAATTTTCGCTGCAAGAGAAGAGCACATAAAGAGTGGAAGGGAATGGACATCCGTCGTTAGAATAGAACTGAACGCTCTGCTATACTTTTTGGCAATCCTTATGATTAGTGTAGGGCGTAGACACCACCAAATTTGTCCATGTTAGTTATAGTCACTTATGCCTTCTATTTATTTATTACTCTTTAATCCTTTTACATATATTTTTTAAATTCGTTACTCTTATAGACATTGACTGCTAGATAGAAAAAGATGTTAAACATGTGTCAACCGCTGGATGGAAATATTGGGATTGGAAACAAACATTTATATGTATTCGGAATTGCATTAGAAGGATTCATCACGATGTGGAATTACAAATCTCATTCCACTCACGTCATATTCAATGGACGTGCAGAATCGAAAATGTATCCGCAAAAGATTTGCTTTCACCTACTACACCCGTTAATATTCTATGCTAGTTGCCGCTTCTACTTTGCTTGAAGCAGTTAGTTGCCTGAAACCGATGCAGTTTCCATATTTTCATGTTTGTTTTTATCAGTATGATCAGAATAAGAAATGGGGAGCATTTCCGAGTGAGTGCCAGTGGAAGTGGAGATCTTGGCGTCGTTCGCTTTGCCCCAAAGAACACCGTACAGTCCTACTACAATCACCACCCCTCCCACCACACTGCATTTCACATAAATTAGGAATTTCAATTCTTTCTTATTAGTTATAATGCTTTAAACAAGAAGAAATAGCTGAGCGGCAAACCTGCCCAAGTAGATGCCCTGGTGAAGAAGAATGGAGTCCATAATTGCTGAAATTATCATTGTCAATGGAATGAATGCTGTGGCAAATACAGGTCCCTTTATCTTCATGCACAATCCTTGCACGTAATATGCAATCCCTGAACCCAACACTCCCTGCATTCATCAATAACATTACACTCCGCCCCCTAATTACCACATGGGTATCCGAACTCTTATCACCCAAATGGATGGGCCTACAATAATAAAAAAAAAAAACTTACAGAATAGACAGTAGTAAAGAGGTTCATGTCCCATCCGATTGTCCACGCAGATGGGCGTCGTTCAACAGCCAAGGTGATTGCAAATGACTGTATTGTGCCCATCAAACATATTAAGGTCGCCAGCGATAGTTGTGCACTGTACTTCTTAAGTACAGAAGCCTATATTATTGCATCCATCACATCAGATTAAATCAGAACAAAAAAAGAGGTTACTGAAGACATAGTTTGATTGTCAATTACCTGAAGAATAAACAAGGCAGCCCATGCAACGGTTGCAGTAAGTAAACATATGCAGCCTTTAATCATATCACTGTTACTGTCATGATCAGAGGCAGCAGCATTTGAGGAATGATAATGTTCATGTGAAGACCAAGGCATCGGAACAATTGCCCCTTTGTACAATATCATCACCATTGCCCCACCTACACACACTATCGTTCCCACTATCTTTGCTTGGCTGCGTATTTCTCTAAGCTTTACCCTCTCCATTCTACAAAATACAACAGAGATTGCACTCCTAATCAGTTTGAAATGATAAATTTAGATGGCCAATACGTAAGGAAAGCCATAGGGGACGAAGCTCAATTGGTAGAGAATATTGGTTCACGAAGAGTTCACAAAGTTTGGATTCTCTTTACCGAGCATCTTGACATTAAATCTAAACAAATTAGTTACCTGAATATGAGAGCAATTACAAAAGTGGTAGCAGGAAGCAGGTTATTCATTGCACCCCCAAAAGTAGGAGAAGTATACTTCAAACCCAAGTAGTAGAAATTTTGATCCATGACAGGCCTGCCAAAATTCCATACTCAGATAAAGAAATGGAGAAAAGAAATGCGAAAGATAACATTATTAACTTGTGGGTAAACATCACATACGTTTTTTTTGTAACTATAAAGTTCGAATTTCAAGATTGTTTTTAACAAATTGTTACAGCCTAGTGGTAGGCAATACATACCCAAACAAACCCAGTGTAAAAATTTGGTGGTGGTAATCACCATAAAAAGAAATGGAGAAATGAAATGTAAAAGATAACACTATTAAGTTGTGTGTAAACATATGTGTAGGGTCAATTTAATATCTATAAAGTCTAAATTTCTAAGATTTAAAAAAAAAAAAAAAAAAATTGTTACAAGGCAGTGGTAGACAATACATACCCGAACAAACCCAGTGCAAAAATCTGACAAAATATACGAAAAGTGATTCGGGGTCGCACCTTCCTGCAAAGCATAACACAGTTGATTACCCAATTACCTTAAAAATAGTAAACAAATATTTGGATTGTGTAAATAAAACGATAAAAACCTTTCAAGGAAGAAGGCAAAAGGAGCAAGGACAAGCGTAGCGACGATGTGCCTGAAGACTACAAGAACATAGTGACTCATTCCATTGTTGAGAGAAACCTTAGTGATAATGGCCATCCCTGCATACCCAAACTGGAGGCATGTCATTGCTATGTAAGGCCTTGCTTTCTCAAACGTTTCCATTCCCATAACCGATATAAGTTTACACTAAATGTATATTTTATGACGAGTAAATGACTTGATACACACAATATGTTCATGTGAGAGCATAAACTTTTATTTATAGCCAAAACATTGCAAAGGAAAGCCAAAACAGGGGCTAACATTTAATAAACCCCCAAAAAAGTATGGTGAATGAATAAGAGAGTCACAACACGGGAGGCATGTAACAGACACCAATAATATCTGTTAAATGTGAGTTGTTTCAATCAAGGTATGTGGCAGGCACCCAAAATCCAATCGCCATATGCAACATGTTTGGATTTGACAGATGTTATTGTAATTCTTGGACCTAATTTACCCACATTAGAATGAGAAATATTTAATAATTAAGGGATGGATAAATGTATAGAGTAAAGCAAAACAAAGGCAAACTATGTGCAGATGAGTCAATCAGCATTTGCAGTGTGGTGAGTAAAGATGCGGAAAATGGTGCAAGCAATGGGTGTGAAGAATGATGAGTTTTTAACTACATTTTAAAGGGGAGAGACAATGACACGACCAGCGATGCACGCCATTGATTTCTATTCCTATACCGACACAAAATATAATTTCCTTCACCGCGTCTAAAAGCTTCCATAATTTTTATCATTTTGATATGACCATGGCACTATCATATTTTTCTTTTATTTCTTTACCAGCAGGATGTTGAGGTCTGTATTAATCACCAGCATCAAAAGGTGCTAAAGACACGTTTCAGATATACATTGAGCGTTGAAAAACAGTCCAAAGTAGAGAAGAATGAGTGTATATCGCGCATTGAAACATAGTGAAGGGGAGTGCAATTGATGCGTCCACATGTAGGAATAAAGGAGAAACAATTTGATGAAGAAGGGGATAGATAACGGAGAATTACAAATGGGAGGGGAAATGTGGGAGCCTCCGACTAGAATATGAAATAAATTGACCTGAAATATGGACATGAGGGTGAATCATTGGATAATGGTGTCGCCGGTAGTAATTGTCATCGGTTGAGAGTAGATGTAATTTTTGAAAAAAATATTTTTTTGACAATAATAGTTAAAATGACCGTTTTGACGAGAAATATGTGCTTGCAAAATATGATGTAAACACAAAAATTCAAAAAAGTGTTTTTTGTGAAAAAATAGATTTCGTCAGTTTTGTATGAGATTTTTTTTTAATCTTAGCAGTCGCAATGAGAAATATATCTTCCCAAAAATTAGCCGTAAGCAAAAAAAATTCTATAACTTTTTTTATAAAATAAATTTTAACATCGCCAACAACATAAATATGCGTTATCTTCCAGGTGAATAAATGTAAGATATTGACCGGTAGCATACAGTAAGCTACGGGCCAGTAGCATATATCTATGCTATCATCTGGTAACGTATATTTATGCTATCGACAGGTAGCATTATTTATGCTAGTGCTACCAGCCGTTTCTGACATTTTATATTATATACAACTTCAACAGAATAACATACTAAGTGTTAAAATACATTTAATGTTAGAGGGTTGAGATATGCAATTGATCTCGAACATCAATGCTCATAAGACCAACATCATAGGGAAAAGAATTGCAAATAAAATTTGATTTGTACATGATATAGGAAAATGTACATTTGTAATCACCAAATATATGAAGGCGAATTTTACAAATTTCAATTTCACGCTAGTGGTGATTTGAATTAATAAAGTCAGCTATTGGTGTAAACATTAGGTGAATCGACCCCTAAAAGAAATATGAACCCATAAAATCTAGGTGACCTAATCCTATCCCTAAACGTAAAATTTCACCAAATGTAAATTTCGGAAACTAGAATATTTGTGAATTAACAAATATTTGCCACTAAAATTTAATCTGATTTCTTTAGATGTGTTTAAGAAATAATCAATGGAGCACAAAGTCAGACATCTAGGATGAATTCGTTGAAATGAAATTGTCCTAGAGAAAGGTCAACTATGTCTTAAACATAAAAAAATGACCCCATATTAGAACCCTTAAGTAGGAATTCCTAGAAAACATGTGAAAAAAATTTAATGATGATCAACAAGGCGTTTAGGAGACATTACACTATACTTTTACTCAAACAATTTAGTGTTGGCATGCTAATTAATTCCGATTATATTACTAACCAACCATAGATGCAAAATCATCTAATCAAGAAATTATAAAAACAAATTGTACGATTTTTAAGTATCTATAAAATTTGGGCAGAATATTTTGAATGATTAATTCTACTTTTTCCTTATGTGATATGAAATAATCTTAAATAAAAACATCACAACTATAGACATCACACTTCTCAATTATTGTGATGTTATGAAATATCTACAATAAAAGCCAAACTTTAAAATATCAATTATAATTTAGAAAACACAAAATTTAGTGTACTACCAATCTGCCCACTTCCCTACGACGCTTAGTGATTATCATTTTGAGTTATGCAGACTTTAGATATGGACATGGCTTATACTTATGTTGATTAGCATGATGTTTTGTGACTAGATGCATTTGGATTATGGTTGGATTTTGTTTTCAGTATGATCTGCACTGACTCATGGACAGACTATTGGATATTGATATTATTTTTATAGATATATTGCATGTGTTCTAACATTGGATTTCTTCGCCCTGATGAGTAGAACGTAGTTGTTGAATTTACATTACTATGATTTTGGAAAATGATGAAATGCATGATTAAATTGTGAATTAGACCTAGAAATAATGATTGCTTGAATTACGTAGAGATGTTAATAAATTTCATGCATATGATTATTTTGGATATTTTGACATGGCCGCAAGGCCGAAGAGGGTATTTTGCATCTTTGCAGGAAACACAGCATGACCACAACCATGAGGGGGATTGGGGACCAAACACAACAGAATGTCGGGTGGTTACAACATTGGTCGTCAAGGCAACTTGTAAACTGTATTGTGTTAGCTTGTTCTTGTATGTGTTGAGAAAATTTCTTGAGGGGGTAATGTTCTAATGTGACCATGGGGTTGAGAATTTTATTTAATTGTTTTATTTACTTTAGTAGGTGATTTCATTGGGATGCCCTTCTTTTATTACTTTTGCTAAGTAAGTTTAGATTAATTTAATATCTTGTTTTAGTCATGTGGGTGTAATAAATTTTGTTGGTTGGCTCCTTGAGCCATGTGTTGTCTCTTGTATTGAATGCTTATCTTGAGTGTTGACCACTCCAAATCTCTTGAAAACTCGAATTTGAGTTTGAGGGCAATTTTGGGGGACTTGTGGGACAAGTTAAACTTGTCCCACACTTCCCAAAACCCCTTACCAACCATATCTATGGGTTGGGAAGCCCAAAAAGGGATTAGTTATTGTTTTGGGAAGTGATATTGACTTGGAGTGCACTTTTTCTTCATTTTGCATTTATTTGTGCCTTAAGGCACATGGGAAAGGGATGGTTGTGGAAGAGAGTTGTCATTCAACCCAACCACCCATTTATGGTGTTTTGGGATTTGAGTTGACCTTGGGAGATGGTTTGAGGATGTGTGATGTGGCATCCTACATGGAGCCACATCACCCTCACCCTTACCTTTGATCTATTTATTGAAACTTCCTCTCTTGTGGAGGGGGTTGGAGCTTTGTTTTTGTGTTGTTGAAGAGTTCTCTTTTGTGATTTTGAGAGAGAAGAATTAGGAGAAAGAGATAAGAGAGTTTTTGGACTTGCATGCTTGGATTGATTTGGGAAGAAGCTTGGACAAGTTCTTGGTTTAGGCTACTCCAATGGAGAGGTAGGGAACCCTCTCCTTTGTTTTTGCTTTCATATTATTATTGCTTCTATGCTAAAAATTGTGAAAAAGAAATGCATGTTTACTTTGGTATATTGTGAAAGATGGATTGAATGCTTTTTGTGTAGTATAGGAGAGGTCTATGGGAATACACATGAGGGAGGCAAAAGAGTAGATTAGGATATTGTGGAGGGAGTTTGAGAGGGATGCCCATCTTGGGTAGGAATGTTTACATTCTACCTTGTCTTTGAGGGAGCCATAAGAGGAGGGAGGCATAAGAGTATGGGAGGAAAAAGGGGTACTTGAGGGAGGCATAAGAGTCTTAGGGGCTTGTGTTATATTGTGGAGGGTTTTGGATGGGCATCTCATCTCATTTGGGAGGCATAAGGAAAATATTCCCATAGCTCCTTCTCTTGTTGGCTTGGATGCAAGCCTTGTTGTGTAATGTTTAATGTTATTGTGTGTCTCTTGTTCTTCTATTTTTAGCTTGAATGTTGTGAAGAACTTGTATTGTGGAAGCATGTATAGTTGCCTTGAGTTGGAGACCACCCTCCATTGTGTTGTGTTTGGGGCTCGGGGGTCAATGGAGGAGATTGCTTCTCTTCTCCATTGAGATTTGGTTGGGAGGAGAGTGTTGCCTCTCCCCCTATCTTGGTTGTGATTGATCTTCATGGAACTTGGAGCATGGAAGAAGAACTCTTGGGAGCACAAGAACCTTGTTGTTGACATTGTTAAAAATATCATGTAATTACCCACCTTGAGTGGAGAAAGAAATGTAATATTGCCTTGTTTTCTCTAGTTTTCCATTATTGTAAATTGTTTCACATGAAGTAGGGTATGTTGCAATAAGATTTTAAGGAAAAGTTGTATTGAGATGTTAATTTCCTTATTTTAAAATTTATTGGAAACGTTGTTAAAACCTTTTGTGGGATGTTGGAAAGAAAAATACAAAGAATATGCATATTAGATCTCATTTTTGTTGTTTAAAAGGATATGTATTGAAAGGTAGAATGTTAGCATTTTTCCCCTCCTTGTACAATTGAAGAAAGAATTTAAGTTTTAAATAGCCTCCAATATAACCATGGAATCATTAAGGCTCTAGCTCTATTATGCTTCTTCATTTATGAAATCATTGTCAATATATGTGCAAATTGTAAAAAGGAGATCAAACCCGCTTGATACTTCATACAAATATCCCTATTGCAATGTGAAGAAAGAGGTTTTAGCACAAAATTCTAAGTTTAGTTAGTTTCTTACCCACCTCTCATCTAGTAGGAAACTAATACTTTCAATATAACTGATATCTAAGTAATGCCAAAGATTATGGGTTTATTAATATCAAATTACAACAATATTAATGAACTATCATTTATTTTCTTTTATTTATAATAACAAATAAAAACATGCTAACACTAACTTATATGCTAATAATCTACATCCAATTAAAAATGCCAATGAAATGCATAAGTAAGTTTACGTAGAAGGCGTGCTTACAAAATAAAAATTAAAGCAAAATTATGCCTCTGTATTTTCTGATAGACAACTGGATACGCCATTAAAACACTCGCAAGATAGTTGCTAGAGCTCACTCATGATAAAGCTTATACCATACAAAATTTACATGGAGATAGTCGTTGGATGTTTCAAAGCTTAGTAAAGGGAATAGCGCTGCACATGTTACAGTGCCCATAGCACAGGTGCTAAGAAGCAAGTCAATATAGTTTGACAATACGCTCGAATGAAGCGCCTTCTAAATTCTCACTCATCTTCTTATTCATCTGCATACAACAAACAAATAGGGACACAACAGTAGATACTCTCAGAGACAATGTAACCCGCTTCTGATATAGATACA
Source organism: Taxus chinensis (assembly GCA_019776745.2). Lineage (NCBI taxonomy): Eukaryota > Viridiplantae > Streptophyta > Pinopsida > Cupressales > Taxaceae > Taxus > Taxus chinensis. The sequence goes on from CM034147.1 coordinate 210,000,046, forward strand.
AATATTCCAGTTCAATCAAATTTAGGAGATATCCACTTCTTGGAGACGCATTACTACAGTTTTGTCAGAGATAATTAAATCTCAGCCAATGCGTATATTGGAACAGAATGGTATGGGAGTGACCTGCTTCGTGAACTTCATGACATGAAACAGATCCACCTCTGGGTGGTTCTCTCCGTGTAACTCTCTCACTGTCCCCTCCTCAATCTATCTGACCAAATATCCTGAAGGCGAAGCCGCTTTGTGGAATGCATTCGATACTGTACAGATAACAACATAGTGGGACAACCTGTTCGTTTCTGCTTGTGGCGCGGCTCTGCACGGTGGAAGGTTTACAGATCGGCTGGAGAGAGTAATCAGATTTGTAAAACATAGGGTATTCATTGTTAATAACGCCTCCCTTCTCGCCTGAAACTTCAACTGCGACCCCCCCTGTTGTTGCATGCGGTCTAAGTGTTGGAAACGACTTCCCACCTCCCTGTACTCGCCTATAGATTTAACCCGCAACCAAACATTTACTTCTCTTAGTGCGCGGCTAGGACTGTTCAAATGAGCCGGCGGGCTGTTTACTGACCTGATGAAAGATTGCAAATCTAAATACGTGTGTGTAGGCGGACAGTTGGAGATTTGTTTTTTTTGTTTTGGTCTGAATCTTCAAGCCACCGCCCCAACCATAAACTTTATCATATGTTATCCTAGCCTATACGTGGTGAACAATTGAAAACATTGTATAGGCTAGCTTAGGTGTTGGTTGAGCCACCGCCCCCAACCACTATATCAAATATTAAGTGACACTTAGGTTTAATCAACCTAGAGCCGTGCACCTTCTTATAATAAGCAAACTTAATACAAATAAGGTGCTATGTACAATGAAATGCATAAAGACATACAATGTAGTAATATAATGTTGAAACATATATTTTATCGTATGATTTCCTTGATAAATATATATAGAGAGAGCATAATGTATTAAATTCATGAGATAACGTAATATGACCAAATAATATAGTAAGAATAAAGAAATTGGAGTGGCTAATGTATAGGATTCAAAATAAATTATATACTCTTGAATACCTTTCAGTTTTATTGTCTATCATAGCACGATATTATCCGATATCAGACAAGCTTACTCGCATGATGACCCTACAAATCTCTGAGGGGCGTCGAATGAGATAGATCCAAATATCTCTGCCTTCGAAGCACCTTCGTGACCGAGGTGGTTTTCAACCCTGTTCCGAACTCGCCCGATGTAATTAATACTCATCGAGCCAGGTGGAAGAAACTCGTAGGTAATTAATTCGCCATACCACGCTAAAAAAAAAAAATTGTCGCATTTTCGGGTCACTTGTTGTTGCGGCGTCGTCGTCATCGCTCGATGTCGTCGAGCGAGCGTCGTCGTCGAGCGGCGTTACATTTTGGTATCAGAGCCAGGGGTTCGAAGCTGGGACCCTTGGGCACACGCAGGAAAACGCAGAACAGGAACACTTAACTTAGTACAGAACATTATTCTTTTAAAATATGAAACCATATTGTTGATAATTATAGTAAACAGCAAATTTTGAAAAACGAGCACAAGACCTAGTACAGTGAACTAACTCTCGCCTTGATCTGTGCAGGAGGCGCGGATTGGGCGAGGGGTCTCTTCACATAGACCTAGACATACCACCGCCAGAGCAGGCCGTAGCAGCCCTTCTGCCTCAGATTTTGCAGACACTTCAGGATGTCAATGCCGCTATACGCGGAGAGCCCTTGGGAGGGCGACTTGCTAGGCATAGTTTGGAGCCATCAGTAGATGCCCAGGCATCCCCTCGACACAGCGAGGAGCACAGAGCAGAGAATTTCCGTGCAGAGTCGGTTAGGGCAGAGTCACCTCAGAGAGGACATGGGGACATGATTTCAGGTCATAGGGACAGGTCTCGGAGCCCTAGACAGAGGGAGGAGCATACAGAGAGACCTAGGATTCGTACTACATCAGCTGCAGACCATATCAGGGAGATCCTGAAGCTGCGACCCTCTCACTATTCAGGTGATATAGGTGGTTTTCAGGCAGAGGCCTGGTTGGTGAGCTTGAGCGGATGCTTCAAGCTCTGTCCTTGTAGTAGCAACACGAAAGCTCGTGTTGCGATCCATCTTCTGAAGGATGGAGCAGGAGTCTGGTGGAGGACCGAGGAGCAGAAGCTCCATGTCGACTCAGAGACGATTACCTGGGAGCTGTTTGAGGAGCGGTTCAGGAGCAGGTATTTACCTAGGAGGTTTATTCAGCAGCGTATAGATGAGTTTCATGACCTCCGTCAGGGATCGATGACAGTAGCTGAGTATGAGAGTCGATTTCTGGACCTACTTCAGTATGTCGATTATATGCAGGATGAGCAGGTACGGATTCACAGGTTCATCCGGGGCCTGAACTTGGATTTAGCTGGCGCAGTGCGCATTCACTGCCCACAGACGTTAGCAGAGGCCGTGGAGAAGGCCTATATTGCAGAGGAGACACGGGGAAAGACACAGCAGGCTAGAGATAGAGTTCGGAGCCGTATCCAGCAGATGCAGGATAGTAGGTCGAAGGGGTCAGTTCCTCCTCCACGGGGTGGACAGAGTTCAGGGCAGGCTTCATTTAGGCCACCACAGCAGCAGCAGCAGCAGCAGACCCGCCCACCTTACCGACCTCCTCAGAGATTCGATGCACAGAGAGGACGTAGTATGGGGCCTCCTCCTAGGGGTCCCATCAGGACACAGGGTGCACCGAGAGCTCAGTCAGTCGGAGCTCGTCAACAGAGACCTCAGCAGTCCATAGCCGGATCGTCAGGATCGGCATCTCAGTCATCTAGAGTACCAGCTGGAGCCGCTTCCCACTGGAGAGGATCAGGCGGCTGTTATGGTTGCGGAGTCGTTGGGCATATTTGGAGAGATTGCCCACTTAACCCTACCAAGGGTAAGACACAGAGCTCAGAGCCTACTGTTGGAGATATGGCACGGAGTCATCGGATCTACGCAGCGGTCGAGAACCGCCAGGCTGAGCATCAGAGTACTGTGATTGAGACGACAGGTAGTATTGGTGGTATTTCCACCTCTATATTATTTGATTCTGGTTCTTCTGATTCTTTCATTGCACCATCTTTGGTAGAGCGTTGTAGGCTGGTGGCAGTTAGGCAGGGCCGTAGTTGGGACGTAGAGATGGCTTCTGGAGCCAAGATTTCTGTAGACTCCTTAGTCAAGGAGTGTGTAGTGGATTTGGGACCCTTCACCACTACTTCTGATCTTAGGATCCTTCCATTAGGATCTTATGGCATCATTTTAGGCATGGATTGGTTGTCCGCTCACAGAGCTAGAGTGGATTGTTACCACAAGACTATTGCTTGCATAGATGATCTTGGAGTAGAGTCAGTGATATCAGGAGTTAGGAGACCCGTTTCTATTCGCACCATCTCCGCTATGCAGCTTAAGCGGTGTATGCGACGGGGTTGCCAGTTGTATGCTGTTACAGTTAGTGACAGATCAGAGGATGAGTCAGGGGGACCTTCCCTCGATGATCATCCCATCTTATCAGAGTTCGCCGATGTGTTTCCAGGGGAGCTACCGGGATTACCTCCCCCACGTGAGATCGACTTCCATATAGATCTAGTTCCAGGCGCAGAGCCTATCTCACGAGCACCCTATCGGATGACTACACCTGAGTTATGTGAGCTCAAGTTGCAGCTTGAGGGCCTTCTGGAGAAAGGCCTAATTCGTCCTAGTGTATCCCCTTGGGGTGCACCAGTTATCTTCGTAAAGAAGAAGGATGGATCTCTTCGGTTGTGCATTGATTACCGTCAGCTGAATAAAGTAACGATCAAGAATCGTTACCCCCTTCCACGCATTGACGATTTGTTTGATCAGATGAAGGGGGCTACCGTTTTCTCCAAGATAGATCTTAAGTCAGGATACCATCAGCTCAGGATTGCGGAGACAGATATTCACAAGACAGCTTTCCGCACGAGATATGGCCACTACGAGTTCACAGTGGTACCTTTCGGTTTGACGAATGCCCCCGCAGTGTTTATGAGTTTGATGAATGGGGTATTCAGGACCTTCCTTGATCGCTTCGTGCTCATCTTCCTTGATGACATTCTGATTTACTCACGCACACGTGAGGAGCACGAGGAGCACCTTCGCCAGGTTCTTCAGTGTCTTCGCGAGCAGCGCCTTTACGGGAACTTGGAGAAGTGTGCGTTCTTTCAGACTGAGGTGCAGTATTTGGGCCACGTTATTTCTGGGGAAGGTATCGCAGTCGATCCTTCCAAGATTCGAGCCATCATGGATTGGCCAGCACCCACTAGTGTGACCGAGGTGCGTAGTTTCATGGGACTAGCAGGATACTACAGGAGGTTTGTTCAGGACTTCTCTCGGATTGCGCACCCCATCACTTCTCTTCAGCGGAAAGGGAAGAAGTTTGTATGGACAGATAAATGTGAGCAGGCCTTCAGTACACTAAAGGAGTGCCTTACGAGAGCACCTATCCTTGCAGTGCCAGATCCTCATGGAGAGTTTTTCGTATGCACAGATGCTTCCTTGGCAGGACTTGGAGGAGTGCTAATGCAGGAGGGTAGGGTAGTTGCCTTTGAGTCTCGCAAACTCAAAGATTATGAGCTCAATTATCCGACCCATGACCTTGAGCTTGCAGCAGTAGTACATGCTTTAGTGCGGTGGAGACATTTTCTTCTTGGCCGGAGATTTACACTCAGGACAGATCACTTGAGTCTTCGCCACCTCTTCACGCAGCCCAATCTCAACGCTCGTCAGCGGCGTTGGATGGAGCTACTCTGTGAGTATGACATGGAGATAGAGCATGTGAAGGGAAAGGAGAATGTGGTGGCAGATGCCTTGAGTAGACGGAGACATGTGGCTATGGCCACCTCAGTGGGCACAGATTTGCGGAGTAGGATCTTGCAGCAGCTTCCTCAGGATAGTTTCTACCTTGCAGCCAGAGCAGAGATTGAGTCTCAGAGACCCCTTGAGGGGAGATTTGATGGATTTTCTTTAGAGGCAGATGGTCTTCTCAGACATAGAGGCCGGATATATGTTCCCAGAGATGGAGGCTTGAGACATGACATTTTGACAGAGGCTCATCGTGCACCGTATTCAGCCCATCCCGGGGTGAAGAAGATGCACGCCACCTTGAGACAGCTGTACTTTTGGAGAGGACTTCGGAGAGACATAGCTTCATTTGTATCCCGCTGTTTAGAGTGCCAGAGGGTGAAGGCCGAGCATCAGCATCCAGCTGGCCTTCTCTATCCTCATGCCATACCAGAGTGGAAGTGGGACACCATCTCTATGGATTTTATTGTTGGGTTGCCGACGTCGAGATACCACCACGACGCCATCATGGTCACGGTGGATAAATTGACGAAGGTAGCTCACTTTTCTCCAGTGAAGACTACCTACACGGCTAGTGCAGTAGCACGAGTATACCTTGATGAGATTGTCAGACTACATGGGATTCCGCGGAAGATCATTTGCGACCGCGACCCCTTGTATACCTCCCATTTCTGGACCACCATGCAGTATGCCCTCGGGACGAGGATTAATTTTAGTACAGCTTATCACCCTGAGACAGATGGACAGACAGAGAGGGTGAATCAGATTCTGGAGGACATGCTCAGGATGTACGTGATGGATCATCAGTCGAGATGGGAGGAGTATCTGTATTTGGTGGAGTTTGCCTACAATAACAGTTTTCAGAGTTCTATAGGCATGGCTCCTTTTCAGGCATTATATGGTAGAGAGTGCAGGACACCTCTTAGTTGGGACAGGATTGAGGACAGGGTTTCTCTTGGGCCAGCATTATTACAGGATATGGAGCAGCAGGTTACCTTGATTAGACAGAGATTGCAGGAGGCTCAGGATAGACAGAAGAAGTATGCAGACCAACATAGGACAGATCGCAGTTTTGAGGTAGGCACGAAGGTGTTTCTTCGTGTCAGGCCACATAAGAGCCCTATCCGTTATGGAAAAGGTTCTAAGCTTGCTCCTAGATTTGTGGGTCCCTTTGAGATCTTGGAGCGCCTCGGCCCCTTAGCCTATCGTCTAGCACTGCCACCTAGCTTATCGCGCGTCCATGATGTATTTCACGTTTCTGTGCTTAGGAGATATGTTTCTGATCCTTCTCATGTATTAGATTGGACTGCATTGCAGGTGCAGGACCAGGGGCAGGTGATGGTGGAGCCCGTGCGCATTTTAGATCGCAGGACCCTGGGCCTTCGCGGCAGAGAGATTGATCAGGTCCGAGTCCAATGGGACAGATACGATGAGACTGCTGCTACTTGGGAGGATGCTACATCATTGCGAGCTCAGTTTCCACACTTATTTCAGTGACTTCCAGGAGGAAGTCTAGTCTAAGGGGAGGGGGATGTAATGCCCACTTCCCTACGACGCTTAGTGATTATCATTTTGAGTTATGCAGACTTTAGATATGGACATGGCTTATACTTATGTTGATTAGCATGATGTTTTGTGACTAGACGCATTTGGATTATGGTTGGATTTTGTTTTCAGTATGATCTGCACTGACTCATGGACAGACTATTGGATATTGATATTATTTTTATAGATATATTGCATGTGTTCTAACATTGGATTTCTTCGCCCTGATGAGTAGAACGTAGTTGTTGAATTTACATTACTATGATTTTGGAAAATGATGAAATGCATGATTAAATTGTGAATTAGACCTAGAAATAATGATTGCTTGAATTACGTAGAGATGTTAATAAATTTCATGCATATGATTATTTTGGATATTTTGACATGGCCGCAAGGCCGAAGAGGGTATTTTGCATCTTTGCAGGAAACACAGCATGACCACAACCATGAGGGGGATTGGGGACCAAACACAACAGAATGTCGGGTGGTTACAACATTGGTCGTCAAGGCAACTTGTAAACTGTATTGTGTTAGCTTGTTCTTGTATGTGTTGAGAAAATTTCTTGAGGGGGGTAATGTTCTAATGTGACCATGGGGTTGAGAATTTTATTTAATTGTTTTATTTACTTTAGTAGGTGATTTCATTGGGATGCCCTTCTTTTATTACTTTTGCTAAGTAAGTTTAGATTAATTTAATATCTTGTTTTAGTCATGTGGGTGTAATAAATTTTGTTGGTTGGCTCCTTGAGCCATGTGTTGTCTCTTGTATTGAATGCTTATCTTGAGTGTTGACCACTCCAAATCTCTTGAAAACTCGAATTTGAGTTTGAGGGCAATTTTGGGGGACTTGTGGGACAAGTTAAACTTGTCCCACACTTCCCAAAACCCCTTACCAACCATATCTATGGGTTGGGAAGCCCAAAAAGGGATTAGTTATTGTTTTGGGAAGTGATATTGACTTGGAGTGCACTTTTTCTTCATTTTGCATTTATTTGTGCCTTAAGGCACATGGGAAAGGGATGGTTGTGGAAGAGAGTTGTCATTCAACCCAACCACCCATTTATGGTGTTTTGGGATTTGAGTTGACCTTGGGAGATGGTTTGAGGATGTGTGATGTGGCATCCTACATGGAGCCACATCACCCTCACCCTTACCTTTGATCTATTTATTGAAACTTCCTCTCTTGTGGAGGGGGTTGGAGCTTTGTTTTTGTGTTGTTGAAGAGTTCTCTTTTGTGATTTTGAGAGAGAGAGAATTAGGAGAAAGAGATAAGAGAGTTTTTGGACTTGCATGCTTGGATTGATTTGGGAAGAAGCTTGGACAAGTTCTTGGTTTAGGCTACTCCAATGGAGAGGTAGGGAACCCTCTCCTTTGTTTTTGCTTTCATATTATTATTGCTTCTATGCTAAAATTGTGAAAAAAAAAATGCATGTTTACTTTGGTATATTGTGAAAGATGGATTGAATGCTTTTTGTGTAGTATAGGAGAGGTCTATGGGAATACACATGAGGGAGGCAAAAGAGTAGATTAGGATATTGTGGAGGGAGTTTGAGAGGGATGCCCATCTTGGGTAGGAATGTTTACATTCTACCTTGTCTTTGAGGGAGCCATAAGAGGAGGGAGGCATAAGAGTATGGGAGGAAAAAGGGGTACTTGAGGGAGGCATAAGAGTCTTAGGGGCTTGTGTTATATTGTGGAGGGTTTTTTGGATGGGCATCTCATCTCATTTGGGAGGCATAAGGAAAATATTCCCATAGCTCCTTCTCTTGTTGGCTTGGATGCAAGCCTTGTTGTGTAATGTTTAATGTTATTGTGTGTCTCTTGTTCTTCTATTTTTGCTTGAATGTTGTGAAGAACTTGTATTGTGGAAGCATGTATAGTTGCCTTGAGTTGGAGACCACCCTCCATTGTGTTGTGTTTGGGGCTCGGGGGTCAATGGAGGAGATTGCTTCTCTTCTCCATTGAGATTTGGTTGGGAGGAGAGTGTTGCCTCTCCCCCTATCTTGGTTGTGATTGATCTTCATGGAACTTGGAGCATGGAAGAAGAACTCTTGGGAGCACAAGAACCTTGTTGTTGACATTGTTAAAAATATCATGTAATTACCCACCTTGAGTGGAGAAAGAAATGTAATATTGCCTTGTTTTCTCTAGTTTTCCATTATTGTAAATTGTTTCACATGAAGTAGGGTATGTTGCAATAAGATTTGAAGGAAAAGTTGTATTGAGATGTTAATTTCCTTATTTTAAAATTTATTGGAAACGTTGTTAAAACCTTTTGTGGGATGTTGGAAAGAAAAATACAAAGAATATGCATATTAGATCTCATTTTTGTTGTTTAAAAGGATATGTATTGAAAGGTAGAATGTTAGCATTTTTCCCCTCCTTGTACAATTGAAGAAAGAATTTAAGTTTTAAATAGCCTCCAATATAACCATGGAATCATTAAGGCTCTAGCTCTATTATGCTTCTTCATTTATGAAATCATTGTCAATATATGTGCAAATTGTAAAAAGGAGATCAAACCCGCTTGATACTTCATACAAATATCCCTATTGCAATGTGAAGAAAGAGGTTTTAGCACAAAATTCTAAGTTTAGTTAGTTTCTTACCCACCTCTCATCTAGTAGGAAACTAATACTTTCAATATAACTGATATCTAAGTAATGCCAAAGATTATGGGTTTATTAATATCAAATTACAACAATATTAATGAACTATCATTTATTTTCTTTTATTTATAATAACAAATAAAAACATGCTAACACTAACTTATATGCTAATAATCTACATCCAATTAAAAATGCCAATGAAATGCATAAGTAAGTTTACGTAGAAGGCGTGCTTACAAAATAAAAATTAAAGCAAAATTATGCCTCTGTATTTTTCTGATAGACAACTGGATACGCCATTAAAACACTCGCAAGATAGTTGCTAGAGCTCACTCATGATAAAGCTTATACCATACAAAATTTACATGGAGATAGTCGTTGGATGTTTCAAAGCTTAGTAAAGGGAATAGCGCTGCACATGTTACAGTGCCCATAGCACAGGTGCTAAGAAGCAAGTCAATATAGTTTGACAATACGCTCGAATGAAGCGCCTTCTAAATTCTCACTCATCTTCTTATTCATCTGCATACAACAAACAAATAGGGACACAACAGTAGATACTCTCAGAGACAATGTAACCCGCTTCTGATATAGATACAAATATTCCAGTTCAATCAAATTTAGGAGATATCCACTTCTTGGAGACGCATTACTACAGTTTTGTCAGAGATAATTAAATCTCAGCCAATGCGTAAATTGGAACAGAATGGTATGGGAGTGACCTGCTTCGTGAACTCCATGACATGAAACAGATCCACCTCTGGGTGGTTCTCTCCGTGTAACTCTCTCACTGTCCCCTCCTCAATCTATCTGACCAAATATCCTGAAGGCGTGGATAAACACAACCAAATTAGACTTCACAAAGTAAATCAAATAACTGAGACATCCAGGCACGGACCATCCGCCTTACCCACCTGTTGGTAATGCGGTTCTCTTTCCCTTAAAAACTTCACGTGGCTGGGACCAGTAAATCAAGGCTTATAGCGTGTTAAGAGAGGGAACTGCAAATAAAAAATGTATTCGTTGATTAGCCCGCTGCCCACGTAGATACGCCTGTACAGGTCCTGTCCTGAAAAAACACCGCACTCTCCTGTCTACACGCGCCCAGTTACATTGTGTACACAGTGGGCCTTACTGTGTAAGCCATGGAAGAAAAGTCAAATCCTACGCGAATTCATTCGACTTCTCACATGCGCTGGCCGGAGGAAGGTTTACAGATGAAAACGGGTCTGGACGCCTGGATTTGCCTGGTTGTTGCCTGAAACTTCAACTGCTTAACCACCTCCTGTTGTTGCTATCCCACGCGGTCTAGGGGCAAGTGGAAATGAAAAAACGACTTTCACCTGCGTACTGCCTATACATTTACCTCCCTCAAACACCACACATGATGTCTCCGCGGACTAGGCCTGTTCAACTGAGCGCCGGCGGTACTGTAAGCTGACCCCAACTGTGTGGTAAAAGATTTGCAAATCTAACGTGTAGTTACGTGGTGTGAGGGCAGCCAGGTCTAGTTCCGCGTGGCAGGTGAGCAGATAGTTTTTATTGATGTCGGGTTGTGGTTGACAAGCCACCGCCCCAACCATGTAAACTTTATAACTAGGCTAAATGTTTTCCCCCCCCATCTGAGTCTTATTCCTTATATTTTAAATTGTAGATAGGTATAGGCGCATAGGTTTTAATCAGAATATAAATCTTAAGTGACATATATCTAAATATAATTATCACTTAAATTAAAAATGTCCAAATTCCTTTAGATAAGATAGCTATGATCGTATATTAAAGGTTTTCTAAAAGTCGTCAAGGTAGTAATTTATGTATTATCCATATTACTTATCTCCGCCGATGATTTATATATATATTAAAATATACATAGAGAGAGCATATATGTATATATACATATCTATGAGATGACGTAATAATGACCTATTTTTAATATAGTAAGAATAAAGAAATCGGATAAAGTGGATCATAATATGTATTCGGGATTCAGAAATAAATTATACCGTACTCTTGAATTACCTTGTGACAGTTTTTTTTGTCAGCACGATAGTTATCCGATATCAGACAAGCTTACTCACATGATGACCCTGCAAATCTCTGAAGTAAAGACCGAGCATGTCGAAATGAGATAGATCCATATATATTTCTTTTTTCTGCTATCGGAATACAAGGCAAAACCTTCGTGAGCCGAGGTGGTTTCCGAGGTCAACCCTGTCTCCAAACTCGCCCGATGTAATTAACAACTCATCGAGCCTGGTGGACAGAAACTCGTACCTTGGTAAAATTTAATTCGCCATAAAAAAAAAAAAGTTTGTCGCATTTTCGGGTCGCTTATTTGTTGCGGCGTCGTCTTTGTCGACGCCGGGAGTGCGGCGTTCATTTTTTTTCTTTTAGGGCGTTACATTCTAAGTGGCCCCATTCACCCCATTACCCATGTTGTTTTTTTTTATTTAAAATTACATTCCCACAAAAATGTCTTCCCACTTAAGTGAGCTAGGGTTTAATTTGAGCCATTGGATTGAATCTATCCTAGCCCTTAGATTTAGGTTGCCCTAAATTTCCTTATGATTCTTTTTTTAATTTATATTTTCCCCAAACAACCTCATTTGCTCTTTTCTTGTTTGCATATTTTGGAAGAGGAGAAGGAGTATAAGGAGTCATGAGAGCAAGAAGAGCAACCATGGAATTTTTTTTGATGGTTTTAGTTGTAAAGATTTTACTATTGTAGATTTCTCATTTGTTTAGCATAGATGTCCTACCATGGATCTGTTTTTTAATTTAAATGTAACATCTTTTGAGTTCAACAATTGGGAAAAACCCCCATTTTTATGAAATTGATGAGTTTTACACATTTGGGTGCCATAAAAGAGATTGGAAGGCTTAAAAAATTTAATTTAATTAATTACTAGTTGCTGGTAGCTTCCTTTTGATTGTTTTAGGCTTAGATTTCCTTAAGTTTAAATCTAGGTTTTTACATGGACAGATTTTATTTTTCCATCAAAGTGAGGATACTGCCGCCCTACATAGGCCAACAGTCCTGTGACCACCGCTCTTCCTGTGGGCGGTTCATCAACTTCCGCTCTATGCTAGGCGGTGGTCCTGAAACTGCCACTCTACAGAGGGCGACGGTTTTGTTATCCGAAAATAGAACCTTCAACAATGTATTTTTTTCAACAATTTTTCTTCTTAAGTTGATTTTTAATGCAATATTAATTTTAAAGAGGGTGTCTTCCATTCATTGGTTGCTAGATTGATAGTATGTCTAGTTTCATAATTCTAATTACATAACATCAATTCATTCTCTATTCTCCCCTTCGCAATAAAATGTAAAATTGAGTATAACATTACTATAATTAATTCTCTTTCACATATTCAATTTTTCCAACAAAAAACAACAAGAATTCAACACATTTCATTTCAATACACTATATAGTAACTTTAAATACATACAACTTTAGAAGAGTTTCATTTCAAGCCAACTAAAAAATTTAAGCTTTTATTTTACTATAACATTACAATTCAAACATGAAAACTACAAGTTGTCATATCATTCTTTTACAATACAAGGACTTCAATTCCATTTATTTCAATAAGACTAGTCCTTTCCAACAAGGTAAACAACCAAGAGTTCTTTCTACATTCACTAAATCACTTCAACTTGGAATAAATGAAATATTACAAAACTTTCTTTCAAACATACAAATGTTACAAACTTCCACTCAAAGTGGGAATAATAGAATGATCAAGTTACAACATAGAGACTTTGAACAAGGCCAAAACATAAGTCTTCATTTCAATGTCTTCTCCAAACTTCATAGCTTCAATCCTGCATTCTTCAATTCTTCAAGAACTTGGATCACAATACAAAGAAAGGGGAATAGGCAAATCTCTCCACCCAACCTTAATCCAACAAGAGGAGAAGCCATCCCCTTATTGGTCCCCGATCCCCAACCAAAGAACAATGATGGATCTTGAGCATAATTTGACAACTGTTTACAAGAATGGATTCCACAAAAACATACAACCCACAAAACATGCAATACATTCAAGGGACACATTCAACAATAATTACAACTTTATCAAACAAAACATAGGTTTGATATCAAACCAAAAGGATCAAGGAATATGGGAACCACCTCCTTTTGTTTCCCAAGTGAAGTAGAAGTTTCACACAAATCCTCCATGTGCACAATACAAACAACAAAACATCCTTATATCTCCCCTTGCAAGTATGCAAAAATATGTCCATGTTTTCCTTTTCACTCCCCATAGGTGAAACTCCCAATCACGCTTCTTCCAAAATGCATGCCTCACAACTCCCTTTTCCCTCCCCAATGGTTCCATACTTCCATCTCCCACTCCATTCTTAAGGAAAACAACCCAACCACACAAAAATACATTCTCAACACTCATACAATATTCAACAAGCACAAATTTATACATCCAAATGCATAAATAAAATAATGACAAGTAGAGATCCTACCTCTCCATCAAGCTTCCAATATTCTTCACTCAAACAAGCGTTTTCTAGCACCTTCAAGCCAAACACACTCCAAAAGCACCTCCAACAAGCTCCCAAATTCCAAAAGTGCAAAAGAAGAAAAATAAACAAGTAACCCCAAAATCCATCAAATTCAATCAATAAATAGAAATGGGATGTGAGGATGATGAGGTTGCTGCATGTTGGATGCCACTTCATCATTCATCCATTCCAACACATAAGTCAAACACCATGCCTAAGACAATAAATGAACCTTTAAGACTTATGACATGTCCACATGACACTCCAACTTGTAAAACATGCCTACTAAGGACAAATTAATTGTGGTAAGTAGGAAAGTACAATTATTTTTACTTTTTACACTCCAAAATGCATAAATAAGCTTAAAATTAACTCGCCATGCCATATGTATGGTTGTTGGGTGAATTTAAGAGGCATGTGACAAGCTTAACTTGTCCCGCAAGCCTTCAAAAAAGCCTCCCAAGTTAAAATTAGAATTTTGAAGTTAGGGGAGAGTACATGACACAAAATCTGACACAAACCCAACTTACATCCACAAGATTTCAAGGACCATCTACCCTCATAACTATCCAATTTTCACATCCTTATTTTAGTTAAAAAATTAAGTTGGATTAGCTAATTAAGACACATTAAGAATTGCTAATAAAGTGACAAAATTTTCCAATAATTAAATATATATAACAAAAAAGAAAGCACACACAAAATTAAAAGAAAGGGAAAACATTTCACCCCATGGCCACACATGTGAGGTCATCCCCAATGGGAAACCTCCTAACTAGGCATGTAATAACACCACATAAACATAAACAATAGACACAGTTGCAAAATACTTGACATCCTTCTGTGGTTGGTCCCCTATCTGCTTTAATGTATGTGATAAAATATCCCTGCAATACAAAAAAAATATCTCTCTGGCCTCACAACCACATCAACAACATCGAGAAATAATACATGTACATAGAAATCAATAATCATCATCCACATTTAAGTAATTATATCATCTATCAACATATCAAATAATTTGATTCTAACATCAATGAGATCATAATTATACTAAGAACATCTAGAGTATAATGTGTCAATATAAACTCCAAATAATGTAAATCAACATATATTGAACTGTGTACCAATGTCATCTAGTGTATTATAATAAAAATGTGAATCACAACACGTTAATAGTCTAAATATCTACATAGTCTATCATCTACTGATCAATATATAATAATCAAAATGTCTAAGTATCAACCCATTAGTAATGCCAACATTATGAAAATAGTGTCGAAGAGGAGTGGAGACTACATTTAGCCCTTATCATATCACCTCTTGTGGAATATTTTCACATTCACTTACTTTTACTTCATTTTTAGGCATTCCACCTTCGAGAGGACATTTTATAAATAACCTCTCATTCACATAGTCTAGTTATTGTTTAGTGCAACAAATTGTGATGGTATCTCTAGGGAAGCAATAAAGGAAGTTTGTACCCAAAGTATTCCAATAGGTAATGTTTTTTCCCTTCATATATTATTACCTATTGAAGAGTTTAATTCTTCGTGTTATTAGCTTGAATAGTTTTACATGATCATTTCAATGTCTTCTCTAAACTTAATAGCTTCAATATTGCATTCTTCAATTCTTCAAGAACTTGGATTAGAATACAAAGAAAGGGTAAATAGGTGAAACTCTCCACCCAACCTTTAATCCAATAAGAGGAGAAACCATCCCCTTATTGGACTCTGAGCCCCAACTAAAGAATAATGATGAATCTTGAGCAAAAGTTTCCAACTTTTACAAGAATGGATCCCACAAAAACATACAATCTACAAAACATGCAACACATTCAAGGTACATATTCAAAAATAATTACAACTTTATCAAACAAAACATAGGTTTGATATCAAACCAAAAGGAGCAAGGGATATGGGAACCACCTCCTTTTGTCTCCCAAGTGAAGTAGAAGTTTCACACAAAGTCTCCATGTGCACAATACAAACAAAAAAACATCCTTATCTCTCCCCTTGCAAGTAAGAAAAAAATATGTCTATGTTTTCCTTTTCATTCCCCATAGGTGAAACTCCCAATCACACTCCCTTGAAAATTCATGCCTCACAACTCCCTTTTCCTTCCCTAATGGTCCCATACTTCCATCTCTCACTCCATTCTTAAGGAAAACAACCCAACCACACAAAAAGAAATTCTCAACACTCATACAATATTCAACAAGCAAAAATTTGGGTCGATTAAACAGGGAATCAAAAAAATTTCTATCTCCAGTCATGGGCTTGCTAGCACCTGAATCACTTAGCCAAATATTATCAGATGGCTATGATATTGGGGATATAAGCACCAAATCATGTTTGTGTGTGCCACAATTTTCTTATTATGGAGCATCATCATCTGATTCATCATTTGTTTGGGCTACGACATGTCCTTTTTGCTGCTAATTATGAGGATGCCACTTGGATTTCTTTAAATCAACTCATCTAGTTGTGCTCTCTTCTGAAAAATTACATTATGTGCAGTCATTATACTAAAAGCCGATAGTGTCTTACGTAGTCGTGGAGTAAATGTGACACCATCTATCCGCCTTTTTAGACTTCTTATTTTTTTGTTTCTTTTGTGGTTGCTTCTATTGTTTCTTTTGTGTCTTATTCTCTTGATGACCTTTGCGAGGCTTATTTTTATACTTATGCCTAGAGAACAATGCATTTTCCTCGAAATTCTCTTATGCTGATTGAATGGCTTCTCCTTGTTGTAAAAAATTCACCATCTTGGAAAAAATCACTTCCTTTTTGGTGATGATCAGTGTGGTGATGAACGTCTTGAACTGAGATGGAAGATCTCGCAATTTGAGTGGTACTAACTATTATCTCCGAATCACAACACCCTTTATTTTGCATAAGTGTGTGTGCTTGAGCTCGTAGTGTGATTAGATAACATAGTTATTATCTCCAAGCTATGGGACTTTCTTCTTGAGATAGACCTCTAGAGAAATTTGGTTCTTGCTCCTAAACTACCTTCCACAATATACTCTAATGTAGGAAAAACTATCTATCCTAATCTAACTTTCCAAGGGACTAGGGAGAGAGAGTGCATGAAAAAAAAGGCTACAATAAATTGGTGATACACCAAAAAAGGATGGTGTGAGAGTAGTTTCCCAATGTGTGGAAAGTAGAAGCAAAGTGCATACTAGAAGGGGTGATAATAGTTCTCCACAATCTAGCAACTGCATTCATGATAATATTTCATGCACACACAATGATAATGGATCCCTACAACAACACAATATAGACAAAATATATATAAAATGATATTGAAAGGGAAAGAGGAATGCAAACAAACACAGCAGGGGAAGATACATCCATGAACTTGCATCTATTGCTTCATAAGTATGCATAGTTCAATCGATTACAAGATAAGTACCTAGATCACCATGTAAAGAGTCCACTACAAGGGCCTTCAGCACATTGGATTCACAAAGAAATATTCACAGATTTTTTCTACTCAAAAACTATCTCCCTTACAATGATCCCAACACTCCAATTTATAGAATTCTGAGAGGAGAGAAAGACAAAAAAAAATGAAAATACAAAAAATTGTCTTTTCACCTCTTGCAAGAGATAGTAAATGAATTGAAATGATGTTATGATGCTTCAAAAAGGATCACCAGTCTATCCCATGACTTGAAACAGTGAGAAATATCATCCCATGCTTCATTTAATGCACCCCCAACTACGAAATAAAACACTATTATGAACTGGGAACATTTTATATGAAATAACCATCATTTCCTTATCAGATCCTAACTATTTTTTTATTCATGTGCGTTGGTCTTGGATCCATGATTCCATCGGTACCAATTTTGTGTGATTTCATTAAGAAATGCAAAAGATATGGCATTCTGAGTGGAGGCAATTGTTTTTGGATTTGCCAAGAATTTTTGTCATTTGACGGGAATGGGTATTTAATTGACTAGAGATAGATATATTTATTTAATTTTAATATATATACCCCCATCAAAATTAATAAATCCATTTTTTGGCATAGAGGACGTCATGCCCATTCTAAAAAGTTCAATTTTGTGAAAATCAGAGCTCTGGATCAAAATTGATGGTCTTTTTAAGTTTGGGGGTCGGGCGCAAGGCATGGAAGAGAAACAGAGGGAAGGCGTGTGCGTTCAACTGATGAAGGGTGCATGGATCTATAGGGTGTACACAGGCACACAAGAGGAAGAGAAGTGACAACTGATTTTAAGACGTCTGCAGAAGGGCACGCGAGGAAGGTGGGAAAAATGGGCACGTAGGAGGAAAGTTCAGGAGGAATTTTCTAAAGGGGAAAATATAAGGAGAGAAGAAGGTGAAGGAAGAAACAAAAAGGCATGTGGAGCATGGAAATAAGGTGACAAGGATGCAAGGTGTGTGGAAAGATGCAAGTGTGTTAAAGGGAAGTGGGGGGAAATCACATGCGTGGATGTGCGCATAACAAAAAAGAACAAGTGCTTGCAAAAGAAAATAATATGAACATCCAACTGAGGTAGGGCACACGGTGGCAGAAAGAAAAGAGGCTGCACAATAAGAAGACCTGAGACTTAACTGATTTGGAAGGTGTATGTAGAGGGAAGTGTGAAATAATTGCAAGGCACAAGGAGCACATGAAAGGACTATAGCCTATGCAAAGTGACAAATGAGCAAGCCTGCATGCACACAACCTGAAATGTAAAGCATCAGATTCAAAATGAAGATACAAGTTATCTAAAATAACTAGGAGAGTTATTTAGATAACACTAACAACTTATCTTTGACCTCTTCTCTTAGTGCAGTTATCTCTGCATGTAATTCTTCTACTCGACACAGAAACTCTTCCACTTTCTCACCTTATTGCATGGTCATGGTATGCAGCTTTGACTGGAGATGAAAAATATTTTTCATTTTCCTGGCTTTGTAGATAGTGGATAGAGTATCCCATGCTACTTTTTATGTTGTGACATTCTGAATGTGTGGTTACACCTCATCGGATATGCTTAATGTGATCAACATCAATGCTTTGGCATCATTCTTTTTGTAATTGATATGATCATTGTCATTAATGGGATGAGGGAGCTCACTAGTGATGATATCCCAGAGACCTTGGAACAGGATAATGGTTCATATCTTTGTCTTCCATGTAGAATATTTTGGCCCTTTAAAGAGTTGGGCATCTGAAAGCAATATCTTTGTAGCTAACATGATGTGAAAAGTAAAATTTTAGAAAGTACGATGTCTTATTGTTGAACAATAGATCTTAGATGGGATTGATACTCTCTCGCAATGAGATGTGAACACTTGTGTGGGTGTTATATCTCGCATTCATCATCTGCTTCACAACCTTTTTCTGGCTCTACACGTACCTTCTTGTCGTGACACCATATGTCGAACCATAACCACTCCAGTAGTCTTTTTGGTGCTTTCTTATTGGCTTGTTAAGGGTGAGTTATTTCAAAGATTTCTTGCAGTGCTGCTCTTTGCCACTGGAATATGTGAAATTTGTTTATTTCTCCTTCAAGATTCATAGCGGACTTCTAGCACTCCAAGAAAAAGTTTCTTATACCTTGACAAGGTCATAGTGGATGCCTTGCATACGGATCAATCAGGATTATCTCCACCGGGGGAAACATATATATATATATATATCAATATTGGCGACCCACCTTAACTCCCATCTACTCGCTGCCCCTGTATTTCTCCAAACATATACCTTACACATGCTCTACCATAAACAACATGTCATGGATATGCCTCAGCTTTGATGGTTCACAAGTGACTCTTCCCTCATTGGTCAGGTTGAGAAAAAATGGCACAACACTTTGTATGGTGTAGCATAGGTTGGTTGTCCCCCAAATTTGTGGTGACCTTGACGTGGGAAGTGTCTCCAAATCCAATGACCTAAAGTTGGATAGACTGCAACGTGACCTCAACAAACAAAGACCACACAACGTCAAACCAAACTCATCATAGTGAACCCACAACTTTGTGGGATTTATTTAGCTCAATTTTCAAACATAGCTTGGTAGCACAACCAAAGTTTGAGATAAAATTTCCAATGAATATGGGGATGAAGCAAACCTCTAACACACCTTGGTGGCTAATAAATGGCTTGGTTGCATCCACGCATTACACCATCGACAAGGTAGTTTGCATCGTATGGCCTCGAATTTGGCTAGATAGACTTTGATGTGGCCTCCCGACCACATAGCAACATGAAAAATCATCTCGACAACATATGTGAATGTCTCCACTTTTAAAGAAGGAAGTCAAACAACCACCAGCTAGATACTACTCAGAGTGGTTGGCCTAAATTTTTCAAAAAGTAGATTCAATTTGATTACCCACGCATGTGGGATAAATTTATAATACCTCCACTAAATCAAGTAGCCATGAGAAAAATAGTTTTTTCCTTACCAACCATGCTTTGATGACAATAAACGAAGAGTTATTTTCCACAAGAAGAAATTATTTATTTCTTAGTGAAGAGAATTCTTACATTTATGTGTATTTATATATGGAGGAGAAGACTCTAGAGAGAAATAACGTAAAGGAGGAAAGAACTAGGGAAGGTCTTATCAAGAGGTAAAAGATGAGAATAGTAAAAGTAGTCTAAAATAATGTTTTTGTTGATGCATAATCATAACACCCCTGATTGTTTACAACTCGATAGATTGAAACTGTTTGTGTGATTGCATAACATGGAGCTTTTCCCAAAGTGTGGGACTTTGCAATCAGGAAGGTTCTCTAGATGAAGGTTGGTTCCTATTCCTTTATTCTGATACACACACTCAAATTAGAGAGGATCTATACTAAATTATACTCTAACAAGTTCCAAGGAGACAGGGTTAAAAGGATTGCAAGAAATTAAACCTAAGCTACATGAGGTGATGCACAGAAAGGAATGTTGAATAGCTTGCCTTGCTTGGAAATGAAAGTGAATCAAGATTGAAGAGGATGAAAATAAACACAAATCAGTTTCTTATCAATAATTCATTCACCATTAAACATAGACCATTAAATATGTAACACAATTTAACATGCACATTTAACCAAAATTGTAATGAAAGATCATAAAGATGCAATGAACATAAGAGAGGGTTGAAATTGTTGCATAGAATTATATTATTGCTCCACATATTTGATAGAGTGCATTACAATGGCCAAGAGGAAACAATTGCATTTATAGTTTGAATGGGAGGTTTGCACTCCACAAATTCACTTACAGACAAGAGAAGAAGGGAGGGTGCAAAGCGAGATTGTCCAACCTTTTGAAATGAACCCCTCCTTACAGTATATAGGAAGAATGAGAAAAGGGCGAGAGAAAGAATTTGAATTCCTACTTCAACCACCTAAAAATGTATTAAAATCACCTGCAACAATGATGGGTGCCATTGAAAAACCCATACCTCCATGTAATTTTCCTTGTTGGAGAAGAAAGGAATCCCATATCTCATCATTTGGTTAGGTGAGAAACCTAGAAACACCCTCTAAAATTACGGATTATATTTCTTCATTTTTACTTATTGTAGTTGTGTAGAGGACACTGAGGGCATTCCAAAAAGTGTAATTTTTTACAAATCCAGGCTCCCAGTCAAAATTTATGGCCATCTGAAGATGAGGGTGCCATACTTCAATAAATGCGGGTGGTTATCTGCCTCTTTTCAGACTCCAAATTTACATCACAACCTCTGAAATAAAAAATTTCAGACTTTCAGGATTCATAACTTTGGGAATTTTGATTTCAGAGTTTTGGTTACTGTTTATCGCTTGATTAGGCTTGAGAGTTCAGAAATGTTGAATCTCTGAAGTCCAAAATTCAGACTTCGAAGTTTAGACTCTGAAACAATGTTGCATGACAGTGTTCATCGCTCAAGCAAAACGCTCTAAAATTCTGAAACTTTGAAGTACAAAATTCATACTTCAGGTTTCAAACATTTTTTCTTTTCAAGGTTTCATGTTTTAGGATTCATGGGGTTCAGGTTTCGAGATTTCAGGTTTTGGGGTTTTGGGTTTTAAGATTTTGGGTTTTAGTGTTTTAGGGTTTTCAAGATTTCAGTGTTTTCGAGTTTCAGGATTTCAAGGGTTGGGGTTTTTGGGTTTCGGTGTTGTTCATCCACTCGACCCTGTTGCCAACTCTGAACTCCTAAAAGCTCAAATTCCAAATTTTGGACTTCGAGATTCTGACTTATCTCCCTCTAGTGTGGCACTATTCAATGCTTTACCCTTCTGAGACCTCTGAACCTCAAAAGTCCAAAATTTGGAATTTGGAGTTTAAACTCCGCCATTCCTGATCTACAACAACGTTGACCATGAAAATATTGAGCCTTTTTCAGATTTTGGATTTTCAAGATTTTGGTCCTGTAAGTTGTTTTTTTCCTCACTTCTCTACCAAAACTCCAAACTGTAAAACCTCTGAAGTCTAAAATTCAAACTTAAGTGGCCCCATTTTTCACTTATCTCGACTCCAAGATTCCTTCAATTTCTTTCCTCAGACATCATTGCCATTTCTGAGCCCTCTTGCAACCTGATCATCATAATCAAAATGTGAGCTCCCATGGCCAAATGATCCCTCTAATTTCTCAGTGTGCAAGTTCATTTTTGTTCATTTTTTCCTGAAGGGAAAAATTGGATAACAATATTATTTTTCTAACAGAAAATGGAAAAGGTTGTAAATAAAATGACTAGAGAACTTGTTTAAACCAATTTTTTTCCATCTTCTTAACCATGAATTTAATGATCTATTTGTAAATGCAAGTAAGTTTAGAATTGTTTCTAATTCCCAAGATTGCTTCAAAGGTATAATAGAATAACATACACAACTCTATCCTAAGATATGAAAGCATGAAATTAATTAAAAACCATCAAACAAGTTAGCATAAAATGATTCAAAATACCCTACAAACAAAATTTAACATTAAAAACCAGCAAATTGTTAGATATATTAAAGACCAAATGTTGCAAACCTAGAAAACAAAGTAGAAATTTGAATAGAAAATAGTAGTGTAGGCCTCTTGAGAGTAGCATAGCCCTAGTGACAAAAACATGGCCCAACCAGAATGACAGTAGCGTGGCCCTTTCAACAGTAGCGCTTGACATATGACAGTAGTGTCTGACAACCTAACACTTACACATGGCACTAGAATGATGTAATGAAGACGTACTTCAGCCAAGCACAAACTCAAAAAGGTCAAAACATTACTCTATTAACCCAAAATTCGATAAAAACCATCTCCTTTGAACCTACAAAAAATACTCAACCGATGTAAAGTTAATAAAATACATTAAGGAATTCAAGTTATTTGACATGTGCATAATAAAGGCTATCCAAAATTGCAAAAAAAATAACAAAGCTTGAAATCAAATGCTTAGGACAATGGAGCAAGTCCCGATGGACGTGCCAAATGTGTACATGTAAAACTAACTATTCTAGTTAAAATGAAACTAACACCTAGTAGTTTTAAAGGAAAGTTAACCAAACAAGAACATCATGCTAAGAGCTTGAGGAAAAATAACTTCTTCAACGCATAAACATGATAAAAACATTAAATGGTAATCCATTCCTACTCTTTGTGATTGTTACCTAAAGAATGAATCTATTTAGATCACCTAGCAATCAAATTGGTGTTGTTTGCCTCAAGAATTGAGGATGAGATCTCACCAAGAAATGGCTATAATTCCATCTTTGGATCTTCCCATGCTCCTTAATTTGAGAGAATGGATGCAAGATG
This sequence comes from Taxus chinensis, assembly GCA_019776745.2. NCBI lineage: Eukaryota > Viridiplantae > Streptophyta > Pinopsida > Cupressales > Taxaceae > Taxus > Taxus chinensis. The sequence continues at coordinate 210,023,324 of CM034147.1, forward strand.
GAGAAGTTATTTCCAACAATGGAGAATGGCTCAAAATCAAAATGCCTATAGTTTTCCCTAGTGCAAATGAGATGTAAGAAGAAAGGGAAGGATGAGGGTTCCTTATATAGGTCTCCTATTTAGGCAAAGCTAGATATTTGATGGATGTGAGATAAAGCCCAGAGAAGAAATGTAAAGGATATGCATGTTTAATAAAGGATGTTCACTTAATGGGAATTGATAGAGGTCTAATTAATCGAATATGATTAATTAATAGGGAGGGATAATCTTGTAGAAGTTATTTAGGGGGGGCATATTTAGAGGAAAATTAGCTTGACTCAGGGGATGTGACAGGTGAATTTAATAAATAAAATGGGTTTATTGATTAAACTAGAACACACATTTAACTAATAATGTTTGATTAATCACTTAGAAGTGGATTATAATTAACGATAGGTCGTTAATTGGCATACAAAATGGGGGAAGGTTTAATTAATTAACAAAAGGTCATTAATTAACAGATAAGAAGGGGAACGTTAGTTATTTAGCAGAAAAGTGTTAATTATCACGGAAATGGTAGGAAAGAGGGTAATTAGTGCAATTTTAGTATTAAAATTGCGTAAGTGGATTTTAGGTGTCTAGAGAATAGAACAAATTTCCCTCCTATGTAGTGTGATGTAGATGAACCAATCTTATTCCTTGTGATAGAGATAGATTGATGCAAATGGAGCCTATAATGGATGCAACCTCAGGTCATGATAGTAGTGCTTAGTGATTGGTCCCTCATTATGGTCTCATAACTTTATACTTATATGGTTCTATTGTTCTAATTTCGTAATCAACCCAGAAAAGGATGATCGATAAAAAGATAGGGAACTAAAATGGTTGTTAAGTGCCAAAAAGATGGAGGTAAAGAAGGAAAAGGCTCAGGGTTCCCTGAATGGGACTAGGGCACCTGGGGAACCCCAGTACTGGGTTGGGTGCCCCAATCAGAGGATGAATGATGCAAAATAAAAAAAATAGGGAATATATGTGCTGAAGGTCGGTAGTGACGACATAAAGAAAACTAAAATGGCTAAAGGATATGGGTTAATTAGTACTTTCTTCACTCAAAAACCAAATGAATAGTAGTACAAGAACGAGACTAAATAATACCTAAAGTGTTTGATTTTGTGTCTACATACAGTAAAAAAGGTGTGAAGTCATTTTCATGGTGAGTTAATTTTGATTTAGATAGTAACCAACCATTAACTGTGTAAACATACCTATCCTCAAGATTCCAAGTGTACCCTTAAGACATTGCTTTTGAAGGTTGAGACATTATTGACTCACATTAACTTTGAACCTCACCCCACCATCCCACTTCTACATAGATGTTTGAGAAAAGAACATAAGTTATAACAAGAATGAAGTATTATGTGTGATGTAACTTCAATATATGATGCATGGCATGTTCCATACCCTATTTCAAAGCCCTCATTTTCACACATGCGGTTAGGATGTTAAAAAAGGTTTTGGAATTTGGATATAAATATGCCGATTGTATTTTCTTGAAATTTTCTAAATCCTTTTCAAAATATCCATTTGTTGCATAGCATGTGATTAATGTCATCCATACAAATACATTTCTTCTCAACATTTTGTGAAGCAATTCACTTTCCTCATCTATATTTCTACATTTTTCATGTATGTCTACCTGGGAAGTTGTAACCACAACATCTGAAAAAATTCATTTATACTTTATGTTATTTGGATGTCCATAACCTGTTCCAAATCCCCCATTTTAGAACTAGAAGGTAGGATGCTAGTAAAGGTTATGGAATTTGGATTTATATCTGCCAATTACATTTTTTTAAAAGTTTCTAAAGCATTTTCGAAAATTCCATTTTGTGCATAGTCTACAATCAATGTTGTCCATGTGAACACATCTCTTTGAGGCACTGTATCAAATAATTCAACTTTCTTGTCTATTCTTCCACATTTTGCATGCATGTCTACAAGGGCACTTACAACTAGAACATTTGACAAAATTCCTTTATCCATTATGCTTTTATGGATGTCCATGCCATGTTCCAAAGCTCTGTCTAATTTTCACTAAATTATATCGATTTTTACTTGAAATAAAATTCAATTTTATTATTATTGGTTAGTTAAACTCATATAAAAATGTACATCGTGATATTCATTATGGTCTTCCCTAGAAAATTAGCAAATATTAAAATATTTATTCTTAAACCTTGCAGGGTTACCAATATGTGACCTCACTTCTATATGAAGGTGAGTTGGATGTTGTGTTACATAATTATTACAAATTATGGATCACTAAATGAATTTTTTGACCTTATTAGTTGATGATGGAAGCCTTCTTGTACTTGTTTATATTAGAGCATAAAAAACTTAGTTATAGTGATTGTAATAGGGTCTTTCTTGATGAACTAGGTCTAATCTTTATAAAATGAAGCATAGATTGAGGTAGAGATGGATTTTGTAGAACTTGAATTTGAATGACATAATATGATTAATAGTAAAACAATGAATTTGGATCATCAAATCTAACCTTATATCAACTATGTTGAGATCTCTAAAAAATCATAATAGTCTCAAACTTGTGAGTTCTCTAATATAATAATAGGTACTCATGAATATAGGGATAATAACATATTAGAGCCAATGAACTTTTATGCTCCATGATTGTTCATTAAAATAAAATGTTAATGCCAAATAAAGTGTAATCCTTGAACAATGTTACCTTGATAAATTCAATAAATATTATAGCTTTTAAGTTTGAATCTAATGATATTGGATGGGTGTATCGTAATTTTGTTTAAGAGGATTTTTTTTTTAAATGCAAAGCCTAGTAAGAACGTTATTGGATAGATATGAGTACATTATGTGACAACTACATTTTATTGAAAGTTATTAAATAATTTTCAATGTATCATTTTGTGCATAGCCTACAATCATTATTGTCCATGTGAACACATCTCTTTGAGACATTATTCAAATAGTTCACTTTTCTTGTCTATGCTTCCACATTTTGTATGCATGTCTACCAAGGCTGTTGTAACTACATCATTTAAAAACATTCCTATATCCTTTATGTTTTTATGGATTTCCATACCCTATTCCAAAGCTCCCATTTTGGCATAGATTTGAGTACATCAGAAAATGTAAATTGATCGGGCTAGAGACATGTTTTTTGCATATGGTGAAATAGTGTGACTACCTTGTGACGAAACTTGTCTTCTATACACTGTAAGAATTGTATTCCAAATAGATCTTGTACTAAAAATTAATGGAATTTTGGATTTCTATTTTCATATTTCTCTTTACTTTAATATTTTAAATGCAACATGTTATGACTACAAATTTATGTGCATTTTTAATTAAAATTTAGTAAAATGTCATTGGTTTTTTTTTTTAAATTTTCATGATGGTGATCATTCTTGTCTGCAGTGATGTAAGCACATGATTATATGGATATTGTTTTGAAATTCCTCTAAAACGGAGTAGTATATTGTCTTGTACACTTAGTTAGAAAAAATCAGCTAAAAAATATATGGTAGCATTTTTGGAGGAGGTGCAAAGTGTAATTTTAGTACTATAAATAGGTGTACCATTCAATGTAAAGGGTTAACAAATTTTAGGCACCATTTATATTTTCTCTTTTTGATATTAATAAAATGTTTGTGGACCAATTTTTGGGCACAATATTCAACAAAAATTGTTTTTATTTATAACACTGATCACCATCCTACTTTGGTACCATTGATGATATGTATTTATGGATTGCACTTGAAGAAATTTAGTTTGTTTAAATTCAATTTAATTATTCTTTAAATTCACATTGTCTCTAGAGAGACAAAAAAACTAGAATTTGTATTGTCACTAAAGAGACAAAAAATTAGTATCGTGTATCGTCTCTAGGGAGAAAAAAATGGTATTATCTCTCAAGAGATAAAATATGTATTAATTAGAGACATCTACTTTCATAGAATACTTGAGACAATATAATTTCTTTTACTATCTTAATGTGTGACGATTTTTTTATGTATCATCTCTAATATTGTCTTAAAAAACCCCTCGTAATAGTGGCAAGAAGTTATAAGTGGTTCTTATTTATCTTTTCTCCTTTAGTGGTCAAGATCATGGGCTACACATGATCTAATTTTATTCTGGTGGATATGAAGCACAACCCCATACTGATGTCATGGATGTGATTCCTGTATTATAGGCCTAGCTACCATAAATGTTAGGATTAATATTGTTTACATTATTAATCATGATTATTATTTGTAATATAATATGAGTTGGTTAACAACTCATATTATTAGTTATATGTTTTGTTATAACTATTATTTGTTATGTGAGTTTAACCAAACTCACGTAAATAGGTTGTATAGGTATGTTATTGTTTTGTATACTCCCTATTTTATAGGAAGTTGTTCAACTACATTCATGGCTATTTCATAGCCATTGTATTAACATGATTTATAATGTGAATAATATATTCGGTGTTTCTGCTATGCAAACTTGTGGATTTTCATGATTCGGTATCAGAGCAATATCTGATCCTCTGAAATGGAATTCTAAGGATAATGAGGGATAGTTGCATTTGTCCCTATGCATGGCGAAACTATTATGTCAGAATATTTAAGTTTATTTTGTATTCTTTTAAAGTTTAAAATAAGCCGTTAATTCACTGAGTATCTTTGCTGCTTGCCTAGTTTTCAAAAATAGAGCGAGCTCTTTAAATGCTTCCATTGTAATCTATGGAAATGACATAATACGTGAAGCTTGTATTTAGATATACATCTGTTAAAAAGGATCAATTAGATCCCCATTCTCCTGAAAAAAGGAGGAATGCCTTGAAGATGGTCATGATTATCTTGAACAAAAGCCTCAGTGTGTCTCATTTTAACGTCCTTGGGATCTACAGAACGATACATCTATATGCATCACTTAAACTGGTAAATATTATTATGCCTATAGTGTTTGGAAATATCATTTGCGATGTCATCAGTGAATCTACCTCCATCTAGGTCACACTCATATGGATTACGGTCTTACACCTGCATTTGATCAACTCCAGGCTTTAAATATCTGTTTTTGTGCAATAGTTTTCATCCATAATTTACCTTGATGCCCTCATAAAAAAATATTTGTTGAATTTTTTATCAAATCACTGACAGAATTTGTGTAGATCAAACATCTATTCACATTTGGATTTCTTTTCAGCGAATGTGTTAGACTCAAACCCTGACTCCCATTTCCTGATTGAGCTACGTTACTCAACTCACCATGTGTGCATTCATAGTTTGGCCAACCACGGTTCATTATCCAGTGAATTGGTCTGCTCAAATTGATGATTGTGTCTTGTGGCATATTTTCATGTGAATCATTCTGCTCGGTGGCACAAGAGAACTTACTCCCAGTGGTATTCTAAATATCAAAATTCTGTGTCAAATTTTGGTTGGATCGGCTTCTGGGGTATCAAATCAGTACCAACATATGAAATTCTATATTCTTCTCTCCACGTGTGAAATATCAGAGGTGCATGTGAATTTTCTATATTACAATAGTGGGTGTCTGTCATGTAAAATATTTTACTAGAATTCAGTTTAATTTAATCTCTAGTCTCTCCTCAAAAGTCATCTTAGTCTAAATTTTTATTATCTTATGAGTCGATTCATTCTACTTTAATGACTAGGACTCATTTTGTTTACCTTAATAGAAGGTATTAAGGTCCATATTGCTCATTATAGTTTAGTGTTTCTAAAACTCTATATTTATTGCTGAGTCAAATCCAATTGTTAATTGGATTTTATGTTTTTAAACATTGTTCATTAAAGTACATTGAGTCATTAGTTTTTGGGGTCATCTTGTTCAGTTAAAAGAGCCAAATTTTAATATTAATAGTGTTTATATATCATTTTTTAGTCTTTTGTGTCTCGTCATTGTCAAGATTAGTTGAAATTTGTGTTAAAAGTCAATTATTGTCATTTAGGTGATTATTAGGAAAATTGTCAAAATTGTAAAAAATATAAAAAAAATAGCATCGCGAATGCATTTTTGGTTGAACCCGACATTTGATTTAGGCATGTAATCGAGCTTCAAATTCACATTTCGTTGAACTAGCTGCATCATATCGGAGGATGGAGAAAAATAGTGGAAGGAGGTCAATTAGTGACCTCTTATCAGTCGCCAATGACGGGGCCACACAGATGGTTTGGTGACATGTGTGGAGTGTGGTTTCTTTTTTCAGTTCATTTTCAGTGTTCTTGTTTGCAGTGTGATGGTTTGCTGAATAAACCCTTTTCTGAGATTTTTGGAGGAGTCATGTTTACAGAATGCTCACTTTTTGGAGCAGGAGAAGATTTCGAGGTAGACTCAAGGGATGGTTATCCAGCTAGTGTGAAGCTTGTGGTGTTATGTTTGTGGAGCTTGTTTTCATGTTAGAGTTTGGTACACCTTTCATGTGTTACACTCAGATATTTTTACGACGGTCCCCGCTTGCTGGTGAGCGGGTCAAGGGGGTTCGGGGGTGAAGCCCCCGAAGTAAATTTTCATGGGTGGTTTATTAACCCATGGGTAATGGGTAACCGATATGGGTTGTTTTTGGGCCCATGGCTTTTCAGTACCCGTTGTTTTGTAAAAATGCCTCTTCGGCTACCTATTGATGTACTTATATATAGATGGACATAAAATATGATTGATATGAGTGTTTTTGTGAAGGTGAATAGTGTGTGTGAATTTAAGTGCGAATTTGAGAGGGTTTGTTGAGCAAAGCTCCAAACAAGATCTGGTTATTGTAATTGTGAAGATTTTCGGCTTTTAATAAAATTTGAGCAAGTGTTCTTGGTGGATGTAGCCCACATTGGGTGAACCACGTTAAATATTGTCTTCATGTTTTGCATATTTCATTTCTATAATTTCTATTCATACTTCTTATTATTGCGATTCTGAGGAATTATTCCTCATTAGATTCTATTAATTCATAACATGTGGATCTTGGAGATTTAGAATTTGGGCACCCAGGGAGGAAGGGAAAGTCCCACAGGAACCCAAAGAGGAAGGGAGCATTCCTGCATAATTCAGCTCGACACTACACCTTTATGAGGGTAAAGAGATAATATATGGAGTTTGTACCTGGTCTAAGAATTACTTTCAAGAGGTGGTTCAACTTCTTCGAATATGGTTCTTCGCCGTGTTCACATTAAGGGGGCGAAGATTAGTGATTGATAATGTTCACACTCAGGGGGTGAATGTTAGGATTAATATTGTTTACATTATTAATCATGATTATTATTTGTAATATAATATGAGTTGCTTAACAACTCATATTATTAGCTATAAGTTTTGTTATAACTATTATTTGTTATGTGAGTTTAACCATCATGTAAATAGGTTGTACGGGTATGTTATTGTTTTATATACTTCCTATTTTATAAGAAGTTGTTCAACTACATTCATGGCTATTTAATAGCCATTGTATTAGCATGATTTATAATGTGAATAATATATTCGGTGTTTCTGCTGTGCAAACTTGTGCATTTTTCATGATAAATACCCTTGCAGTCATATAGATTGTCAATAGTGACCCTGTGATGGCTACAAAGGCCATGGGTTTATGCCCTCGAGGGCTTAAGTTTCCAATTATAGGAATACACAATGTCATTAGAATGGTCATTTTGTACTATCGTTACCCATCTATGGGCATATGTGATGTTACACATTCTATTATTAGAGCTTCTCACTATAGAATAACTATTGATTACTTTGTAATAATGTTGGAGGATGATCAATGCCTTTAGACAAACAAAATAGATAATGATAGGGTGTAGGGGTTAAATTTGATGGTCCTTTAAACATTTTTCATGATTTTTACTTTAAAATACGTGCACATATTTCAAATGATCATTTTATATAACTTGCATACTTAATATATAACCAACCTTTTCTATATAGATTCATATATAAATTATATTAATACACACACACACACACACACACACACACACACACACACACACACACACACACACACACACACACACACACACACACACACACACACACACACACACACATATATATATATATATAAACAAAAGTTAACTAAACATAATATAAACATCTATATATTTTATTAGAAATATATAAATAATATTCTTTTGCATTTTTGAAAGGAAGTATTGGAAAATCACTGTCACTGAAAAAATATTTTGAGAACCGTAACTGGCCGTCACATTTAACCCCCAGGTAGCCCATGAGATGTGCACTCAACACAGTTGAAGCCTCTTTCCTCCACCAGACAAGTTTCTTAAGTTTTCTCTTGCCCTCTCAAGACCCTACTTAAGATATTGAAGATGCAACCCAACCCAACTCTGGTTAGAACGTGTCATATAGTGCCAAAGATTTGTCTAGATTTGGTTGGCATGACCAAGACCTTCCCCATTCAACAACAATTCAAATCACCAACTTAATTTCTCTAGTTTTATGTTTTCTAATGCTTTGTAATCGGATGTATTCCTAAGATTTATTGTTTCCTAATTTTTTTTGACGTTTTGGGATGTGCTTCCATACCACCCATTTTTTTGTAAATTATCTTGTATCATTTTACTTGTTAATATAATATATAATATAAGATCTTATTCATCAATTTTTAAAAAAGAACACAACGTACATGGAAGGAAAATAATGAAGGAAGTGTGGATCAGCTGTAGTAGCACATGTAAAGAAATCGTGGTGAGAAGTGTTGGATTTTGTAAGGTGTTTAGAAGTTTTTAGTTAGTTTAGATATCAAAATATAACCACTTTTAAAATATGATCATCATGATTGATATGTAAATATATAATTTAAATGTCAAAATAACATGTCTATTCAAAATTTCACTGTCATATATATATATATATATATATTACATAGTTCATTTGGGGCAAATTATTTTGTTGTTTTGAGCTCTTGCTTTTGGAGAATATTGGAGACTGTTGCATGCTTGTAGATTCTTGATCTTGGATTGTGTTTTGCATTGTAAAGCTTGTTGTTTTGGAACCTTGGAACAAAACTCCATCATGGAGAGGTAGGAGCTTGGCTCTTGAAACGATCTCTTATCTTTTGTTTATGTACTTATGAATGGTTGAATGTTTGAATGTGTTGTTTTATTGTTGGCTGCTTGGGTAGAATTCCTAAGGATAGTGTAGGAGATGACTATTGGGTATTTTGGGGGAGGCATAAGTGTTTTTGGGAGGTATAAGTGTGGAGGGAGTTGGGATTTGGGTTCCACCTTACAAATAAATAGCTTGCATTTCTTTACTCATTATGAGGTGCCTTAAGAGGTTGGGGGGGCATAAGGAAATGGGAGGAATAAGGGGTACTTTGGGGAGGCATAAGGGCATGTCAGGGATTTGAAATGACATATATTTTGGTAGTTTGTTCTCAGGTGGTGATACCCATTTCCCCTTTAGGAGGCATAAACAACATCCCCCATAGTTTCTTGATCCTTTGGCTTGCATGATGAAGCCTTAGTGTTGTTTTTTGTCTTTATTCAGTGGTTGTAAACTGCAGTTTTGCCTTATATTGTGTTTTAAATGTGAAATTTTCATGTGTGTTTGTAGAATCCTGTTGTTGCCATGAGTTGAAAAACATCTTCTATTGCATTATGGTTGGGGCTTTGGGGCCAATGAAGAAGGATGGATTCTCCCTTGTCATTGGATGTCTTGGTTGTGTGGAGAGCATTGTCTTTTCCCCTATTCCATTGTGATTAAATTGAAATAAAGAAAATGGAGGATATTCATGTTGTTGTTCTAAAGCAAAGGAAAAAGACAATTTTGACAGTCATTTTTGAGATTATTCCTTATTGTGACCTTTTCCCACTTGTAGTTAATGACCTTGTAGATTATTGTGATGGAAAGATGTTTTGTGTTGACTATGAAAGTTGTAATTTGAAATGTGAAAGAGATATACTCTATTTTCTGCTTTAGAAAGAATTGTGAAAGAGATTATATTATGTATGTTGTATTTGAGGAATGGAAGAAATAAGTTGTAAAGATATCCTTTTGGATCAATAAAATATTTTATTAATTTTCTGAAATGGCATTATTAGGTATTAAAATATGATTGTTGAATGTATTTTGAAATCTCTGTTGGAAAGATGAGAAGTTAATACATATGAAGAAATGTCATAGTGCTTTGTTATTTAGAAATGAATGTTTTGAAAACAAAAAGTTGTAATTTGGCATTTGAACATATTTCTTGAATCAACTTAATATGTTAGAGTGTTTTGGAAAGAATTCATATTTGAAGTTAGTAAATGTAAACAAATCTATTCGAATTGGATCTCTGTTAGATGTTTTCAAACTAACAAATGTTTTATAAAAAATGCACAGATTGACCTTGCAACCTTGGAAAATGAAATAAAATGATTGAATGGAGGTTACATGATCAAAATGACCTCAAATAAACTAAAACACTTAAGAAATTTTTAAAGAACCTTTCAAATTGAGCAAAGGCAAAATTGCAGTCGTTTTGTTGTAAAAAGTTACAAATTTTTAATTGTTAATCAATCAAATAAAATATACCTTTCAATCCATCCTAAATTCCTCTAATATAAATCGTAGATGTTTTATTGGCATGTTGAGAAAGGAAGGAGGTCGAATTGAAGAAAATTTTATAAGTCAAATGTTACCAGTTTTCATTTTAAAAGCCTGCAGATTGTTTTCACAAAATTTCTCCTTTAAACTTTATCATTATTAATATCTTAAGCTTCTTATGAAAAGAGGACTTTGAGATATTTCAAAAAAGTCCTTGTTTGCCAAAAACTGAATCCCCAATAAAAAGTTATGGCCTTCTGAAGTTTTACTTCATTCTGGCTTCAAAAAAAAATATACCTACAAAAATTAATTAATAAATTATTCCTGGGTGGACCCACGGGGCAAAATATTTCCATTTTGTGCTTTTTCCAAAAAGTGCTAAGGTGAGTATGTCCCCCACTGATCTGGTGACCCAAAAATATTTCATTTTTCATAATAATAATCTAAGTTTGAAAAAACAAAATTGGGAAATTTTTCCCCACCACCCCACCATTGTCTTTTAAAATGTATTTTTACAGGTGCGTAGGCCTGCAATCCTTAACTTAGCTTTTAAAAAAATTTGATAAAATTTCGTAACTTTCCCCGCTACCCCACAGCCAATCAGGTGTTGCCACATAGCTTCACGAAGGCACGAAATTTCTTAAAACCTTAGCACTTTCGAAATTAAAATTTGGAAAAAAAATTCCAAGTTGTTCCGGTGGCCCGACAACCCGCAACCATTGTGAGCTTAACAAGCAACATCAATCAGAGTAGTCGGAGGCGTGGGTTAATTTAAACCCTTGCACTTTTTGGCACAAAAGTCTAGACTTTCCAAGTTTCCCTACAAGTCTGTTTTCCCACGCGAATTTGAGCTTGATACGTGGCGCCTTGGACGTCAGTGGAGGCGAGGATCGTTTTGATCCCTTAACGGTTTTCAGTAATAAAAATAAATGTCTTAAGTTTCTCTAGTGACTTGACATTCCACTGAAGCTGGGAAATGCTAACACATTTCCCTTATGGGCTTGCAGGCGCACCGAGGTAGATTGTGCTTTTGTCCCCAAAAGGGAAAAACGCTAATGTTCTTCCCTACTCTGCCGGCCCGCGCTTGGAAAAAATTTACCTCCCTGCTCCGCCAGTTCACATTCCTTCTCTGGGTGAAACTTTCTCTCTGAAGCCTGCAGACCTGAGCTAAGGGAAATTTTTTCCTCCCCAGGCCCACTCTTGGGGAAAATTTTCATTCCAAGGTTTGTCGGCTCATATCTTGGAAAATATGAGGAGTTAGGAGGAATTCTTTATATCACTGAAAAGGTGAGGAAATTTCCTATCTAATGGGAATGTTTTTATATAGTTTTGAGTATGTTATATATGAGAAAAATCATATTGAATCCTTAAGTGAGTTCTGGGAGTGGGTAAGTGAGACTTTACCCTGTTAGTTTAAATGTGTATTCTCCCCCTTACAATTAGATCTTGTTAATTTTTGAAACCTTATAGAATTAAATACCTAGGGTATTTAATTGTATTGGCTCTTCTTACCCTCTGAGTTTAATTAAGAATTGTTTGGCTTAGTGTTAATCTAATTTTAAATAGTTAGATTATCACCTAAGGGAAATTTAACTGTGCTTGGGATAACTATCTCTCTCTTAGTGTTTTGTAAGGTGATTTGATAATTGTTGTAGTGGACTCTGAATTTTTTTGTTATGAATCCTTTAAAAAAGAAATATTCCATATTTTTTTCTAACTAAACCTAGGTTGTTCTTTGGTCTCGAGTGGTTGTTCTAGTGGGCGTTACAATAGGCCTAGCTACCATAAATACCCTTGAAATCATATAGATTGTCAATAGTGACCCTGTGATGGCTAGAAAGGCCATGGGTTTATGCCCCTGATGGCTTATATTCCTAATGATAGGAATACACAATGTCATTATGATGGTCATTGTGTACTATCGTTACCCATCTATGGGTATATGTGATGTTGCACATTCTATTGTTAGAGATTCTCACTATAGAATAACTATTGATTACTCTATAATAATGTTGGAGGATGATCAATGCCTTTAGACAAACAAAAGAGATAATGATAGGGTGTAGGGGTTAAATTTGATGGTCATTTAAATATTTTCCATGATTTTTACTTTAAAATACGTGCACATATTGGGAATGACCATTTTATATAACTTGTATAGTTAATATATAACCAACATTTTCTATATAGATTCATATGTAAATTATAATTACATATATATATAAAAGTTAACTAAACATAATATAAACATCTATGTATTTTATTAGAAATATATAAATAATATTGTTTTTTATTTCTGAAAGGAAGTAATGTAAAATCACCGTCACCAAAAAAATATTTTGAGAACCGTAAGTGGCCATCACATTTAACCCCCAGGTAGCCCATGAGATGTGCACTCAACACGGATGGAGCCTCTTGCCTCCACTAGACAAGTTTCTTAGGTTGTCTCTCGCCCTCTCGGGACCCTACTTAAGATATTGAAGATGGAAGCCAACCCGAATTTGGTTAGAACATGTCATATAGTAACAAAGATATGTCTAGATTTGATTCGCATGATCAAGACCTCCCCCCTTCAACAACAATTCACATCACCAACTTAATTTCTCTACTTTTATGCTTTCTGATGCTTTGTAATCGAAGGTGTTCCTAAGCTTTGTTGTTTCCTAATTTGTTTCAAGGTTTTGGGATGTGCTTCCATACCACCCATTTTTTTGTAAATTATCTTGTATCATTTTACTTGTTAATATAATATATAATAGAAGAGATCTTATTCATCAATTTTTCTTAAAAGAACACAGTGTACATGGAAGGAAAATAGTGAAGGAAGTTGTGCAGATTAGCTGTAGTAGCACATGTAAAGAAATCGTGGTGAGAAGTGTTGGATTTTGCAAGGTGTTTAGACGTTTTTAGTCATTTTAGATATCAAAATATAGCCACTTTTAAAATATGATCATCATGATTGATAGGTAAATACATAATTTAAATCTCAAAAATAACATGTATATTCAAAATTCCACTGTCATATATATCTGTGTGTGTGTGTGTGTGTGTGTGTGTGTGATCATCATGATTGATAGGTAAATATATAATTTAAATCTCAAAATAACATGTATATTCAAAATTTCATTATCACACACACACACACACACACACACACACACACACACACACACTACATTATAAATTTGTGAGATTTATAACAAATATATCATAAATGAAAACGGAAAGTTTGGAATGTAAAAAATAAATAAAAAATAGACATATCTTAATATTTTATAAATGAAATATAAATATATTCATATGTGATTGATAAAATAGAAACATCCATCAATTTTGATTTTTGATTGGTTTTGTTTGATTTATTTTTTAGAATTTGTTTGATTTATTGTTTAAATCTATGTTTGTTGATGTTGATTGTAAATGGTTTGAAAGTCTTTTAAAAATACTTGATTTCTTAGACAAGGAGGGAGTATTTGATAAGGGACCACATGTATTGCATATGGAATGTATTAGCTTAAGTGGTGAGCTTTCTCTCCAATATTATCCTGAGGTAATTTTTTTTTTATGTTGTTTCCCAAATATGCATGCCTCACAAAACTTATCTGGTTGCTCAATAGGAGGCAATCCTTTAACCATTTTCTTTAAATGTTTATAAATTGTAACATGCAATCCACCATAATTCAATATGCCCATAAACTTTGATGATGCTTAAAGATCTTCAGACTAATTAGTGCAACATTAATTTGTTTTGGGAAAGCTGCTCCTCCTACTGCTACACTTTGCATTCTCAAAGGAAACATTCTATTATGTGTCATCTTCACAACTGCAATTAGCTTGTTTCTTCCACCTTTATCATATAAAACACATTCTCCCTTTTCAAACTTCACCTTATATCCATTTTAGACAAGCTACCCAATATTGAGAAGATTATACTTCAATCCTGGAACATAGAAAACATTATGAATATGCTTCTTGTCTCATTACTTGGTGAGAATGGATATTATGCCTTTACCCATCTGAATAACTTTGTCATTTGTTTCCATCTTCAATTCAGATCTGATTTCTTCATCTATATTACTAAACATTTCTTTATCTCCACACTGATGGGATGCGTTTTATAGCTTGCATGCATATAGCCAAAGTGGACCATACTTGCTTCATTTCCTTGTTCAACGGACATTGAAAACATAGAAGGAAAGTTCCATTCTTTTCCTTCTCTTGTTAATTAATATAATTTTAACATATTTTTACGCCGAAGACTTGCATTCCCGATTATGATTCTCAAATCATCCTTGTTTCTTTCTACATTCACTTGACATAGTGTCACAAATTTTTTGCACTGAACTAGCATATGTACACTTGATTTATCAGTACATTTGTGTAGAATCCCACTCCGTAGAAGTGTTGTTGCTCCTTCCTCTACCTCTTACCGCAGCTTGTATTGCAGGTATTTTCGATGCAATTGTGAGGGGCAACCTTCTTGTTGGTTGCTAAATCATTACACATCTTCCTCTATTATATGCATCCTCATCCCTCTGCCGTCAAAGAGCGCTCTGAGATGGTTTGTCTTGACGGCTTGCGTTCATGGGTAGGAGTTGAGTTGAAAATCTACGATCATCAAGGCATTTGCTAGACTGGGGATTATATTGCTTTCCATCTCCGTCGTCCTCTTCACTCTGTTTTTTTTATAGACTTCCTGCAGACTCCTATATTACAACCAAATCTAGATAAAATCAAGTTGGAAGGCTCCTCAACGACCTTCTATAGGGGAATCTTATTGAATTTTCAGACAATATCACCATTAGTCCTCATTTGATAGGGGACTATGGTCATTGTTCTGGCGCAAGAGATGGAGGGGGAATCATTTACTGATTTTGACTCTCTTTCATCCAGAAGAGGTGCATCAAAATATCTCCTGTAACATCTGCAATCTGACTATCAATTCAACCTTGTCAATTTTGACCTTGATAAGCTTTCTTGTAAGGTATCCCGTACTTGTCATGGATTTTATCCAGCTGCTGCAAAGTATCCTTGGGAAAATTACGAATCCTTTTGACAAACAGTTCCTATATATAGGAGCTCATTAAGCCTTTCCATCCTTCTTTTGATTTTCCTTCAAAACATTATTTTGTGCTTGTGTGAGTGCATTAAATGCAACTTGGCCTGATACGTTTATATAGCCTGCTTCAACAAGTTCCCATAGCTCTTTAGAAGAGAATAGTGTCTTCATCTTGATGCACCATATGTCATATTTATGACCCATACTAATGATTTATTTGTACAAGTTATTTTCACAATGATCCCCTCAAGTGTATTCGAATGCCATTATAACTCAAACCTAGCAAATAAAACTCAAACAACTAGAGAAACATTGCTCTGATAACAATATGTTGGAAAAATTTGGTGCCAACTACAACCAACATAGGGAAAGACACAACCAAAACACAAAAGCTGTACATTTCAAGAATATATATTAGAGATATGGATTTAAAATCTGTTCATGTGTGTGTGTGTGTGTCTGTACAGACTCAGAGGTGTGTGATCTGTATTATGTCTTTTAATTAAACTTCTTTTACAATATCTACCTCGAGCTACTACTCCATATTCTTCTTTTGGTTCTGTGCTACTGCATGTGTCTTTCTTCTTCTAGATAATACGGTCGAGCTCACAAATCTCTTTCTATAGCCTATCAATTCTCTAGGCCTGTATTGGAGATTAACTTTGTATGATTGCTACATATCTCTGGTCTACAATAAGGATTCTCTGCCTATGGAGGCTATATGGCGTTGATGCCAATTATATAGCTCCCCATGTCTATTAGAAAAATGTTGACCTTTGACATCTAGACCCAAATTGTGGGCGATCGAATTAGCATAGATTTCTTTGCATATTTTATAGGGCCACTCAAATCCATAGTCAACAGATGGTGGGTGACTTAAATTGCACCTACACACGAATAATTCTGCCTTTAACTGGTTGCGGTGTCAGGCTGTATAAATCCTCCATTCTACGACGCGGAGCTAAGATCAATGATATAGCTCCACACACCCTTTGTATTTTACCTTTTTCTATCGATCATGTTAGAGTGCGAAAGCATAGACCAATAGAAATGTTCTATGCCCTTCAGTGTTGTCAAACCTTTTGATCTCTAATTGACATACATGAAACATTGGCCAATAAGAGAACTCCACTGTTCTCGCAATTATCAGTCTTCTATGTCAGACTTGCGAAGCCCGAACAAATGAGGAGGATCCACGCTCCTTTTAGTTGTCAGTATTTATCTATAGACTTTGTCAGAATGCTCACGAAGCACTCGTCTTAAGTAGGAAAACTCCATGCCCTTTACGTCTTAGTTAGTCTTCCTTATGCTTCGTGAGGGTTGTATGATTGGCTGTCAGGTACTTCACATCGATGGACGACTTTGATTTACTTAAGGCTTAACGACATTTTTGTATGGCATCTATAAATATGTAGTCCACGTGTTCTATGACTATGTTTTGTCATTCAACGTATAGTATAACTGATGACAATTGTCCTTTGACTTAAATCGGACCTGAAGAAATATAAGTTGTGGCAATATTTTCGAGCACCTTGCTTCTGTCTATGGTCCAGCCAGCTATGATTTTCAAACTAACAGAAAGGTTGGTGGAATCATGCCGCGTGGCATAGATCCCCACTTCAGACTCAAAGAATATATCAAATAGAACTGATTCCACAAACTTATGTCCACTCGAAGACTTAGACTAAAAAGGCGCTAGAAAAACTCCACGTGGCATTTGTTCACTTCATTCCTTGGAAAATCCACGAAATACAATGTTCCAGATGAGTAGTGAATATAAATGACCTATTAGTCTCAGGCTTTAGATAGCCCTTTCAAGGGAAAACATGTTTGAAATAGTCTATGAGGGTGGCTCGACTGATCTACCAAGACCATTATCTTCCAACATTAATCAATTAATATTAAGCATAGTTACAAAATATCTTCAATACCTCAAGACTAAAAACTAATTTGAAAGGAGCTTAATAGTTGAGATTTCCTAGCATGAACCAAATTTGGTGGGAATTCCTGAGCATCGTTGGTTGTTTAGGAATCTCATAGCTCCCAACTTAATTACCACCACTCAAACCGCTACGGCAACCAACTCCATTTGTGAAACTGCCAACAAATCAATGTTTGTTAATTTAATGCCTCCACTCAGTCCTCCACCATTTACCATAAGACCACCGCCAACATGACCACCTAATTAAACCAGAAACACTTTCTCTAGATGGGAGCCAAGGTTGTTGTCCATCAACCAGATACCACCACCACCTCCACGACCAAGGAGATGGTGAAACAAAGCCAAATCCACTAGCAAGGTTTTAAAACCACCGCCAAGTGCTCAAACAACCACATCTAACTTATGCCACCTCCATTTGGACTGTCTGTCCAAACTCTTAGAATGTTCAAGTTACTGAGAAGACGTCGTGCCCTCTATTTTTCATCTCGTGAATAAGGTAATAATAGCTAGTTACTACCCCCTTAGCTATCCCAATAGTCATTCTAGATATACCGAATATCCTAAATATCGATGTGTATCAGAATGCGTTTCCTAACTATAAAATGAAGAAAATAAAAAACTAATAGCAAATTTGAATTTATGTCTTTGATCATGACATTGACAATGCCTAGGAGGCTCGCATTGCCCTAATTCTCAATGAGGGACTCTTTGATCGCAAGTTTAGATGATAGCATTACCCTGGGATGCCATGTCCATTACACTTATCCCTACCTCTAAAAATGTCTTTTCAGATGCACAAAAAAAGGGGAAAACTCCCTAAAATCAAACCTGTTGAGCAAGTGTCTGGATTTTGCAAGGCGTTTAGACATTTTTAGTAACAACTATTTAGATTGTCAATCTTAATCGACCACTCCTAGTCCTTCTAAAATATGATTATCATGATCTGACCACCAGGTAAATATATGCAATTTAAGCGTTAATTTTTTTGGGACTATTTATATTCAATATTTGACTGTCATTATTTATTGAATGTATGTGTGTGTAGTTAGATAAATAAAATATTAATTATGACACTATACATTATCTTTTTGTGCGATTCATGAAAAATATAACATAAATGAAAATCAGACGTCTTCTTGACTTGATGTGATTAAAACTATTTCAATTTTTAATATGATTAATGGTGTATTATACATTAGTGAATAAAATATAAACTATCCCCAGCTCTCGCACTTTGACAATGATAAAATAGAAACATCCTGAAAATTTTGATATGGTAATAATTAGAAATTGAAAATATTGATATGGTCATTTTTAGATTTATTTAATTTTTTGACATTAGTTATCGGTTGGATTGATTTTGAACGGGATAATTGGTTTTTTTAATCTTTTATTGCATGCATTTTCGATTCTTACAAATCCCTCGATTGTGATAATCAGACTAGAACGTATTGGATTCAACTATTTTGTAAGAAAGATGATTAATTAGACGTAAATTGTCCTTACAAGCTTATATAAGTTGGAATTCTGGTAATATTCTACATAGCTTGCACAGTTTACACTGAGTATATTGTCACATTCAAATCATTTTCTTCAAATTTGTTTTTAAACACGGTAATTTGAAATGTCTAACATTTAACGTCTCAGTACACTATTAATGATGTTTATGGATCTTCAAATAATAGTAAAGTTAGCTGCAACATATAGGCTTTACTTTTGGGGAATCAAAATGAATGTTACGTGGAAAATATTAATGGAAAATATTGAATTAGTCCAATCTATCAGACTATAGTTTAAATAAAAGTCACATAACTATGATAGAATATCGTACAAATAACACCAACATGTGAGGCATAATAATTTACTCTTTCAATGTATGTATTTTGTAATAATTATTATACTAGCAATCGCATGTGTACAATGTAATGTGAACTCTGAATGGTATATGTTATTAGATTTAGAAAGACAATTATTACTTTTGTAGTTGATGTTGATAAGGGGTGTGATTGACAATACTGATTTTCTATTAAAGACAGAACAAATGTCTTGAAATAAATTAGAAGGGATGTTAGATAATAATAAGTTGTGTAACACGTAAGTTTGCTAATAGTCACTCTCAAGAATGTTGTGAATGTGAAGTGTTGTTGTCAAAGTAGATTAAAAGAATGATTAAGTGCTTTAACATATTATCTCTCCACAAAACTAAAATGAGACAAAATATGCAATTATATATAAACAAATATGAAATGTTTATGTTACATTCCAAATTTCTTTATTACCTGAATGAGTTTGAGAGCATCAATGTTAGAGCTATTTTGTGCATATATTACAATCATAGCATTCCATGAGACCACATTTCTTTGAGGCATTTGTTTGAGGTCTTGCCCTTAAAACTATTCAAAATACAAAAAAGTGATATAATGTACAAAGCTTTCGATGGAAACAACTATAAAATGCATGGTTCTTTCTTGGCATTTTAAAATTGTAGGTATTTGTGTGCAGATGAAGTCATTAAAAATGTGTCATTGTTGGTTAACATAAATAAACGAGCAACAATAAAAAGGAAAAATTGAACATGTATGTTAAAAAGTGTAATTTTGTAATTGTAGATATATAGACCAATCACTTCATTTAAAGGTTTCATCTCTTCATTTCAAAGTTATTATAAATTCATACATATAAATTTACAAATCTCATATCATGAATGGTATCGTTTTGCAAATTTTTTAATTTGAACTTAACATGAGAAGAAGTATATCATGAATGGTAGCCTTTTGAGGGTAATTTTATTTCTGGTAAACATGAGTACATTTGATACCCCTTGAACGGAAATGGCGTCTAGGATAGAATAAGTGTTGAGTAAAGTAGTAGTAGGTGATATCAAAATAGAATGTAGTATTTACGAAGGGTTGAGTGATAGTAGTCTTACTTCCTCCTTTCTTCTTGCTCCAAGTGTTGCTACGTGTGACATTTTTGAGTACCTTTCGAATGCACATTTCTTGTATTTTTGTCCAGTTGTAGATGCCTCGATTGGAATTCCCATTCTCCTCAATTTGTTGGGTGCTTCATATTTTAGTGCATCTTCGTTAGAATCATTAATCAACTAGAAGCCTTGTGAATGATCTCCAATATTTCAAATTTTGGAGAGAAAAATTGGGGATGTTGGCATCAGGTTGAGGCGATCTTTGATCATTTTGGCTATCACTGTTTTAGGTGGTTTCAGTTACCTACGATGCAAAACATTAACAACACATTGAATACGTTTAAACTATTCTTCCCTCTGCAAGCGAGGCGTAGTTAATGGCCCCTGATTCCATAGACTGTTTTCTGGATTGTAGATGTTATTAAAATCTTATATTTCTTTCATTCATTCCATACTAGCAAAACAAAGGTATAATTTTTTTTTGCATTATATAGATACTTAAGCTCATTCTCAATATTTATTTCTTTAGCATTCTAATTCACTTATATTGCCCACATACACCGTAGTCACTAGCATACTTGCCTTCTAGAATAGTGTGACCGGAAAAGATGTCTTTAGGTGTGATTTTGAAGAAGCTTTTGACTAGGCATAAGAGAAAAGAAACATAACGAACAATTATGTTCTTAAACCTTGCACCATTGGCTGGAATGATTTATGGACATGGCTCTTCACATGTATGATGACATAATGAGAATAAGAGAAAATATAAATAATAAATATATAATTGGCTACCGTGTTACAAGAACTATTTATAAATGTGTTTTGAAGAATTGTAATTGAATCGCTATAAAGAGACTGCACAGTCAATACCCACAAAGCTTGCGTGAAGTTGGAACTGAGCTCAAAATAGTTGGAAGCATCAAACATAGGAATCTTGTGAGTATGCATGGATATTCGCTTTCTCCACTTCAAAACCTATTGTTTTATGATTACATGGTAAATGGAATTATGTGGGACATCCTACACGATGAGTAAAATGATTATGTTATGAAGAAAAATGGATTTGTACATTTTAGATTCATATTTTGAAATAGAATAATCCAATCAATCTCTAACCTATAATATTAAATCAAATCAAACCAAATTTACAGTATCATCTTTTCAATTTTCCCATTCTTTTTGCATGCACCTCTTTTCCTCGCAATCTCCTTAACTCAGGTTGATATTAAATTAGAATAATCAGATGTGTCCACAATCCACTAGGGTATCAACACAGGCTTCTAAAGATGTACAACTCACCCCATATTAAAATTTGTTTTGATTTCCTTGAAACATATCACACTTTTTTGCAAAGTTTTATCGATGTCGGTGTAAATAGTAATTTATTGTCATTTTTTCGTGATTTCTGATTCTATGGAATGTATAATGTGTTTTGGTTCAATTGTGAGAGCATGGTGTGTTAAAATTTATCTCCTTGCATTGATTGATGAGCTGTTATGTTGGGTGTGATTTTCTTGAGGTTTTCATGTCTGTTTTTCTTTTCTGTGCCTTGACTTTCGTAGGTTACCATAGTCGCCGCCTAGGGTTTTCTTGAAGATACCCATTTCAATTTTATTGATTTCACAAACAACCATGGTTGTAGCTCCGACATCATGTACCTGCACATTGATGAGGGTAAATAGATGGAACCTCCTTCTAAAGCTATGAATGCTCAAGCTTTAGAATCATTTATATCCCTCATTGGTAAACCTCACTCCATGTAACCCTCCACGCTAATGTTTTCTTGAGTAGGCTAAGAATTATTTTATTGGAACTCTTTCACATGTGTCTAAACTCTGACCTTGTAAATCATGGTGCTAAAAATAGAGTGAGCAGATATGAGTACCCTCCTAATTATTATCTTTCGTGTTTGTAGCCAGACATTGCCGCACCAAGTGAAAATATCATGGCAACATGGACTCCCATCTCTTCACCCTCTAGTATGTAGAATGATAGGTGCGTTGTTAACTTTAATATTGGATCTAGAACATCCATGGCTTTCCCCCAAGTATCGGGTATAGTCAGTTTTCTCAAAGCCTTGCACCCAAGGTGGAGTCCTTCTGCAATTAGATCGGCATTGGTTACTATAGGTAAAAGCTTTAAGCTTTCATACTTCCTTTCTTTACTTCTAATAACTAATATGCCATGTCTTAGATGTAGGATGATGATATTTGTAGCTAAAAATTCAGTGAACTTGGGAACTTCTTTGTGAACTAAAGTAATAGGAGATGCTCAAATTCAAGCAAAGATCTAGATAGCATTCTGATTTGGACATTTAATAATTCAAATTTGTTAATCCCTCACTGGTAAACCTCACTCCATGCATCCCTCCAAGATAATGTTTTCTTGAGTAGTCTAAGAATTATTTTATTAGAACACATTGATAAATATATATTAATAAAAAAAGATAAAAGTAGGTAACAATAAGAGGGTGGCTGGTTGGTATAACCACGCTGGTAAAAAAGTCTCAAAAGTTTAAAAAGCACAACACAAAACAAAACCTCATTGACCAAGAACCAAAGTTGTAGAACTAGTCATAAGAAGACGCTAAGAAATATAGTTCTAGTTCTACATATAAGTATAAACAGAATTTAAATGCATACTTGCAGAATTCAATTTAACATAGGGGATTGACTAAAACATGGAGAGCTAACATTGTTTGTTAAAATACGGACATACAATGTTACTGAAAAGAGTGGACCTCCATTGAGCATGAAGATCATGGAGATAAAATAGCCTAGAATGTTTTAAGAACAAACAATAAAGTTCAAGAAGAACATAAATAAGAAGCTTCAAGCAAAAGTTATTTCTTGTCATAAATTCAAAAAAATGATATTATCCAAATAGGAAAATGGGAAAAGCTTACCATACCGTACAACCATGTTATAAAGATTGCAGAGGCTTTGGTTGAAAAGAAATTGCACCCAGACAAAATTCAAACCCTTAATATTTGTAGCTTGTTAGTAAAAGCAATTGCAATCCAATCTGGCTATGTGGAAGACCACTGCAACTTATTTATTTCAGCACCAGCTGTGTAAGCTAACATCAGATCAGGGCCTCCACCCTCTACTAGTGGCTGACTTGCACCTGATAGCTCCCATATGAGTTCCTGTGCATCATCTCCAGTGGTACAAATATGGCAGGGGATGTGAGGAGCCCACGCAAGGTCATTCACATTAGTTTGATGCCTTTGAAGCTCTTCAAAAGGCACAGTTGGATACTTGATATCCAAGACAACCACCTTACAATTATCCATCAAAATAGTGGCCATAAACCTTGGATCCTTCTTGTTCCATGTTAATCAAAGCAATGGAGTATCAGGTTGCGAACTTTCATATATGATAGTATAATGCTCCTTGTCCATCAAATCAAACACTCTCATAGACCCATCAATAGAAAAAGAAGTGAAAAATCATACTCCTCCCTAGGTAGTATCATACACCTTATCGTGCACAATCAACTGTGTATCCACCACTTCCTTTTCTATGTCCTAAATAGTACAATTTGTATCAATACTAGAAGTCCCAATTCATTTTGTATCTGCATCATTCCAATCAAATGAAGTCAAGGGCGCATAGAATTCACTGTTCTTATTATTGTTCAGAACGATTTTCATCTCCACTTGATCCTCAAAAACCTACTAGATTCTTAGATAATCTCGAGTAGTTGCTAGAAGGTCAGGCTTCTGGCATTCCTTATCAGGCACAAACATTATCTTGGTGGTTGGGTATGGGTGGTCAAACACAAACGTGGGATCACTCTCGAATTCCCCTGATTCTTCGTCGAGTTCAATGATTTCTATTTAAAGGTTAATAGATGCAAAAGTTATAAAATAAAATTTAAAAATAGTAAAACCAAAGCAACATGTAAAATCAGAACAAAATTGTTAAAAATAGCAAAAGTAAAATTGTTAAAAATAACAAAAGTAAAATTGTTAAAAATAACAAAACCTTCATTTAAACCGTCAAATTTGAAACATCCCCATAAATGTCCGCAAAACCTTTTCCCATAGGGGTAACGTCTTCGACGTAGAAATAATATTTAAGCATTAATAAAATTGTGACAATTGACAGATGGCTGACACAATGCAAAGTAGGTATTCTGTGATATTTGGGGTAGGTTAAATTCATCCAACAAAAAAACCAAATGATATAAAAATGTAACCACTTGAACTCATTTATGGTCTTAAGTGCTTCAGGATTGACGAAAAAATGGAAAGAAATAGTGCGGATACCTTGAATTCAGCTAAAAATGTTTCCACAATTGCTATTGATTGTTCTTTTTCTGTTGGATTAATATGTATGTATCATCTATTTGGTCTTCCTATTTTTTTCCCTTACTAATTTATTTATAATTTTGAGGTGCAGGCTAAACTGAACTAGTGAAATTCCAAACCTTCTTGTCCAATAAAAATCAAAAAAATAAATTATTAATGAGTTGGTCTCAAAATATCTTCACTTATTCTACCAAACAATGAATGTGTTTGTACCGGTAAGTTTCTTCACTTATTCTAGCGAACAATGAATTTGCAAAAATTAAATGTAAACATGATGTACGAAGACCATAAACCTAACATATGAATCTTAGAAATGAACATTTGCATATGACCATCTTCACTTATTTGAGATGAATATGTTGAAAAACTCAACCTGAAATGATGTTTTAAAAAAAGAGATCAACTAAAAAGATTTCATCATATCCGAATAATTTTTTTCCATGGTCTCATGCATTTACAAAAAATTCATATGTAGATGGTGGAACAAAGATATTGTGGTTTTGGGTGCTGGTTTTGATGGGAAATAAATTGAAATCTACTTTTCTTTTTCTTTGTAAATGCCGGAGTGAAATTTGTTGGTGATTTAATCTAAATGAGTTAAATCTTATTTTCAGAGTAACTACTATAGCTAATGATATACAAGTGATAAACTATAGTAATGGACAAGCAATAAGCATGAAATAATATAGAACCCTAAGCAAATGAGATAGGAGTATGAATTAGCTAATTTCTGAGTGATCCGGAAGTCATTTGAGCTAAGGAACTACTAGAATAGACTTGAAAGAGTGTCGTCAAGGCTCACTGAGGGTTCTAGAACTCAGAAATACAAAGGAAAAAAGTACCCACGGGAGTATAGGAGTGGGTGGGTGCTAGTGACTGAATTTGGGTGCTAGTGTCCACTCGGATGCTTAGGTTTTGATCTTTTCTGTGTAGGAGGAGCTTCATTGTTGATCTTTGTTTGTCGCTCTAGATTTGTTCCAATGTTGCTTTTTTCACATGTAACTTACAAAATAGATACCTAGCTGCACATACCCATAAACCACATCAAACCTAATAAATAAGATGTAGAATGGGGAGTTGGACTGACCTCGATGGTCACCCGAAGAGTGAACTTAGTATTGAGTGTTGCTCTACATTTCAAAATCCATGTAGTTTTGGGTGAATGTGTATGTGAATGATGCCCTTGTGTAAGTTGCACAATGATAGTGGGATAGATCTAGAATATAGCAAATGTATAGAATGTGTGAGATGGAATACAATGAACTTACCCCTCCTATGATGTGTATGCAAAGTGATGTAGCCCTTGTCCCTTGTATGAATGTGTTAGATGGATGTTTTTGTAATGCTCTTGTGCCTTTGAATGTAAGCTTATGTGATAATATGTGATGTTTAGTGATTGGCCCCCCTTATTTTGGAGAAGTAACTAAGTATATATATGATTCCCTTGTTTGAATTTCGTAATTGACAACTGAAAGGCCGACCCAAAGTATTAAAAGATGCCCCAAAAGTAAAAGAGACCCAAAAGGGTGAGAAAATGCTAGGAGTGCCTGAGCGCTTGTGTCCCAATTGGGCGCTAGTATTCAAGGCCATAAAAGATAAATAAACTAAGTTCCGGTAGGGCTGTAAGATGTGTAAGACCATAAAATAGATAAGAGATAAAGCAAAACGACCAAAAGGAGTTGTCAACCACTAGTTTTCTTGCTTAGGAATCATGTATATATTAGTACACTTTAGGACTTATAAATGCACCCAAGTGCATATATTTTGTGTCTACAAATACTTGTATTTTCTCTATGAGATACCCAAGTATACCATCACATTAGATTGCATTGTGTTTCATTAATATATCATTAGAAAATTTTACAAAAAAATATTTTTATTATTATCATGCAATAAGAGACAATAGAGTATGTTTTCGACACTTGAACCTATTTGAATGTTCCCATTTTTCAATTTGGCCCCTTTGAGCTCATATTGCACTCGTGTGAATAATACAAATGAGATCGATCCCTTATTTCCCTGCAATTATTGGGCTTAAAGCTGAAAAAGTGAATTCATAGTGCCACATAAAGCTAGCTATGTAGACGAGTATGTGTTTTTCCCCTTGAACCTATTGGCTTTTCCCCATTTTTTGTAATCAAATTTGATAGATACACTGACACATCTTAGGATCCATCTAACCCATGCATATTACAGTGCCCCCTATTGTAAGAGGGAATCACATACAATTGCCAATCAAAATGGCTTGGGCATTGACTATCCACAAGTCCTAGGGTCTTACTTTGCATAAAGTGACTGTCAACATTGGTAACATTGAGAGACAAGTTTATCTTACATTCACATAAATCTCTAGAGTTTCCTCACTTGCAGATATTCACATTTTTCGACCTTTCTCATTTCAATGGTAGTAAAAAATGGCTTAAGTGCCTATGATTCAAACACACAGAAAAGAAAAATCTAGATTGATTCACACAACTTCATCCCTTGACCTTGATATGCACCCTTTACTTGTCACTCCTTACCACACCATTTATTCTCTATTTTTCCTTTATCATTTCACCTTTGCCTTTCCTCCTACTAAAAATGTATGCATCTTTTCAATAAATAAAATCTTTCACACTTGCTTCTCGTTTTCAATATCATTTGCTACTAATTATCTCAAACTAATGAACAATCTTTTTTCAATTAAACCATCAGTGTTACAACATTATACTTATATTTTTTTCTCCTTCATCCACTCTCTTTTGCTATCATTGTATTCAATACATCTTCCCTCCTATCAACTAAAAAACACACTCTCATCCTTTGCACATCCCTCACTAGCGCGTTCTACCTCTTTCCTTATTTCATAAAAACATCTCTTTTCTTCCTATCCACTTCTCCGCACATCAAACTACAACTCTTGTTTAACGCACATGTCATCCGACAACTACATACCTTCGGCGTTTGCATTGCACTACCCTCGTGTTGCTAATATCTTAGCCATAGAATGAAATTTAAAGTCCGTAGTGTATTTCTAGTTTTTTTTTCTTTTTGGAAACTTGAGAGAATGGTATACCTAGTGACACTATTTAATCCCAACTCCAACCCTTGCGTCCACGGGACCATCTACGCTTGGATTCATTTGTAAGTAGAAGCGATGAAACAAAACTAATATAAATGTATGGTGAATAATAAGAGAATTAATTGCAGTCACGACAGGAGAAGGATCCCGCAAAGGAGAAAGGAGAAAGGAGATCGGAGATCGGAAATCGGAGATCTATATCCTGCGTTCGATTTTTCCTTTCATTTATTCTCTCTTGCCGAAGGTATTGTTTTTTTTAGTGGTTTTTTCTGCCTCCCGTAACTTATTATTTTCTCTACGAATTAAGGAATCTGTTTGCATACTTCAATTTTGGGGTTTTACTGATTGTTTGTCTGATCACTTTGAATTGTCTCTCTAATCCAATGATATTGTAATGTTTTTGGTCTACTTCGTACGCAGAATTACATCAGTATAGACGGCTTTGTTTTTTTAGTTAGGTTATTTTTCGACCCCCCTCTGTCAGCACAATTCTGTCTCTGTGTGGTATGGGGTGGAATCCTTGATTATAGACGATCATAGGAAGATACTTGTTCTAATTATTGCATTATTTACCTCAATTGCAATTTTGCCTATTTCCTGCGAATCTGTTTGTAGGGTTCGTACCAAATTTATTCAAAACTGGCTATGTTTGTTCATAATGTGGAATAGCCGTGGGATAATTATTCAATCTATGCAATTTCATTTTGCAGATATTGAAGTTTCTACTGCTCAGGCAGGGGTACATATTATTGTTATTTTTTAATATTGTGAATACTTCTTTTTTGAAAACAGTTTTTATTTTATTTTATTGTGAAGACTCCTTTTTGTGAAAGCATTTTTTTTTTTTAATATTGTGAAGACTCCTTTTTGCTAAAACTGGTTTTTTTTACATTGAAAACATTATTTGTGAAGATCCACATGCTCCAGTTATTGCTGGGAAAATAAAGTGGCACTCTCCTTGGATTGAGAAAATTCAGTGGCAAGAATATAGGCTAGATTTGTCATATTTCTGGGAAAAATAAAGTGATCCTCTCCTTTGATTGAGAAAATTAAGTGGCAAGAAAATGGGCTAGATTTGTTATATTTCTGGGAAAATAAAGTGCCCCTCCTTTGATTGAGAAAATTAAATGGCAAGAATATGGGCTAGATTTGTCATATTTCTACTTTGTGGGATGAATTAATGTCATTTAATGTCATGTTAATATACAGTTATCCAAATACATTGTACAATGCTAAACTGTGAAAATCTCAGAAAATCAATGAATGGTGGAAATAGACTTAGTTGCCAGTGTCATTAATTTTGAAAGTTTGTAGTGAATTGGATTTATATTCAGTGTTGGAAAATGTTGAGATGAAATAAATATTATATCTCAGTTTTTTTTCTGTTATTTTCTTCCCTCTAAATTTTACACAAAATTGCATTCAACTGTACAAATTGCAATGAATTTCATAGACCCAATTTGCTGATTCTCACTTGCAGGAATTTTTTTGTAAATTTTACTACCTTTGTTGATGGTTTGCAACTCGAAGAAGCCCAACAGGTAAAGTGACGTAACATGCAAGTGCAAATAATGTAGTCTGGAGTCTTGACACCAAAAAATGTTCAAACTCACCTAAAAATTCAGAAACTTGCAGTGAATGTTGTCCACTTTGTTGGTAATGTTCATTTCGCCTATGTATGCCAATTGTTCTCAAATATGCGTTGAGAAACTTAAGTCTAAAAATTTAATAGTTGAAGACTATTTAAAAATTAAAGTGTATACAAACAAGTCCTTGCTCAAATTTTATAGGTTTGGCATATTCAATGAACAGGTCATCATTTCAAAGCTGTTGTCCTCATACTTGTTGGCAAGTCCACTCACAGAATACAGTGAGTCCACTTAGTTTTTTAATTCATTCTAGGACAAAATGATTTACTCTCCCTGTTTCAAAACTTTTTTGTTAATGTATATATATTATAAAATTATTGCTCTATTTTCTTCAACATGCAGTTCTATTTGTAAATACCTCCTTTCTACTTATTAATTTTTTTAATATCATCTAGTGCCATGTGCAGTGTTGATATCAGATTACATTTTTCTTTCACTTACAATCCTTATTAGGTAATGAAGGGTTTGCCAGACTCAAGCGAGAATACAGCATCACCTCTGGCTCGTTCAAGTTGTACAGAGAAAGAACTGGCAGCTGAGGCGAGAGAAGAAGAGCAACATCATTCTTTACTTCCAAAAGCAACCTTATGGTCAAGTTTCATTTCCTCCCACTTCTCTGTGTTTGAGCCTCACAATAACACATCCCTCACTGATAGATCTCAAAGTCCCATTGTTGGGACATCTGGGTGGACATCAGCAGTGAGGAGAGCAGTTTCTAGTGGTCCTATGAGGCGACTCCAGGAGCGCATCATGGGGCCCTGGTGGACAGGCTCCTCTGTGTCTAGCAGTGTTGTTTGGCTTCTAGGTACATGCTATAAGATTTTGCCCGAGGAGTCTTCCAGTGATTCAACTGGTAGCCAAGCCTTTGTGGATTTTATGCATGATTTCTCATCAAGGATTTGGATTACTTACAGAAAAGGTCGGTTTCTATTCATACTATTGATTGCAAACAGTATTTAATGCTATTGACACAGGCAATTCTGAAGCAAATATGGTCATAATAAAACTGTGTAGGCACATGCACTGAAAATTTAGAGGTTCTACCGCCTATTCTTATGGTCCCATTCATTTTGTTTTTGTATAGGTTTTGAACCAATAGGAGACACAAACATCGTCAGTGATGTTGGCTGGGGTTGTATGCTTCGAAGTGGGCAGATGCTTGTAGCTCAGGTGCTTTGAGTTATTTTAAACTTAAATTTTAATGTTGTTTGAAAAATGACATTTTGAATATCCAAAGCTCAAACACATCACTAGTTGTGGTTATGGAATCAAAGACCCTTCCTGCATGGTTGTGCATGATTTAAAGCATTTTGAAGTCTGCAACCTGATACAGATTTCTGTTTCATTTTGGAATTGATAATTTGATAGAAAATTATCTTCTGAATTATTAGGTTCCATTAGAAGTATGTCATTTTACTTGATATTGATGAAAATATTTTAAACCCTATGGCTAATAAGATTTGTCAACGCACTTGTAGAAGAAAATCTAATCGGATATAGAAAACATATTTTAGAGTCTCTCTCCCTATCTCTATATGATATGGGGGGTTTGGGGGGAAGTGATGGAGGTTCTTTAGGTCTCCCCCATCCTCCAGATGGAGATTTTTACCACACATGTATATGAAATCTATCTACTCTCTTATATACATGATAAAACCAGAAATCAATCCCCCATCTCTAATATTACTAGAAGATATGACTAGGGAAAAAACCCATATATCTACCTCCTACCTCACCCACCCTGATATCCATATATCTATCTGGACGATGAGGACCTACCGGAACGTGTTGGGTTTTTAAGTACAATGTGTATACATATTACATACCAATAACTATTTTTGACTTTCGGACTTATCTTGGGTAGCACATAACATAAACAAGATAAGCATGAACACTAGAATCTTGCAACATTAATCAAGAATAGTTCCTTACCATTTGGGTATATTAGTATCAATTGTAAGGAGGGATTATAAATTATTACATATGATATGGTTTTTTACTATTACATTTATTTGACACACACACACATACACACACGTCACAATAGAATGGGAAACACACCACACAACAAAAAAACATGAAATATTTACAAGGTAATAAAAAATATCATAAATGTTATGAAATATCATTAACTATCTAAGAAAATAATGTGCCCCTTTGAAATATATAATTGGAAATATGGAGTTGGCATGGAAAAAATGAATTTAATTGACATAGAGAGGAATTGAACTCACTGAACTCATGGATCTTGCTACTAAGAATATGGATGCAAATTAGAATTACATTCATCACTTCATAGTGAAAAAAACAACTCCTATGATTTGGATAATTTATTTGGCATTTGTTATAAAAAGAATGGTATTTCTTGGTCCTATGGAAAACATCATTATTAATGGATATTTATCATTGAATCTCATATGATTATGGTTCTCATGTTTCATGGTAGGCTTACTACAAATATTATTAACTTCTTCACTGTTTGTTTAAATGTCTATGACATTAATAAATGCATGATTGAATGAATCACATTTCTCATCATGGATTTCAATTGTTGCAATTTTTATTGTTTCATAAGTGGTGATGATCAGAATAAATTGTCCTTCAATAGATCCAACTTATATGATTTCAAATATAAAAGGACCATGATGTTTTTGAAGAGTAAGATAGTTTCATTTGATTCGATAGAATATGACCAAACACTCATATTTTTGTGTATCTTTAGTAATGTAATATGAATTAGAATCCATAGAAATGATTGATTTCAACACAATTATTTGTTTTTATATAAATTATCCACTTACTTATGTCAGCATCTTCTTGTGATTAACAAAGGACATCGTCATCATTAGGGACAAAGATAATTCCTTTGGTGCAAAAAACCTTGTGAGACTCTGGGTATTCTTCCTCCTCATCTTCACATTACAAAAATGAACTCTTATCTCTTCTACACTTTTTGGTTCTATCAATTGTTCTTCTATTAACTTAGTTGCTTAACTGACTTTAAAATTGAAACTATCATGTGGTTTTAATTTTTTTTTTCATCTTCTTACAAATAGTATTACAAACTTGACCTTGTGATTATTTTTGGTTTGTTGGTTCTCTTTGAAATTATTCCTTATTTATTAAAAGTTGGGCTATTTTATTTTTTACACTGGAGACATGTGAACTGTGATCTGAAACATTATAATTAATTATTCTTCATATGATCATATGGTATTCAAGTACAACATCCTCTTTTTTTATAGATTACATATTACATACCATCCTCCTTTTTAGTAGAAATTTTATTTTTGGGTGTAGAGAGGAGATGAAAACATACTTAGTTATCATCACTTTGGTAACTATTAAGAGGGATTAATCTTATTAACATTTTAAAGTGGGCCACAATGTCTCTAATATTTTCATGCTAACTCTTTATTGATTTGGAAGATTTGATATGTAATAAGGCACATTCATCCATAGGTGGATTGAATATTTTCAAAAGTTATCATATACATATCATCCCAATTGGTGATGCATCCATAATCTAAAAAGTTGAACCATTTAGATACATCTCTAGTGAGACTTTTAGAAAACAACCTCATTAATATAGATTCATCACAAAATCAAAAAATATGACATGTAATTGTGAAATATTATATATGAATAGTATTCTAAGAATCATTTCTAGATAATTTGGGAAAAATATTTACTTGATGTTGTAGATAGTTTATTTAGTTAAGATAAATCCAAAGGCCCAATATGTCTTCCCCATGATAGTGATGGGTCTAATTTCATTCTATCATACCAACATAAAACATATTTTTAGAGTTACAAAATTCCTTTCTTATTTAGGTAAAGTTCGTAGATATGGAACTTAGATAGAACAGTTAAGTAGATTCTAAATAGATTCACCATTTTGTTAGTGAGTTTTATGTCACTTTTCTTATTTTATTGATTTCAATTACATGTCTCACGAGACTAGCATAAAATTGCGTAACCCTGGAGAGATCAAATATCACCTATTGACAAGGAAATATTCCTCTACAATTGAGAGGATGATCTAAGTATTTTTTTGGGTTTTTTGATACTTTTAACCAAAAACCACTTGAAAGGGTGCGAAGGATAATAATGGACTGAATAGATAGGTGAGAAATGGATGGTATGATTCCACAACATGTTAAACATAGAGATATGTTGGGAAAACTCAAGGATAATAAAATTAATAGGAGAAAACCTTTTTTCTTATATATGAGGAAAAGAACATAATAAATAGTTGTGATGAGAATAAATAACACCCCAAAAGTAAAAATTCTTCAACATTCATGGATTACTAATCTATGTCAAAAGGTATACCTTTAAAAATATCTAATATACAAGCCTAAAAATCCTACCATCACTTGTAATACAAATGATACGAAAATGTGGAAAACATTCAATCAAAAATTTAGGTAAGCATGATTTCATCATTTCAAAACATCCACACACATAAGATTAATTCTTCCTCAAATTTACTCATATCCTTTATGTATGAATTATGAAAATACATTATACACACAAATTTGTAGCAAATATATTCATAGCTAAGAGAGGGAAAGT
Organism: Taxus chinensis; assembly: GCA_019776745.2. Lineage (NCBI taxonomy): Eukaryota > Viridiplantae > Streptophyta > Pinopsida > Cupressales > Taxaceae > Taxus > Taxus chinensis. Next base: position 210,057,426 of record CM034147.1, read on the forward strand.
GTAACACCCGCAAAAAAAATGAACACGCAGCCCAAACCCAAACAAATAATATAATGGAAAAATTATGGAAATTTTTTATTTTTTTTATTTTTGTTAAAGGCCGAAAGCAACGTGTAACTAAAACCCAGGGTTAATTATCGACCATCGCAACATTAAATAAATAATAATATTAAATAAGAGAATTGATTAAATATATAGTTGAGTTTAAAATATTTCATTCCATTAATCCTAAATAAATTTAATACCTAGGTTCCTAAGGTGATGCAAACATTAAATAATTAAAGTCCAAGTCAAACCAGTTCTTTCATTTATACTATAATAAGGTCCATAATCATGATACTTCTTATACTAAATAATAAGGAACTTCTTATAAAACTTAGCAGAAATGGGCTCAACCCTCTTACAGTCGTTTTTGCTGTCAAAAATATGTAAATTTTAAAATTGCAAATCAATCAGAAAAATTAAATCTTGAAAGCCTTCTTAAAGCCATCTAAGAAAAATTCTCCATGTCTATTCAATATGTTGAGAGAGGAAGAAGATCAAATTGAACAAATCTTATAAGTTAAAATTTACCAGTTGCACTGTAAAATCCTACTGATCATTTTTATTGAAATTGACTCAAACTTTATCAAAATCAAAATTTAATTATTCTTGAGTAAAGAGGACGTCGAGATATTTGCAGAAAGTCCTCATTTTCCCAAAACTGAGCTCTCTATCAAAAGTTATGGCATTTTTGAAGTTTTTCTTCATTGGTTTCAAAAAAAACAAAAATTTGGAAAAAATTTCCTTGGCGGACCCACGGGCCCGAATGTTTCCCTTAGCACTCCTGAAAATTTTTGGGAAAATTTTCTCCGCCACCCTGTAAGCCCCGCAGCCAATCAGAGGCTTCCATGTGACACCACGAGGTGTTCACGGAGGGACGGACCCATTTTTAAGCTTTGCACTTCGAAAATATTTTGGGAAAATTTTCCTAATTTTACCCGCCACTCCGCAGCCAATCAGAGGCTGCCACATGGCACTATGAGGCATTGATGGATGGGCAGATAATTTTTTTACTTAGCACTTAAAAAATTTTGGGAAAATTTTCTAAAATTTCCCCGTCGACCTGCCGGTCCACAACCAATTGGGAGCTGCCACGTAACGTCGCGAGGCATCGATGGAGGAGCAGGTTCCTTTTTACCTTTTTCATTTTCATAATATTTTGGGGGAAATTTTCTAAATTTTCCCTGCCACCCGCCAGCCTACAGCCAATCAAGAGCCGCCACATGAAAATGTGAGGCGTTGGTGAAGGTACAGGTGAATTTTACCCCTTGCCTTTGGGGCATTAAAACGATTTCATCCCTGCCATGCTGCTTTCCCCGCGTTGGGTGAGGAGGTGCCACGTGTCCCTTACAGACTTGTGGGAGCATGGGTATAAAGGTGGCTTTTCACCCCCACGCAGGAAATTTCCAAAAATGTCCCCCATGTCCCCACTGACTTGACTCCTGCTCCGAGAAATATTTCTCCCCATGGCCCGCAGACCCACCCTAGGGAAAATTTTCTCCCTTGGGCCCGCAGGCCCACTCTTGAGGGAAATTTTCACCCCAAGGCCTATCGACCCATAACTTGAGAAATATGAGGAGTTAGGAGGAATTATTTTTATCAATAGAAAGGTGAGGAAATTTCGTATCCAATGGGGAATGATTTAGGGAAATTTTGAATGTGTTAAGTTTGAGAAAACTCTAGTTGAATATTTAAGTCTGTTAGAGAGTGGGTATGGTGAGGAATTACCCTCTGAACCTATTTAAACCTTCTAACCCTAAATTTTGGGACCTTGTGACATCTAATAATTGTTTAATAAAATAAAATTATATTCTAGTGGATTAGAATTATATTGGAACTTGTTAGTGACAATTGTTGTCTTGTAACTCGATTGTAGACTCTTTAAACAAAAAACATTATTCCATAATTTTCCTAACTAATCCTAGGTTGTTCTTGGGTCTCAAGTGGGTTGTTTTTTAGTGGGCGTTAAACTTGGTATCAGAGTAATGGTTCAAAATCTTGGGCCATTAGGAACACTAGAAAACTTGAGACATGAACCTTAAATCTAACATGCTTTTAAATATAGAAAACAACTTAGTCTAGAAATTACATATTTTAGTAAACATGGAAATTGAATAAAACTTAGAAAGATGAACTAACTCTCACCTTGGTCTAGGTAGAAGAATAGTGGCAGAATTGTGGATGAAAAGGGTATTTTTTACATTGGCATTATTTGAATTACCGCCACCAGATAAAGCTCTAGGAACCATCCTACCCTAGATTTCGTATACTCTTCGGAGATGAAAATGCCGCTCTACGGGGAATAGGAGAATTAATTGAATTGGGTTTAATGCTACTAAGGACATGAGGGTCTAAATTCAACCTTCTGTTGAAAAAGGTCATGTATCACCTCGAGTCAACGATGAGACAAGTAGAAAGAAGAATGATATCCATGAAAATTCAGAGGCAAGGAGGATAGAGTCAACATTAACAGGGGATCTAGGTTGGGCATTAACTTTTATTTGACACATGTCATTGATAGGGCTGCATTAACCCTAGGATTGAGGGGTTAATCACGCCTAGTATTTCTAGAGGCTGAATCAGACCATAGCTACAAATCATATCAGTTTTGCAGTATCTTGAAAGCTTCAAAAAGTCATTTTAGAAAAAAATAAATTGCTTGATATAGGAAATAAATTTCTATGAAAATTAGCCTGGAAATAGTGTAGCTATAGAGTAGAAATGCTTGAAAAGCGTATGTCCTTGTTCTAGCAACATGATAGCTTGAAGCTTGCAATCCAATCTTTTGAGGGATGGAGCAAAGTGTGTAGATGGCAGACAGAGGACGAAGAAGCTCCAATGTTGGTTCTGAGATCAGTTTCATGAAGGACGAGAGTCATTGAGGAGAATTTACGACCTCAAGTAGTATATTGTTTCATGGGGTTATGTGATGTAATAATAGATTTTAATTATTTCTATGACCTCCGACAGAAAATCAATCTTACATGTGGCCCTGAGTTTGAGAGTAGATATTATTGGTATCTACTCCAGTAAGACATGATCACATGCATGGACTGAATAATTGCAGATTAACTAGTTATTATCTAATTGCCTGAATTTTAAACCAATGGAGGTGCAGTGTGCTATTACTTTGATTTATGGAAAATAGACGAGGCCATCGAGAAGGCATATATAGCAGAGGAGACTAGGGGATTAAGAGCCTCTACATTTAAATTTTTTTAGATAAAAAATTCATTTAGCCGCATAAATACAGATGCAGGACTAATAGATCAAGGGGATCTTATTCCAGCATTACGAAGCTTCAAGAGAAGTATGATATCATAGCGATTGTTAACATAGGCAATTGTTTAGACAAAACAAGTGATTAACATCAACAACAACATTCCCACCCACCGTTCCATAGAGGGGCTTCCACAGAGATTTTAACCGCATAGAGCAGCCTAATGAGTATGGGACTTCCTCCTAGGGGTCCCATCAAGAAAAACAAGGTGATCAGAGAGCTCAATAAATAAGAGACTCAACTTGTAGAGCACATAACTTGAATCCAAAGCCGAGATCATCAGGGTGCTAAATCACATGACCTGCTTAGAGTACTAACAAAAACAAGTGGTACATAGGGAAGTAATGGTAGGGTCCTATAAGGTGGTTGTTATCATTCCTATTGTGTTACTATGCATCCATCCCCCATGATGAGAATGCCTATATGCAGCTCCTAAGGAACAATTTGCAGGTGAGACAGGCAACATCTCAGAGCCTATTGTTAGAGAAACTAGATTGAAGTCATAGAATGTATCGTAGTGGGGATGTTGAATCTCCTAGGTAGAGCATCATAGTACATTTATTAAGACTCGCACCTTTCATGACATCTGGTGATATTCTTACCTCCAGCTCTGTTTATATATCTAAAGAAGTTCTTTAAAAAAATTGTTATCGTGCAAAATCTTCTAGTAGAGCGATGCAGGCTGGGTGGTAGTGAGGTAGGTCTCATCCTTGGGATAGTACTAGAGATGGATTCATGAATAAAAAGGGATCTCTATAGATTCCTTCAGTTAAGGAGTTTGTGGTGGATATTGGGACCTCACACCAAAAATTACTACTGAGAAAGATCCAGTAATACCCCTCCATGGGGAATCTGGGTCAAAGAGTCGGAAGTTTCACACAAGGTTTATGATGTTAAAATTGTTCAGAAGCCAAAACCGAGAATAGCTTGTGCAGATGATTTTGCCAGTTGACACATTGATTTCAGGGGTTAGTATACTTACTCCGATACACAGACCATCTCTGCTATGTAGCTCTAAGCGAGCATGTGTATCAATGAAGCTTTCAGATTAATAACCTTGTTATAGTAAAAGACCGCATCAGAGGATGGTTCATATTAAACACATCGCTACATGATTACCCCATTAAGAGAGATTATGCAGATGTCTTTCACAGGGGAGCTACCCTCCGGGGTTACCACCCCCACGAGAGATCTAATAGAACATATAGATCACTAGAAATTCCAGGCCATCAAATCATCAACTACATCCAGAACCTTACCTCAGAATACCATCTTGTAGAATAGCTGAGTGTTGTAGGTCATAGATCATACCATACGCATGGGGGCCTGCAAATTTGGAGAAAGGACCTTAACAATGTATCCTAATGTACTTCCGCTTTAGGTTTGGCATCTAATGATGATTTGTAAAGAATTTCATATAAACTTTTCACGATGCGGTAACATATTGCAATACCCACTAGTTTACAAAACCTTGTAAAGATCAAGTAACTACATTATCCCCTATAAATTATTCATGATTTTTCTTTTCTCCTAAGATAGAAGGGAGCCAAATAAATGTGTTATCTGAAATAAGCACACATTTACCAGTTTGTGTCTAGCTCTGAAAGCTAGGGTATTTCAGGGGTGTGAAAATTCATAAGACTGCCTAAACAGTACAAGATTATGGCATAATAATAATAATAATTGTAAAGTTTTGTTTGACGAATTCCCCTAACAATGTTTATCAATATGAGTGAATGGGGTATTTAGGACCTTATTAGATGACTTGATGCTCATGGTGACTTGAAAAAGACGATGGTGGTTGTACTGGTGGTACGCATGATGGTGCATGAGTGATAACGATGTTCTCAATGATTGTATCGATCATGACAATCGATGAATATGACTAACATTTTTTTTAAGAATTCGGAGAAGTGTGCAGTTTTTCAGATGAAGGTGACTAGTACCCTTGGGACAAAATCATTTCATAAGCAAGGTATCACCATTCAATAAAGTCCAATATTAGCAGCTATCATGGATTAGCTAAGCACCCACTACTATGACTAAAGCCTACAAAACAATAAAGGAACAACAATTTCATGGAGCAGCAGATAGTAACCAACTTCACACTCAAGCTAGGTGGGAGAGATATTATTGTTACCATTGGATTTTTTCTTTTTTTCCACTGTATTCGCACCGCATTCACTTCATCCTTGATAGGGAGAATAATCTCAAGAGTCTCATTCAGCAAATATTTGTTCTTTTCTACTAGAGGAGTAGAGATAGTTTCGTGAGAAGGCCTTCAATACACTTAAAGGAATGTTGTAACTACAACACTTATTTTCCATGCTAAAGTTCCAAGATCCACATGTAGTGCCCAGTTTTTTTTTTGACACCTTTTGCTTCTTAATCATGATACTGCTAGATGTGTGTTGATGTAGGAGGGCATGATTACTGACCTTATTATAATATTACAAACTCAGATGTTATGATCATAGGTTATTGTTGAATCATGATCTTGAGTTATGATGATGAGTTATTAAAGATACTTTGGATATCGATGGATGGTATACTTTTTGACATGGTAAGAGATTCATCACTCAAAATTGTGTGGACCTGTGATATTTGCCACCTATTAACACAGTCCAATCTCAATGCTAGTCAATGGAAATTATTGGATGATGATATAAGTGTGTGAGTAAAATGATAAATGACATTGCTAGATTGCATTTGATGTTGTCGTAATTCATATATCTAGATGATTTTGGTAATTACACTCTCAGCATGACATTGACATGTTCTGATATGGCCACGAGGCTCGAAGTGAGGTATTTTTGTTTTGCAAGTTTAAAATATCACAACAAACATCAGGGGATTGGAGACCAACCACATTGGAATTCTAGATGAATTCAACAAGGTCACCATGGCAACTAGTATTTGTTTTTGTGTGTTAGGGATTCCCATGGCGGGATCACCTTTAATTGTGACCAAGGGGTTTTATATATTTTCTTTTATTTTGGTCCCTTTGTTTATGTTTGCATGTGTTTATTTTGTGGTTCTTTTACCCCTTGCATTATTCATTAAATCATGTGTAAATATTGTGAATAATCATGTTGTTAAGTTAGTTAATTAAAATATGTAATAAGAAAGTAATTAATAGAGTTGTTGGGAAATGATTAAAGATGTGTAAGTGATGTGTAAGTTAACTTTTGAGTGTAAAACACTCCACCTTCTTGGAAATTTGAAATTGTCCTTGGAGGCTTGTGGGAAAAGTTAAACTTGTCCCATACCTCTTAAATTTAATTACCAACCACACCTATGGTTGGGGAGTTAAGATTAGACTATTGTGATGTTTTTTTAGAAGACAAATTGTAGGTTTTAATTGCACTTTTCTTACATGATTTAATTTTAGTCTATTCGGTTGTGGGTTGGATTTTGAGTGTGTAAGTAAACTATCATATTATTTACCCACCTAGTTATTGTGCATTGGAGAATGAAGTTGACTTTTGGGTTGGGGTCGAATAGATATGATATGGCATCTTACGTGGATTTGCCTCATTCTCTTCCATTCCCTCTTCTATAAAATTTGAATGGTTTTCCTTGTTTTGGGGTAGCTTCATTTTGCAGACTTTATTCTTGGGTGAATTCCTTGCTATTTTGGGAGCTCTTACGTTAAAGAATTTTTTTTCGGAAGATTGTTGCATGCTTGTGCTTGGCTATTTTGGATTACTTGCATTGGGATAAATATTTTTGTTTTGGAACTTGGAACAACTCCATCAGGGAGAGGCAGGAGCTTTACTCTTGAAATGCTCTTCTTTTATGAATGTGAGTGTTAATGTATGAATTTTTTGGCATGTTTGTGGGCTATTGGGTAGATTTCCTAGGAATGGTGTAGGAGAAGACTATGGGGTTATATTTTTTGGGAGGCGCAAGTGTGTTTTGGGGAGGTATAAGGGTGGAGGGAGTTGGGATTTGAATTCCACCTTACAAAGAAATAGCTTGCATTTCTTTACTCATTATGGGGTGCCATAAGAGGTTGGGGAGGCATAAGGAAATATGAGGAATAAGGGGTACTTGGGGGAGGCATAAGGTCATGCCACTGATTTGAAATTATATATATTTATATATATATACATTTTTTGGTGGTTTGTTCTCAGGTGGTGATACCCATTTCCCATTTGGAAGGCATAAACAACATCCCACATAGTTTCTTACTCCTTTGGCTTGGTTGATGAAGCCTCAGTAATGTTTGTCATGTTTAAATATAGTGGAAAACTACATTCTATTTTGGACTATGTTTTATTGTGATTATGCTGCTTGAGTGTTTGTGGAATCCTGTTGTTTCCATGAGTTAGATCACATCTTTTATTGCATTGTGGTTGGGGCTCAGGGGCTAATGAAGAAGGATGGATTCTCCTCTTCATTGGATGTCTTGGTTGGGTAGAGAGCATTTCATTTCCCCTACTCTTGTTGTGATCAAATTGGAAGAATGAGAAATCTGTATGTTGCTATTCTGGAGTTGAGATATAGACATTTTGATAGTCTATTGAGAAATGAAATCTTATTGTAGCCCCTTTACAATTTGAAGTGGATGATTTTTGTATTTATTATGATGGAAAGATACTATGTATTGGAAATGAAAGTGGAAATTTTAAATTTAAAAGAGTTATACTCTGTATTATGTGTTGGAAAGAATGAGAAAGAATGATACGTGTTTTGTATGTTGTATTTTGAAATCAAATGGAAAGGAGGTCATAAGAGTTTCATTTGAATTAATGGAAGTGTTTGCCTTGTTCATATGATATTCTTTCCATTGGAAATCTGTACTTAACAAGCTTATGAAATCCATATTTGGAAAGTGGAAAAGTGAAACACACGAAAAGACAATGTATTATCCTGTCCTGTATTTAATATATGTTTTTGGAAAGAATAAAATAAGGAAGTTGTAAAGTTGTCTTTTGGAATAGATAAAGGATTTCATAATATTCCTCAAATTGTATCATTGAGTTGAATTTAATCATTTAGATGTGAGCTGTAATCTCTATTTGAAAGGAAGTGTAATACTCTGTTTCTTTGAAATATTTGAAAGTTGGAAATCAAATATGTATCTTAGTTTTAAATAGTTGGATTGAATCAACTAAATGAATTAGACTAGGTTTGGAGCACATTATAATACTTGGAAGAAGACAACGGCAAATAGACCTTTTTTACAAAAAAAAATTGAACTCTGTCTTGTATTTCCTATTGAAAATTATTTAATCCCAAATGCTCAAACCGAATCTGCAACAAAGGAATAAAAAATGAAACATTAATTTGGGCATAATAAGATCTAATTGAATTCATCTAGATATTAACACTTAAGGAAATTATTATCAAAACATAGAAAAATTGGGCTCAACCATTTTGTAGTCATGCTGCTGTCAAGAAATGTAAATGTTCAAATTGCAAATCAATCAGACAAATTGAATCTTGAAATCTCTCTTAAATACACCTAAGAACAAATTTAACAAGTTTACACTGTAAAATCCTGCAGAATGTTTCCACAAAATTGACCCCTTAAAATTTATCAAAATAAAAAATTAATGATCTCTTAGTAAAAAGGATGTCGAGAGATTTCCAGAAAGTCCTCGTTTTCCCAAAACTGAGCCCTCTATCAAAATTTATGGCCTTCTAAAGTTTTTCCTTCACTTGGCATCAAAAAAAAAATTGGGGAAAATTTTCCTTGGCCGGCCCGAATTTTTCTCTTAGAACTTCAAAAAAAGTTCCTAATTTTTCCCACTGACCCACACCTAATCAAAGGATGCCACGTGGCACCACAAGGTGTCTATGGAGGGGTGGACCCCTTTTTAAGCTTAGTGCTCTTGGACAATTTTGAAAAAAAATTCTAAATTTTCCCCGCCACCCTGCCGAGCTACAAACAATCAGGTGATGCCACATGGCGTCATGAGGCATCAACATAGGAGCGGGTCCCTTTTCTCCTTTGTACATTTTCAAAAAATTTTGGGAAATTATTCGAAAATTTCCCTTACCGCCCACTGGCCCATAGCCAATCAGGAGCTGCCACATGGCATCGTGAGGTACCGGTGGAGGTGCGGGTTAATGCTACCCTCTTAGTCCTTCAGGGTGTTAAACCAATTTTCTCCCCACTACCCTGCCTTCCCCACGTTGGCTTAGGAGATGCCACGTGTCCCTTGCGGACTTACAGGAGAGCAGGCGTAAAGTTGGCTTTTGCCCCATGCAGGAAGATTTTTTCAAAAGTCTCCCCACGGCCCGCCAACCCGCTCTTGGGGTAAATTTTCACCCATGGGCCCGCAGGCCCGCTCTTGGGGAAAATTTTCACCCCAAGGCCTGCCGGCCCATAACGCGAAAAATATGAGGAGTTAATAGAACTTATTTATATCACTGGAAAGGTGAGGAAATTTCCTATCTAATGGGAGTGATTTAGAGAAATTTTGAATGCGCTAAGTTTGAGAAAAATGAAGTTGAACCTTTAAGATGGTTAGAGAGTGGGTATGGTGAGGAATTACCCTCTGAACCTTATTGAATGTTCTAACCCTAAAATTTTAACATTAAGACCTCTAATAATTGTTAATAAAAGAAAAGCATGTTCTAGTGAATTAGAATTGTTCTGAAACATGTTAGTGATAGTTGTTTCCTTGTAATCCTATTGTAGACTCTTTTAAAAAAAAAAAATTATTCCATAATTTTACTAATTAATCCTAGGTTGTTCTTGGGTCTCAAGTGGGTTGTTTTAGGAGGTGTTACAATCACATCCTACACATTTTGAGGATATGAAACAAACTCAATTTTTTGATAACTTTAAATAGACTTATCCTGAAATACAAATTAATCAAAGGTATTTTGAAATTTCAAAAGAAAATTATGTTGAAATAAATCACTCACAAAATACTTGATTTTGTAGGATCCATATTAAAAATTTTGTGCATTACGATATTTTTCAACATATATGTGTTAATTTGTAAACTGAGAATATTTTGTATGAGTGTACGATAAATATTCCACCTAAATTATCAAGAGATTTCATCTCATGTGTTATTTGTACAAGAGAAAAACGAATTTTTTTACTAAGAAATCATGTTTAGAAGAAACTTGTGATAGTTGTAGTGGTTTTCAACATTTGTAAAGATGTATACACAAAGAATACAAATGTAATTTGAAATTAATTAGTTAGTTTTGGAAAATACAAGTCAACACAATGCGATATCGACGTGTACACAATATCGTAGGAAAATACAAGTCAGCACAATGTGATATCATAGTATAATTTTTTTTGGAATATTATGTTATAATGCATGCGATATCGACATGTACATGTGAGATTTTTATATATTTTTTAAAACATGTACTTATTCATGGATTACACATTCCAAGCCTTAGGTTTGGGTATCCAAGGAAATCCAAGCCTGCGGATTGGGAATTTCAAACCCAAAGAATATGAAATGCACGCTCGCATTATAACGTGAGTGCTTTATAACTTGCTTAAAACTAAAATCCAAACGTGCAAAAAATAAAAGGAATTCATGAATATGGTCCCACTAGTCATGGATTGTCTAAAAACTGCTACAAACTAGTTCATATTCCTACACTTTTTTTATTCTTACGAACAATTTTTTTATTTTGGCTTATATAGAGATTTTTTTGTGAATTGTTTAAGAATTTTTCGACATATAAGCGTGTTAGTATTGTTTTTTATATTCCTAACAATCAATAAATGTTTTTTTCAATTTTCGTATGGTGATAAAAATATTTGAGAATTGTGGGTAGGAGACAATGAAAATAAGCAGTCGAGCAATTCCAAAAAAAATAGAAGAGATGAAAAGAGGGCATGAAAAAAATTGAATATGTCTTTAATAGATATTGAAGATGATTTTTAATGAAGTATATAATCCTACAAATCCAAGAAAGATGATAAAAAAATTAAACAATAAGTGCAAAAAATCCATGAAAAAAATAAATCAACCAATGGAGATGAAGGTATGTCATCTCTTCCAAATAAAACTTATGGTGCAACATATCCTGAAACACCAATTGAATAAATAAATAATGATTATTCAATAAATGTCAATGCAATGCCAAATTTAAACATAGATGTTACCCCAAATGACCAACCTATTGAAAACACACACTCTTTACCAAATTATGAAGATGAACGATAAATAGAAAGTGATTTTTTTTTTATGATACTCAAAAATCATTTCTATTGAAATCTCTTATTAAAGTTTTATAGAAAACACCAAAAAATTTACTTGATATCGATGAAAATCTTTTAAACGCAATGGCTAATAAGATTTTTTAACACACTTGTAGAAGAAAATCTAATCAGATATAGAAAACATAGTTTAATGACTTAAATGAAATAGATAGATGTCAATTATTTTTTGAAATGATTAAAACTATTAATTATATACCTGTAATGAAAAACCTTACTCTAAGAACATCTAATACCAACAATGAAAAATCTATTGTAAAAAATACAATGAATTCATAGCAATCATTAGGTGTAACCTCATGTACTTAAGATAGTAATACTACCCATATTGTTATTACATCAAATATAGTAAGTAAAGAAACAAAAACATATTGTTTAATTATAAAAATAAGTAGTGCACTAAAAATAAGTAGGAAAACACTATTAAAATCTCTCGTGTGTTATGAAATAATTTAAGATATAAATAAAAATGAATTATGGGCATTCTATGGTAGACTGCCGCAAAAAGACAAAGACATAGTTGATGAGTTCAAATTACTTTGTTTATAATTTTAGAAAAAAACACTCAGGTTTCACCTAATGAAAAATATGTTTTAAAAATAATAATTGGTTCTAGAAACTGTGAATCACATCCTAAACATTTTTTGGATATGAAACAAACACAATATTTTAATAAGTTTAAAGAGACTTATCCCGAAATAAAAATTAGTCAAAGGTTTTTTTGAAATTTTAAAATTTTTTTATGTTGAAATGAATCACTCACAAAATACTTGTTTTTCTAGGATCCATATTTAATTTTTTGTGCATTATGATATTTTTTGTCATATATGTGTTAATTTGCATACTGAGAATATTTTTTAGGAGTGTACGATAAATATTCCACCTAAATTATCAAGAGATTTCATCTTTCCAAAGTGTTCTTTGTACAGAGAAGAAGGACAATTTTTTCTTTATCAAGAATATCATGTTAGACGGAAATTGTGATAGTGTAGTCTTTGCCAACATTTTTAAAGATTTGTGTACAAAAGAGAAACAAATGTAATTAGAAATTAAAGTAGTTAGTTTGGAAAATTAAAAGTGAGCGCCATACACTAAAAAGAAGGTAAAGAATCCAAAGTGGTGATGTTAGTGAGTAAAGAAAGTAAGTGTATCAAAATTTTATGACTATATTTAGAGAGAAGTATTGTATGAGATATGCTACGAAATACACATAGAGAGCAATGGTTTAGATGATTGATTCAAAGTTACGCAAGGGACAACGTTTACTCTTGGGACAATTGGATTGTCAGTCTTGTTGAATTTGCAGAGAATTATAATCTACAACTACAAAATGAAGTGCAATCGCAATACTACAACTTTATTTAAGTTTGCATATTTGTTCATATAGTATTCACTCATGCTCTCGCCAGTAAAGAGGAAGTGAGAAATATTTTGAGGGAGTATCATTTCTATATTAGTAATGATCGTAGACATTTATCAAATTTTGTGCAAGGTTATTTCGAGATCTTTTATGGAAATTTGATTAACACAAACATCATATTTGATAAACACATCATATGGTCAAATAATTGTAGATCACAATTCAAGAGTGTGTGAATGTTCTATTGGTTGAGTAGGATGCATAGGATAAGTGATGTACAACATTTTCAGAATTTAACTAATGTCGGACATGGAAAAGGAGAACATGATGGTTCTGTAGCATGTGTTAAAAGAGTCATAGAAAGAGAATAATTGAATTATAATCAAACTTTGAGAAAAATAGTCTTTTTTTAAAAATTTGACTCCATGTATATTGAAGTTTAGAAGAGGCATTTTTTTAAATTTGGATGAAAAAATCTTAAATTGTGTACAAAAATGTATGCATATGTTTTGAGAAGAAAAAAAGGCACTATTAAAAGAAATCAAGGATGATATCCTTAAAATAATTGGATTTTAGAAAGAAGTATATCGTCACCAAGGTAAAACCGAGTTTGACGTCATAGTATAATTTTTTTTGGAATAATATATTATAACACATGTGATATCGGCATGTACATGTGAGTTTTTTATTTTTATTTTTTAAACATGTACTTATTCATTGATTACACATTCCAAGCCTTAGGTTTGGGTATCCAAGGAAAATCCAAGCCTATGGATTGGGAATTTCAAACCCAAAAAATATGGAATGCACGCTCGCATTATAATGTGAGGGCTTTATAACGTGCTTAAAACTAAAATACAAACGTGCAAAAAATAAAAGAAATTCATGAATATGGTCCCACTAGTCATGGATTGTCTAAAAACTGCTACGAACTGGTTCATATTCCTACACTTTTTAATTCTTACAGACAATTTTTTTATTTTAGCTTATATAGAGATTGTTTTGTGAATTGTTTAAGATTTTTTTGAGATATTAGTGTGTTGGTATTTTTTTTATATTCCTAACAATCAATAAATGATTTTTTCAATTGTCTTATGGTGATAAAAATATTTGAGAACTATGGGTAGGAGACCACGAAAATAAGCACTCGAGCAATTCCAAAAAAATGGAAGACATGAAAAGAGGGCATGAAAAAAATTGAACATGTCATTAATAGAGATTGAAGACAATTCTGAATGAAGTATATCATCCTACAAAGCCAAGAAAGATGATAACAAAATTAAAACAATGAGTGCAAAATATCCATGAAAAAAAATAAATCAACATATGGAGATGAAGGTATGTCATATCTTCCAAATAAAACTTATGGTGCAACATATCTTGAAACACCAATTGAATCAATAAATAATGATTATTCAATAAATGTCAATACAACGCCAAATTTAAACATAGATGTTACACCAAATGACCAACCTATTAAAAACACACACTCTTTACCAAATTATGAAGATGAACGATAAATAGAAAATGATTTTTTTTATCATACTCATAAAAAATTTCCCTTGAAATCACTAATTAAAGTTTTGCAGAAAATACCAAAAATTTTACTTGATATCGATGAAAATATTTTAAACCCAATGGCTAATAAGATTTTTCAACACACTTGTAGAAGAAAATATAATCAGATATAGAAAACATAGTTTAATGACTTAAATGAAACAAATAGATGTCAATTATTTGTTAAAATGATTAAAAATATTAATTATATACCTATAATGAAGAACCTTACTCTAAGAACATCTAATACCAACAATGAAAAATGTATTGTAAAAAATACAATGAATTCATACCAATCATTAGGTCCAACCTCACATACTTAAGATAGTAATACTACCCATAGTGTTATTACATCAAATATAGTAAGTAAAGAAACAACAAAATATTGTTTAATTATAAAAATAAGTAGTGCACTAAAAATAAGTAGGAAAACACTATTAAAAGCTCTCGTGTGTCATGAAATAATTTAAGATATAATAAAATGAATTATGGGCATTCTATGGTAGACTGCCGCAAAAGACAAAGACATAGTTGATGATTTTCAAATTACTTTGTTTATAATTTTAGAAAAAAACACTCAGGTTTCACCCTAATGGAAAAAGATTGTTTAAAAGATAATAATTGGTTCTAGAAACTGTGAATCGCATCCTAAACATTTTTTGATATAAACAAACACAATCTTTTAATAAGTTTAAAGAGATGTATCCTGAAATAAAAATTATTCAAAGGTGTTTTTGAATTTTAAATTTTTTTATGTTGAAATGAATCCCTCACAAAGCAATACTTGTTTTCTAGGATCCATATTTAATTTTTTGTGCATTATGATATTTTTTGTCATATATGTGTTAATTTGCATACTGAGAATATTTTTTAGGAGTGTACGATAAATATTCCACCTAAATTATCAAGAGATTTCATCTCAAGTGTTCTTTGTACAAGAGAAGAAGGACAATTTTTTTATCAAGAAATCATGTTTAGATGGAACTTGTGATAGTTGTAGTCGTTTGCAACATTTTTAAAGATGTATACACAAAGAGAATACAAATGTAATTAGAAATTAACTAGTTAGTTTTGGAAAATACAAGTCAGCACCATACACTTCAAAAGATGGTAAAGAATCCAAGAAGTGTGAATTAGTGAGTAAAGAAGTAAGTGTATCAAATTTTATGACTATATTTTGAGAGAAGATATTGTATAAGAATGCACGACATGCACATAGAGATCAATGGTTAGATGAGTGATTCAAGTTATGCAAGGACACGTTTACTCTTGGGACCATTGTGTCAGTTGTTGATTTTACAGAGAATTATAATCTACAACCACAAAATGAAGTGGAATCGCAATAATACAACTTTATTGAAGTTTGTATATTTGTTCATATAGTATTCACTCATGCTCTTGCCAGCAAAGAGGAAGAGAGAAATATTTTGAGGGAGTACCATTTCTATATTAGTGATGATCGCAGACACTTATCAAATTTTGTGCAATGTTATTTCGAGATCTTTTATGGAAATTTGATTAACGCAAACATCATATTTGATAAACACATCATATGGTCAAATAATTGTAGATCACAATTCAAGAATGTGTGAATGTTCTATTGGTTTAGTAGGATGCATAGGATAAGTGATGAGAGGGAGTGTTAGTGTACGATCTCAAAAACTCACAGTGATATATCAAATCTAGTCCAATTGACTCTCACTCTCACTCTCACTCTCACTCAAACTAGAACTATCACTCTAACTCTTACACTAAAACTCTCTCTTTCTCTATCTCTCTTTGTCACATTCTCTCTCTCTTTCTCTTTGTACTTACAATTTAATTATTAGAATTAATGTAATATTGTGTTTTCTCATTACATATGTTTCATTTGAATTATTGAGATTCCAGTAAGTGGATAACATTGACATTGACATTATATATTCTATTGATGACATTGAATGATTATAGTACAATGGAAATTTTTTAAATTAGTTACGTATATATTTTTATTCCCATTTTTAAAGCATAAAAAATATTAACATTAATAATACATATTAACACAACATACATATGATATCATATCAATCCACTTAGATACAAGTTTTAACACAATTTTTTTCTCTTATATTAGATTGATTCAAACATCCTTCATAGCATATAAAATTTGATCAAAATCAATTTCTTAACAAAGCCATGTAGGAATATACAATGATATACAATGATAAAATATAAATCTATTGCAATATGCCACGAAGGAAGAAAAAAAAACACCCATATACATATAAACTATGGGGTGTCATCAAATAATCTACTTATCTTCGAATGCCAAGAAGTTAACTCTGTCACATGAATGGAATGTTCCTTATTTTGATTAGACATGCTATGCTTAAAGGATCGTTTTAGCTCCATCTATTCATATAAATAAACAACACACCAATTAGTATACAATTAGAGACATACATAAAATGACACTACTTAAAAATAAATACTTACTGCAATCTAATGATCACTAGAAATCATCCTCTAGGTCTCTCAAGATCATCAACATTAGTTCAAGGTGCATGAGATGGAGTAGTCAACTCCTCATGTGGAAACCAAGATAAAGAAGACTAGAATGTGCATGAATGTCATTTAATTATACTACATGACGTTGTTTAATACAATCTATTCTATATGAAAATAATTTTACTAGCACATACTCGTGTAAGAGGCATGATAAAAGCTATGCACATAGCCACTCCAATATCTAATGATCATCGAATCTCAATGTAGGATACTGTAATGATATAATCAACTAAAAAATAATAAAACTCACATTAGTGAAACCACTAACATGTAATGTCGTACCAACATTCACCTTTTAAATATCAACTTGTAATTTTATGATAACGTCACTATTTGGAAAATAAAATAACACAATATATTTACTAATTTATAATTGGGGGAATGATATGCCTGCAAAAAACTACAGAGAAGGGGAATGTGATGCTAGATGTATAGTTTGACCCTATAATTCTATAAAAACACACATCACTCATTAATTTTCTTTCAAAATTTATTAGCATTATTAATTATAAGATTTTCTACAAAATACATATATTAAATTGTAACTAATTTCATGTAAAATTACCTGCTAGTCAATACCATAGGTTAAATTCAATAGAAAATTTGTGATGATGATATTCTACAACATAGAATAATGATGTGTCTCCTCTAATATGACACCATTCTCATCATATGGAACATCCCGACTAAGTTGTGGAGCTGCCTCATGAGGCTATGGAGTTGTCTCGCTATGTTGTGGAGATGCCATGTCAACCACGTAGGTGACTATACTTCCACAATTTGATACTGTCGACTACACTTATGGACATTGTTGTAGCCTTTTGATTTAGCATGATACTAGATGTTAGAGATACTGGACTGTTGTTGATTTCGATTCATATATGATGCATGTGGATTATTAGAGACATTTTATATTGATTTTGATATGTTGTGGACATGGTTATTTATATATATTTCTGACATGCGATATACTTTCGTCGCCATGAGTAGGCTTTGATAATTGAATTAATGTTGTGATCATTTTGACATGGATGAAACGTTGGATAGAAATGTTGCTAGAAATTTGTAAATGATATTGTAATTTCCTAGATGATATTAATTCGTATATAGATGATTTTAGATTTATATTGCATATTTTGGCATGGATGTTTTAATGCGGCCACGAGGCCGAAGGAGGTATTATGTGTTTTACAGGTTTTGCAGGTATATATATTCACAACAACATCGGGGGGATTGGAGACCAACCACATTGGAATTCTAGATGAATTCAACTAGGGTCACCATGGCAACATGTAATTGTGTGTGTGTTAGAATTATTTGGTTAGGGGAAAATTGTGACCAAGGGGTCATGTGTTGTCTTTTGTTTTAGTTTCCCTTTTATTAATGTTAGTATGTGTTCCTTTGAGTGATGTAATTTACTTGTTTTAATTATTTAGTTTTTGATGTATGTTTTTCCCCTTTATCTTAGTGGGTCTAAGTGTCTTATTAAAGTTAATAAATCTTGTCCTAAATTAATTAAAGATGTGACCAAAAGAAGTTCATTTATTAGACTTGATTTTCTCTTGGATTTTGTGTTGTGTGTTGAATGCTTGAGATTTTGAGTGTTGTACACTCTACCCTTCATGGGAAACTCGAATTTGGCCTTAAGGGCCAATTTTGAAGGCTTGTGGGACAAGTTAAACTTGTCCCACACCTCTTAAATTGCATACCAACCCTACCTATGGGTTGGGGGGTCAAAATTAGACCCCATTAGGTGTTTTGGGAAGATAAAAAGGTGAAATGTTTATTGCACTTTCTTTCAAGTAATTAATTTTGTCCTTAGGGGGTGTGGGCTTAGATTGTGTGTGTAAGTTTCTTGTCATTCCTCTCACCCACAAATTTATGGTGCATTGGGATTGAGGTTTGACTTCTTAGGTGGAGTTGAGGATGAGTGATGTGGCATCCTACATGGAGCCACCTCATCCTCCTCTCTCCCTTTTTTATTTATTGAAGATCTTTTAATTTGTTTGGGGGTTACTTGATTCATTTTGTGCTCTTGTATTTTGGAGAGTTAGAGGATTTTGGGAGAGCTTGTGGATTGTTGGAGCTTGTGGATGCTTGCTTGGTTTTGAGGAGCTTGGAGACTTACTCTTGGAACAAGCTCTACTATGGAAAGGTAGGAGCTTTACCTTGCTTATGTTATGCTTTATTTTGTGTTTATGTGTTTGTGTTGAGTATTGTTTTCTTTGGAATGCTTGTTGGGTGTGGGTAGATTTCCTAAGTTTGGAGTAGGAGGAGACTATGGGAAGTTTTCTTGTAGGGAGGCATAAGAGTTTACTTTCTTGTTTGGAGGGAGTTTGGGTTGGGTGCCCCACCTAGGATAAGGAATGCTTGCATTTCTTACTTGTTTCTTTTATGAGGGAGGCATAAGAGATTAAGGGAGGCATAAGAGTATGTGGGAGGTATAAGGGGTACTTGAGGGAGGCATAAGAGTATGTAGGGGATTTGAGATATGTATTGGAGGCTTTAAGGTGGGCACCCATTCCCATTGGGAGGCATAAGTGGCCTCCCCATAGGTCTTGCTCCTTTGGCTTTCATTTTAAGCCTTGTTTTGTTGTTTGTTCTTCTTCTTCTTGTGTTGTTGTTGTTTTGAATGTGGTTGAAATGGTTGTGAAATATTTGTTTGTGTTGTGGAAGCTTGTTGTTTCCATGTGTTGGAATTATCTCCCATTGTAATGTGGTTGGGGCTCGGGGGCCAATGGAGAGGATGGCTTCTCCTCTTCATTGGATATCTTGGTTGGGTGGAGAGTGTTGCCTCTCCCCCCATTTTGTTGTGAATCAAACAAATCTTGGAGGAGCTATCTTGTGGAGTTGTGGAGCTTGGAGTTTTTTTGGAGACCTTGTGAAACTTCCTTTGTGTTGTTCCCACTTAGAGTGGAGAAACTTGTGATATTGTATTCTATTATTTGCTTACATTCTTGTATTATTTCCCACCTTGAGTGGAAGACTTTGTAATAATTTCATGGAGAAAGATTGCATTCCAATATTTGTATATTGTGTAAGAGAAAGAATCAAAATGACTATATTGTGTAAAATTTTAGTTGGAAGTTACATTGTGAAAAAGGAAAGTTACTTTCATAGTGAAGTTGTAATGTTGTAAATGAGAAAGAAGGAAATATAGAAATTGTAAGAAGTTGAACTTGTATGCATAGTAAACTTGAAAGGAAAATAAAGTTGTTATAGTTGTTTTGAACATATATATGTTGAAGTAAAAATGGGAACAAGAGAACAAATTTGAAGTTTATTGTTATTGGAAATGTTGATTTTGTAGTAAGAGAATAACAATGTAAAAAGTAGTTTTAGATTTCTTTTGCTCATGGAATTTGAAAGAAGACTAGTTGAACATAATGAAATGACTTTGTAAAATGGATGTGTTTTCATTGGATTAGATAATACTTTAAAATGAGTAGATTTAACTAAGGAATGAATAAATAACAATAAATCCCAAATATGGAACTCTAAATGAACAAAAATGAGCTCAGAATGCATTTTAGCACCTTCTAGTAACTTTTAGTTTTTGAGAAAACCTCAGATTTAAGGTTTTATTTTTTCAGAAACATAACCGATGCCCTGTGCAGAGCGGCGGTCCCGTAACCACCACTCAGGCTAAGGAGGCGGTCTCAAAACTGCCACTCAGTAGGGCGGCGGTCCATGGTTTGTCACCCAAGAAGGGCGGCGGTCCCAGGACCGCCAGTCTGCTCTGGGCGGCGGTTCTGTCACTTACGACAGAACTCCACAGATCCGCACCTGTGTGAAAAATTTAACTGGTTTTTACTAATTTATAAGATGTAAAATTTAACTAATGACTACCAGCATGTAAACAAAGAGTAATCCCATGGATTTGACAATAAAATATACAAATGGTGGATCTAAAACATTTCTTCTCATTTTATTCATGGGGGTAGGGTTTGCCCCAAATTAAAAAACCCAAATACAAAAGCTTGAAATAAAACCAGATTGGTAAAAGGAATAACCCTCCCAATCCTTGAATGGAAGTTATAACAACAATAAAACTACAACTAAACTAATCTAAACTAGATCTCCTTGTAGAATCCTCCATAGTTCTTCCTCCTTTGCTCCCATGTCTTCCTCTTCTCCAACCTACAATTTTTAAAAGCAAATAGACCAAATGAGGGAAATGAACAAAGGAAAGGCTTTAATAAAAACTCATAAGGAAATTTAGGGCTAGATGGGAACCCTAAGATCTAGTGGCCAAGATTGATTTGATCTAAGGGTGGAGGTTTCACCCTACTTTTGTTAGGTGAGAATGATTTTTATAAATGTTGTTTTAAAAACCTTATAGTATGTGTAAATGGGGAATGGGGCCATTTAATTGCCATAGAGTGCTAAGCCATGGTTAGTCCTTAGCAAGCTTTAGGTAGTTATTAGAAAGGCCTCTAAGTTAATAAGATAATGAATTTAATTATTTAAACAAGGGGTTAACCATATTAGGAGGGAACATTAACTTAAGTGAAGAAAACATTTAATTATGTAAATTAATCTAGGGTACCTTCCTAATGAATAATTGATTAATGGAATCTAGAGATAAAATTGAGAATATGTTAACCTTTGTTCTAGACCAGGTTCTTCAATCAAAAAGTTGAGTTAGTGGTGTTAGTTAGTTGTTGTACCCTAGGGGATTAACATCCTTGTAACCTGTTTTATCCTTCTACCTTGTTCTTGTAACAAAAAAAAATTAGTCACAATTTTTGGGTTAAGTGTTGGGAGTTAGCGTGTTTTTAGAACGTCATTTTGATGGGTGTTACATTTGGTATCAGAGCCATGGGTTCAAATCTTGGACCCTTGGGCACACCTAGAAAACATGAGACATGAACTTTTAACCTAGTGCAAAATTGTTCTTTTAAATCTAGAAAACCACACTATCTGATAAATTAAAAAGTTTAGAAAACATAGAAAACTGAAACAAAACCAAAATGATGAACTAACTCTCACCTTGGTCTGTGCAGGAGGCGTGGACCAGACGAGGGGTCTTTTCATATAGACCTAGGTATACCACCACTAGATCAGGCTGTAGCGGCCATTCTTCCTCAGATTTTACAGATGCTTTAGGACATCAATGCCACTATACGTGGAGGGTCCCTAGGAGGACAACTTGCTAGATAGGATATGGAGCCATCAGTTGAGGCTAGGGCATCTCCTCGATATAGCAAGGAGCATGGGGTAGAGAACTTCCGCATGGAGTCGGCCAGGGTAGAGTCACCACAGAGAGGGCATGGAGACAGGATTTCAGGACATAGGGATAGATCTCGGAGCCCTAGACAGAGGGAGGAGCATGTAGAGAGACCTAGGGCTCATCAGTCATCAGCTACAGACCATATCAGGGAGATCCTGAAGCTACGACCATCTCATTATTCTAGAGATACAAGAGGTTTTCAGGAAGAGGCCTGGTTGGTGAGCTTGAGTGGATGCTTCAAGCTCTGCCCTTGTACTAGCAACATGAAAGCTCGTGTTGCGATCCATATTCTGAGGGATGGAGCAGGAGTCTGGTGGAGGACCAAGGAGTAGAAGCTCCATGTTGACTCGGAGATAGTTACCTAGGAGCTTTTTGAGGAGTGTTTCAGGAGCAGGTATTTTCCCAGGAGGTTTATTCAGCAGCGGATAGATGAGTTTCACGACCTTCGCCAGGCATCTATGACCGTAGCCGAGTATGAGAGTCGATTTCTGGATCTACTCCAGTATGTCAACTATATGCAGGATGAGCAGGTACGGATTCACAGGTTCATCTGGGGCCTAAATTTGGATTTGGGTGGTGCGGTATGCATTCACTACCCACAGACATTAGCAGAGGCCATGGAGAAGGCCTATATTGCAGAGGAGACATGGGGGAAGACATAACAGGCTAGAGAAAGAGTTTGGAGCCACATCCAGTAGATGTAGGATAGTAGATCGAGGGGGTTAGTTCCTCCTCCTCATGGTAGAAAGAGTTTGGGACAGTCTTCCTTCAGGCCACCTTAGTAGCCACCTCAATAGTAATAGCAGACCCACCCACCTTACAGACCTCCTCAGAGATTTGACGCACAGAGGGGGAAGAGTATGGGGCCTCCTCCTAGAGGGTCCCATCAGGACACAAGGTGCACAGAGAGCTCAGTTAGTAGGAGCTCATTAGCAGAGACCTCAGCAGTCCATAACCGGGTCATCAAGATCTACAACACAGACATCTAGAGTACCGGCTGGAGCTGCATCCCACTGGAGAGGACCAGGTAGTTGTTATGGTTGTGGCGTTGTTGGACACCATTGGAGAGAGTTCCCATAGAACCCTAGCAACAAGGGTAAGATACAGATCTTAGAGCCTACTGTTGGAGATATGGCATGGAGCCATCGGATCTATGTAGCAGTCGAGAACTGCCAAGCTGAGCACCAGAGTACCGTGATAGAGATGACATGTAGTATTGGTGGTATTTCCACCTCTATATTATTTGATTCTGGTTCCTCTGATTCTTTTATTGCACCATCCTTAGTAGAGTGTTGCAGGTTGGTGGCAGTTAGGTAGGGTCATAGTTAGGACGTTGAGATGGCTTTTGGGAGCCAAAATTTCTGTAGACTCCTTAGTTAAGGAGTGTGTAGTGGATTTGGGACCCTTCACCACTACTTCGGATCTTTGAATCCTTCCATTGGGTTCCTATGGTGTCATCTTAGGCATGGACTAGTTGTCTGCACATAGAGCTAGAGTGGATTGTTACCATAAGACTATTGCTTGTATAGATGATCTAGGAGTGGAGTCAGTGATAGCAGGGGTTAGGAGGCTCATTTCTATTCACACCATCTCCACTATGTAGCTTAAGTGGTGTGTGTGACGAGGTTGTCAGATGTATGCTGTTACGGTTAGTGACAAATTTGAGGATGAGTCTAGTGGACCATCCCTTGATGACCATTGCATTTTGAGAGAGTTTTCTGATGTTTTTCCAGGGGAGCTACTGGGGTTACCTCCCCACGTGAGATATATTTTCACATAGATCTGGTTCCAGGTGCAGAGCCTATCTCACGAGCACCTTATCAGATGACTACTCCTGAGCTATGTGAGCTCAAGTTGCAGCTTGAGGGCCTTCTGGAGAAAGGCCTAATCCATCCTAGTGTATCCCCTTGGGGTGCACCGGTGATTTTTGTGAAGAAGAAGGATGGATCTTTGCGGTTGTGTATTGATTACCACCAGCTGAACAAAGTAACGATCAAGAATCATTACCCCCTTCCACACATTGATGACTTGTTTGATCAAATGAAGGGGGCCATAGTTTTCTCCAAGATAGATCTTAAGTTAGGGTATCATCAGCTGAGGATTATGGAGGAAGATATTCATAAGACCTCCTTCCATACGAGATATGGCCACTACGAGTTCACAGTGGTACCTTTTGGTCTAACGAATGCCCCCGCAGTGTTCATGAGCTTGATGAATGGGGTGTTCAGGAAATTTTTAGATCGCTTCATGCTCATGTTCCTTGATGACATTCTAATATACTCACGCATGAGGAACATGAGGAGCACCTTCGCCAAGTTCTTCAGTGTCTTCGTGAGAAGCATATTTATGGGAACTTGGAGAAGTGTGTGTTCTTTTAGACAAAGCTGCAGTATTTGGGCCACACCATTTCTAGGGAAGGCATCGTAGTTGATCCTTCCAATATTTGAGCTATTATGGATTGGCCAGCACCCACCAGTGTGACCGAGGTGCGTAGCTTCAAGGGTTTTTCAGGATATTACAGGAGATTTATCCAGGACTTTTCTCAGATTGCACACCCCATCACTTCCCTTTAGCGAAAAGGGAAGAAGTTTGTTTGGTCAAATATATGTGAGCATGCCTTCAGGACATTAAAGGAATGCCTTACAAAAACACCTATTCTAACAGTGCCAGATCCTTAGGGTGAGTTCTACATTTACACAGATGCTTCTTTGGCAGGACTTGGAGGTGTGTTGATGCAGGAGGGCAGAGTAGTTTCTTTTGAGTCTCGTAAACTCAAGGATTACGAGCTAAATTATTCGACTCATGATCTTGAGCTTGCAACAGTTGTGCACACCTTAGTGCAGAGGAGATATTTCCTCCGTGGTCAGAGATTTACACTCAAGAACTAATCACTTGAGTCTTCACCACCTCTTCATGGAGCCCAATCTCAACGCTCGTCAGCGGCGTTGGATGGAGTTGCTTTGTAAGTACGATATGGAGATAGAGCATGTGAAGGGGAAGGAGAATGCGGTTACAAATGCTTCAAGTAGACAGTGACATGTGAGTATGGATACTTCAGTAGTTATAGATTTACGGAGCAGGTTTTTGTAGAAGCTTCCTCAAGACAGTTTCTACCTTGCAGTCAGAGTAGAGATTGAGTCTTAGATTCCCCCTGAGGCGAGATTCCATGGATTTTCATTCGAGGCAAATGGTCTTCTCAGAAACAGAGGTCAGATATATGTTCCTAGAGATGGAGGCTTGAGATAAGAAATTTTGAAAGAGGCTCATCGTGCACCCTATTCAACTTATCCCAAGGTGAAGAAGATGCACACCTCTTCAAGACAGTTGTACCATTAGAGAGGACTTCAGAGAGACATGGCTCAGTTTGTGTCATTTTGTTTAGATTGTTAGAGGGTGAATACCAAGCATCATCATCTAGCTGGTCTTCTCTTTCCTCATGCTATACTAGAGTGGATTGGAACACCATTTCCATGGACTTCATTGTTGGGTTATCGATGTCGAGATACCACCACGACGCCATCATGGTCATGGTGGATAAATTGATGAAATTGGCTCATTTTTCTCCAATGAATACCACCTATACAGATAATGCAGTGGAATGGGTATATCTTGATGAGATGTTTAGATTACATGGGATTCTATGGAAGATCATTTGTGACTGCGATCCTTTGTACACTTCCCATTTCTGGACCACCTTGCAGCATGATCTCGGGATGAGGATCAATTTCAGCATGACATATCACCCTGAGACAAATGTGTAGACTAATTGGGTGAATTAGATCCTGGAGGATATGCTTAGGATGTATGTCATGGATCACCAGTTGAGATGGGAGGAGTATCTGTACTTTGTTGAGTTTTCCTACAATAATAGTTTTCAGAGTTCGATGGGCATGGCTCCTTTTCAGGAATTATATGGCAGAGAGTGTAGGACACCTCTTAGTTGGGACATGTTAGAGGATAAGGTTTCTCTTAGGCCAACCTTATTGTAGGACATAGAGCAGCAGGTTGTTTTGATCAGACAAAGATTATAGGAGGCAGTATGCAGACCAATATAGGACAGATCATAGTTATGAGGTGGGCACAAAGGTTTTGCTTTGTGTTAGACCACATAAGATCCCTATCTATTATGGGAAAGGTTATAAGCTTTCTCCTAGGTTTGTGGGTCCCTTGGCCTATCGTGTAGTATTGTGACCTAGCTTGTCTCACGTCCATGATGTGTTTCACATTTCTGTGCTTAGGAGATATATTTCTGATCCTTCTCACATACTAGATTGGACCACATTGTAGGTACATGATCATGGGCAGGTGATGGTGGAGCTCATCTACATTATAGAGTGCAGGACCTTGGGCCTTCATGGTAGAGAGATTGACCAGGTTTGAGTGCAGTGGGACAAACATGAAGAGACTGCAACTACATGGGAGGATGCTACATTGCTACGATTTCAGTTCCCACACTGGTTCCAGTGACTTCTAAGAGGGAGTCGAGTCCAAGGGGAGGGGAATGTAGTGCCCACTTCCCTTCGACACCTTTTGCTTTTATTTTGATACATTCGACTACAATTATGAACATTGTTACTGTCTTTTGATTTATCATGATACTAGATGTTAGAGATACTGAACTGTTGTTGATTTCGATTCATATATGATGCATGTGGATTATTAGAGACATTTGATATTGATGTTGATATGTTGTGGACATGGTTATTTATATATATTTCTGACATGCGATATACTTTTTTTGCCATGAGTAGGCTTTGATAATTGAATTAATGTTGTGATCATTTTGACATAGATGAAATGTTGGATAGAAATGATGTTAGAAATTTGTAAATGATATTGTATTTTCCTAGATGATATTAATTCGTATATAGATGATTTTAGCTTCATATTACATATTTTGGCATGCATGTTTTAATGTGGCCACGAGGCCAAAAGAGGTATTCTAGGTTTTCTATATATATATATATATATATCAACATCAGGGGGATTGGAGACCAACCACATTCGAATTCTAGATGAAGTCAACTAGGGTCACCATGGCAACATGTAATTGTGTGTGTGTTAGAATTATTTGGTTAGGGGAAATTTGTGACCAAGGGGTTATGTGTTGTCTTTTGTTTTAGTTCGCTTTTATTAATGCTAGTACGTGTTTCTTTTGAGTGATGTAATTTACTTGTTTTAATTATATAGATTTTGATGTATGCTTTTTCCCTTTACCTTAGTTGGTCTAAGTGTCTCATTAAAGTTAATAAATCTTGTCCAAAATTAATTAAAGATGTGACCAAAAGAAGCTCATTTATTAGACTTGATTTTCTCTTGGATTTTGTGTTGTGTATTGAATGCTTAAGATTTTGAGTGTTGTACACTCTACCCTTCATGGGAAACTCGAATTTGGCCTTAAGGGTCAATTTTGAAGGCTTGTGGGACAAGTTAAACTTTTCCCACACCTCTTAAATTTCCATACCAACCCTACCTATGGGTTGGGGGGTCAAAATTAGACCCCACTAGGTGTTTTGGGAAGATAAAAAGGTGAAATGTTTGTTACAATTTCTTTGAAGTAATTACTTTTGTCCTTAGGAGGTGTGGGCTTAGATTGTGTGTGTAAGTTTCTTGTCATTCCTTTCACCCACCAATTTATGGTGCATTGAGATTGAGGTTTGAATTCTTAGGTAGAGTTGAGGATGAGTGATGTGACATCTAACATGGAACGACCTCATCCTCCTCTCTCCCTTTTTTTATTTATTGAAGATCTTTTGCTTATTTGGGGGTTACTTGATCTTTTTGTGCTCTTGTATTTTGGAGAGGTAGAGGATTTTTGGGAGTACTTGTGGATTGTTGGTTGTTGTGGACGATTACTTAGTTTTGAGGAGCTTGGAGACTTACTCTTGGATCAAGCTCTATTATGGAAATGTAGAGTTTTACTTTGTTTATGTTATGCTTTATTTTTTGTTTATGTGTTTGTGTTGTGTATTGTTTTCTTTGGAATGCTTGTTGGGTGTGGGTAGATTGCCTAAGTTTGGAGTAGGAGGAAACTATGGGGAATGTTCTTGTAGGGAGACATAAGAGTTTACTTTCTTCTTTGGAGGGAGTTTTGGTTGGGTGCTCCACCTAGGATAACGAATGCTTGCATTTCTTACTTGTTTCTTTTATGAGGGAGGCATAAGAGATTGAGGGAGGGATAAGAGTATGTGGGAGCTATAAGGGGTACTTTAGGGAGGCATAAGAGTATATAGGGGATTTTGAGATATGCATTGGAGGCTTTAAGGTGGGCACCCATTCCCATTGGGAGGAATAAGTGGCCTCCCCATAGGTCTTGCTCCTTTGACTTTCATTTTAAGCCGTGTTTTGTTGTTTGTTCTTCTTCTTCTTGTGTTGTTGTTTTGAATGTGGTTGAAATAGTTGTGAAATATGTGTTTGTGTTGTGGAATCTTGTTGTTTCCATGTGGCAGAATTATCCCCATTGTAATGTAGTTGGGGCTCGGCGGCCAATGAAGAGGATGAATTCTCCTCTTCATTGGATATCTTGGATGGGTGGAGAGCATTTCCTCTCCCCCCATTTTTTTGTGAGTCAAACAAATATTGGAGGAGCTATCTTGTGGATTTTTGGAGCTTGAAGTTTTGTTGGAGACCTTGTGAAATTTCCTTTGTGTTGTTCCCACTTAGAGTGGAGAAACTTGTGATATTGTATTCTATTATTTGCTGACATTCTTGTATTATTTCCCACCTTGAGTGGAAGACTTTTTAATAATTTAATTGAGAAATATTGCATTCCAATATTTGTATATTGTGTAAGAGAAAGAATCGAAATTACTGTATTGTGTAAAAGTTTAGTTGGAAGTTGCATTGTGAAAAAGTAAAGTTAATTTCATTGTGAAGATGTAATGTTGTAAACGAGAAAGAAGGAAATATAGAAATTGTAAGAAGTTGAACTTCTATGCAGAGTAAAATTGAAAGGAAAATAAAGTTATTATAGTTGTTTTGAATATATTTATGTTGAAGTGAAAATGGGAACAAGAGAACAAATTTGAAGTTTATTGTTATTAGAAATGTTGAATTTGTAGTAAGAGAATAACAATGTAAAAATTAGTTTTAGATTTCTTTTCCTCATGGAATTTGAAAGAAGACTAGTTGAACATAATGAAATGACTTTGTAAAATGGATGTGTTTTCATTGGATTAGATAATACTTTAAAATGAGTAGATTTAAGTAAGGAATGAATAAATAGAAATAAATCCCAAATCTGGAACTCTAAATGAAGAAAAATAAGCTTAGAATGCATTTTAGTACCTTTTAGTAACCTTTAGTTTTTGAGAAAACCTCGGATTTAAAGTTCTAATTTTTAGAAACAGGACCACCACCCTGTCCAGAGCAGTGGTCCTATAACCAGTGCCACTCAGGATAAGGCGGTAGTCTCAAAACCACCACTCAGTAGGGCGACAGTTTGTGGTTTGTCACTCAGGTAGGGAAGTGGTCCTAGGTGTCGCCTGTTTGCTCTGGATAGTGGTTCTGTCACTTACAAAAAAACTCCATGGATCCGTGCCTGTGTGGAAACTTTAACTGGTTTTTACTAATTTATGAGATGTAAAATTTAACTAATGACTACCAACATATAAACAATGACTAATCCTCTGGTTTTCAGCAATAAAATATACAAATGGTGGATCTAAAAAAATTCGTCTCATTTTACTCATGTGGGTAGGGTTTGCCCCAAATTAAAAAACCCAAATACAAAAGCTTGAAACAAAACCAGATTGGTAAAATGAATAACCCTCCCAATCCTTGAATGGAAGTTATAAAAAAAAAAAAAAAACTACAACTAAACTAATCTAAACTAGCTCTCCTTGTAGAATCCCCCATACTTCTTCCTCCTTTACTTCCACGTCTTCCTCTTCTCTAACCTGTATATTTTTATAAAAAAAATAGACAAAATGAGGGAAATGAACAAAGGAAAGGCTATAATAAAAACTCATAAGGAAATTTGGGGCTAGATGGGAACCCTAGGATCTAGTGGCCAAGATTGATTTGATCTAAGGGTGGAGGTTTCACCCTACTTTTGTTAAGTGAGAATGATTTTTATAAATGTTGTTTTAAAAAAAAAGCTTAGTATGTGTAAATGGGGAATGGGGCCATTTAATTTCCATAGAGTGATAAGCCATGGTTAGTCCTTAGCAAACTTTAGGTAGTTATTAGAAATGCCTCTATGTTAATAAGATAATGAATTTAATTATTTAAACAAGGGGTTAAACATATTATGAGGGAGCATTAACTTAAGTGAAGAAAACATTTAATTAAGTAAATTAATCTAGGGTAGCTTCCTAATGCATAATTGATTAATGGACTCTAGAGATAAATTTGAGAATATGTTAACCTTTGTTCAAGACCGGGTTCATCAATCGAAAAGTTGAGTTAGTGGTGTTAGTTAGTTGTTGTACCCTAGGGGATTAACATCCTTATAACCTATTTTAATCTTCTACCTTGTTCTTGTAACAAAAAAAAATTAGTGGCAATTTTTGGGTTAAGTGTTGGGCATTAGCATGTTTTTAGAACGTCATTTTGATTGGCATTACATAATAGATGGGTGAGAAATGGGTCTAGTTTGATGATTCAACAAACAATGTTTATCCACTCTATCCTGTGCAGAACCTTTACCTCTACCTTGAAAATATTGAATGTCGAAATAGTTAGGTATTTCATTGAGGATGAACTCACAATTTAGTTTCCTCAAAAAATAATGTGGCACCTCATTATTATTACAAGTTGGTTGGTCAAAAACCATCCACCACCTATCCCAAAAATTTATTTTTATCCCCTCATGATTACACCAGTGGATGGGGATTTTTTTGCAATCCAATCGTAATGGTGTAGTAGTTTTAGGATCAGTAAACAATGCACACAATTTATCTTTTGTTATTTGTTCTTCTTCACTACCTCATAAGAAAACTTATTTTCATAAAAATTGTGAGAGGTTGTTTTACAACTCTCGCATGTGTTAATTTTTCCAACCACATTAAATAATAATGATCCTAATGATGTAGCTAGGTTTTAACGATGTGGATTTTTGGGATTAAGGTTTCTATTAAATCCTCAATTTGCACTTTGTTGTTTTCAATCTCCCCCAAAATATATTATTGGGTGTTAGGAGAATGTCTTGTTATTGAAGGGGGTATTGGAAGGATGTTTTATTCTTCATCTCGATTTACAGGTTAATGAGGGGTTTGTATTTAAAGTATAGAAACATCTAAAAATGAAAATAAATAACAAATAAACAACTATCCAAAAAATAAGATTAATAAAGAAGATAAACCTAATATAAAAAATAAATAACCTTCTAAGCTTTTCGCCATCATCGATTTGAGGTGCTACGGGGTTTTGATCCTAGAAAAGTATCGAAAATGCATTTGTGTTATTCATTGCTCACGTTTTCCTCTTTTTATTGTTTTTATTTTTACAATATAAACTGCTCTCAAGTTTTGAATGTGTTTTAAGAAAGTCGAAACAAGAACGCATTATAACACGAGCACGTTATGGATCAGTAACTATGAGCCATAACGCAATCACGTTGTAACATAATCTCAATTTTCCCATGTAGCGTTATAATGTGACCAAGCCATAACACACGCGCATTATGGCCAAAATGGCCAAAAAGTGTATTTTTGTCCACTCTTTGGTCCCCCAACTTGGTGCACTTGTCCATGTACACATAGATATGGTATTACAAGAAAACCAACAACCCAAATATCATGATGTTGCAGTTTAGTGTGCTTTCATATTTCCATTGCATTTACACATCATGGGATTACATAGGATAATCTGCTCACTTTTTACAAATCAGAACATGAAAAAATTACAAACATGAACAAACACATATGCTCTTAAATGAAGCACACCATAGAACACACAAACAAATTACACCACAACTTCATGTAACTCCGTCATTAGTGATTGATGATAGGTATTTGATTAACCTCCAACCTCCGGTTCCTACGTCCTCCAGTTTCATAGTACTACTTACTCAACTAATTAAGATTTGATGCTCATTGGTTTCCACATTGTGCTTATTCTTATCCCCCACAATGTGAAACACTTTATTTTATTAAATGTCAGGTTACACTGAAAATACTTCCATAAAACAATTTTGTTTCTGTTTTTCGAGAGTCTAAAAATATGACACAAAAAATGATGACTTAAAATAGTGACTATGTACTTTCATGGATGATACTACACATTACAATTGGATGATACTAACCATCAAAATATTTTGATGACACTAATTGACATAATTTTTACTCAAACTTTCAATACATAACAAATTCACTTGATTACCTGTCAAAAACCAAAGAAATTTTATATACATTTCCTCTATTAGATCTACAATGCCAATAGACATTTAAGAGTTTAACAAAATAAAATACATTAATGAATAAACAATGATCTATAACATATTCTAGTAATGATATTGCTTGTAAGGAAACAAAAGAGAGATGAAACTACACTTATCAAACTACCAAATCACAACTTATGACACACTAATAGACTTATTTTCCATGATTCAATCTAACATTTTTAAAATCGTACGTACATACCATCACTTCGAAGAGAGGACATTGAATGGGGATCAATGCGACCAGATGGTACAAATGTATATATCAATAAAATCTAATTTACATCCTAATATTCAATGCACTACACATTTGTGTATCCACTCATTCTCTGCATGCAAGCTGATAGTTCTTCTCTTACTAACATAACACTAGGGCTTCATCAGAACCTTCAGATGATTCACTATTTGCATGCAGATATGAAATATCGACAGCGAGTAGGCTTGAAATGGATGGAAATGTCAATGTAATTGGTTATACACTGATGTAAAATACACAAGTAGTGTAGAAAAACTGATATATGATTCCCGCTATACTCATGAGAATGACCTACAATGATCTTGAGTGTATGGACTCTTTAAAATGGATGAAAAAGGAAAATTTTATATGTGCGGGTGAAACGCCTTAAAACAATCAAATACCGATAAAGAATAAGCAATACACTCGTCTACGCTTGTTTTCCAAGTGAACTAAAACGAAAAAATAAAATTCCATTCTCAAGGGTGATAGAGGAATATAGTTGCCCCTTTCAACAACTAATTAATTTTCCATCGCATGAAAAAGACAACCATAGCTGCTCTGATACCAAATGTAAATATTTGGAGAAGGTTATAGAAATAAAATACAACAATCTTAAATTCATTCAATACTACAAACGGGGACTAGTACTTACAAAATATATTGCTGATAGTACTCTTATAAACAAGGTGCTACAATGAACTAAATCAACCCATACTATATCTCAAGCTTATTTACGTGTTTGGTTAGAACAACCACTATTCAACTAAATAATATAACTAATTATTCAACAACCCTCACTAACTCTTACTAATGGATTCCTAACAATATAATTTCTTATAACAACATGCGCGTGATGGAGTTTAACATGTGTATGTAAGGTTGGGGGAATGTTACAATATGTTGGAAGGAAGGTAAGGATGGAATGGGATGCCTTTTTTAGCATGCATGAGGTTTCTCTCTACTTGAATAGTTATGTCAAAGGGTTGGAGAAGAACACTACTTATGAGATACTAAACTATCATAAAAAAAACATATTCAAAGGATCTTAGTTACAATAATAATGCCATACTTGTTACAGATACATTCTTGGCTATCCCAATTCTTTTTGAATTTGATGTTGAAGTCAAAAACATACTCTATAAATGGAAATTTATGGTGCTGAGGTGTTTCAAGAGAGATATGACATTTGCAATCTCCTTGAACTTGTTGTTCATTTTTTTCTTGGTTGATGCCAAATAGAGATTTTTTATGTACCCAATATTTATTTACCAATCTAGAGCTTTTTCTTTGAAATATGAGGAAATTAGTCTATTATAGTATGTTCTTCTCTATGATGTTACACATAACACTTACATTGGCCACATCTTAGATATGTTAAACATGATTGACTAAATTATTTCTATAAAAATGAAAATAATTTGAGATATTCTTTAATAATTACATCAAATTATTACAAAATGAGGGGCCCACCATACTTCTAAGAAGGAAAATGAAGAGCTTTAGGAAGAGGCATGGAAATATATGAATCATTGAAACAAGGGGGACTAGTCTATATTTCAAGGGATGTGCTCTTAGGAAAGTGGATTTACCAAGTGATGGATATGTGCTTGAAAAAGTAGGGAGAGTCAATATTCTCACAAAAAAATTGTGTAAAAGTACCAAAATAGGGGATTTTTATAATGTTTACAACAAAAACAAAGCCTTGATCCCATTGGGCATGCAAAAATTGTTGGAGGTTGAAAGCATACCTTTTTTTAAATGAGATTCACTATCAAAACAACATAAGATTGTTTCACACGTGCGCGACTTACAAGGTTAATAAAACCTCCATGGAGATTTGGTTCTCATCTACTTCTACTCTTAGTGTTATTATTAATCTACCTAGTCTAATACTACAAACGAAAAGGGATGAAGAAAATAATATAAAAGAAAGGTGATTCACTAAGATAAAAATAGGGATTTTCTTCCTTCTTTTCTTTTGAGGACAACACATTATATTACATGAATGTATGTATAGTCCCCACACATAAAATGATAGCCTATAATAGGAAATAATGACCTACAAGATATCTAAGAGATAAGGGATAAGAGTAGGATAGATATATAACACAACACTAAACCACTTCTCAAATATACGCAATAGTATTAAACTACAAGATGACGCTTAAGATGAATTACATTCATTAAAATAGAGGTTAAAACACCATACAAATTCAATGAGAACCCAATTGAATATGAGAGAAGAAGAAGAATGAACAAAAGGAAATTAGAAATCCAAAGGCAAAAAAACCAGTGGAAAAATTATTAGACCTTACAATATAATAAACTCTTCTCTTTATAGAAGAAAATGGAGGGAAAAAATGAGTTAGAAAAAAGTTGTAGGAAGCATGAAGGAAGAAGGGAGGAGTATCCTTCACCATAGAAAGTCTAGGATTTTGGTGTGTGTAGTGCATATAAAGGGTAAAAATAACCGTTTATAGTTGCAAGTGGCCTAAAATGTCACGTGGCTTATTTTAATTTCATATGGTTAGGTTGATAATTATTTTTTACAACAACTTGAGAAATTTTATGA
Organism: Taxus chinensis; assembly: GCA_019776745.2. Classification (NCBI taxonomy): domain Eukaryota; kingdom Viridiplantae; phylum Streptophyta; class Pinopsida; order Cupressales; family Taxaceae; genus Taxus; species Taxus chinensis. The sequence continues at coordinate 210,092,845 of CM034147.1, forward strand.
GTTTTGTGACCATCGTAATATTCATATGATATAGGGGTAGCTAAGGATGTCAATATAGTTTTACATTTAATAACGATAGTGATCCATGACATGGAAGAATATAAGAGACAAGTTTGAATACACAAGCTAATGAGAATCTCTACAATTCTATCAAACAAGTTGAATAGGGTAATAGATATAATGTATTTTTGAAAAATGATTTGAGGGGTTCTATTAGGTTTCTCACCCATGATAATAGTAAAATCAATACATCTAATCTATAGATAAAGAAGAATTTGAAGTAATATTTCTTGATGTTTTGGAAGAAAGGAAGGCCATATTAGAGGAGGGAGAAGGTGTAATGATAATTATTACGAAGAATAATACATATATATATCATATGTATGAAACAAGTTGTTGGTATCCAAATTTATTTTCCTTTTCAAGTTGAACAACATCACAGATTTGGCATGGAGCTTAGAGACAAATGGATCATGATGTATGTCATTTTGTAGCTGGGGATGAGATCTAACTGGGCCTTTATCACTCAGATTTGTGGAGAGATGGATAGCACCTTCAAGAGGATTTGACCTATCCTAACTGCTTTAGGTAATGCCTTTCGACTAGGGTGAGAGGACCCATGGTGTAACCTTTGTTTGATGAATGAGATAGAGATATCTTTCTTTTCCACAAATTTGAAAGGGGACCCTAAGGAAATATGATCAATGCACCATAATTTAACTCTCACAAGTTGTGACTTCTAAAGAATGGTGATATTTCCTACACAGGGATAAGGTTATTAAAGATAATATGGAATCTTGATTCCTTCTGCATATTTTAGTAGTAGAATTTATACATTTGTAGACACATAAGGCAAACAAGGGTATTTCAAGATGGATTCATGGTTTTTTAATAATTTTGTTGGGAGATTGAGCAAGATAAAGTTGATTGTAAAAGATATTTGAGAAACTTCACAACAATGGACAACTAAACAACAAAAAGCTTCAGAATAGTTAGGATGTTCCTTCAACCTGAAGGTGTGCTTAAATGGAGGCTCAAATCCACATGGTTCCAAAGAATATTTGAGAATCTAGCACGAAATCTCGAGCTAAAAGACTCAATTAAACATCAAAGACCCTTGGTTCCTCATGCCTAAGATACACTTGAAGGCTTATAGATAATCTTTATCAACAAATGATAGTGAAGTGATTTTAAATTGTTTATCTCATCACAAGATGAAGGATCTTCATGAATTGAAATTGCAAATGCCACTTAACTGTCATAGGGACAAGATCCTATATGATTTGGAGGTACTTTAACACAAGAATGCAATAGGAATAAGAAAAAGTACTTACAGATATTCTGAAATAAAGAAGACACAAATTACTCCAAGATTGACACATATTAACTCGAAATTGATTAAATTCATCACCAAGGGAAAGTTTCTTTGAACAGTCTTAGAGCTTGTTAATGGTTGTACACTTGCCACCAACTTGACGTGATTGAAATTTAAAACACAGGATATTAGCCAGATTCTAGGATTGGTCTCTTAGGAAGACAGGCTCTCTCAAAATTTTCTCTTAAGAATTCAACCCCCGACAATTTGCAAGAGTATTCTCATTGCATTTATACATTTCATTCACTCAATTTTCCCCCCAAAAGAGAAGAATATTCGAGGGACCTTTGCTTGTTACCAATTTTCCTTAGAAAGTGACGTTTAACAAATTCACATCATAAAGTTACCAAGTGGACCAATTATGAACTGATCACATTTCTCAGGCCCTCGACTAATGTATAGGATGCCATGCCACAACCTTTTTGGCAGTCCTAATCATTCTGATTCTGTCATGTGAGAAATCCCCATTTTATTCATTCTCTGGAGGCTCTGTATAGCTGGATCTGAAAGGTAATCCTTTTCACTCTCGAGGAAAAAACTTTTTCATATTTTACACCTGCCACCTCCATCATTTCATCATTTTCCCTCTTTTTCCTCTATAACTCTACCCCTCATCCATCTTCTCTGGTAATTCACATTTTTTCAAGTGCCCGTATAATTCCAACTTCAAAATATCGACCTTAACAATCCTTGGACTCACAAATTAAGTTCTGAATCCACTCAATGGCACTTTGTAGTAAAAAACAACAAGGAATTTCATCAAAAAATGATGAAAAATAGTGCGTATTTGCATCTCTAGGATTCTTGGAGAAAAAATGGCAGAAAAACAAACACAATGCACAACAGTCATTAATTCTGCCCCTTCTCTACTTTATATTATAGCCATCCACATGTTTCCTTGGAACAATTGCAAAGGAGAAGTATAGGGGCAAGTTTCCAAACAAGCGCGGGCCTACCACATGTCTCAGTTTGACAAAGTTATTATAAAAGTTGAAGGATCAGTGGAAGGCGCCATGTGTCTAGGGTTTGAGATAGTTTTCCTTGGCCGTTGAAAAGTCCAAGAAAAGGCAGAGTGAGTGGAAGCCTCCAAGTGTCCTCTTGGTGCTTCTTCAAAATAAAATTTAGGGGTCGGTCCCCAAATAGGCGCAGTCCCTCCACTTGTCTCAAGCCTTTTAAAATTGCTTTGAAAGGTTTTAGTATAGAGTGGAGCTGGTGTAAGCCTCAACATGTCTCTCTGTCACAATTGTTAAGGTGGGACCCTAAGGTGGATCCTCAAATGAGCGTCGGCCCTCCATGTGTCCATGGTCTGCCAAAGTTGCACCCGCCACATGAAACTTTTTTCTAAGTCTGGGAAAGCCAGTAGAAACCTCCATGTGTCTCCCCGGTGCAACTCCAGGGTCAAACCAAAAGGTGAATTTTTAGATGAGCGTCGGCCCTCCATGTGCACAAGTTTTGAGTTGAAGCAAGCCTTAAATTTTTTAAAGTGCCTCGTTGAGCCGCATCTAACCACAAATGGCCACGTTTGCACAGATGCTGAGATGTAAATATGACGGGGAAAAACACACCCATCAAATCGTAAAATGTAGGAAAATCACCATTTGAGATTGGAAATGAATCTTTCTTTTAAGATAGAGAATTTGGAAATGATATAAGGCCCAAATATGATCCTCTGATCCATGTCCAATCACATTTCCATAGATATTTGGGACAAATATGATAGGGAAAACAAAACATGACTGTGGAAAACGGAAGGAAGGGAAAAAACTTGAGTTTTCGCCCAAGTTACAGATCTTTCCCATGTGGACAAAGGAACGATTTTTTTTTTTAGACTTTAAGTGATCCTTGACCAAGGAAGGGACTGATCATGGAAACCAAATGGAGGACAAACTTTTCATGCATCAATATGGGGAGATTAAAAACATGAAAAAGGATCACAAATTGAAGAATTTCAAGGATAAATGGGGTGAGATCAAATTGATCACCAACATCGGCTCCGAATCGCAGATGGGCACTCCCTTTGAGTTCCAAAAGAACAACTAGAGTAGACCAAGTGCCAAAAACATCCATTGGGTAATGGAGTCAAAGAATAAGCTTGCAGAGAAGAACAATAATAACCAAATCCCTCAAGGATGAACCGAGAAACCAACAAAATGGCTGCCTAGGACTAGGACAAACAAAAACATAAAGACACGAAAGAAGAAAGAAACCAAAAGACTATACACTGTAAAATGGAGTACACTAATTCAAAGAAAACAATCAACGTAAATCTTCAAGTGTCTACCATTCTGGATATGACCATGCGAAACAGTTCTGATATATCTTTAATAGCTGGTCATATGATTGTCTGTCTTTTCCATCCAAGTCGCTATCTGACCACATTTTTTTAGGCTTACCCCTTGTGCCTGGGAATTTTTTTTTAACATCCTTCGAGGCTGCATCAAGCATCAAAGTCTCAGGAAAATCTTCCTGCTCATGATACCTGCATTGGTCAATTTCACATTCCTTGAAAGTAACATAGCTCATAGACTTATCAATATCAATATCTGTATGTAATACTTCATAATAAGCATTGTTAAGGTCCTCAATAAGATATAAAATTTTGTTTTCACTAGGTAACTTCACAAGGCTGCCTTCAATTGGAAAGGTGGCAAAAGACATATCCATCTGAACACTTCCACCAACACTTGTAGCTCATTTTCTTGATAACAACATGCCCCATTTGGTAGGGTAATCAACAATAACAACATCAAGTTTCAAGTTCTTACCCGAAGAAGCTACAAGTTGTACCACCAAACCTTTTACACATACTACAAAGGGAACCTCTCTAGAATCCATTGTAGTACACTTGCCATAAGCTGATGTCACATTAATGTTTAATTCATTCATGAAATCTAGAGGCATAACATTGCATGATGCTCTGGAATCAAACATACAATTGCGCAACAGTCTATCTTTAATAATCAGAGTTGTAAAAAATGGATCAACATTTAATTAAGACTCAACCAAAGATATTCCCAAGTAAACTTTAGGTGGTCCACCTAGTTCTTCCCGTACTTGCGGTATTTTCAACTCTACAATGGTAGGAGGAATCTTAACATTTATTCCTTGGGTGACCTTTTCTTCTCTAAACCCCAAATATTCGAATGCTTTGTTCCTAGGCTTAGGGATTCTAAGAAATTCAACAATTGGAATGAAAATCTTGATCTGACTCAAGATTTGGGCTATGTCACAAGGAACATATTTGGGTAATGCAGTGTTAGGAGGAAGGTTTAAGAATTCAGATGATGGCACAAGATTTTTTACACTCTGAGCATGGGCAGGGACACAAGTTCTACTTGATACAACAAGGCCTTTTCCAGATGCATCTTACTTTGGAGTTTCTTTTGGGATACTAGTAAGCACTGGAATTTTGTGTTTAGCCTGAGGCCCCACCCCTTTGGAAACCTTACTCCTGGTATTATATTCTTTTTCATGGCCAACCATAACATTCATTAACAAATGGATATCCTCCTCAGAAGGGATTCTTCCATCATACTTCTGAATCATTAATTCCCTTGAGTATTCAAAATCATTATTAGGTAATTCAAAATCTTGCACCATATCAATTTTAGAAGTATGAGTAGGAGGAAGAGGTAATACCTAGTGAATGCAATTCAAGAAATCTTTAACAGTTCTGGCACTCATCATCTCCATTGAGGTTGCTTGCTATTATTAACTTGTGGAGGAATCCACCATGCATGCATCATCATCAATGTTATCATCATCATTAGCCTCTTCAACTTGTTGATCTACTTCACATGGAGAATGTGGCAAGAAACAATAATCACACCTCTCAATTTCATGAGCTTCACCAGCAGTAGCAACTCTGACATTTAGAGGATCAGGCACTACTATATTTTCCCTAGCTTGGGGTTATCTAGCTCCCATGGTTCCTTTACCTCTGTCATCGAATATTTGATCATTTCTAGGATGATTTGCAAATCTATCTTGTCCTTGTGGCCTATGATCACCTTGATAACCTTGTCCAATTCCTTTCTCAGACCTGTCTAGCTTGTAAGAGATTTCTTTGATAGCTCTGGCCAAAGTCATTACAACTTCCTCAAGATCCATAACCTTACTTGATTTAGGATTCTTTGGGTTGATCAATTTAACACCCTCCCTCTTAGAAGTTTTCCAACTTCTTTAATGTTGTTCTCAATTTGTACAACCATGGTAAAGGCCTGCCTCAAAGTTCCAGGGTTCTTATCCCTCAAACAGTAAGAAAATTTCTTATCAAATGCATCTGAATACTTTATCACACATGATTCATCACATGGCCTCAAATTAACAGTAAGTCTTCTCAATGTTTTTTAAAATCTTGTATTGAAATCATGCACTAATTCATTAGGATTCTTTTTTATATTTTCAAATTATGATAAAAGAAACCTAGGGTCTATTTTATCACCATACTACATTCTAAAAGCATTCTTCGTCTCTGTCCAAGAATCAATGGAATTCGCTGGCAAAGATTTATACCAGTCCCTTGCATCTTCTTCTAGAGTATGGATAAACAATTTAATGTATACAACCTCAAATTTGATTTTAAAGTCCTCCATCATATTGACAAAGAGATTCAAGTACTGATCACCATTGATTGCATTATTTTCTTGAAACTTAGGCAATCTATTTCTTACATTTTATGGCACAACATTTGGATAGCCTGCCATACCTCTAAAATTGCTGGGACCAAATGTATTAACAACAAATGGAGGTCTAGGTGGAGGCTTAGCCATATTATTTTGAGCAGGTGACCCTGATTCAGATTCACTTGAGGAAGTATTGTAATCTTCAATCATAGGCTGATCAGTTTCACCAATGGAGATCTCTTTTCTTGATGCTTGATCTCCAACAACCTTCAAAATTCTTCTTCCTTTTGAATTAGAATTTCCAAACTCTGGAAAAAACCTTTTACTAGGGTCCTTGGTGAAGAAAGATCTTCTTCCTTCCAGCTTTGCAGGGATTAATGACAAATTTTACTTGATATATGTTAAGATACCAGTATTTATTAATGATTTAAATAGCATGGATTTGCCACTAAGTATCTTCACCTTAGTTTTTGCAAATGCACTATCGAAGACCTATCAAATGTGTTTCAATATTAGATTCATGCAAAGCTTACAAGATCTACTCTTCGTTTTCCCAAATTTATCAATGATGATACAAAATTTAGTGCAATAATTGTATTTATTGGAAATATTACACTCAAAACTTACAACTTTTAATAATTCTTACAGATCTGAATAGAGAATGATGTTTCAGCAATGTATTTGCACTTAGATCATATAAGAAACATTACCAGGGTCTGTATGTACTGCATTTGTAAAATACTTCAACGAGTACCTGGAAACAGCACCACGACTATTGTTGATGGGCCAAATGGATATGAATTGGAAACAAATAAACAAATTATCCCCAGAACCGGTGCCGTGAGTGTTGGTATCCAAATTTGTTCAAATTTGTTCCCCTTTTAAGCTGAGAAGCATCACAGATTTGGCATGGAGCTTAGAGATAGATAGATCATGATGTATGTCATTTTGTATCTGGGGATGAGATCTTACTAGCCCTTTATCACTCATATTTGTGGAGAGATGGATAACACCTTCAAGAGGATTTGACCTATCCTCATTACTTTAGGTCGTGCCTATCGACTAGGGTGAGAGCACCCGTAGTGTAACCTTTGTTTGATGAAGGAGATAGAGATGTCCTTCTTCTACAAAGATTTGAAAGGGGACCATGAGAAAATATGATCAATGCACCACAATTTAACTCTCATGAGTTTTCACTTCTAATGAATGGTCTTATTTCCTAGACATGGGTAAGGTTACTAAAGACATTATGGAATCCTGATTGCTTCTGCATATTTTAGTAGTAGAATTTATTCATTTATGGACACACAGGGAAAACAGGGGTAGTTTAGGATGGATTCATGGTTTTTGAATATTTTTTTTGGGAGATTGAGTAGGATAAAGTTGATTATACCAGATATTTGAGAAACTTCACAACAATGGACAACTCAACAATAGAAAGCTTTAGAATAATTAAGACATTCCTTCAACCAGAAGGTGTGTTTAAATGGAGGCCTAGATCCGCACGATTTCACATAATCTTTAAGAATCTAGCATGATGGTTGGAGCTAAAAGACTCAATTAAACATCCAAGACCCCTTGTTCCTCACGCCTACGATACACTCAAAGGCTTACACACAATATTTATCAACAAATGATAGTGAAGTGATTTTAAGTTGTTTATCTCATGACAAGATAAAGGATCTTCTTGAAATGAAATTACAAATGCCACTAAACTATCATAGGGACAAGATCCTGTGTGATTCAGAGGGATTTTAACACAATATTGCTATAGGAATAAGAAAAACTACTTGTAGACATTCTGAAATAAAGAAGACACAAATTACTCCAAGATTAACACAGATTGACTCAAAATTAATTAAATTCATCAGCAGGGGAAAGTTTCTTTGAACAGTCTCAGAGATTGTCAATGGTTGTACACTCACCACAAAATTGATGTGATTGAAATTTAAAACACATGATATTAACCGGTTTCTCAAATTGATCTCTCAAAAAGATGGGCTCTCTCAATTTTTTCTCTTAAGAATTCAACCCCCGACCATTTGCAAGAGTATTCTCATTGCATTTATACATTTCACTCACTCAATTTTTCCCCCCAAAAAAGGATATTCGAGGGACCTTTTCTTGTTACCAATTTTCCTTAGAAAGTGAAGTTTAACAAATTCACATCTGAAAGTTGCTAGGTGGACCAATTATGAACTGATCACATTTCTCAAACTCTCGACTAATGACTAGGATGCCATGCCACAAAATTTTTGGCAGTCCTTCTAATCATTTTGATTATGTCATGTGAGAAATCCCCATTTTAATCATTCTCCAGAGGCTCTGTACAGTTGCATCTGACAGGTAATAATTTTCACTCTTGAGGCAACACCTTTTTCATCTTTTGTGCCCTCCACCTCCATAAATTCATCCTTTTCCCTCTTTGTCCTCTGCAACACTACTCTGCATCCATCTTCTCTGGTAATTCATGTTTTTACAAGTGCCCGATTAATTACAACTTCAAAATATCAACCTTAAATATCCTTGGACTCACAAATTAAGTTTTGAATCCACTCAATGGCAATTTGCAGACAAAAATGACAAGGAAATTCATCAAAAAATGATGAAAATAAGTGCGTATTCACATCTCCAGGAGTCTTGGAGAAAAAATGGTAGAAAAACATATGCAATGCACAACAACCATTGATTTTGCCCCTTCTCTACTTTATAATATAGTCATCCATGTGTTTCCTTGGTGTAACTATAAATGAGAAGTATAGGGGCAAGTTTCCAAACAAGTGTAGGCCTTCCAGGTGTCTCAGTCCAGCAGAGTTGTTAAAAAAATTGAAGGATCAATGGAAGGTGCCATGTGTTTAGGGTCCGAGATAGTTTTCCTTGGCCATTGAAAAGTACAAGAAAAGGAAAAGTGAGTGGAAGCCTGTAAGTGTCCTCCTGGCACTTCTTCAAAATAAAATTTAGGGGCTGGTCCCTCAACGTGTCCCAGGCCTTTCAAAATTTCTTTGAAAAGTTTAATTATAGAGAAGAGCCAGCGAAAGCCTCCACATGTCTCCCTATCGCAATTGTTAAGGTAGGACCCTGAGGTAGATACTCAAATGAGTGCTGGCCCTCCACATGTCCATAGTCTGCTAAAGTTGCACCGGCCGCATGAAAAATTTGTCTAAGTCTAGGCAAGGTAGTGGAAACCTCCACGTGTATCTCCGGCGCAACTCCAAGGTCAAACCAAAAGGTGAATTTTTAGATGAGTGCCGACCCTCCATGTGCACAAGTTTTGAGTTGAATCAATCCTTAGAGCTTTCAAAGTGCCCTACCAAGCCACATCCAACCAGAAAGGGCCATGTTTCCATAGATGGTGAGATGTAAATTTGACGGGGAAAAACACACCCATCAAACCGTAAAATGTAGGAAAATCACCATTTGAGCCCAGAAATGAATCTTTCTTTCAAGACAGAAAATTTGTAAATGATATAAGGCCCAAATATGATCCTCTGAGCCATATCCAATTGTGTTTCCATAGATATTTGGTACAAAAATGACAAGGAAAACAAAACGTGACTGTGGAAAATGGAAGGAAGGGAAAATACCTGAGTTTTCACCTAAGTTACAAATATTTCTCATGTGGATAGAGGAATGAAAAATAAATTCTTGACTTTAAGTGATCCTCGACCAACAAATGGATTGATTATGGCAACCAAATGGAGGACATATTTTTCATGCATCAATATGTGGAGATAGAAAACACGACAGAGGCTCACAAATTGAAGAATTTCATAGAAAACTGGGGTGAGATCAAATTGAGCACCAACACAAGTATGAGCTTGAAAAAAACCACTTTTAAACTATACAACCCCTATGGTATATATAAGGCATCTTCTTTGAATTTTTAGGTTGATATTGAACGTGACATGGTGTATGTATATAGAAATTTTTCCTTGGGTTCAAGAAACACCAAGAATTTCTCATGTGCATCCATAGTGAATGCAAATTTTTGTTGCAAAGTGGCCAACATACAAATTTCAGAAAGATCATGTAGGGACCATATTGGTCCTACAACTATATTGGATTTAAGATGCATGTTTTCCTTCTTATAAGACATCTAAAGTCATCCTCTACAGGCCTGTGACTAGGGTGAAAAAATGATGAACAATGAACCAAAGAATATAGAAATCTTCACAAAAAAGTGTCATGTTGGAAATGAAATTTTAGTCGATTGCTTCCACCTTATTTTCCTCATCCTTGGATTGATCATAAAAATTAACAGGGCTAACTATGTTACGAATATGGTTGATAAAATCATTTTTATGATTGTCATTTCAAAATAAATTATTAAGGAGGGGTTTAGGAAGTTGCATGAAATTTAGTGCATGCCTAGGAAATGGTTTGTCATAGAAGGGGAGAATAGGGAAGTGTTTTGAATGAATTTCATTTCCTACACAAGTAACGACATATAAATTTACTCAAAATGGAAGGAGCGGGGTTGAAATGAAAAGTTGGGCATGTGAAGATCATGGAGTTCCTTAACTTTCCGGTGTGTTCCCATTTTAAGTGACGTGACAATGTGGGTCCCACTCTTCTGGTCAAACTATAAACTAGCAATCACACGTGAGGTGTGCGATGTTAACGCCGAAAGAGAAATAATGGTGAGTAGAAAAGGAAATTGAAACAGACAATAAAACATTGTGTATCGATAAAAGTTGAGGACGAGTAAAGACAAAGCAGGTGGATGGAACAATTTTTCATAAACAATGTCGATGATAGAGCTAGCCAGCACCACTAAAAAGACATGTTTGAAGCCACAAATTTGTGCAAAGATTGACTTAGTGGTTAACGTAGAGAAACATTGTGTGTTGCAAAAGATCCGTAATCAACCTATTATGAGTCAATTTACCAAGTGATCCCAAAAATATGAGTACATTATGTAAACCATGTGTGGCAATTACCCATAAGGAGTTTATTATAAATCCATCTTCGAACTCTCTTTAGGGAGAGGGTATCATGAGCATAGACATGCTAGAGGGGGAGCATGTCGTAAAGAGCATGAGCTTTGTTTTGCACTTCCTCGCCTTTGCAGCATGCAGATGCATTTTAATCCAGCTTCGCCGATCCACTTCAAACATCTTCTTATTGTTTACTCTTTCCACTTTTGCATGTGCTTTGGTTTGAGGCAACTTTAGGTTTGAGGCTCAATCGTTTGGTGTATGTTTCATGGGGCTATTGCGGGTAAATATTTGAAATAATTATGGTCATCCATGTTCTAGAGTCCCCTATACAAACCTTCCTGACATGAATGAACTCTGCCCAGAAATATTCCTTCCTCTTCAATACCCGTAATGTGCACAGAGACATATGCGAGAGATCCTCTGTTCTTTTCTTCAACGATATTGATATAGCTAATATATCACATGTTGTTGGAACCACTTACACCTAAAGGGCCATGGATTGGGTGAAAATCAATTGCACTTGGAGCAATGGGACCTCTGAAACATTACAGAAAACCATCACTGGTGGTTTCTCTGTCAAAATAAATCTGATGTTGGACGAGGGTATTCCTTCCAAATGAAATGAAAATAATCCCCAATGTCTAGCAGGGGTTTGGTATCAACAGCAGGGTCGATGACTGGTCTCTTGTGATTCAGAGAAACATTAAAAAACTTAGGTTTTATTTGTTTTGTTAGGACATTTCTTCCAGGGTTTGGAATCATGTTGCGAAGTGGTCTTCTTGAATTGAAGAAAACATAGAATCCATCTAAGGAGCTATGTTGGGAATAAGAAGTTTCGGGATGGTCATGAGGGGGACTGAGGGTCAAGGACCATGGATCTTTATAGTTGGGCATAAATGCCACTATAGATTTTCATAGCACTAGTTCCACTGAAAGAAGGGCATTATATGTAGATTTTTGACAAGTCTTCAGATTTGCACCTTGTAATTCCAACTCAGGGATAAAACCAGAATGACCATGAACCTCCACAATAGTTTTCGGCTTATATGTCATTATTCAATCTTGGGCTTATGTGGACAATGTGATGATTACTATGGTTTTTTTATGAATGGAAATGTGTGCCACGTGTATGGTGAAGGAGTATCTGTACTTAATCGACCAATTGCTCATGATAATCGATGGTCTGCCGCTTGTCAGAGGGAGAGGTGACTTTTCCGTAATGAATAGCGCCTTTCGACGTAATTACAAAATAATGTCCTACATTATAAGTTTAATCCCCAACTTGCCTATGCCACATGGCAAGAGCCCTATTCCACATCACCCAAAAATTATGCCTCACATTCACTTAGAATTTTGTAGTACCTATTCACTGGATAAATTTTAATTTCTAACCCTGTATATAAAACCCGTCAAATTAGGGAATCACATTTGGTGGCACGAATACTTGTCACATGAAATTCCTGAGAATGGTACTTCAATTATCAATTATCTTTGTTGGAAAAGAAAAGAAAATTAGAATATCAAAGCTTCAGTATGATTGCAATTTTAATGTTGGCCCAATTTAATTGTTCTAAGATCTACCACGTATTTTTCAAGTAAAGAGTTTAAATATACATGAAAGTAGTCCATTATAATCTGCTCATACAATCGAATGTTGTGGATGTTGATCTTAGCAAGTTAATGCTCTCTACATGTGCTCTTGCAAGCTGAAAAATATTGGAATTTTATTAACAATAACGAGGAAAAAATCCCAAGCATAAAACAAGGAATTTTATGTTAAACACTTTTGGAATGCCTCTGCTATCTTTAATCAGACATGAATGTTTTTAATGAAGGCTGGGGACCCCAATTTGAGGATTAAATAGCATCATTTTTTCAGAAAATTTCATATCCAGCTCCTGTAGTTTTGCTGCAATGTTTACAACATGCATAGCATGACTTTGCATTCTAACTTGCTTTGAAAAAATGCATCTGTCAAATATCTACCTTGCTCCGCATGCAAGATGGAAGCAAAGTATGAAAGACACCTTAATGACCACATCTACTATCTATAAGTAGATTTCTCACAGTCAAGATGGTCGATGAATTAGAGTTTTTGAACCGTAAGATGTCTGTCACTTCTCAACAGGATGGGGGATTTTCCTAGTGAATATGCCTTTCGGCGTAAAAACATATGGATACAGAAGCTCATAACAGTCTGCACCTTAGAAAGAGATGGTTGTGAATCATAAAAACTACTGAAACCCAAAGGAAAACACCATACCTATCTAAATTTACAACTTATTTGCATAGATATTTATTGGGCTTGCGAGGAGTGACAGGTGGACTTTGCAAAGAGGACGATCCTTTTGAGAAGCTCCTCTGTATTTTCTCCCACCATTTTGTAAACCACCTAATTTTTGTCCTTCATAAATAAAAAGGTCGGCATCACCTTCACATCCAGTTTTTCTACAACACTGCACGACACCAACAACAACTAAAAACTTTAAAAAACACCCCCAAGACAGAAAATTTTAAAGATCTGGATTCAGAAACAGGGAAAAAAAATTACTTTTAATTCATCCATGTCAACTAACAGAAATAGAATAGCCGAGTACTTAAGAGCCACCTCCTCAAAGTAACCTTTCACGAATTTAAAGGGCGCACATCACTCGGTAAATAAATGAATCACAATTGGGGGTGTCTGGCAACCCCAACGATCCGATCGTCATTATGCCTGTCGTAACTACTACCAAAGCCAAAGATAATCGCCACCCACCAGCCATGGATCTTCTATGTGTCATAATTTATCATATTGGCGACCAATATGCCAAAAGTGATAAACAACTGGAAGCACATGTTCAACGCTCCTCTCAATTTGGGCAGTGCCACTTCTAAGAGATACATCGACATTGACTGAAAAACCAACATCAGAAATTAATTAATATTTAGCGACAAAACATTCTCGTCATAAACTAAAAAAAATGATGCAATCAAACTGCGGATGCATAAGAGACGAAATTATTTCCCACAGTTTAATGGTTGACGATGCAAAAATTTGGGTAATCAGATTTTGTCAGACAGTGGTGGGTTGCCCACCTGTGTTTATGCATTCCGGCGTAGTAACGTACTAACAATCAGACGTGAGGTGTGCGATGTTAACGCCGAAACAGAAATATTGCTAAGCGGATCAAAAGGAAATTGAAACGGAGAACAAAGAACCATGTTTCGATTGAACCTGACAATGATAAATAAAGGCAAACCATGTGGGAAGAATGAATTGTCTGTAAACAATGTTGACGATAGACCTAATAGCATCATTTACAAAACAAGTTTGAGCCCATAAATTTACGGAAAGTATGTGTTTCTGGTTGATGTAGAGAAAAATGTAATGTTGCAATTGATCCATAATCAACCTATCATGAGTCAATATGGTTGGTTGCTCTTGAAAAGAACTCTTCATTCAACTTGCTTAATGTGCAAGCTCTTGAGTTCATTCTCAGAGTGCAAGCACCATGACCTGTTCAAATGAAAACACCCCCTTAGAGGACTGTGTTTGTGGACTTCACGCTGCCTCTACCGTAATTTTTGTTGTCACCACACTTCTCGCCACTCCAGCTCGAACATCTTCTTCTTTGTTTCTCTTTCCGCTTGATATGTGCATGTGCGGGTTTTAGGTGGTTATGGGATATTCAAAAATCAGACGCCTAGAGCTTGCCATTAAACAAGCATTGGATGTGACAGTGCTTAGGTAATTTTCTTTGTTTCTTGCTCTTCGATCTCTTTCCCTAAACTAATCATTGGAGTGATATAAATAAGAAAAACAAAACAAAAAATAAAGAAATCATGTATTTTCCTAGCAAGTATGAGTACTGATAGCAATTGATGATAAGATGGACAACCACAACCTTCAATTTTTGAAAGCCCTTTACTCTCCCATTGCCAATTCCACTGGGCATACTGACTCAGGATCGGTTGATTATGGTTCACTTGCAACACAAAGTTTTCCTCTACGTCGACCAAAAAGTCATCCTTTGTGCAAATTTGTAGGTCAAAAAATGTCTTCTGAATTTTGTTACTGCCTCTATCGTCAACAATGTTTGGGACAAATCGTTCCGTCCACATCGTGTGCCTGTATTTCTCATCGTTGAATCCGATCAAGACACGGTGCTTTGTTGTTTGTTATAATTTTCGTTTCCACTTACCATTATTTCTCTTTCGGCGTTAACATCGCTCACCTAGATTGCTAGTTTTTTTTGGAATGAGTACTCAGGAAAAATCGGTTGGTTGGGTCGAAAAATGTCTTCTGAATGTTGCTACTATCTCTATCGTCGACAATGCTTAGGAAAACTTGTTTTGGACACATCGTTTTCCTGTATTTCTCTGTCATTGAATTTGATCGGTACGCGGTGCTTTGTTGTCTATTATAATTTCCGTTTCCACTTACCATTATTTCTCTTTTGGCATAATATCTCACACCTAGATTGCTAGTTTTTATTTGGAATGAGTACTCAGGAAAATATCAGCTAGCAAATAACATCGCATGCATTATGGGATTGTTTAATACACTCCCAAATATAAGTGGTAACGTAGTGTGTCCTTCTTTTCAAATGCAGAAGTAGCTTCTTGCTTATCTAGCCAAATCATCCTGGCTGTTGCTGTATTTGTCGGTTTATCCCATTGTAAACACCTTTTGGTGTAATAATGGTTTGCGATTTCGCTACTTCTTTTCTTAGCCATAACAAAGAATCATTAAATATTATTTTCTCAGCATAATATCTATTGGTGATTCCGCTGCTTATTGTAAAAAAACAAACTTCCATATATGTTAACATTTTTTAATCTTCTTTTGAATATTTCTACATCACCAACCGTATAATTTAATAAATGTGTTGACAAATATAAATTCTCATACAAACTTTTTACACTTTATTTTCCATATATTTAAAAATAAAAATACTCAAAAACACCCCCCCAACACACCAAGAAAAAAACATTAAAATAAAAAAAGTGTGCTATGCTTTCAAACACTAACGATGTCAGTATCCTCTGCTCTTGGGCTTGACATGTAACTCAACTCTGTTCTTGACATGTGGCTCTTTGAAGAAGGGAATTCCTGCTGGTGAGAGAGAAGACATCTGTACACACATTCCATGTGGAAGTTGTGCCGACACTATGGAAACACTTTTAATGTTTCCCCTTCTGCATATTCGGCCAAGCAGACATCACACTCCGCTACAATATTTGGGTCAGACCTCATTGTGCTTTAGATAATAGAGGGAAGTGCTTCTACAAAAAATTTCTTCAATCCAGTATTTTCTAGCCTTGCAACCCGATAATAATGAAAACCACAGAATTTTCATTACAAAATTTTGTCAACATTCACAATACGAATGCGAATTGGTTTTATAAATTCATAGCAATGAGCTTGTCTTTCAGAGTCAAGTCATTACATGCATTATCATTTATATGATACCTACAATTTTCTTATATCCTCTTATAATCTTGTTTATGGTGAGAAAATGGACTTATCCCTCAACCAGACCCTGTGTTTCCCCAAACAAATGTCAAAATCTCTGCAATGCATGTTCAGAGTGTAAGTCTGCAAAATCAAATTCCATTTCTTCTTCTTCTTCTGTTTCGATCCCATTCCCTGTAGATAACAATGTTGTCAAGGAAGAGGAACATGGATTTGAGGATTGGCGGGCATGGGTTCTTAGATCCCTGCAATGGTCGGGAAGATAATCGATTAATGGTCAAGAAAAACTCCACGCTCACAATAAAAAGAGGTTTTCCAAATCAAAACACTGCTACAAGTCTTTATTGTTGAAATCTTGCATTATGTTTTGAACATGCCCTTGATCTCTTAATGTCACACTTCCTTTCTTACTATTTTTCCTCCATTTGTCTCTAAATTATTCAAACTCCACTTTTCATGAACACTTATGTTGAATCTTAAAATGCGTTCTTTACACACATCCATCTCCATTTTTAATGAGTGGATGCGAGAATCAGTATGAACTGAGGTTTTTCCAATGACATTATGTTGCCTTGTCCAAATAATTTATGGTTGCCAAATCTTTAATGCCATAGATGACTAATTTTTTTGTATAGAGACTTCATATTCTTCTCGACAAATTCTCGAATAGATTCAAAGGGAAAGTTTTTAATCCAAATATTTCCAAAGGGCGATTATAATTGCTTAGTTTGGAGATCCTTCACACAGAAATGGCTACAAATGATACATATTGGTACGTTAAGATGTTGTGGTGTATGTCAATCTCCATTATTTGGTTCGAAATATCATCTGGAAATACTGCCATAAGAACATAGAAGATATGAATGTATTTCTTTAAATGAGAAGAAATCTATAAATGGATTGTTGCGGCTGCATCAGATGACCATTTCTAGACATTTGAATTTGTAGGGCACTTGGACTCTTATGTTATGCTCCAGATCGCCAAATCTTCTTTACACGCAGGTCCAGTCCTTAAGCCATTGGAAAAATACCTTAAAGTTGAACTGGAATTTTGTGGTACGATGACATATCAGATGGCAGATAACAATGAGTACAGTTTCAGCCACGTGTATGGTAGATCTCAATGCGTACATCGTTGACCAAAAAATCATGCTCATTCATGTCTTTGTCTGTGTCAGAACCCCTTGGGCTTTCTAACTTAGAACACGCCTTTCGACATAAAAAATGTTTTTTGTTTCCTTTTTTTTTACATTCAATTTCATATTTTAAAAAAAAACATTAAAGTATAATTTTTAAAATAAAATTCTATGACGTTTTTTTGAGCGTTGAGTATTTTAAAATTCAATGACGTATTTTTTGGTGTAATTAAATTAAGCTCTATAAAATACCTGTTTTTAATGGTAACTTTGGTGGTCCCGTTATGTTGAGTGTACGTAAATACAAGACTTTTTTTATCTCATTATATTTTCATAAAAAGGTAAACAGAAAAACATTGCTGATACATTAAAATCTAATTATTATCGCTGCAATTTTGCCATTAAATGATTTTTTAAAATTTGAAAAAGGAATTCATATGAGTAATACATACCTTACAAAGAGAGGAAAAAATTCCATTCGAATCGAACTTCCCAAGGCCAACATCAATCATACATTCTTAGACATCTTGTTTGACGACATCTTTCTTTCTCAAACCTGTGACAACAAAACCAGGAGGCTTGAAAAATCTAGTGGCTCTGCCATGGTAGTCAACCTCTATTTCGGTGTCAATGACGGCATCCACTCCAATGTATTCCACCGCAAACTACTCAACCAACACCCGGGGAACCGCCGTGACGACGATTTTCCTCCCAAACGATGAAAAAACTCTCCAAACCTCGTCATTTTGATCCTCCACAAAAATAAAGAAAAACAGCTTTGGCCGCAACACCTATCTTAAAACCCACCTCTCATGGATATATTAATCACAGTCTTCATTACACAGGTACCGGAAATGAAGGTGTACAGAAACTAGACAACAGGAGGAGGGTCATGTCAGACCTGTGCGGTACAACAATAGGAAACAACAAAACAGATTGTGCCCTCACAACAATGCGCCGCATAGATTTGAGACAACCTTTTGCATTTACCTTCATTTGCTGCTACATTTCATGTGGATCAGTTCACTCTGTCAGTCAGATTTCAATGCATCCCATTAAACTAAAATCTTTACTGTTCATGTTTTGACCGGTGTCGAAATCGGCCAAGACCCATTCTAACAGGGAATGCCTCTGATGCAATTATATACAATCAAGTACCCATAATGACAGATAACAATGCATACAGTTTCAGCCATGTGTATGGTAGATGTCAATGCGTATATCGTCAACCAAAAAATCATGCTCGTTCATGTCTTAGGATACTAATTTAGTAATTAGTAATATCAAATTAGCAATTCAGAATCAGAAATTGGAATACGCATCGAGGTAACAATGACAGCCACAAGATAGTTATTACTTATTAGTGACTCAATGTTCATGAATTTTTTTAATACAAACACTTAACACTTGACTTGGGCAATATCTGTAGTCTGTAATTGAATTATTGAAGTATCGACTCTCAAGTCTCAATGTCTAAATGGGTAAACATCCCCTCATCATTCATGGCTCATGATCCACGGATACTGTATAATTCATTTGTGCCAACTGCCATATTCAATGTCCAGCGGCCAGCATAAAGATAGATTTTGAAGCAATATAAACCAGACTCCAGTTCAGACTTTCAATGAATGGGTGAAGAGAAGCCAGAAGCTAGACTGAAGTTTGCAGTTGAATGAATTGTTTGCAATGTGCATGGATGAAATGAACTCAGCCATAGCATGCAGCTGAACAAATGAAGTGTCAACCACCAAGTTGCAGAGGAGTAGGGAGATACAGAAATTAGCTCAACAACATAATTCCAGGTAAGAAAAATAGATGAATAAGAGATAAACTTATCATTAATTGTTTGACATAATTTTAACATGGTAGTTTTATGTAGAAACCTTGTTCAAGAATGGATTTTCACTGCAGTAAAATGAGTCCTTGCTATGTCTGATGTGCAAGCCTTGTATGTCTCTGGTTATAACCCATTTTTTATAACTGTTACATTCAATAATCTTGAAAAAAGGGATTCGAACGCCTTCAAAGCATGAGTATAATACCAACTCTCTTTTCAATGGAGTCTGTGTCTATCACTTTTGCATTACAGCAGGAAATGATGGAGATAATTTAGTATGCAAATGAATTCCCGAATCCCAACTTCAATTTCATTTATTTTTCTCTGCAATTTTTGTTTTGTTTTTCAGTTATACTTTCCTATTTGTGTTAGTACTTGTCAAAGAGATTAGATAACACATCATAAGAGATTAGATAATGTATGCAAAATTACTTGATTTGTCTTGATTTCGATAGTCCTAGAAATAAAATATTTCCATCCACAAATTAAAAGCATAAATGTTTCCATAAGTGTCTGCTAGAAATATTACCATAATGTGTGTCATAGGAAAACTGTACATAAACATCAATAAACACATTTTTATAAAATTTAAATACATTGTATACCTCTATACATATGATATTTTTGTCATGAATTTAAATACAATTCGACCCCTTTTAAAATCTGGTCTTCCTAAACTTTTTTGTCATGAATTTAAATACAATTTAGATTGCAACGATGCCTCAACTGTAATCTGTACAAAATACAAACACAACATTATTTTAAATCAATTTGAAATGTATTAGAAAACTGTACATCATGATAGATGTGGAATAATTTAATACATCATGTAGTAAAAGTTCTAGAAATGAATAAAAACATTAAATACATATTACCAATACAAATAGAATCACTCTATGAACGTATTGTCCACATAACTAATTGTTTGTAATGTAGCAATAATCTGGTCACCTGCGTATAGCGCTTATGGAAAACACAGTAATTTGATAGTCACCTACACAGAGTGTTAGGAGAATTATTTTTGAAAAAAAAATCAGGAGAATGATATATTTCCAAGCACTTGAAGAGAAAATTTAGATAAAATTGCATGATATTATTTACCCCATGGTGATAAAGAACTCCTATTTTATTCCAAAACTATATGTTATATTACAATCACTCAAAATTTAACACAGATCATTTGTATTTTCTCTGTCTTGAATATAATTCTTTTTCAGCCCTCCCCGATTCAAAAGAATGAATTAAATTAGATGCATAGTCATTCAATTACATGCATGCGCTAATGCAGCAAGATTCAATTAGATGACTGTAAACAAAATCAATTGCATGCTTTAATTTAGCAAAATTAGTTGCTTGAATGTAGAGTAAATCAGTTACGTGAATAAATGTTAGGAAAAATGAATTACACGCATTAGAAACAAATATTTATTTAAGTGTTAAAGATATGCATTTATTAGTAAATACTATGATATAATTTGTCTTCATTTAGTTACGGATTATATTTCTCACTTACTTAAAGCATTAAAATATTACCAATGCACTTTTAAATTTAAAATTATTATTAAAATTAGATATCTTGAAAGTGTCAAAGTTATTATTTTAAATTTTTAAATTTTCTTACCTTTGTAAAATATATTTTAATGAATCAGTACTATTTATTATGTGTAGTATAAATTGTAGATATATGTTTTTTCGAAAATTTTATTTAAATCAAGTGATGATTTATTACATTTTCCATATTTTTAGATTTATTAAAATCATTTTTAGATTTATTAAAATCAGTTTTAATTGATTATATTTTTTCAAATTATTTATGTGTAGATAATTTATAATTAGTATAAATATTATGAATAAACTTATGTTAAATTTTTTTATTGGTGATAAATTGTTTCAATATAATTATTTGAATGTGTACTAATTAAGAGAATGTTATTCAAATAAAGAAAATGTGCTTGAAAATCTACTACATGACCAATAAAGTTTAGTGATATATATATATATATATATATATATATATATATATATATATATATATATATATATAAACTATTCATTATGAAAAATGAAAACAAATCATAATGTATGGTCCCTTTCAGTGTAATTAGTTTATATTCTATTTTATGTTTTCCACATTATACTTATTACTATTTACAGATAAAATGTTTCTGCAACTAGAGTTTAGTGGTTATTATTAGTGTAAATTATAAAAAAATCATATTTATGTAGTACATTAAATATTCACAATACATAAAGTTTATGTTTTGTGGATAATACACACTCAAAGTCTTAGTGATGTAGAATTTTCCCATTTTCTATTTGAATCTAAGAAATAGTATGAAATTTGGAATCTTGATACATAAAATAATGTATATTATCAACAAGTAAATTTATGTGAATTGTCCACAATATCATTATACAATACACAATGTAGATTTCCAGTAAATAGTGTACATTATTAATAACTTACGTATGCAATGAATTAAATTTTTCATAATGCATATATTTTACATTTTGTGTGTAATATATAATAAATGTTTTAGTGACATAGAATATATATTATAACAGGTTCGTATAATTATCGGTAGTTCAAATTTAAAATGTAGATTATTTTTCAAAACATGAAATTAAATATAATATTTCTATGGTAAAAACATTTGAATATGAATATTCCACAATTTTAAACGTGGTTTGATAAAATAGTGGAATATTCACATTATTTTTTAATAAAATATATCCATTTTATGTTGATAATTTACAATTTTTCTACAAAAGTACTATTTTGTGGATAACATTGTGGGTAAATGATCTTTTCTCTAGTAGTGCTATCATTAAGTTTTTGACATTATTATATTTTTTTAATTATTGAATTTTATATCTAATTATTGTTTTTAATTTCGGTTGTATAGGTACATTATAAGCTAAAATGTCTCAATCTAAAAGGAATCAATCTTCAATCAAAAAGTTTTTTGCATGGTCAAACACATCACAAGCTTCATCACGAGATGGTCATAATTTTGATTTGAATGAAGATTTAAATATATTAGGGTATGATGATGAGTGTGATGAGGCATTTGAAGGAGAAGAAGTTTTAACACAAAACAAAAAAAGGGCTAGAGTAAAAAGAGGATTTAGAGATGAATGGAAAGTGAAATTCAAGTGGTTAAGGTGTGCAATGCATGAAGGGAAAACAGTCATGAAATATATATATTGTGAAGAGCACAAGTTTGTTGGACCATGGGGAACTGGAACTGGTTGTACTACTTTGCAACATGATGCAATAGTTACTCATGCTGAATCAAACAACCACAAAATTTCACAAGCAAAATGGATATGTGGAAATGAAGGCAAAGCAAAATCAATTCCAGAACACATTGCAAGTATTGATGACACCAATAAGGAAAGAATAATCACAACCATGAAATTAGTTTATTGGGCAGTGCAAGAAGACTTACTCCTCTCAAAATATGAGTCTCTTTGCTCTCTTGAAATGTACTTAGAAACACCAAACATGCCGAAAAACAAGGATTATAGATCATATACAAATCGTATGGCTGCAAATGATTTCCTATTTTCCATATCTAAGTATCTTGAAGAGAGACAAAGTGCAAAAATGTTAGATAGTCCATTGTTTTCTTTGATGTTGGATGAAAGTACTGATCAAAGCTTGGAGAAACACCTTGTGGTTTATGCTACTTTTCTAGAATCAAAAGGGTTGGGCCCACCAATTTCACAATTCTTAAAGCTCATAAATGTGTGTGATGGATGAGGAAAAACTATATATGATGCAGTCTGTGTTTTGAATAAAGAAAGGGGTCTTTCAAATAAAAGATTGATTGCAATTTCTACAGATGGTGCTTCATCAATAGTGGGGAGTGAAAATGGATTTGTTACTCTTTTGAAGAAAGATGTTGACAATCTTATAGGCATTCATTGTATTGCTCATCGTGAGGCTTTAGCTGCATCAGATGCTACTAAAAAAATCCCTGAATTGTTGTTTGTTGAGAAGCTGGCAAATAAGGTATATTCTTGGGTCCAAAATTCTACCAAAAGACATAATGAATTGATTGCTCTTCAGGAACTCATGCAACTTGAAACACTTCAAGCTCTTCAAATTCATGGGGTTAGATGGCTCTCAAGAGGACAGGTTATTGAAAGACTTATTGTGTTGATGCCTCCATTATTGACTTTGTGGAAAAATGAGAAGAGAGACTCATGGTATGATAAGGCTAGGATCTTCTCAGTACAATTTTTCTTACATATGCTTGCAGATGTATTGTTCGAGCTAAACAAACTGAATAAAAAATTTCAAGAGGATAATGTGGATGTCACATCTTTAGGGGAAACAATAGATTCTACTAGATACAAACTTTGAGCAGGTGGTTTCTAAGGACTGACAACTTTGCAAATGGCACAAGTTACTTGTCTAAATTTTTGGAGACCTCTAAATATGGTTATTTAGAGATTATTGATAAAGATGGACACATTCATAAGCATGAACTTCGATTTGTGGCAATTCCAAATGTGTGTGATGATAATGTTGATGCACCAAAACAAACATTGAAGCCTCAAATTGATGGGTCACTAGAGAGCTGTAAGAAACTTGCAAAAGAATATGTTCAAAAGCTTGTAGATTGTTTAAATGAAAGATTCCCAGATCTTTCATTTTTCAATTCTATAAAGTTTTTTAGCCCTTGTCATTATTCAGATGATGCATGTACTAGAGAAGAAAACTCAAAGTGGTGGCTTCTTAAAATTTTTGAACACTTACAACATACTTTGTGTGAGGGAGAAGAAAAGCCTTTTTTTGATTTTGAAGGTTTTTTAAAAGAGTTGTATAATTTTGTTGATACTCTTCGTTTTAGTTGTGAAGGATTCCGCATGAAGGAGGCTTGGAGGGTTTTTTGTGCTACATATTCGCATACAAGCTTTCCAAACATGACAAAACTATGCCAAGCAATACTTACCATTCCAGCAAGTACAGTTGCATGTGAGAGAGGATTTTCAAGACAAAATATAATAAAAGATATAAGAAGAACAAAGCTCTCATTGGAAACATTGGATGCCTTGATGCGAGTTTCATTGAAAGGACTTCATATATCAGAGGTGGACTGGAATAGAGTTTATGAAATTTGGAAAGATGAAAAGCAAAGAAGGATTTGAAGTATCTTAGAATGTTTTGTGTTGACATATTTGTAATGATGGGGTATTTCATATGAACCCAAGAACACTATATATTTTGTTTACACTACTTATGTAAATTGTTTAAGGGTACTTTCTCAAGTCAAAAGTGGTGAATCCATGATATACATTTGATCTTTTTGAAGATATATGTGATATATGTTTGAGTTTTTTCAAATATTTATTAGTGTGTATTGAGGATGTTATATTACTTGTTTAAAATGTTTTCTTGAATAGGAAAGGATATTAGACATTTTATTATTTTGAATATACATTAACGTGTATTGGGATGATATAATAGTGAAGCCCATCGAAGTATTGTCAAATATGTTGCATTAATTGACTTCACCAATAGAAAAGATATATTATCTTCAATCAAGTATCATTTAATTTAAAAAAAATCAATTCTTAATTTACGTATATTGTTTTGTATTATAAAAATTATATTGAAAATTTAAGTTTTAATGCTAAATTAGGCTATACATTTTATACAAATTATTTCGTTGCATGATTATGATCTTAAATTAAATGCGTCCACAATATTATGACGTGTTAGTGTTTTATAGCTATGTTAATATATATTTATAATAGAATAAGATTTCGGTTTTGCGTACAATATCTCTAT
The DNA here is from genome assembly GCA_019776745.2 of Taxus chinensis. Taxonomy (NCBI): domain Eukaryota; kingdom Viridiplantae; phylum Streptophyta; class Pinopsida; order Cupressales; family Taxaceae; genus Taxus; species Taxus chinensis. Next base: position 210,118,019 of record CM034147.1, read on the forward strand.
TTCATATAGTGTTATTATATGAAAATATAAATTTTGATATTTATATGAAAATCATGAAAGTCAAAATTAAAAATGAAACGTCACATGCAAGGTGATATTAACTACAAAACCGTCACAAAAAAATTTCTTGACGGGTGCGAGTGACCGTCAAATTTAACCCCTGCTTAGAACACGCCTTTCGACTTAATTAACGACCGTTATTTTTGTCAAATAAATTGTTACCGTAACTGTTTGAAAATTTCCTTCTGTTTCCCATTGTCACAATCTCAATATTTTTATGGCATACATATTATGAAAATTTGAAAACATTTCAGATTCTGCTGCGTTAAAAAAGTTTCAGTATAAATAAAAAATTTCACTCAGCGGAACAGACCAAGAGTTTTTCGTGCTCGTACGCCTCATATTGAGATTGTGGGCCGTCGATTCATTTAAATTCGATGGTTGGATGTTTGTCAGGGGAAATGGTGTACCTAATGTGCTTCTGTTTTTAATGGGATGCCTTGGAATTTTGAATCGTGTAAAGCTATTTTTTAAAAGTTAAAATTAAAGTGGAACATATATTTGGGGTGCCAGATAATCTATATTTATTTCAAGAAGTTTAGGACAAAACCATTATGGTCATAGAGTTATTTAGTGTTTTCGTATTTTACTAATTGTTTTCACAATTTTTTTTTGATTTATTGATATTTGATTTAATAATAAATAAATTTAATTTCAGTTGTTTTATTTAATTTTTACATGAATTTCGAAAAGTAGTGGGATATGTATGCTAATAGGCATGCTTGATGATAGATGAAGGGTTTTTAGTTTCGATACATCAAAAAAAATCATGGGTGATATCTTGAAGTAAGGATACATTGACATATGAGGGTATCATGCGGTGTATTATGTATATGTGTAAATAAGTACACCGAAGGCATCTTCTTATTAGAATTAAGGGTTCGCTTGTCTGACATTAGTTAAAGTTGGGTAGGCTGGGATTTAATCTGGATATACATTGATGGTACTTTTGAATCTACTCCATTACTCCATCCATGTAATTTTTCTCTACTTCCATCCAAATATTTTCTCTCTGACTCCTACTTTTGTCCAATATTTTTGTAGCCTCTTGTACCCTGCCATCAAGTTTTCAACATCCTCATCATTAGTAATAGAAACTAGCACATCATGATCTTCGTTAGGCACCTTGTATTTAAAAGACACCCCAAAACCCTACAAATTCAAAATCTTAGAAATCATGGTCGATAATGCGATGTTGCAGTCAACGATGAAGATGCAGGTGTCACCACTGATGTAAGCATTTAATTTGGCGGTGTATCCGGAAGCACGAAAAATTCCATCACGAAATAGGTTGAAATTAGGTGGGAATGGCAATACGTGGTTGTAACATGGCAAGGAAACCCCACCTTTGTTGGAATGACATGCACGTTGCGAACTTTTCTGGTGAATTCTTTATTGAGGGTAACATCACTTTCTCTTAACTTGTGATTATGTCTCACTTTATCTTTCGATTGTTCATCCATTTGCGCATACATTATATCCAAATTTTACTCTGTATTATTTTATAATCAACTTTCCTTATGGAACAATGCCAACACATTTATGGATCCAAATGTATGAATACGAATATATATTAATACCCAATATGTAATAATTAATAGTTGACCTTTCGTGTGATAGATGAATATAGTTCTCCTAGGCATATGGTACAATGTTTGATGAAATAAATAGTTATTTTTAAGTTTTATATTTGTAATTATTTTTTCGTGCCTACATCTTATCTATCGAATTAAAAAATTTCACCTTTTCGATTTCTCCATTTTTTCTCCTCTTTATAAGAATGAAATGCTTAAATAGGTAAAGCACAAATAGAAAATATTATTTGGGTAAGAACAATATGATCCATGGAATTGATGTGGGACATGTATGTATTTAATCCATACCTCATGATTTCCAACATTCCATTCTTATCCTCGTTTTATCTATCAAATTAAAATTTATCCGATCAAAAACATTGAGGCCATGAAATAAAAAGATACCGAAGCTTGATTGTAAGATAAAATCTACTTAGCAGTTGCACTCATGTGACTTGTGTGAATGACAGCCATGCTATAAAGTGCAATGGATATAACACATTCTTTACATTGGAAATATTTGCTGTATGGAATAGGTACAGGCCATGCAAGTATGTAATCTCCATCATTTATTGTCCAAATTTCCGGTCATATATATTGTGCTTATCTACCAAAATAAATGTCATCTACTTGATAACCTTGAAGCCAAAAAAAAAACAAAAAACAAAGTATGACCAATAGATCATTTCTCTTATACAATTGAGAAGGGGGTTTGTAAAATTCTACAAGAAGCAATAGTTTCGTCAGGTTCTGTACTTTTGTTCCAATTGATTTTCCTCTTTTTTGTCCTTTAAAGCACCAATTTCATTGATGTGAATAATGTAAGCGAGTTTTAGATGATAAATCAAAGCACTAAAAACAAATAATATTTGGGTACAAACATTCTAAGATATAGTATGGTATAACATGCATGTATTTAGTGAAATCACCATTTAATTTATGGAATTAAATTCAAGTCTATTTCTTATCTAACATATTAAACAATGCCCACTTGAAATTGGTGATGCTTAAATAAAAGTACATTTACCCCATTTTTTTAGTTCTCACTATGTTGTTGCCACCATACCCATCATGGCACATGCCACCAACTCTTTATAAAATATTGAGCATCATATCTTATGTGAATCTTAACCATTATCTTTTTGTAATGTGTAGGGAATGAAAATTTGGGTTTCAAATTTCTGTTTAAATTTATTTTATGTTGTTTCTTTTCCTTATCATGCTCGATCCAAAAATATTTACTTTACACATGTGCATTTCTAACATTCCATTCATGTCCTTATCAAGTCTATCAAAAAATTTAATTTTGTACAATTAAAAGCCTTGAATTTTCAATCTCAATCAACCATGAATTTTTTTATAGATCTACCAAAAAAACCTATAGATTTTTTTAACTCTGTTTGTTTGGGTTTAGCCTATAAGTTTTTATTTTTCTACTTAGGATTGGTTGTGGTTTTAGCATTTTAAAACCATCTTAATAGATTTTTGGCACTACTAATGGATCACGAACATAACAGATATTCCATTACGGATGAGCTTTGTGGTGAATTACTTCATTGGAATGATGAGGTATTTCATGGGACATGGAGTGAGATCAAGATAATATAGTGGATGTAGTTCAGATAGGAAGAATTTTATTAGTGCAATAAGTGCATGACATGCAAGATTTTAATTCCCACATTTTATTTCTACCTTTCCATCGATGTCTTCACCTTATTTATCAAATTAAATGTTATGCAACTAAAAAATTGACACCATAAAAAAGTAAAATAAAAAATAGAAAACCTCAATCGACAGATAGAATTTTTTTTTTTTTTGTATGTCCATTCCCTAGAGGGCTTCAATTATCAATGATTTACAAGATATGTAGAAAATGGATTTGTTGAAAAGGCTTTAGAAACTTTCAAGAAAATGCAATTAGTGGGTGTATAGAAATATTCCACAACCTTTTCCAACATCCACCTTTCTAGTGGTAAAATGGAAAAATACAAAGTATAGGGAGAAGTTGCCATGATTCTCCATGCAAAAAAGGTGGATGGTTAGGAATATGGGAATTTACACTGTAGTTTCCATTGTTTAAAGTGGAATGCGGGATAGTGTTTCCATTATAAAGGACTTGGGAAGTTATGGAATTGTCAAATATGAATTTGAGGGTATTGGAAGGCTTGTGTGGCTATTCAAATTCTTTAATAAGTTAATCCTGCCACTTGGCCTAATCAAAATTATCTTCCATCATGGTGGGAGAGAAGGATCAAAACTTATATTGGGGATTAGGAATGAGGGCCTTAAGGAAGATTCAACAAAGCTTTTAATCATCAAGATAATGGTTAGCTTGATTAGATAAGATTTTCCATCACTTGATGAAATCATGGGTTGATTCAGTAGCATATTTTTGAAGGTTAATTAATTTTTGAAATGTATTTTGTAGGAAAGTCATGCTATTGAAACACCATTACTAATTCTTGAAAAAAACCACCTAGGTTGATGATAGATTGTGTAGGAATTTGATGGTACCATTGTAAGGAATCCCCTGTTAAAGTTGTTGTGATAATCTTAGTTGTAGCATTGATGTTGACTTGGATCCATTCTTTATAATGTTTCCAAGGTATTTGAGATAAATAGTTGGATTGTTTGATCCATCATAAGATATGGTGGAAGATATCCCCCTTATATCCATAGAAGTTATGTAGAGAGCTTGGGGTTCATTTTGCAGTGTTTTTAAGACTTTACTATGAATGGGAGGGGAAAGGATGAGATTCCCATTACCATCCAAATGCAAATGAGGTGTTGAAGTTAGGTTATGAATAGTGAAGGTCTGAGCTGGTTGACAAACTATTTATAGAAGATGGATTTACAATTGAAGCATGCTAAGGGTATTAGATGGTTGAATGGTGGCCACTTGATACAACAATTTGATGCCTACGATATTAGGATCATTTTGTGGATCAAGTCCATTTGATGAAGAAGCTTTAGTGTTATTGTTTTGGGCGGGTGTTTTTGGTGATTAAGTAGGAACAACTCCATTTGTGGGAGGATTGTTATGATATGTAGGATTAAATTGAGTTTTTAGAGTTGTTTCTTACATAAGACCAATGTGCTGGATTTTTTTATCAGTTATCCACCTTTAGTGGCTGTATATAAATCATTATTATTCAGGTTCTTAAAGACTTCTTGAGAGTCAATCCTTGTAATCTCTACTACATTACATTTAGCTACATCATGCTTTTATGATAGGATAATTCTTGCTAGTGCATATGGACTGATGACACTAGTCAAAAGTAATGGTATTACAAGAAATATCAGCCCTAGAACAACAAAGTGAATTATATCATAAATTTTTTAAGGGCAGGGAAGGGATCCAAAGAAATGGAAGCCTCCAAGAAAAGGTGAAGGAATGAAAGAATAACGTAGAGGAAATCTAAAGGGTTTTAGGCCAACTAAGAAGATCTTGAAAGGAGACATAATGAATGATGGGGTAAATTTTTTTTTTTTTTTTCAGAAGATTGTACCAAAAATACAAATGGGATCATTCATACAAAGGTACATAGGGGTCAATGGTTTAAGGATTAATATTGATCAAAGGATTACCAAATCAACAATAAAACTAAGTATTCACAATGGGTGATGGGGTATAGATTAATATTGATCAATAGCTTATTGATCATGTCTCCAAAAGGCCAACAAGGTATGGATTAATATTGATCAATGGTTGATAAGTGGACATGATGAGCACAATGTGTGACCAAATGGAAGAAATGAGGCACGTATACAGTGACAAAGGATAATTGTGTCATCTCTCAAATGTTGTGGTCAAGCCCATGTGACCAAGCCTGATCACACCCTAATCTTGGTAGGACCCTTAAGGGTGCCTTAAGGCACCCTCTTATGAAGAAAATGCACCACTATTCCCTACACAAAAGAAATGGTTAGAAAGCATCAGAAATATGGTGTATACACACATCCTATATTTTCTCTATAATTTTCTAATTTCATTGTTGTTGGCTGGAAAATCAATCATTTTCATGATTTTTTACTGTTAATGGTATATAGGAAAGGACGTTTTGAGGAACCAACTAGAATTTGAAAGGTTGGTGGAAAAGGGGAAAATTAAAGATAATACATGAACTTGATGGAAGGCATAGTAGCATTTGCAATGTTAGTTGAAGTCCTCACAACGAAGAGCACTATTATGTCTAGAAGGATTTTTTCAATGGGCATTGTGATTAGAAATGACAAAGGCAAGGTGTTGGGTTCGATGTCATGCCACTGAAGATTGTCTCTATTTTTGGTTTATTATTGCTATTTTATGCCAATGGTTAAAGTGTAGGAGGTTCCATTGTTGGAAATCAAAGGTAATGCAAAGAAGAAAATAAACAAATGGATTTTCATATGCCATTTGGATACTAAAAAATGGAGCACAAAACAAGTGGAATTTGTATCATTGGGACCTAAACAAGGAAAAATTGAGGTCTTATGGTAGATTTTATAAAACAATTGCATTTGGGGAAATTGTTATTATCTGCTTAACTTGAAAATTACAAATATATAGTTGTATATGGTTCGTAGGGAAAGGAAGTGGGATTTTCTATTTTGAATGATAAATAAATATGTAATTTCAACTCAAAATTGGAATGTGGAGTCTCAAGAAATCTATTTTCCCTCAACTTTCATGTTTCAAGTACTATTTTTATGATTTCATATTACAAACAAGTCTCTCAATGTTAACACATCATTGGAATTAGTGGGCACCAACAATATTTATCAAATTATAATGGAAGGCCATATTTTCAATTTATAACAAGTTAACATCATCGATTATACAACCCCTCGATATGGTGTGAACTAAACACAATATAAACTTATTTTTAAGCTTGATAATATTTTTGATTAACTCTTGTTATTCAATACGTGTTTCGTAATATTCATGCACCACCCCTAAAATATTCTCCTTGGTTTTTCCTTTATATGCAACATATTTCTATCAGAATTTCTAGATATATGTCAAAATATCTTTCCTAGTTTGTCACCTTTAAAAAAATTTAAAAGCATATAACTACAACACCCTATCCTATCCTATCGTATCCTATCGTATCCTATCCTATCTTGCAACGTAGAGGGAATCTGATTAAGGGATAGGATAGGAGTACGGATCGTATTTAGATTCTAAATCTGCGGTGGGGTTTTGTAATTATGAACCGATTTTTCAAATGAAGTACACATTTGGATTGTAGATGTGGGGACAATGGGTACAGTCAATAGTTATTTTTTTCAACTATCGTTAGGTACATGTTTTACATATGGGTAATGTGGTAGCTACAACTTAATGTCATCCAGTTTGCATGATTTTTATTGTATAAGAAGAAATGAACATTTGGAGTGGTGAATCAATGCCTGATATTGAGAGCGTGTGAGGAGTTAAGGAGATTCAAAGAATTAAAAATGGCAGGAAGATCCTGTATCAAGGTTTGTTGGATGATCAGGAATTTCATTCCTACTTCAAGGTAGGATCTTGTTTATCCATTGTTGTTGTTGAAAACAATATATGTAGTGTATTTTGGGATAACAGATCTTGTGAAGAACTTGTATTTTTTAGTAGTAGTATACATTGTTATTCACCTAATTTATAGTCACAGACTAGTGGTTAGAAAATTTTAAGTTGAACATGATATAAGATTTTACCATAGATATACTTTTCGTTAGACTACTGATTCATTTTAACAACCCCAATACCTTTTATCTTTAAAAGAAACAAGAGAAACTTACTTTATTCAGACTGTTTGGATTCATTCCAAATAGAATCATCAATGAAAACAATGGATCTTAATTTTTCTAAAAATATAGTTTCTGTTAGCCTTTCTTTGGATATAATCTACATGTTATGGAACTGACAGGCATGGAGTAATCCTTTTAGCCTTGAAAAATTCCCCTCATAAGATGTTAATTATATTTGAGAACTCTTCAAGTACTCTTAGATTTGTTGGATGAGGCACATGGAAGGCTGTAGTTCACATAGAGTTTATTTTTTTCAATGGACGTGTCAATCCATTCATTCAAGTCACCCAAGTACATGAAATAAATTACAAATAATCAAGTCACACCATAAGTTTCCCGTAAAACATTACCTCAATAAAAAAATACCTAAAAAACATCCTTGGAGATTCGGACATAGTACTCATATAAAGGGAAGGAAATAATTTAACAAAGTATGATTTCTACGTCAGTATATTCCGTGTTCGGTCAACCTTGTAATATAAAATCTGTCACAGTCACTATTACAAATATTTCTTAATTGACAATGACGCCCTTTCCTCTCTACCATATCAGTCGTCAAATGTTTCCTCCTCTCTTAACATAACCACAATGGAACTTCCCCAAATGCAAACCACTTCTACAACTCATGGTATTGATGTTTAAATTTACATTGATGGAACGTATGAACACTCATTGTCTTTCATTCCAACACCTCACAATATAGGAATAGAAGAAGAGGAAATCAAACGGTTCTTGCTCACTGACAGTGGTAAAAATCCATTTTCCATGCCATGGATAGATATTTGGCTCTCGCCAATAAATGAATACATTACATAGGGACTTTCTCAAAGGCTTTCCCAACATTATTTCTAGTAGGAAAAGTAATGTGGCAAAAACCCAACATCATAGAAGTTTCAATGGATGAATACACTCAATAATTTATGCGCTACCATGATGGGTGTTTTGGTTTCCACCCAAGATTTCTCTACTTCCTTCTAAACTTCATAATGCAGCATAGGATGCAGTCTACAACAACAATTTTTATGAAACAGAACATTGAATCTAGAATCCCTCCAAAAATTAGAGATTTGTGAAGACAACTACTGGAATGCCCCAAAGTCAACCTCCTTGAAAATTTAATGTGGTTTGGTTCGAGGCTTCGAAGGACATGATCATTCTGGGAAAAAAGTAGAAGCGAGATTTTAGATATGTTAGAGAAATGGGGGACATCAACTTTATTCTTCACTCTAATTGTTGCATACACTAAATGGCCAGATCTCCACAATATTATGTTTGGTGCATGCCCTAGTGATCCTCGATCCACACAATGTTAGAGATAACTTAACATTGTCTCTAATCCTCATCGATTATTAACATACCTACATCACATATTTACAATATTTCATGAAGAAATATTGCAGAAGGATCTTAGAGAAGTGGAATTTTTGTACAGGTAATATAATACACTTATTTTTAAGTTTGTTCCAAAATAAATAACTAATATTTATGCTCCCTCATCTCATGGGTTTGAATGGAAACATAGAGGCTCCACACATTTCCATGGTTTATTAAGGCTTGAGAACTTCCCTAAAGTTGATACCATGGAATGGGAGGATACAAAAAGCATTGAGGAAACAAAACAATAATTTGATAAGTTCATGTCTTCAGGGAACCCCTTCCTAACTTACAACTCGTTGGATTTTGTTTGCAGGCCCATCCTATATGACCCTTTCTTGCTAGATACAACACAAATTCTATCATCCTCCCCACTGGTGGACCTTGAAGAAATTCTTAATTGTGTTCAACGCCACACTAAATGTTCAAAGAAATCATGGCTACATAGAAATCAATTACTATTGTACTGCAGGTATAATGCCCCATGGGCCACACAACATATATTATACTTACTCATTAAAAGTCAGGGTAAATTTTAGTACAACCCTTCAAGAAATGACGATAGATTGAACATCCACAACTAAACTACGATAACCATATGGAGAACACATGCTGATTTCCAACAAGTACTTTCTTACCATGCAGTTCTTAATTATATTACAAAATATGCTTCAAAAGAAGAGCAATGTTTAGAAACGTATCACTAAATGCTATCTAGATTTTAAAGAGATCCCAACGTGGGTTATCCAATACATATTACTATCCATAAAATTCTCACAAAAAATCATTTTTGAGCATGACATAATTACACAAGTAACATGCCACATGCTCCTAAAATTTCCACTTGTTACGTGTAACCATTCATTTGTATCATTAAATGTTAGAATTGTCTTTTAAGGTGTGTCATTCAAAGTAACGCCGATGCAAATGTTAGTTCTAACTCTAAAGTCAAATTTAAAATTCAAAAAGAATCATTGCATGAATGACATGTTTTTGCATAACTTCGTCTGGGAAATAACACAGGTCTTGACAATCTTGAAATGTTGGGGAAACATGATTTTTGACAGACACAATAATTGGAACATACATGATGTTCTATCTTATTTACAGATAACTAGTTCATCATTCATCAAGAGAGAAACAAGAGACATAATTAACACCAACATGCATGCCACACCACCATTTTTCACACTTCCTTTGTCTTCAAAATAACTAGCTCTTGATACCATACTACACCTTTAAGAAAAAAAATGCCTTGTACCTCCACTAAGATTGGTAATTCAAGGAACAAATGGAACAGGAAAATTATTTTTGAGAAATAAAATCCAAAATTCATTCGCAGCAGCATCAACCACATCTCCCTCACCTCTCCTTCTACTCACCCCTACCATTGTTTTGGAATTCAACATCCCTGCATCCACAATCCATGTAGGCCTCTGTATTCCAATAAGAGAACTAAAACCCGTTGAAGGCCATGCATTATCATCTTTTCAAGAGTCAATAAAACATATATAATAGATTCTTATTGATGAAATGAATATCATTGGCCCAAAGTTCCTAATAAAAATTGACTACAGGCTACGTGATGCTTTCTCACATTCAAAAAATGCCAAATTTGTTAACAGATCTGTCATCCTCCTTGGTGACATCGGCCAATTACCACTAGTTTTAGATAGTCTTCTTTATGCAAGTAATTCATATGAATCTAGCCTTTGGAATGAATTCCATTCTTCCCTTACATTGCAAACAATATTTTGGTAACAAGGAATAACAAATGAACAAGTATCATTTCAGAATTTACTGCTCCACATGTGAGATTCAAATCCTTTTATTGAGGACTTGGAACTCCTAATGTATCACATTGAATCAAACCTAACTTAGCAGGAGATCAAAATGTTTAAGGACACCACATTTGTTTCTGAAAAATGATCTCGTGAACTCGCACAACCTTCAGATGTTGAAAGTGTTGAACGTTCCAATCACCCAATCCATTGCTAAAAGTAACATGTGAGATGAAACTAGATATCCTAATGATGATCAGTTGGAACACATAGTTCTATTATGTAAACATGTAACACCCACATTTTACACACACAAATACAACAATAAAATACCAGGATAATTTTTTTTTACTTACATTTTTCACTACACAATACCACAAGGGCTCCAAGAAGAGAAACTTAAAAACGCACAAGAAACTTAGATAAGTCAAAGACTCACATAGACACATGGAAACACCATATACATGTTGATGCCACACTTTCCCACATGAACGAATTCTACCAATGACCCAACAACAAGAAAAGGGACCCAAGGATTGGCAAGTCCACACACATCATTACCATGATTACATCTTATTTATGATTAACATTCCAAAAACATTCCCTATTGCAATGAGACTTTGTTCCTTTTTTCAATCTACAAGCGTCTTAAATTTGGTTCACATATCAACTTATTGTTCGACC